>CAJHZI010000767.1:360000-1019072 GCA_905160935.1 Enchytraeus crypticus
AGGGTGAGTAGAGAAAGTGATAACACCTGCAAAAAGTTTGAATATCTCAGGCTATTATAATATTTTAAAATCAAACTTTTACCAATTACTAAAGGACGAATTTTTGATAACGTGGCCAATTTTAATCCATTTTAATACATAGACTGGCCAGTTATGAAAATTTCAGCAGAGCAACCCCCTCCCTTTTTGAATATACTGTAAATAACAATTATATTTAGTTTAATTGTTTGGGCACTTAAAGGGGTCGTTGTGGTGGTTCAGAAGGAACGAGTTGTATCTGCTAGCATTATTGCCTATTCGATAAGCTTTCCTCTAGCTGCTACGCAGGACTGCAGTAGCTTTCGGAACGCTAGGACAGCCTTATTGATTCCCCCTTGAGTCAGTCTCTCTCAAATTGATTGTAGCACTTCCTGTAGTTCTGTCTTGTTTTTAGGCTTCGACTGGTGTTTCTGAAGAGATGCAGCATGGTTCCCCAGACATAGTAATCAGAGGAGTTTGATAGGGTGAGTTTGGAGGCCATTCACTCTTCTTGATGAATACGGATTTCTCTCGCTGATTCATTCCTGTGCATGACGATGCATGAGCCGGAGCATCATTCTGTTGAATGATGAACATTTGGTAGAAGCATAGCAATCATCAAACTCCGGAAGCAAAGTACTGACGTAATACTGAGCGTTAACCTTTTCCTTCTCGCCAATGAAGTGCAATTTGTCCTTACCGTTGTAGCAAACGCCATTTCTAGGTAAAAAATTGGGGGTTGCTCTTGCTGAACTTGTAAACTGCCAATCTATAGCTTAAAATTGACCACCACCCTATCAGAAATTATTCCTTTAGTAATTGGTAAAAGTTTGATTTGAAAATATTACAATAGCCTAAGATATTCAAATTTTTGCAGGTGTTATCACTTTTTTTTACTCATCCTGTATGTATATATATATATATATATATATATATATATATATATATATATATATATATATATATATATAGACATTAATATAGCGCAATGTTTTCACGAATTCCAGCAGACATAAAACTCTAAGTATTAATTGTTGTTGAAGTTATTGGTATTTATTTTAATCGCAGATCATATCGATCATATAAAGAACTTGATTGGAGCGGACTATGTGGGCATAGGAGGAGACTATGACGGCGTGGCCAGGTAAAATTAACGGCCAATGAATCGCAAAGTATATTTCATTGCATGTTGCCCTTGATAATTCAAATGAACCTTCGACATCGAGCTATTGAGGTTTCTGATCTCACAATCTTCTCGGCGTATTTAGACATATTTTAGTATTGAGTCTGGGCCAATGACAAATGCACATACACTACGCGTGTTTTAAAGGCGTATAAACAAGAACTGAAGAAGTTAAGGAAAACCACCTCAGGAGCCATATTTGGATGAAACCCTATAATCCCTATATACAGGGTGGTCCAGAATAAATGAAACTACTTTGAAGGCTAATAACTTTGGTAATTGTTATCCAAATGCCCTACTTGATACATTAAATTAAAGATAATTATTCTCTTTTCTATTAACTTTCTAAATATCTAAGAGATACTATTACACATGTTTGAGAAATTATCATTAGTCGTCGATATGTTAGTTGATTGTATTAGGATATCATTTCACATGATTATTATTATTATTTTTCTTTTTATTATGATGCTGATTTCTTGACGCAGGGTGCCCACCGGATTGGAAGATGTTTCCAAGTATCCAGATCTATTTCAAGAACTCAGAAATAGAGACTGGAGTGATGAAGACCTTAAGAAGCTCGCTGGAAACAATCTACTGAGGGTTTTCGCTAAAGTAGAAGAGGTGCTTGCCTAAATCATTACAATATAATATAAAATATTACACAATTGCCTAAACCGTTAGACCCCCATTAGTTGTCTTAAGTGACATCTCTCTGAAGAAATGCCCCTCCCTGTAAATCATCAAAGCGCTCCCGTGGAAAAGGTATGGCTTTTGACGCGTAATAAGTGTATCTGGAATCTCTCAAAAGCCTCCTTGTGAAACTCAAAGCCCATTAGATATCTTCATGAAAGAGAAAGTGCATTTATAGAGGTATAAAGTTCCCTATGGAGAGCCACAATAGGCTACAGGTTGCATTAAAGTAGAAAATGATGACTACTAGTAACATACTGACATATTAATGTGCTAAATAAAAAAATCAGTCCTTTAAGATGCAGAAGTGGTTTAGGCAGAATTCAATGTTGAGGCACTCTAATCCTGAGGGGGTACGTTTGGAGAGGCACATACTTTACATAGCGTGTGTACTTATAATCTGGGCTTAATAAAAATTTTGCATGACATCTTTTGGGGGGCATTTGCCCCTGCTACTCCATCGCTACACCATGAAATGCAAAGGCTTGTTAACGGTAAAACTCATATAGGTCTGTTGCTGATACAGGGTCTGTAAAAGACTTCATTTTGCCTGGATTTCAAACATTTCTCATACATATTTAAAATGGACAAGAGCAAAATAAAAAGTGGGGACCGGGTGAGCTGAAATTCACCCCAACTTTTCCACAAATTTGAGATAGAAATTTGAGAGTGGACCAAACAACTAAACTAGTGTACGTATGACTGGCTAAACAATTAGCGTCAAGATTGCTAATCGTTTTTGATTTCAACTGATTTAATGTCGTATTGGCAGGTGAGTAAAGAGATGCAGGATAAAGGCGGACCGCTGGAGACTATTATACCCAACAATGCCCTGGTGGAGCGAGAGTGCCGGTCTCTTAATGGTTCCTTCACAAGCGTCTAATCACGAACCAGGCTCACAGCTGAAGTGTTGTTACCTGCAGCCTCTTGACTGTCGGTTCTCTTTTTCAACGGTGACTCCAGAGTAATTTCAAACAGACAGAAAAAATTTATGAAAATAAATTGTATTTAGTTATTATTTAGCATAAACAACCAATGTCAGGTGTTTGTGCTAGAAGTGTGTTTTATATAATTAATAGAGAGTGCTAATTTCGAAGTGGCGGCACCCATGACTCTTGATCCCCCCTCTCAGACGATATGGTTAACAGTAGGCCCTAACATCGAACAAACAAGCAGGGAAACAGCCTCCATATCGACTATTATTGTAAGTATTATTATTATTTTATTTTATTTTTTATTTTTTTACCCCGGTGTAAAGAATCTGGGGTTTGATAAAAACGATTCGAGCAATACGTGCTGAATCGCCGCCCGGCTACTCGAGATCATCAATCGGCTTAAATAGTTATTATTATTATTATTGCTAATATTAACAACGAAAACTTATATAGCAGTGTCATGGCCGAAATCGGTCTTCGAGACTACTTTACAGAAAAAATTCAATAATAATAAGCTAAATAAAATTACATTCCGTCCATTTCATATCTAGAATTGTTTATATATGAGTGGAACTTTATACCATCCAGCAATACAGTTCTTGTTTTTATATATAAAATACTTATAATAAACATATACACATTATACTGTAATTTCATGTAGAAAAACTGCGCGAGCACAATAGTGTTTTGATACCATGACGGAAAGTTAAATAGTTAGACTCAAGTCTCAGACTATCAGGTGGCAAATTATTCCAGACGTTAGCAGCAGCAGGCCTGGCTCGATCACCAAGTGAAGCATTTCTTCTCGGTTGAATATGCAGACTTGAGTTATCAAACCGTAGACCGTGACGCTGACGACCTTGAGAAACATATTGCAGGTCACAAGAGAGATACTCTGGTCCACAGCAGTGCAGTGAGCGCTAAGTGAGGCATGCGATTTTGAATGTCAACCGTTCTCGTGCCCTCAGCCTATGCAGCTGCATTAGCAGTGAAGTGACGTGATCTCCTCTTCCACCGCCATGGATAAGTCTTGCTGCTGCATTCAAAACCGAATGATACCTATTTAAGTGAACATCCGTTAAGCCATAAAGTGTGGAGTTACCATGGTCAAGTCGAGAAAATACTAAAGTGGATACTAATGTCTGGTCGTGGTAAAGATTGACGTACATATCGAAGAGACTTGAGTAAGCTACACAGAAACTGGTACAGACAGTTCTCTTAATATGAGAGGTCATCATAATGTCGCAGTCCAGATAAACTTCGAGATTACTAACACATGAGACAGGCAGTATTTCAGATTTAGCTAATCGTAACGGTAAGGATAGAGAGCAGATGTTGTCTACAACTTGAGGTTAACCACATTATCTCTGTCTTAGACAAATTTAGCTGAAGACGATTGGAACACATCCAGACGTAGATCTCCTCAAGACAAAGCGATACTCGAGACAGATACATTTCAGCTTTGTCAGATTTGCAATGCCCGTAGGCTTGAGTATCATCTGCATAGAGGTGTGACTGCATAGCGCCCGTGACGCTGGATGATGTTCGCAAGGTCAGTAATGTACAGCGTGAAAAGCATAGGTCCCAGTACTGAACCCTGAGGAACTCCACACAATACCTTTGCAGAGAAAGACTGACCGCCATTGTATGCTACATATTAAGTTCGTTCACTAAGATATGAAGTGAACCAACTCAGAAATGACCCATGAAGTCCACACGATACTGTCAATCTCTCAATCAATGCGCAGTGATCGAGTGTCAAAGGCGGCTGAGAGATCCAATAACACCAGCACTCCAACGTTACCGAGTCTACGGCTCAAAGGAGATCAGAGTAGATCTTTAGTGCAGCTGTTTCTGTTGTATGATTGGCTCCGTATGCAGACTGAGTTATGGGTAGCAACTCAAATTTGTCGAGATGAGTAAGTAGCGGTAAGCCACCAGGCGCTCCATTAGTTTTGATATGACGCTGAGATTAGATATACATGTAGGCCTCCAAGATTTCACATCATTGACATCCATATCGGACTTCTTTGGTAAAGGGGTGACATAAGCAGATTTGAATATATGAGGCAAAATTCCGTGAGACTGACTGATTGAGTAATGAATGGTGTTAGAAATTAAAATATCGATATTGTTCTTAAGGAACCATGTAGGTATAGGATCACTAGCACAATGTTTGATTTCAAGAACCTGTTCAACGGTTAACTCAGTAAAGGAATTGAGGTGACAGGTTTCAGCGGCAGGGATGAAGGTGGGCTGTGGAGGATGACCTGTATCCTTACGAACAGTGGCGACTTTGTCGTCAAAGAACTTATGAAAATCATGAGCAGTAATAGGAGTAATAGGAGTCGAAGCAGCGAAACCTTCGCCCATAATGGTCGAGTTGTCATCACCAGTGACCGGTTGCTAATATTAAATTGTTTTAGCCCACGAGATGGGTAAAGAGATGAAAATACTGAAGTGCAAATGTTCGGCTGTTTAGCAAGCGTTCTTTCGAGTTATAAGTATACATGTATATTGTATATTCCAATAAACAGGTATATCAACAGTATATTGGAATAATTATTTTACAGCTCTGTTATGTCGATAAGAAACAGCTCGACTAGAAAAATATTGTGTAACTTTATCCTCTCGCTACAGAGAAGATAGAGCAGGAAGAAAGCAGTAAGGCCAAGTTAACGTCCGATGAGGACTAATAGCGATTTTAGGCTCGCAGACTATTAAACAATCTTACTATATAACTAATTATGTATTCTATAACTAGTAATCGGGGGTTGAGCCCTGTGGCATTTGTTTAGGTGCAGGACTGCGGATCAACACGTGCAGTGTTCAAATCCAGTGCTCGCCCAGCTACTGACATGCTTCTAGACTGAAGACTCTGATATCATCCTAGGATAAGGAAATAGACGCTAAACTTTTATTATTATCATTATCATATAGTCTAATTTTTATCGTTAGCAGTTACACTGACTTAAAGTGCAAAAATACAAATCTGAAATTAAATTAATATAGTGAACTGAGTTCAATAACAAATAAGCAGTCTAATGACTCATTCTGTTTAATTAGATCTAAACAAAATCGATCGAGAGAGAGCCACAATACTGGAAACCTGACAACATCCAGTACATCTGGGCTTCTGTAAACTCCATCAACTATTGACATTTTTAGTCCAGAACTACAACATTTGCAAGATGGTAACTGGCAGTATTAGGACAGTAGTTGATGCTTCCAGTGCAATTTACCAACACAATATTCACGTCCAGTTAGAATTCGAAAAAAGCCAAAGTTTAATCTAAGACCTCTTGAAGGTCTTAAAGGTCCAATCGGATACTGACTAAACGCAAAAATTTCTGGAATGCTTTAAATAATAAAGATCATTCGGCTGTGTTAGTTATTGGTCACGGACATAACTGTTGTAGCAAGTTAATCATATCTGTCTTCTAACACTAACTGCGATATAAGTCTAATTATTTTCTTCAGTCATAATAAATTAGCACAACAGTAAATCGAAAAGATGTAATATTCAACGCGTATAATATCCGAGAATGAAAAACTACTAGTAAGATTTTTCATCAAAATCTAACACCAACAGAAGATCAGCTGCAAAAAATAGACATGATTACAGTTAAAACTAGATAATTCTAAGCACAATACACAACGACCAGCACAGTAAAATGCAATATCATTGAACCATATTTAAATTAATAAATTCTGACTCGACACCAATGTTAGTGCAGTAAAACACAACATCATGAAACACACGTAGATTAATACTCTCAGTGAAACAACACACTAAAATATTACGAACACCAATAAAAAATACTATAATATTATTGAATGTCAATGATATAAAGTATTAAGTTGTACATGTTAAATGTAATTTGTTAAACTTAGTCTGATGCAATTAGTTATCATAATGATTTCAATACTTGACATAAATATTAATTTTAAGGTTTTCTAATAAAAATTAAATATATAAAATTCTACATAACAAAGAGAAATCACAAAATGAAGTCTAATAGATGTTGTTATAAAAGAAAGCATTGTTGAATAGCACAGTCAGTTCTCTATTATGCAGGACCAAACCCATTTAGTACAACATATAATTGACTTGAGTCGTAGTTAACAACTGTCAATCAGCAAGCAAGACGTTGATATAAATCACTGTTCATAAATCTGAGCTCCAACAGTGGTACAATAAATTTCACCTTAATCTGTAAAAACTGACCAGCCACATATTACACAAAATGTTAACTACAGTGTGGGTTAATTAAAACAAGAGTTTAAAATACACATTATAGTGAAGATTTCAAATCTGGTTTCACATCTGAAGATGGTATCATCCTCTGATGTTCCAATACAATATAGTGAAGATTTTCTTATTTAGTTTCACATCTGAAGATGGTATCACGGATGTCCCAAGACGATTATAACACCGTAAACAGTTCTATACCTTCAGAACATACTGCTAAATGCACTGACCAAAGACATACAAAAGGGAGATTCATCGTTAATGTGTGGAGATGATTCAGCCATAGGGACTTATTTTCTCTGAAGTATTTTAGCCTTATCCAAAGCATTTTTTTTTTAAACAGATTACTTAAACGCAAATCTAATGAACTTAATATTTGTTTGTTCAATGATTTAATTAATAAATAAATAAATAAACAAATCTATCAATTAGTATAAACGACTTTTCGCACAATTATGATATGAGATCTAAATCTTTCTAAAACATTTGTAAAAAGAAAACCTGCCATACTATCCACTCGACAGTCACAATAATAACAGTCATTGTTCTCACGACAATGGTATTTAAACATTTAATAAATTTTCATTTTAAGTAAATCTCTCGTTTATAGCGCAGTCAGAGCAATGCAAGTGCTATCGTCTTCGTAATGCTCAACAGTTTACACTTTCTTAGGACGTCCACGGGGTTTTCCGCTTCCTGTTTTGGCTTTGACCTTTTTCTGAAAGAAAAAGCAGAATTTTACATCTTAACGAGTATCATAGTGTCAATAACCAACAGGATTTATCATAAAATAACAAAATATCAAAGCATCAATGGTACAAAGATAAGATGCTATTTACATTTGCAAAAATTTATCAAAAATTGAAATCTCATCAAATTCGTTCAATTACATATATAAAAATATAAACACTACATTTTACAATTTTATTAGAAATTGTTGACCTACTACACATATCAGTATAAATCAATACCAAATAATAAATAAAAATTGCATCATGCTTGGAAGTTGATTAAACCTGAAACTAGCTGTTCATAGAACTTTTTCTGTTATAATTAAATATAAAAAATGTTCCAAATACAACACTGGAGAAATCATGCTTTAACTGTGAAAAATGCTTACGAAGGTCATTATCGAGATGATCCCTTTAATCTTAATCTCTTGAGCTGGTAAAAGCCTCTGCTATGGTCTCAAAATTATTCAAACTATAGCTATCAAAGACTAAAAAGCCTGCAGACAACAACAAATTAGTATGAAAATCTAATAATGTGAGAAAATTAAGGAATAATGCATACCAATATTTCTTTTATGACTACTTTAGGTAGATGATCATTTTTCTTTTTCCTTTTCAGCTCCTACATTTTAGTAACTCTCTGCCTCCTAATCTGTGCTCGTGTTCTACTATTTCCACTTTCTGTAGCAGGCTGAATCATTTTCATCTCTTCTCCCTTTAGATTTATACAACTTGCCTGAAAGATATTTGATCATCGGACTGGCACCGCTTTGGATCTCATTTCTTTCTCTTCAACACATGTTTTTTCAGGTCCTTTGGATGAATGAATTTGTAGTGACATGTGATGGAGAGATGTCCTTGACGCCATCCATGTGTGAGGAAACAGACGTTAAACCTTTATTATTATTATTAATTAATTAGTTGCTCCACATCACAATTATTAACTTATCCTAACCTCTCCAGTGGAGCCCTTGGGACGCCCACGACCCCTCTTTGCCTTCGCCGGACCATCTTCGTCATCATCATCATCGTCATCATCATCGGCGTGCTTACTAGGCTTGCCATTGATTGGCTTCTTAGCCTTACTGCCACTCGTCTTCTCATCCTCACTCTCACTTCCAGCTTCTTCGTAATTTATCTACAACATATACAGCGCACTGCAATATATGACAATACTAAACTGTTTTCATTTGAATTTATAAATTTGTCTTTCACATTTATAAAGGAAAGTAAAGCTAACAAGATTGATTACTCAGTCATTTGCCTGCAGCGTATGCTCTTAAACTTTAACGAATACTAATTACTGAGAAATTTCATCCTACACCTCGGCCTCAGATGATGACACTTCATTGCATTGTATTGCTTAAGAATAGACAATTTATTTTAAAGCTAGGAATTTAGATCGCTGTATCTGCTATATTTCCAGTGTAGTGTCTGGAACACAAGAGGAATAGAACTAAATGTACGTGTCGCATCATACAACTGAGCAAGTACTGAGAAAGGCAACAGGAAACCAACTCAAAAGCCGTATATTTTCCCACGTTATAGGCTATATGGCTAAGACATAGCCTTAGTGAAGGGATAAACTTGTTGTTCTATTAAGTGCTCTATATGGAGCATGAAAGCAGACTCTAAGTATAATTATTAATTATGTACCTTGGACCTGCCAATTGGCAGAACACTAGAGAGAGATTTGCTACCTGTAGAAATAAATGAACAGTAAGGTCTACATTTTTAAACTTACAGTAGAAACAGTCCATCCATTCCAACTGTTCCACTTCTGACAGATCCAAGGAATGTATTTCTCATCAGCGTCTACATTCAAGCTTCGCAAGAGTACTCTATCGACCAATTAGTTAACCCTCTCCACGAAAGTTCCACATTTTCTCTAATTGTGGTCTTTGAATTTGGACAAATATGCAAATAAGGTAAATGTCTTCCCTGGTCATTGCCTAACAACAGCTCAGTAAACAACTGGTACACTCTACATGGTCCGGATCATAAAAATTTAAACGAATGAAAAAGCCTCAAATAGGGGATAAACTGATGATATCGTGTGGGACATAGAGGATTGGAGATCTATTTGTATCCAGACCCTAATTAAACAAGGATTCAAGGGAAGAAGATGATGATGATAGTATAATTAACACCAGTACCTTATTCTTAGCCGCCCGGCTCGACGCCTTTTTCACTCCGTTGCCGGTAGCACCAGCTGGTCGTCCACGTTTCCTTGGCTCTGGTTTAGTCTTTGTCACTTGTTCATCCACCTCAGCCAATGTCTCTTCATGCACTGAATCTGAGTCAACAGCTTCTGTACCATTCTGCGCAAAATCACAGTAAATTAAATATCATACATTAGAAGTCTTGTCCAATATCCAACTTAAATTTCATTTTCAAAATCTTGGAAAAAGCAATTTATGAACACTTAAGCAGCCATCTGGAATCTTTTTCTTCTCCATCTTGTTTCAAATCTGCTTTTAAAGCTTCACTCCACTGCAACCGCCATACTTGTTCATAATGACCTTGTGATACAAGTGTGATATTTTGGCTGCCTTTGACATCAAAGATCATAACATTCTCACCAGGAAGCTCAAAACGTGCTTTTGTTTGTTTTGCAATGGTTTGAGCAAATCGATTTGCAGTGACGAGTGATAGGGGGAGGGGAAGATGTCCCTGACAACATTCATGTATAAGGAAACTGACAAACCTTCAGTATTATTATTATATACATATAAAGGTACTACACTTAAGTCTTAAATCATAAAGAAAAAAACATCATCAAAATAAAGTCTTTTCTAAAGGAAGGACTTAAATCCTATACCAACCTGTTACTGATAAAATGATGAGCACTAAATAAATAAATAAGGCTGTTATTATTAAAACACTAGGATTATTAGTATCCAAACATAACCAAAAGGCTAAAAATACAACGTTATAACTGTTTTGCAAAGAGTGTCAGCACTCTGCACTAGTAAGTCAGATTTTCAAATGCAAATTAATTAATTTCAGGCGCAAGACTTGAATCCGTTACTCGCCCATCATCAGTATATTTTATTACGGTATAGTAGACACGCTAAATTTAAATTTATTTAAACATTGTTACTATTATAAAATTATTATATACCAAGTGTCTACTAATTTGATTTACTAATTATAAAAGTCATAGCAATCACTCATTACTTAATGTCTTAATAGCGTAGGGGTAACGTCATGAAGTTTTAGATGACTGAGGTGAATTGAACTCTCGTGGGTTCGAATCCCAGCCGCGCTGATCTGAGAATAATATCTCAGACATTCACGGAACTGGCTACACGGAAAATGGACAAAAATTGCCTAACGGATTTAACATGTGGTATTAAAAGTGATAGATATCAACGTAGCTGATCATTTCACTATAATGTGTGTTATTATTATTTTTATTATTACGATTTTAAGAAACAATTTAAAGGTTCTATGAGGACCAAACTGTTTCCTATATTCATCTTTATGAACAACATTGGAGCAGTATACATTTGGAATATTCAGGGAACACAGAAATTGTATTCTGGTGTTATGCTTGATTAATACAACTAGCAATATATCTGCACTGCAGTACCTCTTCATTGTTCTCCAAGCTGGTTTTGTCTTTCTCTGTTGTTGTCTTCGCCATTGTGGTTTCTTTGCTGAACTAGAGTCAATGTCAAGGAATGTATTCAGCACCTATGACAAACAACGGTATATCAGAATAATGTACTTAACATATAAATCTATGAAGTAGCAAAATATTAGGATATCTTACATAATTAAGGAAGATAGCTGTGACACATAGATCCGTCACTAACATGCTACTCTCTGACGATATTTCAACACGTATTAATATATTTTATAAGTTTACCTGATTTCAAATTTGAGGATATCTATACTTCAACCTTAAACTTTAAATTATGTACATTTTATGCCAACCATACTTTCTGTCTAGAACTTAAAATAGAACTTGAAAGTGTGGTTGGCATAAAATGTACATATTTGAAGTTTAAGGTTGAAGTATAGATATCCTCAAATTATTTATATGCAACCTTAAACTTTAAATTATGTACATTTTATGCCAACCGCACTTTCTAGTTCTACTTTAAGTTCTAGACTAAAGTTTTGTAAGACAGTGAGAAAACCAAAAATTGCCATTTGCCAAATGACCAGTAGCTGTACTAAGAAAAGGAGTCATAATTGTATAAAATAAAATATTCCTAGAAATCTCTCTGTATGTCATCCGAAACTTTTCAGACAGTTCATTTAAATTGTATTCTGCATTGTAAACTATTGCAGTAATCCAGTTTACTGCTCACAAAAGCTTCATTGAAAAGTTTCCAATGTCTACTTAAGGTTACCTATGTAGAAAATTTAAATTGAGCCCGACCATCATCGTACAAAATCAACATGACCATTTAAAATTAAATTTTAATTATATTCCATTCACATAATAAACCTACTGCTGATATTCGGTATCACATGTACATAATATGGTCATATAAAGTGCAGCATTTAGAGGCAGAAAACAGAAGACATTGGCAAACTAATACATCAGATATCACCTTTATTTGTACAGGATTGCTTAGAAGAGAATTTCAAGATGACGAAACCCCATAGAATAGGCGAGGTGGATTACTTAAAAAGCAGGATTATTGCACGTGTATGAGCAGTTAGCTAATACTTCTAAGGTCCTAAGTGCCGACTGGTTTGAATAAAAACTCCAGAGTATTACAAGTGTATTCTTAATCTGTTAAATGCAATGTACAACACTGATGTACCACTTGTATAGGCAATGACTGCAAAATAGCATAATCATGGAAAGAAGGATATAACAAAAAATTACAAAAACATTAACTTCAGCAAGGAAACAGGTGCGTCTTCACCATTTATGCGAGGACAGTTTGCGTCACGAAATTCTCAGAGGGTACTTGAAAATTAAACTTAGAGGGGGGTACAGTACTACAGTACGGTACCCCACTAATGGCCCATTTTATGGGAAAGCGATAAAACAAACTTTTAGCTAGTTGTCGATTTGGTCTTAGTTTCCCTGATAACTTAATATTTGCTTTTTGGGTTTTATGAAACAATCTCGATAACAACTTCAGCCCAACTAGATTTCCAAGAATTCAAAGCGATTGAAGATAATTGAGCTCTGCCATTGGCTAGTGCGATCTCCGCCCTGAAATATCCCAGAAAAAGTTCTCAGAGCCGTTTGAATTTAGCGAACAAGCAATAAGCTTAACTGGTGAAATATGAGACGACAAGTCATCCGCTAACTAGCGAGTCAACAAGTGTTCATAAAATCCAAAAGTGACTATCCCTTCGATAGTTTACTATCGGAGTGTCATAAAATTGGCAATAAGTTATGTTTTGCTCATTGACCAAAAGAGTGGGAGGGAAGACGCTCCTGCAAGGAAATGCAATATTTTTATCTGCACAAACATAACACTCTAGCTAGTGGTTAAACTGGGAATTAAGAATAGGGGAACGGTCAGAATTTTTCGGGCCACCTGTAATGTATTTACAGGTCTCCTAGCATCTAATACGGGCCCCTAGCAGGGGAACGCGCCTCAGAAAAAATGAGTTAGAGATTCTATTTGTATCTGCCATTTCTGCAATGTCATTTGCTGCAAACATGATTATTCAGGACTTTGAAGAGGTACTATTTTTGAATACTGTTTGTCTCATCTGGTCAAACAGTAACTGAACTGTACAATAATAGTACTCTAACTGCATTTTTATTTCTATCATTTCATTTGTACTAATTAAGCGTGACCTCGACGTCAACATGACTTCAATTTATTAAATATTCTAATTACAATCCTTTTATTTATATATTTTTCAGAATACTAGTCCACTTGATACCATAGAGACAAAGAACCGCTTCTAAATAACTAATTATAAAATAAATAACTAATTATCATTATGTCACCAATTTATAGTTGTTACCGTCCAAGCATCCGAATAGATTAATAGAATTGGAGAAGCCAAAGAACGCTTCGAAAGAGGTTGTTGAATTAAAGAAACTTAAGAGGGCTGTAGAGAAAGACCTCAAGGAGGCTAAGAAGGAAGTGGAAGATCTGTCTGGAATTAAGAGAGGTTTAGACAACAATGCGAAAATTGTTGGGGATCTACAGAAAGATGTTGGAAAGGTAGAAGAATGGAGGATAATAGTAAGCAAAAATTCTAAACAGGTAAAGCTAGTATCAGAGCAACTTGATATGGAGCAAAGGAAGCTTAATGTAATTGTACATTTCGGTAAAGAAAGCTTAACAGGAGACAATGAAGAAAGTGATAGGGAGAAGGTTAACAATATTTTTAGTAAAGGGCTCAACAAGAAGACCAAGCATGTCTTAAAGGTATCTAGGATAGGCAAGTTGAACGAGGATAACGAGAGGCCTATGCTTATTAAGCTTGAACTAAGCTCAGTTGAAGGAAAGGTAGAGGTTCTAAAGAGAGCTAAGCAACTCCGAGAATCTGAGGACTACAAGAAGATTTTCATAGTGCCTGACCTTACTAAGAAACAACAGTTATTGGACAAGGTCCTTAGGGATAAGGTTAAAGAATTTAGGTCAGAAGGTACAAAAAATGTGGTAATTAGCAAAGAAAAAGTAGTAAAAAATGTAAATTGAAAACAGGTAGTGCTATACATTCCGAGTATATAGAAGAAATAGACAAATATATATTAGTCAAAGTAGATTAGATCAATATGGTAGCTCTAATGAGGTTACAAAATCAATTGATAAGTTAGACTGTATGTTCTGTAATGCTAGGAGTATTGTTAATAAACGTAATGAATTTAGAATTATTGGTAGAGCAGAATAATTATAGTATCATTGGCATCACTGAGACTTGGTTGAATAGTTCAATAGACAACTCTGAAATAGAATTAGAAGGTTATAAAATTTTTAGAAAAGTTAGAATCAGTACTGTTAAAACCAGAGGAGTAGGGGTTCTATTGTATATTAAGGATCACATAAATGTAGTGCAGAGAGATGACATATGTGATACCAAATTTCCTGAAAGCCTATTTTGTACCAAAGAGTGTAATGGCGAAAAATCCCTCCTAGGCATATGTTATAGATGCCCAGATAGCGTAGTTGATAATGACTTAGGGTTATTCAATTTGTTTGAACAAGCTTGTAGTGATTGTAAAAATTGTGTGATATTAGGCGATTTCAACTACAAGGAATTAGTATGGAATAATTTAGATTCCTTATCAAATGACCATCCATTAATAATCTGTATAAATGATAACTTCATGTTTTAGTTAGTTAGTGAACCGAGTCGAAATGGAAACTTTTTAGATCTATTATTCAGCTCAGACGAAAATATCGTAGAGAGAATATAATGGTTAGAGAACCTTTAGGAAGTAGTGATCATAGCACGATAGATTTTCAATTAATCACTAATAAAATAAAAACTGAGAAAGAGAGTAAAGTATTGAATTTTCACAAAGCTAACTATCAAGCTATAATTGCAGCTGCTCAACTAAAGGGTTGGGACAACATATCCTTGAATAATGTTAATGATATATGATCAATTTTAAAGAATGATATTTTAGAAATCAGAAATAAATTGATACCTTTAACATATAGATCAAAAGTAAAATGCAAATGGGCAACTAAATTATGCAAAAAGTTAAGGAGAGCAAAGAGATGAGCTTGGGATAAATATATAAAATCGGGTAGAAAATTGTCATATTACAATAAGTATAAGGAGAAATTAAGCAAGTCTACTAAGGCAAATGATGAGGCAAGGAAACAGTTTGAGATTAAATAAGCTAATAATGTAAAAAATGACAATAAAAGTTTCTTTGCCATGTTAGAAATGAAGAGAGGAACAAAGCTAAAGTAGGTCCATTGAGGGATGCTGATGGTATCATTATCACTGATGATGACTATTTTAGCAGTGTTTTTACAGTAGAAAATCTAGATAATATTCCAATAGCAGATAGAATATTTACAGGTCTAGAATCAGAATGTTTAAGTGAATTAGTCATTGATAAGGAAATAGTTTTAAAGAAACTTAGTGAAATTAACTGTAATAAAAGTCCAGGTTCAGATGATCTTCATCCTAAGTTACTATTTGAGCTGAGACACCAATTAGTAGTTCCCCTTACTAAATTGTTCAATCTATCGCTCGAAACTGGGATTGTACCTCAAGACTGGAAAGAGGCCAGGGTGTCTCCCTTGTTCAAGAAAGGTAGAATATTTAATAATGTAAAAAATGACAATCCTGAGAACTATAAACCAGTTAGTTTGACTAGTATCATAGGTAAGGTGTTCGAGAGCATTATTAAGGATAGTTTAGTTAAACATTTAAATAGTTATGGATTAATAAGAAATAGTCAACATGGATTTACCAGAAATAGATCTTGTCTAACAAACATTTTGAGCTTTATGGAATCCGTCACACTACATGTTGATAACGGTAATCCAGTAGACATTGTCTATTTGGATTTTGCAAAGGCGTTTGATAAAGTGCCTTACGAGAGATTGTTTTGTAAACTTGAAGCTCATGGAGTTACTGGCTCTGTCCTGAATTGGATTAGAAGTTGGTTAACCTCCAGGAGACAAAAAGTTTGCATTTAAAATTATGACTCGGCTAGGCGCAATGTCACTAGTGGGGTTCCACAGGGTTCAGTGTTGGGTCCAATTTTATTTTTGGTTTACATTAATGACTTAGACAACAGCCTAATATCCAAAATGAGCAAATTTGCTGATGATACCAAATTATGCAAAATATAGGTAATCTAGAAGATATGTTATCACTTCAGAGAGATTTAGACAGTTTGCATAATTGGGCAACTACCTGGCAGATGAGCTTCAATGTTGATAAATGTACAGTTATGCATGTAGGTCACAATAATAGTTGTGATCAATATAAACTTGGTAATGCAGAACTAAAATCATCTATTAAAGAAAAAGATCTAGGTGTCATTATTGATAATACCCTAAAATTTTCAGAGCAGTGTAAATCAGTAGCAAATTGTGCTCATCGCACTTTAGGTTTAATTAGGAGAACTATAAAAAGTCGTAATAAGGATGTAATAGTTAAATTATATAAAGCATTAGTAAGACCTAAACTAGAATTTTGCGTACAAGCGTGGAGACCTTTTTTAAGGAAGGATGTGGAATGTATGGAAAGAGTTCAAAGGAGAGCAACTAGAATGATTGCTGAATGTAGAGGTCAAAACTATGAATCTAGGTTAGATTTATTAGGTCTAATTAGTTTAGAAGATAGACATACCAGAGGGGATTTAATTCAAGTGTTTAAAATAATTAAAGGTTTTGACAATATCGAATGTGGAGAATTTTTCAAACTATCAGATTATGTTAGAACAAGAGGGCATAGATTCAAAATAATAAAGGTTAGATCCAGATTAGAAGTTAGAAGAAATTTTTCCAGTCAGAGAGTTGTCAATATATGGAACGGGTTACCTCAGTATGTAGTAGAGGCAGAGTCAGTGAATGCTTTTAAGTATAGGCTAGATAAGTATTGGAAAGAAATACATTGAATTGATAATTTGTTTCTTGTTTTGTGTAGATAGGCTGATTAGTTGCACACTACATGAGGGTATTTGGTTTCTAGGTATTCATGAGTGTGGGTAAGGCTTGTATGTGTATGTATGCGTAGGTGTGTATGTGTGTACACATGCATGTATATCTATGTATGTTTGTGCATGTATGCTTGTATGTATTGTAATGTATGACTATATATTGCGACTGGTTGATATGCCTAGTATGTAGTTATATGCATGCTTGCATATTTTTGTCTGTAAGTGCGATATGTGTATGTGTGAGTGTATTCTATGTGTATATATGTAGGTGTATGTATAAGTGTGCATGTTTTGTATATATGTATGTGTATGTATATATGTACCGGTATACGTATGTGTATATATGTACGTATGTATATGTATGTATGTATGTATGTATGTATGTATGTGTATGTATGTATATATGTGCGTGCATGGGTATATATATGTATGTGTATATGGGCATATTTATGTGGATATGGGTATATATGTATATGTATATGCATGTAAGTATTTGATAAGTGTATGTATGCGTATGTATGTGTGTATGTGCATGTGTGTGTATGCATGTACATGTATGTGTGCATGCATGGATGCATAATGTATGTGTATTTGTGCACATTTGTATACCTGTATGTAGGTTTATATGTGAGATGGTTATGTGTGTGTGTGGTATTTTGCCGTTTTGGTGTTTAGTTTTTTCTTGTGTTCTTCCTTTGAAGCCTATCAACTTGTCCAGGTTTGTATCTTCTGTTCCCTTTACGGTTTCTATGTATAGAGGTACGAAATTGCATCAAAAAACTGGTGTTACAGGTCCTTGTGACTTCCTTAACCAGTATAATTGTGTTAAGTTAAGCATCCGCGAATTAAGACTTACGACATCCGGCGGCAAGGCTGAATATTGTAAAGCATCTAACAAGATCAGGTTCCTGTTACTCAAATTTTCTTAATGCAAATTAGTTATTAGAAAATTAATCTATATTAAACAAAAAATCTGACTTCTAACATGATATACAAAAATGACATACCTTTTAGGTTCCTACTGTACGGGAGTCCTAATCCGGAATTTCTTTGTTCCGATAATCCCTTCACACCAGCATCCGAAACACCAAGCCGGTCACTTCCCGCCTCTTAATTTACATTCACCAATCACGAGGCTCGTTATATTGCTACCCACCAATGACGAGCCTTGTTATTGCTTTCTAGGTCAGCTTACCCATGATGTCGAGATAAATATGGAAGAGCATCGAGAACCGACGAATGCTATCATTTTTTACGCATAATTATAATAATAATAACAACGAAAAAGTAATTTCGTTAATTATAATTACAGCTGCTGCATAACGTACCTACTAAGAAGTCGTACAATGGCAACATCGTACCTCGGCATATTATACTGTATTGAGACAGAGTCTGCATGCCACGCAAAGGCAGCATACTATGCAACACTATGGCATTCGTCATTATCACTCATCAATCGTTTATGTCAGACAACAGTCCATAAGACATTTGCACGATACAATGACAAAAACAAGAGAAAAAGCATTCCATACCGCTGAATGTTATTCTGCACTATGGCAGATAGACTGCGGCAAACTATGTTGTACTCTGGCACACCGTACAGTTGCATAGTATGCTGCATTAAAAGCAGTGTTGTATGGTAACGAAGTAAAAATACAAAGTTACAAGTAAAAAGTACTCAACCGATACTTTTACTTGTAACGAAGTACCCATAGAGAGGTTTCATGGACACGTCATTTTTGTTTACATTACAAAGTCGTCATTTTGATGCAAAAAACTCCATATGATACACGGCTATATATGTATCTTTAAGTAGTTTTTCATCTTAATTTGGTATAAAATTGTGTCTGGCATATGGACATGGGCTCTTTCTTACAGGTTAATGAACTGGTAATGGTTATGATGGTTCTTGAAAGCTTTGTTACACGTAATTTCAGCATTTCTGCCAATTAGCCCGTGCATGGGACAGGCTAATTGGCAGAAATGGCAGAAATTTGGACTCCATGAGTGGAATTAAGGAAAAGGGAACAAAAATCTGTCCGCACGATGTACGTGTTTCTGTTTTATTTTGTACTTATGTATTTAATTAGCAATCGAAATATAAGATAGGCCTATTGTTGGCAAGCTTTAATGGTTTGATGAAATTAGTAATTGCAAAACTTCTGCCATTTCTGCTATTTCCGTAATGCAGATTAAGGTCAAATTTCTCACAACAGAGTCAAATTATTGCAATATACATAGATCTGTACACGAAAGAAATATTGAAAGTTTTGGCCTTTTGCACTAGCTTATAGTTTAAGACTTAAGGTTTGTATTTGAATCCTTTACAGCCTTTGTGTATTGAAGCATTAAACTACGACTAGACTAGTGTTGCAGGTCCTCAAGACTTACTGAACGAGTACAATTAATTTAAGTTAAGTCTTCAACTATAGAATCCAGCTACATAACGAATCTACAAAGTACGGCGTACTGGTAAGATCGCAGCTCATATATTTCTTACGTAAGTTCATATAACTTCATGAGGCACATAGGTACACTGTCTGTGTATATTACTGATAAATCGTGTGCATTCAGGGTACACAGAAATTGTATTCTGGTGTTATGCTTGATTAATACAACTAGCAATATATCTGCACTGCAGTACCTCTTCATTGTTCTCCAAGCTGGTTTTGTCTTTCTCTGTTGTTGTCTTCGCCATTGTGGTTTCTTTGCTGAACTAGAGTCAATGTCAAGGAATGTATTCAGCACCTATGACAAACAACGGTATATCAGAATAATGTACTTAACATATAAATCTATGAAGTAGCAAAATATTAGGATATCTTACATAATTAAGGAAGATAGCTGTGACACATATAGATCCGCCACTAACATGCTACTCTCCGACGATATTTCAACACGTATTAATATATTTTATAAGTTTGCTATTGCAATATACGTACATAGAA
Organism: Enchytraeus crypticus; assembly: GCA_905160935.1. Taxonomy (NCBI): domain Eukaryota; kingdom Metazoa; phylum Annelida; class Clitellata; order Enchytraeida; family Enchytraeidae; genus Enchytraeus; species Enchytraeus crypticus. Next base: position 380,329 of record CAJHZI010000767.1, read on the forward strand.
ATTTTATTTTTTATATGCATATATATCTATACATACGTAATGCTAAAAATCAACAAACGTAATCCAATATGGATGCCAATGCCGGCAGGTGTCTAAAAGTGGGCGCAGCTAACAGCTGTGAAAGTCATCTATTTTGCATGAGTACTTTTTACTTGTAACGAAGTAATTTTTATAGTACTTTTTACTTTTACTTTACATCCGTGTAAGTAAAACAGTCGCGTTACATTTGAAAAACTTTGAATATGTCAATCGCCCAATTTTTTATATATAACATAATCATGGACCTAAAATATCACGGACCACCTGCTTTTAGTTTGGTTTTGGTAACAGCTGTATGACGTAGATCAACGTTTTGATATCGGCCTAAGCTTTCCGTACATTGGCCTTCGTCATTTCAATAATTAAGCTTTGAAATTTCTTCTCATAGTATAATTCAGTGGTTCCCAACCTGATTACCCCTACGACATCTATTTTTTCCTTTCAGGTGGCGACCCTTGAGTTTTTAGCAGTCTTCTAATTTAGAAGATTTTTATTAAATTTTAATGAAAGGGGCTAGACTACTTCGTTTAGTCCCGGGACGTCAACCAAGCTAAAATGAGCTCGACTGACTGCTGCATGGATGATTTGTTTCGAAAATTTAGCCTTACCTAGCTCCCCCCCTCTCTCTCTCAGATCCGCCCCTGGATAGGAGAGTGTAGTGTCTTTTGTTTTATTATAACTTTTATATACGTGTACATGTAGTTTTGATAGATTTACGATTATACCAAATATGTCTTAAAATATTATTAGGCGAATTAAAAGTTTATAGTAAAATTTATAGTAAAATTTATGGATTGATTATTTTTTAATTCTAGAGAAGCATGTGCATCGAACATTGATTTAGTTCAGAAACCTTAGACCTGAACTTTAAATTTTCATTAGTTTTTATTTTTCAGTTTCGTTTTTAATTAAAATTAAATCAAGTAATTTGAAACTCATTTGAGAACATTTAAAACGATTCTATCAATGTATATATTTTTTTCTTTTAAAAAATGAGTACTTTTACTTTTTACTCAAAAGTACTACTTTTTTGTCGAGTACTTTTACTTTTTACTTAAGTAAAATTCTCATTAAGTACTTTTTACTTTTACGTTGACTTTCACTAACCATTTACTTTTACTTAAAGTAATTTGCCGAGTACTTTTTACAACACTGATTAAAAGAGAAAGTAGGGCTACATAACAATCAAACAACGTTATGGCATTACAAATTGTAGGATACTATGATGCAATACAATGACAAACAGTCATCATAATCATCATCTTCCCTTAAATCACAGATTAACCAGGGTCGGGTTACGAATAGAGTTTCTCCAGTCATCACTGTCCCACATCATATCATCAGTCAATCCCTTATTTTTCATATCCTTCCATGGACCTGGCAACCTATAGCGCCGACGGCGCCTATGCTCCCCCAAGTTTCACACCCATGGCGCCAGATCCTATCTTAATTACCGCATCCCACGTCAATTGTGGTCTACCTCTCTGTCTAAGTTTATCCATTCGTTTAAAGTTTTTTTTAAAGAAATTTCTGGAACCTGGAAGGTCACCAACCAAATGCCCTTCTGAAGTGGTTTGTATCTAGTTTTTATGTCGCCGTCTACGACACGTGCATATTTACACGGTTGGTCTATTCTTATAGCAACCAGGACAAAATACGGGGAAACATACAGTGCGGCTGCATATTATGCTGCATTAGGACAGAAAGTATGGCTACATACCTTTTCAATGAACACGCTGAATCGCTGCATAATATGCTGTATAAAATTATTGTACTTAGTGCACTGTATATACAGTGCACTAAGAAGAAGAAAGGCTTTCAAATACTTAAGAAAAGATTAAATGCAGTCTGCTTCAGCAATTCTTCTAAGCTTCTGGACGACCTCGAGTAGCCGGGCGGCGATCAGCACGAATTGCTTGAATTGTTCATTTTATCAAACCCCGCGGTTCCTCTACACCCGGGGTAGGCTACAAAGAGTTAAAAGAATCATCATCATAGTCAAACTACAGAGACTAATTGCCACTGAAGTATAAGTAAATGCACGTGTCATAAGAGGCGACTGAGCAAGAACTGAGGCAGGGAAATAGAAATACCAGAAGCCACATTTTCAAACTATATGCTAAAATACGGCGTGGTAAAGGTATAACCTTTTGTGAAATGATTATCTCATAAATCGATGGAGAGCTCTTTAAGAAGCGTAAAGTTAGTATTAATATATAGGTGGCAATGGACATGCCATTTGACAGAACGCTAGATGGAGGTACATGAGTGTTTTTTGTTTAAATTAAGTTTATTAAAACTGCAGTGTATTATACGAAATTAGCTTTTTAGCATGATTTTAATTAGCTGTGTTGAATGTAAGAAATACTTTAAATGACATTTACACATTAAGCTTCCCATACAATATTGTGCAAGTCCTTTGCAGGAACCAATCTGTAGTTGTAAGCATTCTTATTTCGATACACTGTTACTTTGCTGTGCAGTGTATTCATTTTGAAAGAAATTCATTTGACATTATAATTTTAGGTTTAATTGATAACTCTTTGTATTTAAATTTGCATAAGCTCATAGCATCTTTCATTTAATTACAACCATCTTGCACAGTTTAGAAAGTTGTGATTGATAGGCACATATTAGGCCCTAAGTGAACGGAAAATTCACAAACCATATCGAACCTGTAGGCCTATACTTTAACTCAATTATGCAAATCAATGTACTCTAAAATGGCATACAGAGCTTTAAACTTTCGTGGCATATAATGATATTTACAAATGCAAAAAAATAAAAATTCATGAAGTTTTATAAACTTTATCAGAGAACATATACAAATACAGTATTAAAGTTGATTTTCAGTATATTCAGTTGTAACTACATGTAAAATTTCATAGGATTCCGGCAATACTAGAATTGACGAATTATGCAGGCCACCGGCATGATTTTATGGTTTAAATGGTTCAGATGTAAATTAGAACTGTAACTGATGGTTTATTCGGGACGCGATAAATTTATTTTAGTTGATTTTTAAAGAATAACTACAACACTGCTGGTTGCAGTCAGCTTTTGTTTACTAAAAATTCTGCTCTCTGCTCACTTCCGCAAAACAGCAGTGGTTATTCGATCTATCTATCCAAGCAACAGCGCAGATCTTCAGTCAAGTTAAATATTGCAGTATAGGCCACCAGAAATTTTCTTTTCCAGTTCCAAAAGCAGTCGAAGACTACTTGTTAAAGGTATTTATTTGCATAATATACATCTAATTGGGGAAAGATTTGATGACTTTCGCTGTTTCAAAGAAAGTATTTACCTATATATTTCAAATGTTGACGGATTTTGCATTCTTTGTATTTACAAGTCTATCTAACATTTGGATCGTTAGGCTATAGCTGCCTTGATTTTATTCATATAAAGTGTTTTAAATGTTAGTTTTCTTATGTAGCGTTCTGAAACCCGAGAATAAACTAATAGAAAAATCGATGACATATTGTGATGTGATTAATGCACGTCTGCGATGCATTGAGATGTGATTAATGCATGTATGTGATGTATTGCGATATGATCAATGCGTAGGCCTATATGTGATGTATTGCGATGTGATTAGGCCTAATGCATGCCTGTGATATATTGCGATGTGATTAATGCGTGTATGTGATGTATTGCGATTTGATTAATGCATGCCTGTGATGTATTGCGATGTGATTAATGCATGTCTATGATGTATTGCGATGTGAGTCATAACAGACGATCGATGTAAACAGTTTATTGAATGCAGTACTAATTAGGTTATGTGACATCAAATTACTAGTAGAAATTTGAATCTTGCAGCTAGCTAAGCAGAATGAGAGAGAGAGAGAGAGGGGTAGATTTAGGCGGCAGGTTTAGAGATATTCACACATTTTCAAGCTTAATCTAAGTCGATATAAAAGTATAAACTAGAGCCGTTAATGAGTGGTTTAATAAGTAACACCATTTTTACTGATTTCTTTCACTGTATTTGATGTCCAAAAACCCATATTTTATTAGTGAAATTATAATAGCTCTGTTACTTAAAGAATTTATAAGGAAATATTTTACGTACATTTAGTGTAATTCTGTAATTCTGGGAGTAATTCTGTAATTCTGGGAGCAATGATAGTGGCTGCACAATTAGATATATTATGTTCTAAGTTAAATTTAGTAATTTAGTATTTAGACTAGTTTAAGCAAATTTCAGATTCAGTTTACCTAAGTTAGATTATGGTATTTTATTTGAATTTATAATGTTTTGAATTAATTGCTATAGATATGTACCAAATCCCGGATACGTTCGCAAAGCAATGCCCACCGGAAACGAATGCTCCTTTTATGGTATTGTCTGCAGTTTTGTCTGCTGAAATGGCATTGACACCGAGTCAGTGTTCGTTCCTGGAATACCGGACCGGACAGAAAAACAGGGATAGCTGAGCATTATGTCCACGATGCATTAGACTGCAAGAGCTTCATGATAGACTTATAATTATTGTATTTAGATATGACAGATATAGACGATTGATGCGCCATCAAAAGGCAACGATTACTAGTAACCATGGAGAGGTAGGAGGAAATGAGTTGTAAATGTGCTTCCTGACGCAGTGTGCCGTTATGTTATGCTATTAAATAATTATAAATTTAGTGCTCTTCGTGTCACCGATGTACTTTCGAGATGAGAAATTAACATCATTAAGCTTCGTTTAGCCTCTATATTTTACATTATTTTAATCTCCGGATTCTAGTATAGTTTGCCTTCTAAAAAACTGATAAAATTTGTTTTGCAATATTTTAAATTGAACGCTTCGATTCAAATAACTCCTATTCTTCTAGTTTATTAGGCCCAATTGTTTTGTAGCAAAAAATTCAATGTGGTTAATGGCAGTGCTAACCATCCTATTCCTCTACGCCAAAGGGTTGTTGGTGGCTAGATATTTCTTGCATAACAATTATTTTTGCAGTGTTTTAAAAATATTTTGAATTTTCTACTTGTCGAATGTGAAAACAAGTTCGACAAGTAGGCCCCAAAATTTTAAAGTTCGACACGTTTTACGCAATAACACTTCAGATAGAATTTTTACTACCGAAGTTTCAAGAAAGAATTTCCCAGGAGTGTTTTCAGTACTGAATCTAAACGTATCTCTACTTCACGTTAAGTTAAAGCTCGTTTTACAGTTCTTATTTCCTGTTCAATAGCTGAATGAGAAATAATTTCCGCTATCCTGCAGCAGAGCTGGATTGCGCAATGTTGTCGATACGCAGCATTAGACCAAAACATAGAGCTGCATGTTACCTAAATGTATGTTACCCGAGCAGGCAATTAAGTTATATAGCTAACTATACATGTACAAGTATATTGAGCTACATGTATATATATACATACATATATATATACATGTATATATATATACACACATATATAAATGTATATATATATATATATAAGTATAATTTACTTCACTTTATTTCACTAATATCAAAGAATTTATCTGAATATTAGTGACTACTTTGGCATACTTTTCAAACTATGAAATTTACTCAAAGTACTGGCTGGAGCCAGTGGCCATGTCGGTAGGATATTCGACCGCGGATCAGTATGTGCGGGGTACATATCCTGGGCTCTCACGTCACCGACATCGCTTTTGAGTGAGGAAACTGACGTTAAAATTAGCTTTAGCTTTACTATAAGCTTTATTTTTTACTATAAGTTTTATTTATAAGCTTTATTATAAGTTGTAGAAACTCATCATGTTTTAGGCAAAAGGGCACTATAGCACAACTATTTTATAACTGTGTACTTTGGTACTTACAGGATCTCATATTTAAACTTATTGGAAGATGAGCATCGACATTCGTATAAATTCATTGGAGTATTTTCCTGTATTTTGCTTGTACTGTATCCACGCCTCCCACTGGAGTATATATAGGCCTACTGCTGTAAGTTGTATTTGACTTTATTTTTAAATTTAATCGACAGGTCGTTGTTTCAGAATCAAGACTTAATAATTTTATGCTTTTTAAAATTCTCGACAAACACAATAACATTAATTAACAAGCATAGCAAACATAACATAAAATAAGCAAACATAGCAACCATAACATCAATTGGCGTACACAGTATCCAAAATGTAACATAGTACACCTATAGCAACCATAGCGGATGAAAAGATGTAGAGATAACTATAAAAGATAGGTACTTAAAACTTAGCTTAAAATCAGGAGGTTTCATTTGGCAGGACTTACTTTAGTTTATTAGTAACCTATCGCGTAATGTGATGCGTGCAAAAATACTAAGACACCTAACTAAAATACTAAGACACCTAACTAAAATACTTAGATCTAACTAAATACTTAGATCTAACTAAATACTTAGATCTAACTAAAATACTTAGATCTAACTCTAACTAAATACTTAGATCTAACTAAAATACTTAGATCTAACTAAAAATATTTAAACCTAACTAAAACTAATTAGATCTAACTAAAATACTTATACCTAAATTCAAGTACTTAGACCTAATAAAAAGTTCTTAGACCTAATTGAAATACTTAGAGATAAATAAAACAATTCCCCATGTTGTGCTCGGGTGTGGTTGGGCCACTGCAGAATAGAGCAACCGCAAACAATCTGCCGCGTGTACGTAAGAGGCGACTAAAGGCAGGAGTTGAGGATGGCAAGAGGGGATCCACCTCACCATGAAATATTTTCCCCCAGGATTAAATGGTAATTAATCCACCTAACTGAGGAAGGTAGCGGGAAACCACCTCAGAAGCCAAATTTTCCCAAGCTATAGGCTACATAAGGTATGGATAGGGCATAGACTTTGTGAAGGGATTAACATGTTGATCTAAGGAGTGCTCTTACGGAGTGAGAAAGCAGACTTTGAGTATGAATATGGACCTTGAACCTGCCACTTGGCAGTGCACTGAAGAAGAAATAAAACACTTAGCCCTAACTTAAAATACTTAGACTTAACTAAAAATACTTAGACGAACTGTGAGCCTATAGGTCATTTATTTCTATTTTTTATAATTCTAAACATGTAAACTTGATATTAACAGAACGCTAGTTGATCAGGGTATAATAGCAGCTCTAGTACCCTGCGCCATCTCTGCGGCAAAAGGATTTCAAGAAGTTTTGCGCCCTAATTTGATATTTCAATTTTTCACACCGATTATCTTGTTACTTTTCACCGCGTTATCGGTTTCCTGGCATTCAAAGAATCTGACCGATATAATTCATGCAAAACTAATTAATGGAAGTGAGAGTTAATGATCTATATTATTAAAAAAAAGCAAATAAATTTATTAATGAAAGTCTTACAGCAGAGATAATTGAAGCGGTTGTTGACATAAATTTCTGCACATTTTACTACAGGTGCACGCACATCAGTTCAGTTCGTCAGAACTCATTTCAGGCAGCGCCTCACGAGCATCTCGTGACCGTAGAGGTGGAAGAAGTGGAACGTATGGTGACGTAACTGGAGGTGGAATCAACAACGAAATCAACGTAGGTCGGGTTGATGGTAAATGAAACGGAGAAAGGTATCAAACAGGAATTGAAAGTGGAATTGGAACTGCAGCTGCAACTGTATCTCGATCAAATTCAAACGTTATGGAGATGTCTTCGCTTGATTATGCAATGCAGAAGTTGCGACTAGAGAAGGAGCGTCAAGACAGAACGTTTAATGAATTGCGCTTGAAACTTGAGGTTTGTTAGCTTATTTTTAATAACTTCATTTTTGAATTAATTATTTAAGCCATATAACTTTACTAGGTAAGTGTAACCTCTGATTTCGTATCAAAAGTGGGAAACGGTTAAACGGAGTTTAGAACTGGTGGTCTCTTGCTAATCAGGCATGCTTACTATCAACGTAACCATAATTCATTGAATTGCGTTTCTTTAGATGTCAGTCGATGTTTACTGGCGTTATAAAAATACAGCACAAGTACTTCAAATATTGTGAATATATCATAACTATTTCTAGGCTAACTTGAAATAAGTCTCTAATCAAACAACAATTCAATGATTATTTAAAGTTTGTACTTTTTAATCATCTTCGAGGCAAGGTGAAAGTTCAAAGTTAACTAGTCAAACGAAGGCAAGTTTAACGTCAATTTCCTCGCTGCAAATGTTGTCAGTGACGGGGGAGCACCAGAGTTAAATTCAGCAGCTAAATCCAGCAGCAACATACAGCAGCTACTGTGCGAAGTCGGACTCATAAAAGATCCCGGCCCAACCTGTCTATTGTTTGTGTATTGTTTGTCTATTGTTTGTCTATTGTTTGTCTATTGTTTGTGTATTGTTTGTCTATTGTTTGTCTATTGTTTGTCTATTGTTTGTCTATTGTTTATTTATTTTCTATTTTCATGATGCATTTCTTGATCTCCTCATCTCAAATATTCGTCCTTAGTCAACGAAACGACCGCCAGAGTTGTCTACGAGAACTCCAAGGAAATCCGAGGAACCTCTTGGACTCCTCCTGTCAGTGCTCTTATTCTTTTTACTTCATATCAATCAATCAGTCAGCGATTAAACTTATAAAGCATTCTCTCTCTCTCTCTCTCTCTCTCTCTCTCTCCATATATATATATATATATATATATATATATATATATATAGGCCTATATGTATTCTTACATAGGCTAATAGTGTTTATTAATAGTGTTTATTATAGTGAAAATAAGTGTTTATCAAACCTCATTGTAGCCTTAAGCTTCGGAAATATAACTTTTGAGATTGCTTCCGATATACGCTCGTATTACTCTCTAACTTCTATTCTCTAGCTTCTGCTTAGTCTTCTCTTACGACTCGTGATATTTATGGTTGATCTATTTTATAGCAGCCAGGACACAAGACGAGCAAATTATGACAAATTTAAATAATATGCTTAAAAAAGAAAGCATTGCTCTCATTGATATAATATATAACATAATGGTATATTACCTCAATCTATGTTTCGATATGCACAATGTTATAGTTGATTGGTAAAGAATGGTGAACTCTTCTGAAGTTTTCATGCATAAATAATTATAATTAACTAAAATTTAAGCTTCGCATTCAGTAAGCATTCTTAGCGCACAATAAATTAAATAAATAAATTAACACCATCAGCAGCAATGAACACGCGTTATCTATATACATGCAATAATCTATAAAATACAGCAGAAAATAGTATTCCCTTGCATGTATATGTATGTTGCTGATTTGGCCCCAAAAGATAAATTACTAACTCGCATTAGAAACACAGACAAGCTACACTGAATATATATTTTGATTGCATGAAAACTGATGTTCACCCTCTCATCCTTATACATGAAACCGGCCATTAAATTTATTATTGATTTTTATAACTTAAAATAATTTGCATATTTCGCTGGATTTCTCATGTAGGCCTAGCCTATGTATTGTTACTTAACTGTTGATTTTTATTCTATATGAATGCTCTGAATTAGTAAATTGAAGTAATTGAATAAGTAATTAGTAATAAGTAATTAGTAATAAGTAATTAGTAATAAGTAATTAGTAATAAGTAATTAGTAATAAGTAATTAGTAATAAGTAATTAGTAATAAGTAATTAGTAATAAGTAATTAGTAATAAGTAATTAGTAATAAGTAATTAGTAATTGAAGTAAGGAGGCGGATAGCAAAATAAAACTTCAAAAGAATTCAGCCCCGTGGGTTCGACTAGCGGCTCGGTTGCGCAGAATATAATATATCGGGATATTTTAGTAATAATCTCCCTAATAATAATCAATAATAATAATCAATAATAATAATCAATAATAATAATCAATAATAATAATCATAGTAATAATCAATAATAATAATCAATAATAATAATCAATAATATAATCATAGTAATAATCAATAATAATAATCAATAATAATAATCAATAATAATAATCAATAATAATAATCAATAATAATAATCAATAATAATAATCATAGTAATAATCATAATAATAATCTCCTCCGCGTGTTTTTCCAAGTAGTAGATGTACATGTATGAAATAAGTGTTCGGATTTGATTTGAATGATTGATGTGAGTTGAAGTGTTTGATGCTTTTAGATTCATTGATATTATGTTTACATGATGCGTTTGTATGATGTGATTGCTTACTTTATTTTTAGTTTGGTTCCAATAAACTCAACTTTCTCTCTCATACATGTGTATTTTTAGTCAAAACCTGCTTTATCATTCAGTTAAAGCACTCAGTCAGTCAAACAAGTTGATTCCATTACGAAAGCTAAACCTTACTAATGTAGCCTTTAGCTTGGAAAAATATGGCTAATGAGGTATTTTCCCGTTACCGTCATCATTTCTTATTTAGTTGACTCTTACGACATACACAGTTTTTATTTGGTCAATTCTCCAATTAATAGCTTTTATTTACCACGTCTAATTTACCACGTCTAAATAGTAATATTGCTCTGTTAAGAGTATAATTGACTAAATTTGGCAAAGACTTCATAATGTTTTATTGAAACGTATAAAGATAAGCATGTTATTCATCTCACTGTGATTTTAATTTAATTTTTAGATCGATAATGTCTGTGCCAATCGGGGCAGCAATTCTTGCAGGAATGATCAGCTATTTGTATAAGAAAAATACAAAAACTAGATACACAGTTGAAGGATACCAAAGACAAGATTCAAGAACGCTTGGTAAGTTCAATTCAATTTAATTTAATAAGAACACCAAAAAGGGTCGTTCAACCCTGTAGAGTTCACATACACTGCACAAAAATAAGCAAAATTAATGCAACAGGAAAGAACCCTAACTAAATGTGAACTATGGTGAACTTAATGATAAGAAAAAATACTGATAATAGGTGAACTTGTGCATACAAAATAAGTAGTGTTGTAATTTTATATTGAGATTACAGAATAAAACTATAAAGTAACTTAAGAAACTTAAGTAAACTTCTTAGTATGACTTAAGAATCATTGATTGCATCTTGACCAATATTTATATTAATCATCACATTTATTTTCTGATTTATTACCAACTTAGCCGAAACAAATCGAACTGCATTCGATTTTGCAGAGGGAGAATTAGTGTCAGGATTTAATTTTGAATACAGTGGAGGAATATTCTTATTAATTTTTATTGAAGAATATGCTAATACTTTAAGAAGACTTCTATCCATGGTATTTTTCTCTGGACAAATTATAATAGCAACAAGAACATTCCTTATTATAAAAAGAATATTTATAGCAACCGACCTCAACCGGCAACCTTGACCTATTGAGCCGCCAATTGAAGCTAAAGCTAGGCGACAGTGGAATAACAGAGATAAATAAATGATCTAATAAATAATGATGTAATAATTGATTTCTAATAATTGTAACAGTGTAACTTTGTATTTACTGATGCTGTATGTGCTGGATCAGGTGCATATGATGGTCACTACACAGAGGCAGTGCCTGCACCTCCTGCCTATGAAATGAATCCAGTACCGGAAGTCCATCGGGAGGGAGCTCCTGGTGTCAGAGTAGATGTGGATGACATTATCTATGAGGTGTTCCCAGCTATTAGTGGAAGTACCGCTGATGTATCTGCTAGCTATTTATTCACCCCAGGATCACCCCCGTCCTATGAAGATGCCATGAACTCTACAGACCCTGTCAACCCCCCATCCTATAGTAGTGCTTTAGCTCAGAGTTCACTGACGTAGACTTAGAGAGATCGCTTTTGTTGTCCGTCTTAAAGAGCCTATTACAACGTTGCTTTCATTGCAGAGTCAGTTTCTTATGATTCCCTGCGTTTTCTTAACGAATATGGCTTATCATTTGCTATAAGTTGATTTTAACTTATAATTTTCTGTTAGTTGATTATGTCTTATCATTCCCTATACGTTGGTTATATTTATCATTTTCCATAAGCTGATTATAACTTATCACTTTCTATAAGTTGATTAAAACTTGTAGAAAATGATAAGTTATAATCAGCTTATGGAAAAATGATAAATTATAACAAACTTATAGGGAATGATAAGTTGATTAAAACTTATCATTCCCTATGAGTTGATAATAACTTATCATTTTCTATAAGTTGATTACAGCTTATCATTTCCTACAAGTTGAGTATAACTTATCATTCCCTATAAGTTGATGATAACTTATCATTTTCTATAGTTTGATTTCAAACATTTTTCGAAATGTTTTATATGATAATGCATTAATAAGAAAGAAATTCCTTAAAACTGAGTTCTCTTAATGTCGACCTAATTTCACGTGATATTCATCAGCGAAACTAAACTACAGAGTATGCAATTGTTGATACCATGTGTAATTTCAACCATTACTAAATTATTTCATATATATCAACTTTTAATAACTGAACGAGGACCGAACGTTCAATCTTCATTGCATTGTATTGTATTACGTTGTATTGTATTGCATAACGTTGTATGTGATTGTGAAGAATGCGATAATTTTATTAATTGTTGATAATTGAATATGCTAAATGTAGTAATATACGTAATTTAGTCCTGTCATGGCCTACGAGAATTTCAACATTGTCTAGATAATTTTAAGTCATTGTGGCCTAAGACTTGAGGCTTAGACAAACAAAACAAAGGGGTATCAGAATGAATTCAGTCTCTTTAAGTTATGGACGAATATGGTATTCTTTTGCGTCTTCCTTAAATATTATGCTGCTTTAAACCGTAAGTTTTCTACACAGTTATTTTTTTAAATAATACTCGTAGGATCAACTATTTTAATTTTATTTTAAATGTCAATTATTTTTAATTTAGCTAAACTTGGCATTAGACGTATCACTAGGCATTATAAAATCTAGATACATGATACTGATGTCCAATGATATTGATTTCTATTCCACTATATCTGATTATTCTACTTCAAAATTTCAAGATGGTACATATACATGTCGAATTTAAGCTGTAGAGTGTCAACTCTAGGAATGTTGAATAATTGCTTGGAAATATAATGTAGACATTTCAAAAATCACTAGAACATAAAACTTTTAAAAAATTAGATAAAGGAAAATAAACCTAACGATTAAAGTTTACACATTTAATAGGAAATTGACTGATGATATGGTGTGGGACTGAGAGGACTGGAGAAAGTCTTTTCGTATTCTGACCCTAGTTAAACTAGGATTTAAGGGAAGATGATGATGGTGTTGATGATGATGTTTATGCTTGCACATACATCTATCTCGAAATTAAGTTATTTTTACTATGGAAGTGGAGTATTATTATATCGCTATCTCTATAATGTTCTGTCAAGTGGCCCGTTCAAGGTGTATATTCTTACTAATAGTTTGCTTTCGCGTTACACATACATGTAGTAAAGCTGGTAAAGCTAAGGTTAACGTCAGTTTCCTCACTCGAAAACGATGTCAGTGACGGGCGAGCCCAGGATTTGAACCCGCATCAACTGATCCGCGGTCGAGTATCTTACCGACTTCGCCACTGGCTCCAGCCAAACTACTAAGTATTATTAATATCAACATGTTAATCCCTTAAAAAAGGCTAATTCATTCTACAAGTTAATCCCTTCAACAAGGTAATCCCTTCAGCAAGTTAATCCCTTTAAAAAGGTTATACCTTATTCATAGTTTATGTCGCTCATAGCATGAGAAAAATTTATCTATTAAGGAAGTTTCCCCTTGCCCTCCTCTGTTTTTGCTTTGTCGTCTCTTAAGACACTTGCAATTAACGGTTGGTATATTCTTCAGTGTCCCGGACACAACAAAATGGGGAAAGTATTGTCCCGTATTGTATATGTAAATTGAGTCAAATTTCAGTCTAACTATGGTTTTGGAAGTAAGTTTCGAAGCAATTAGTTTCTTTTTGAACTTTTAATTAATTTTTGTCATCTAATTTAAATATTATAAAAAGTATTGATAGTCTAACACTGCGAACTCAGAACCATTATCTTAATTTTTGTTAGAAAACTTCATATCAGATTCTTCGTATTTAAAAAGGTTGTTAAACTAGTTTAGTTTAGCTTCCTGTTTTCGTTAGAGCAAACTATTAACTTCTTTTTAGTTACCTTAAACTTTTTAATTACCTTTAACTCGTAGCTAAATTTTAAGTTAAAGCGTTTAACATTAACGCTTAGTATTAAAAAAGGTAGTTCCAAATATTTTTCAGCTAGTTAAATTTGTTGACATTATTAGATGCTATGATAATATGATTGACCTTGATATTTAAACAATCATTAATCCCATAACCTTATCATCTATATAGATAGTTTCGAATGTCGCCTAACAGCAGTGTTTGTTATCAAAAACTATCTTTTGATAGAAAATTAAATATATTAATAGATTCTAATTGCATCATTATTATAAAGTGTTAACACCGTATGCTTTTGAGCAAATGAGCCTAAATAATTAATGAGAAAATGAACAGTTACATTGTGCGGCGGTATTAAAATGACACTAGAGAAAACTTTGTAAGAATAATACAATATAAAACAGTTCATTGTCGTACTAGCAAGTTGGCAACTGGGCTTATTGCGTTTAAATTTTAGTAGTAAATGAATATTTTCCAATTTATGACTAATAATAAGATAACATTAATAATAGCAAAGATCTATCCTCCGTTTCCTCATACAAGGATGCTTCCAGGTCCTCAGTAGTGAATCAATGCAATTTAAACTTTGCAATTTCTAACTAAAAATCCATATCTGATATTTACAATATTTACCAAAAGGCCTAGAAATGATCTTGATAGGTGTTGCATTTGGCAGTAGTGATTTAGTAATGATAATCTGATGTCTTGATAGTAAACATTTGAATAGAATATTAGCAATTATAGCCATGAACGAATTGTTTACTTTAATGTAATAATTTGATACTTACGCTGCAGTTGTGTATTACTGTAAGGGTATATAATTATAAAGTTAAGAAAAATCTTTTTAGTTAAAAATGGTTTAGTTTAACTATTATATAGTTTAACAAGTTTAAATTAATAGTTCAGTGAAACTATTTGTTTTACAGCAGTTGAAAGAATACTTACGTTCTACTACTTTTTAGTTATACACGCATGTTCATCGCTGGTTGTTGTTTGTCCAGCTAGTGAAATATCTATAACTATATCAAAGGGATTATTTCTCAATATAGCTTTGCCCATTAAGCATATAGCCGATAAAGAGGTCATTAAAAGCATGTAGCTATTTAAAAGTAAATTCTCCGAATTGTTCAAGTAATTTAGCCACTTTCAAGTAGTTAAGATATATATTTATAGAGACTAGGTAATTATCTCAAGCGATAATTTCCAAGTACTACAGTACCAAGAGATTATTTCTTAATGTAGCTTTGTAATTTCGTATATGCAGGCATCCTGTTCTTCCCCCCCCCCCCTCTCTCTTATTACCAATCTGCACATAGAAAACTCCATTCTACTGAAACTGGTCTTCTTCGTATCCCTAACGATCTTAGCTTGGCTATGAGTGATATACAGGTTTCTGCCTTGATTCTTCTAGATCTCTTTGTAGCCTTTGACCCAATAGACCATGACATTCTAATTAACAGGCTAAAATCCTGCTTTGGCATTTCTGATCTGCTTTTTCACTTCTCACATCATATCTCCCATGTCGCACACAATCTATCGTTATTGGTCAAAAAAACCCCTTCTGAACTAACCCTCCTAAGCGGCGTTCCTCAAGGTTCAGCAATAAGTCCATTGCTATACGCTTTATACATGTATATCAATCCTCTTAGCTACCTGCTTGCTCAGTCCTCCATAAATTTTCACTGTCTATGCAGACGACACACAACTATATATTTCCTTTTATAATCATGATTCCGATCAGAAACTAACTCATCTCTTACTTGACTAATGTAATTCATTATTATATGCATTGCCTTCTTCTTCTCTCAATTGTTTGCAGCACGTCCAATATTCTCTCGCACGTGTTGTTTGCAAGTCCTCTAGAGTTCAATCTCGCTCTCTTTCTCTACTTCGCAGTCTTCACTAGCTTCCTGTTAGTCAAAAATAAAATATAAAATAGCACTATTAACTTTCAAAACTCTGCGATTTGTTAATCCTTCTTACTTATCAGAAATTCTTCATCCCTATAGTCCCTCACGTGCACTTCGTTCCACTGATGCCAATCTTCTCGCTGTTCTAAATGTTCTCACATCATTGGGGAGACGTTCATTTTCTTATGCAGCACCCACAATTCTGGAACTCTTTACCTATTTATCTTTCAACTTTCTGTAGTAAGCTTAAGACATACCTTTTTACCACCGTAGACATAATCGATCTACCCTGACCATTTTGATCACCGGACCGGCTTTCGTATGGGAACTTACTACTCCTTAACACATTTCTTTTGCAGATTGTTTAGGGTGAATTGATCTGTAGTGATGTGTGCTATAGGGACGTCCCAGACATCATCCTTAGATGAGGAAACGGACGTTAAACCTTTATTACTATATCATTATTATTACCCAGCAAGGGTTCGAATAGATGGGCTGATGTTTATCCGTAAAGTTTTCTATCAACTTAGCCATCTAGCTGTTACAATATATATAAAAGTAGTTTAAGCATTCAGATAAGAAAGTAAATTAGCCTAACTAAATATTTGTTACTGCTAAATAACAAGTACTACTAAAATGTAGCTAGCGAAATAATAAAAATTTTACTAACAAAAGTAATTGTTGCCGTCAATGCGCGGAACTCTCATTTTATTAGTTTATTCTATTTGAAGCATACGAGTTAATGCTGGATCTCTTCATTAATCATTCTCTCTCTCTATTTTCGGTGCACTGCCAAGTGGCAGGTTCAAGGTACATATTCATACTCAAAGTCTGCTTTCTCGCACCATAAGAGCACTCTTTTGATCAATAAGTTAATCCCTTAACAAAGTCTATGCCTTATCCATACCTTATGTAGCCTATAGCTTGGGAAAAGTATGGCTTCTCAGGTGATTTACCGTTGCCTTCCTCAGTTAGATGGATTAATTACCATTTAATCCTGGGGGAAAGTGGAAATTTCACGGTGAGGTGGATCCCCTCTTGCTATCCTCAGCTCCTGCCTTAGTCGCCTCTTACATACACCAAGCGGATTGTTTGCGGTTGCCGTATTCTGCAGTGGTTCAACCACACCCGAGTACAACACGGGTTCTCTGCAGCAATCATTAGGAGGAGGAATATACATTATGTATGTTTATTTTAGAAAGTCACAGGTGAGCAAATTCACAAAGCACATGAATGTCAAAAAAACACAGGTAACCACTAGAAATCAGATGAGATTCAGCCATTTGCTCTACAAAATTATAAAATTCTGCCACTGCAAATTCACAAAATCACAAATCACATGAATGTCATACAATCACAGGAAATCACTAGAAATCAAATGAGATTCAGTTATTTGCTCTGTAACCTCTAAATTTCTGCCACAGTATCACGCCCACGCCACTGTAGTTGTGTCTTCATAATCAGCAAAGGCCTGATTTTTTCATCCTGATACTTAAATGTAGAGATGGGAATTTTATGAATTTCCGGAGTTCGGGTTCGGTTCGGTTCGTTGAAAATGAAAGTTCGGTTCGGTTCGGGTTCGGTTCTAACAAGGGTTCGGGTTCGGTTCGGGTTCGGCCAACTTGCAAGAGTTCGATTCGAGTTCGAAATGGTTTGGTTTGGATAATATTGCAATTGTTTAACTTTACTTATAATAATCATGGTTATGACAAACATGTTTCAAATGGTTTATGGTAAATATGCTGAAAAATTAATTAAGTCATAATGGCTGCCACATTTTTTCACCTGGGTAAAAATTTGACAATGAAAAAAGGAGAGAAGTGGTATTTATTCTTGTACATTTCTTAAAATATTGTAAGTTGACCAACAAATGTTCATAATATAGATATTTAGCTTTTATTATTGCATCTGAAATATTCTCCTTGATTATAATGAGCAAATAGAATGCTTCATCAATTTTTAAATTTTTTTTGTCACTATAGGCCTATATATTAGATACGTTTATAATTAAGTGGAAATGTCTTGGCTAAAATTTGATCCAATATTTCAGAGACAAAGTGCAGTTTAGTATCATCAAAATGTCAAATGAAGATGATTTAGTAAACACGTGTACTTTCACAGAAAAATGATCATAATATACAGCGTTTGCTATCAACTGACCAGTAATAAGCTTCATAATTTACCTTAGGGTTTCAAATCTAAAACTTTCAGATCAATTATGAAGTTACGAAAATAGTTATGAAATTATTGCATTGCTATGGTGCAAAATTATTTACTCTAGATAGTCTTAACACATATAGAATGTCAAACATAAGTATTTGTAAATCTGACTGCAAAAATATTAAGATAGCACACTAAAAGTAGAAAAAATTCAGAATTTGAATTTAACAAGAACAACTTCACCTAGATTGAGTCAAGCATTTTCAGATTTTTATGAAATACTCTCATCACTTTTGTCTCTTTTATGTTAATCTTCATTCCATAGTTCAATGCCGTATCATTCAGACTATCCATTATCCTCTGTAGGCCCGTCTCGCTTCCCACTACCATTCCTTTGTACAGCTACCATTTTAAAATTACGTGTCGGAACCAGCCTGACCTGAATATATGCTGTTCGATACCTTAAGATATGTAAATGCAAAAACTAATATATATTTGTAATGTTCTTACTATCTTTATTTAGTGTCAGGCTGGTGAAGAAGAAAGGAACTACAACAGTTTGGTTCAATGCGGTTTGGACGAAGTCTGGGTTCGGGTTCGTCCAGAGTCTGGGTTCGAGTTCGGTTCGGTCAAAATTCTAGATTTTAGGGTTCGGTTAAGTTCGGGTTCGTTCGATTCCCATCTCTACTTAAATGTCAATCTGTCTTTCATTGTTTGCACTCTCTTGCTCAGTCAACACAACCATTGTCATCTTAGGAGGACATGCCGCGGTCACTCTATATTGGTTTGGCTTTAACTAGACGTTAGGGACCAATTGAGGACACCGTTGTTAAATTGTTTGTGTTTGTTTAGAGGGTAAAGTTCAGAAAATTCGCCGTTAGGATCATCTTAGTTTTTTCTTAACAGAAGCCTCGCTACACATCCTCAGCTGTTTCAGCAGAGACAGCTTATCAGCAAACAGTTACACAAGAAAGACTGGAACACTTCACTTTTATCTCTTCTGTCTGGTGTACTTACTAAATTCACGACAGATTTACTTAAAGTTAATTAAGTTAGCTACATGCAGTATCTGCCATATCTATCCATATCTACACATTTTATTTTCCATGAATACGAGCTTCAATGGTGTGAATCGTTATGCCACATGTAATCCTTATTTTAATTTGCAGTTGATTCTGACTAGCATAGCAAAACTAGTGGACCATAGTTCATGACTTTATCGCCATTGACTATCACACACCATGTCATATTCTTAGATATTATATTGAGTTATGAACTACGGTTAATTCAACATTCAGCGAGGTATGTTAGATGATTTAAAGATCCACTCATATGCGACATGAAGAGAAAATAGGGAAGACAGAGAAGGGTAGAGGAGTTAAATGCCATCACTTCTATGGAACTGCCAGTAGGCAGTGCACTAAGATAGAGAGGTAACGATTGGGCATTTTATCTCTCCTAAGGCATTGAATTCTGTAAGCTTACAGTATATCGCCCTACGGTTAAGAGTGTTAGGCTATATAATCAGTATGTTTTGACAATGGAAGCCTGCCCACGTCACACACGGTGTTGAAGATGAGAGCGAACTTTATAAAATTATTATTTTAACGAATTCTAATTTTTCTTTATTAATTTCTCCTTACAAGATTCAAAACAGTTTTTATTGTTTTCGCAGCCCAAATATGAAAATCTCAAAATATAATAAAAAATTAAGAAGTAAGACGTCCCTGACATTGCCTTATGGCGAGGAACTGGCCGTTAAATTCTTATTGATTGATTATTGATTAAGCAGTTTGACTATCTTGTTTAAGTTAAGTTGTCACATAAACACATGTTGCAAACAACCAACGGGCAGAATGACATAATCTTGCTAACGATGAGTTAGGATAACAAATTTGTATCCTAAGTGTGTACAAAGTGTATGGTGTGACTGCACTCAAAGTTAGGCTAACAACAACAGCAAGTAGGCCTACTGAAAATATTCAATATAATTAAAGAAATTCGGTTATTAAGCTAAACAGCTGCTTTTGCTAAATAGCAAAACTTATCAACTGCTAAGTTACACTATATAGTCCAGCCAGAAATTTAAGATTTATCGCAAATTTTTAAAGGCAGAAACTATTTTATCCGGTTAATATAACATCGTTGCGTATCCAGCAAAGAGCCGGTGAATCAGTGATTCATGGAACTATCCAAGAAATACAACAGTTGAACAGACCCGTGAATCAGCTGCTGCTGTGCCCCGTCTCTCAGCTGCTGCTGCTGCTGTGTTTTGTCGTACAAGAGCTGCTGCACGTTGTTATTCAACAGCTTCTGGTGTGGATTGGCTGTCAGCAGCTGCTGTGCCTTGTCGCTCAGCAGCAGCTGTAAAACAACAGCTGTGATCATCTGCTGTCAGTCATAATGCAGCAGCCGCTGCACTGTAATATTACGTAATGTAGGGCTATGTATTTATGTTTTTCACTAAAAAAAACACGTTGTTAACGTTCTTCATTATTTATGTATGACTTTTAAGGGGTTTATATTAAGATTTACTCTCAAGAAATGGTTATGTACTACTGCATTACATTTTTAAAGTATAGACTAAGATAATTTACAAGCTTACAACTTATAATAGTTCACTGAGGTCACGATTGAGAATCAATATTTTTCTTTAAAACTATTCGCCGTCGTTGAAAATGCCTTCAGTAGACTCTACAAAATATCATAAAACTTCCAATCTGTGCTATGCTATTTGTCTCTACCTTTGGAACTCTCATATATTGGTAAGTTTTCCATATTTTAACTAAGCATAAGTTAAATTTTCATTGATTTATTTCAATTACGATATCTAAAGTAGTAAAATAATACATTACTATTAAAAAGATTCCGTATATAAATTCAGACTTGTATAAAATGAAGCATTAAGTTTAGAATCGTACGTGTTATTAAAAAATGTAGTAATTATAATTTAGACGCACTAATTTTAACATTGTAATATTTCTGTATTAAAGTTTTCTTCAGAAAATTTATTGACGTTCTGACTTAGGCCTATAAGCCTACTTGTCACGATGGGTCAGAAAATGTCAAACAGTACTTGCTTCCATAATTTTCTATATATTCACAAAATTTAGGAATGGTAGTTTAATTTTCACTGCTTTCGGATAATTGAATTATCGAAATGTATTGAATATTTCATTTGCGATATTAATGTATTTCATAGTTGAGATTTATTGTAATATTGAATTTAGCTTTTAAAGTTGAAAATTAGAGTCTTAATTTGAATTTTAACAAAGCTTCTTTGGATTTAAGTAGAAATCAAGAACATCTACTTTTACATATTTGCATTGTTAGGATTTATCAATCACACTTTAATCTATTAAGTCGATTTTTTTAAACAATATCACTATGCGCTCCATATTTTAAGGTAATTTTAACTTTAAGTCATGATTTTATTTAGGCCTAGGTATATGTTATGGAGCTTGGTTTTATTATTTACCTACTTAATAATATGTTAAATTGTAATGAGTGATTTCAAAAACTTTAAGTGCAATGTTCTTGGAGATATTATTTTTCCTAATGTCATCTACAATTCAGGAACCAAGCCATTGAAGCCTAATTGGTTGATTTATTAATTGAAATAAAGTAAATGCCAATTCTAACATAACCCAGCCGACTAAGTAAATGTCTTAATATGTCTGTACTGTAGGTAAACAGTCATCAACTGAGCCTTACTAAAAACGATTTCGACAATTCTAGGGGTGCATCGATCAGCACCCATGATCAGAATTGGTCATCTGATGATGATAATGGTGATATTGGCGCGGGAACCGATCAGATCTCACCCCCAGTGAACTACCCTGATGGTGGGTTATATCAAGAACGAGGAGTCGGTGCTAATATAGACAAGATAGGCCATAATACAAGAAGATCCTATGACGAAGCTAGAAATTTTGACAAAAATATTAGGATGTCTAATCCAAACAGAAGTTCAAACATTGGAAGAGGTGGCGATACCGGAAAAACCGATGGAAATAATTTATTTCTTGAACCTAGAGGAGACCTTAATAGAAAACTTTCTAAACTTGTAAAAAGGGCATATAGAGACAATCAAAATTCAACTAGAATCAGATTCAATAAAAATACGTTGCATGATTCTTCAGCAAAGATTATTTCAGAAAATCCTAGAACGAGTTTTATTAATTTCTCTGCTGAAATGAACCATTTAGAGATGCCCAAGAAAGGCCATTGGGGAATCGGCATACAAAAACGTAATCTCACCGGGGGTGAAATAGTCAGAACAAGTGGCGCTAATTTGGGAGGAGGTAGGATCACACAACCAGAGTCTAATTATGGCAGCATCAACTTATCTGCCGTCGATAAGGCAACAGTCAGCATAAGACAAGACTGGCAGAGGCTGGAAAGAGAAAAGGAACCGTTAAATCTGTTCGGGGTATGCTTTCCAGTTATGCATTTTGTTGAAACATTTTTCTTTTAATAATAAAAAATTAAATTATTTTTAGTATTAACATTTTTAATAATGTTCCATGTTACTAGCAGGTATTTCCTTAACAGCGTTCGGAAGTTAATCTCCCTAATATTACAAAATCTATTTGGAAATTCAAGATAATAATTTAACTTTTCTTCTTTAAACTTGTACTAACAATTAATAGGTTTATTTTAGAGATTTGAGCATGACTTTAGTGATTTATTATTTACTTTTGGTGATTTATTTATTAAATTATCATAATCTGCACTATAGAAAATTTCGTCTCATGTCTTGAGTCATCCTTGTCTGAATTGCTATTATTTTGTAAATTTAATTTTACCAACGGAATGGTAATCAATAGTTACAAACAAAAACAACAATCAATTATTTAATGACGATTGGGTTGGCAATAACCAAGTTTATAAATCTGCTCGTTAAATGACGACTCAAGCATTAATTTCATGAAAAATAATATTATAACTATTGATTATTTAATTGTTTTTTAAAGGCTCCAAGATCGTCAACCTCTTATCCACTGGTTTCAATTAAAGACGAACACAGTATCAAGAATACACTTCTTGGGTATGTATTAATTTAAAAACGTAATGTGATCTGCAGAAAAGTAGACATTGTTGCACTAATAAATAATGACATTTATTAATAACTATAAATGCTAATGATAATGACGGTAATAAATCGATAATAAATGTGTATAAATTGTTTCTAAATCTTTTCTTTCTACATTTTCTCGCATACATAAAAAGCAATTAATATCAAAAAAATGCAAGTTAATGTTGTTTGGACGGTTTTCACTTAAATTGTATGTTCTTTATTTTAGTGGATTGCACGCTACACATAATTATAGATTTCTACTCTTCATAACTAGTCATCGGTACCCGTAACACGGGCTATGCTATGTACATCTCTCTTAATTATCTTCACAAAGTGGGTAATGCAAGGAGCTGTATTGAAGTTGTGAAAAATTCTAATTAAACAAATGTGATTATAGGAAAATTAGAATTTATTGATCAAGAATATAGAAATGAAATATTTAAAATATTATGAAATAATCAAAACATTGGGGGCTCATTTAAGGGTTCTAGTGAATTCCTGCCTATGGATTGAAAGAAGACATGGTGCGCCATCTCTGGAGTGCTGAAAGACAAACATAGAGAAAGAGAGAGAGAGAGAGAGAGACAATGTTCTAAAGTTCACATCTGGGTTTTTACCTTTAATGATACTAATAACACACATTATAGTGAAATCATCAACCATGATGATATCTATCACTTTTAATACCACATGTGTTAGCCGATAGGAAATTTCTTTCATTTGTCGTATAATCAGTCCAGTGATCGTCTGAGATTTTACTCTCAGATCTGCGGGGCCGTGAATCGAACTCAAGAGAGTTCAATTCACCTCAGAAGCTGTCAGTTAAAATTCCATAACGTTACCTGACGCCTCTAACCACTGAGCTAATTAAGACATTAAATATTAGAAAGATCCGAACCTTGGCTACAATTCCTAAAAGTAACGGATGAAGAAAGAAAGACACAAAGAGCTAGTTTAATCAAGGGCTTCTTTGATCACTACGCTTTATTTTTAGTTTGGAAGTGATATTATTAGTTTAGGTTTCAAAAGTAATTTTTATTCTAGGTATTAAAGAAAAAACTATACTTTCGATATCTTATCTTTCTTAACGATGACGTCCCTGACATCATCCCTGGATGAGGAAACGTACTTTAAACCTTTATTATTATTATTATTATTATTAACAAACGAGACATAAATATAGACAGTTGATAAATGCATTAAGAAATTGGACGAAGAGTTGGATAGGACACATTTTATGGGGGGCGTATACTGAAAGAGGCCATAGAAGGTAAAATTGAAGGAAAGAGAGGCAGAGGCAGGCCGGCATTATGAATTTTAGATGGTTTAAAGATACATTTGTACTTGGACATGAAGAAAAAAGCGGAAGGCAGTGATGAGTGGAGGCGTTATATACCTTGGACCTGCCAGTAGGCAGTGCACTAAGGGAGATAATATTATTTTAATTCCACATCATTTTAATAATATATAATATCATTTTAATTTGCCGTATCCTTGTTTTGCTCAAGTTGCTGAAGAATAGACCAACCGTGGGCTGCAAGTGTTGTAAAAGGTGACAAAGCACCAAGATCCAAACCAACATCAGAATGGGTATTCTGTTGGTGAAAGACTAGAGTCCAGAAATTGATACAGAATATCTTAACAGCGTAGGGGTAACGTCATGAAGTTTTAAATGACAGATCCAGAGGTGAACTGAACCCTCGTGGGTTCGAATCCCAGTCGCGCTGATCTGAGAGTATAATCTCGGACATTCACTGGACTGGCTACACGGAAAATGAATTAATTGCTTAACGGTTTAAACATGTGGTATTAAAAAGTGATAAATATCAACACAGTTGATCATTTCACTATAATGCGTGTTTTTTATACAAATATTTTTTATACGAATGGAAAATTTTCTATTCGTATCCCGACCCTAGTTGAACTGTGATTCAAGGGAAGAATAAGAAGAAGAAGATGATGATGATTATGATGATGATGATGATGATGATGATGATGACGATGATGATGAGAAGATGATGATGATGATGATAATCACGATGATGATGATAATGATGATGATGATTATGGTGATAATAGTAGTAATATCATTCTAATTGCTTGTTTATCAGAGTTATCGCGGTGGTCTTGGCCATAGCGCTGGTGATTGCCCTGTTGGTGATGTGTAAAAGGGTCGATATCGTAGAATCACAAACTACGAGAAGCTATCGACATCAGGATACCTGTACGTATGCAATCTGTTTTCTAAACAGCGACAAGTTCTCTTCTACTATCTCCATATCCTCATTCTAGAGACAGACTCTCTCTCTCTCTCTCTCTCTCTCTCTCTCTCTCTCTCTCTCTCTCTTAGTGCACTAAGAGAGAGACTGGCAGGTCCATGGTATATAGAGCCTGCTCTCTTCTCTGTCTTCCGCTTTCCTTTTCATGTTCACATATGAGCGGATCTTTAAATCATCAAAATTAATTAAATCATCAATTAATTAAAATTAATTAATTGATTATTTAAATTATTAATTAATTAATTAAATCATCAATTTAATTCATCAGATTATGAATTATCATTCATAATCTTGGCCTGCCTCTGCCTCTATTACCTTACATTCTGCCTTCTATGACCTCTTTTAGTAGACTCCCCCTCCCCCTTAGAATGTATCCTATCCAGTTCTCCTTCCTATTTCTTAATGCATTTATCAACTGTCTATTTGTACCAACTCTCTCCAGAACATCCTCATTTGCAACCTTTTGAGTCAAGCTAATCCTTTCCATTCTTCTCCATATCCACAAATCCAATGCGTCTAGTTTCCTAATGTTTTCCTTCCTTGAGGTCCATGTTTTAGATATATACAATATCGCGGTTCATACCCCGGTTTTTACTACATTTATCTCTGTGACTTTCGTTAGCCTTTTTGTTAGAAGTTCTTCCTCTTACCGAAGGCCTCTTTCGCTTGTTCAATCCTACTGCATATTTCAGTCTCACATTTCCCATCATCTGTTATAGTATGACCTAAATATTTGAAACTATTTAGGTCATACTCCTAACCTGTTCCAATTTCGTAGCATTTATTGGGATAGACTATTTAGCTGTAAAGCCGCAAATAATTTGGCTACCTATCATATCTCTGTTAGTAGGTCGAGAAATTTTCCGTAACTCTGCTTTTAACTTTGATAACTTCTCTATCATTCATTCACTATAATCTAGTTGCTTCCAAATAACATACTTCACGTTAATATTCAAAACCAACACCACACAATTCACCACGATATAGTTGGCATTGTTATTCCGTTGCATATCCGAAATAGTCATTGATTGTGTCGATGGAGAATTGAATTCGATCCCGAGAGACTCAAAGCGAAGTCTTACTTAATGGCTAATTTAGCTATTGTTTTTAGTGTTCCGTGAATTATTTACTAGGTCAGCTCTTTACATTGTAGTCCCTTTAACCCTCAGCTGATTTTAATGTTGTGTTTTTCTGAAAAGCGGCGAGTGTCCTGCTTCGGCATACCTCAAATATTAAAAATTCTCGATTTTCATTGAGAATCAAATTGAATGATGTATTTGCAGTGGATGGAGGATTTGAAATCCACTAAAAATCAGCCTAATATGTAATCTGGGCATCAAGTATTAAAGTACCGTTTTGGCTAAATTTTAAGTAACTAATTTACCAGATACAGTATAACCATATTCGGTAATATTTACAGAGTTATGTAACAAATTACTAATACTATAATATAAACAATAAGCACTTGTCATCACGTACCGTGCATAGGAAATACTTTAACTGTTTTCAAAACATTTCTATGAAAGTGCTAAGTTAAATATCTAGACTATCAAAGATCAGGTGCAAAGTCAACTTAATCATTAAAACACGACTCTAATGCAAACGGCACGTATGGTAAGGGTCTCTAAGCAGCAACTGAGAAAGGCAATGGAAAACCACATAAGAAAATCACATTCATCAAGCTTATTCACAAGTTATACTAGCTATGACTAAGGCTTAAAGAAAGCTTAACCTTTGTGAAAGGATCACTTCGTTGTCAAACTGATTGTACTTACTTAGCGTGAAATCAAACTTTGAGTTGTGTTATGTATTATGGACCTGTCGCTTGGCAGATCATAAGAGAGAGAGATACCCTATAGGCATCTCTAGGCATCTATGAGCATCTACAGGTATCTATAGGCACCTATAGGCATCTATAGGCGTCTATAGGCATCTATAGGCATGCTTTACTAGTAATTATACTGATACTTGACGACATTTGTCATAAACTCGCAGTAACGGTTCAGTCTGGAACAAGATCAGGCAGAAGTCATCGTCGAGAGCCGAGCCATTCCAGTCTGCTGCCACAAACTCTCACTCAATCCGTCGCTTCACTCGGCGCACGATTGATATCACCACGACCACTTGCTACCCTAGTATTACACTCAGAAAGCGGAACGGGAAT
Organism: Enchytraeus crypticus; assembly: GCA_905160935.1. Classification (NCBI taxonomy): domain Eukaryota; kingdom Metazoa; phylum Annelida; class Clitellata; order Enchytraeida; family Enchytraeidae; genus Enchytraeus; species Enchytraeus crypticus. Next base: position 408,018 of record CAJHZI010000767.1, read on the forward strand.
TTCTGCCTTAGACCGAACCCATAGAAATCCCAACGATAACTTAACCGGGCTTTCAGCATCCACCAACACTTTCACACCAGCTGACAACATCTATCTTAGGCCTGAAATATCTGACGTTTCCGTTACACCATCGAGCCCTGAACCCCCTCCAAGCTATTTCTGCACGCTTGAAAATCCTCCCTCCTACGACGAAGTCATGAGACTGGATTGTTCAGCTGGTACTTCTGGAACTCTGGTAAATTCCCACCCGAGAAACTTAGCGAATTGGTCAAGTGGTAAGGAGTTGGACATCGATGTTTAGGAGCGGTTCTGTCAAATAGTTACACTGATTTAGACAAATTCAACCTTAGTATGCTAATGAGGTATACCGCTCACATAGATATTGTTGAAATGTGTTAACAAGAGGTACTCTTGCAAAGCGATAGATGTCGTTATTCCATAGCTGCTATAGTATTAATTTTGATGCTTATTTGTAGAAGACGACTAATGAAGCCTTTAAATAATAACTCGATCAATTGATTGATTTTGGTGATAAAATTCCGTAGGCTACTCAAACTTCAAATTAAGCGTCAGTTACGCCATTTCTTTAATTTTCCTTAATTCACGAAATAAACATAACACAAACATTTGAACGAAGCATAACAAATTAGTGTAACTTATATCATTGTAGCCATTATTGAAAGATCATATAACTCGAAATTATAACTTAATAAAGAAACATGAACGAAAATGATTTATGGCCATTGGTAGTCCAGGCTCTTTTGATTTTCATTCGCCATAACCTTATAGAGCTCAATTAAGGATATGCTGTAGAAATTGCTTCTTATTGATTGATTTCTACAATTTTAGGCAGAGTTCATAACTGTACGTCATAAAATCTGGAAGTAATCAGTCTAGTATCATTCCTGATCGAAGGCCACGAGAATTAGAGTGATTTTGTGCCTTGTATGTTGTATTTAGTAGCGAGTGAACTCGATTGAATCTATTTCGAGTGAAATCGATTCAGTCGATTGAATTGTTTGAACTTGAAGTGCAGGACACTTTTAATTAAGCATAGTTTAGTTTCGAAACACTGTTTCCAGTGGCGTAACCGTAAGTTAATTCTTCATGGAGCGACAACGGAGTGGCAGAGTAAAGTAATGAGTGTCAGCTTAAAATGCTGGAATTTTGGGGGGCAGCTTTCTCTGACTTGCTAATTTCCTTGGATTGGAGGGCAGCTGGTGTGACAGCTCCTTCATGGGGGACAGAAACCCCCCATCCCCGGTGGTTACGCCTCTGATTATTTCATTGCTCAGAAAGTAGATTTTTCTAGAATATGTTTTGAACTCCTTGAATTTATATGTTTACATGTTTTGTATTCGCGCTGGTTCGTGAATTGCATTTTTAAATATTGTCGCTCGGTTTAGAAGCTTACAGAAACATTTATGTGTAATTTTACTCTAACTGAACGTAAATAGAATAGTTACTTTGTTGTTCTCAGATGATAATTTCTGCTCTATTTATTATTAATGAAGTCTGCTTTATATCTGCGTACAGTTGCGAGGTTCTGACCTTCGTTTCGACAGTTCTGCAGTCAGATATTATGCTTATGTTTTTGTGACTTTTTAGTAGAATAATTGATTCGATATTATAATACTATTCCTGACCTCTGGACTTGAAATCTAGAAATATCTAATCACCGAGTTCAATATTTACTATTCTGTCTGGAACGTTCGTGTTCTTAGCATTAGAATTATCTCTAACTAGTGATTCTTTCACTCTAATGATCCACCGAATAGCAGAGCCTAAGCCCAAATTTTCACCCGTAGGCTATTATGGAACTTGAAAACAGACAGTGAGTAGGAGTAGGTATCTTGGGTCTGCCGCTGGGAAGACCACTAAAGATATATATATATATATATATATATATATATATATATAGAGAGAGAGAGAGAGAGAGAGAGAGAGAGAGAGAGAAAGAGAGAGAGTTTGCAACAGCGTCTTCTTTGCTGCTTTCTAATTGCATATCTCTGTTCTTGATTAATTGCCACCTACGATACGTACAGTTAACAATTTGGTCTATTCTTCAGCACCAAGGAAAGTAGTAATCGTAATAGTAATAAAATAGTAGTCGTGAAGATATAGAAATTTTGACAAATAATGCGGCGAATGATACCTTTATTTTCCAACGTTTTCATCTGCTTTTGTCTTAATTCCGCCTTGTACTCCATTGGCATGTCTTAAACAATTAGATTCTACAAACTTATCGAGAGAATTTTTGTAGTTAAACAGTCATATCGGTATATCCTGAAACCGAATTTTAATGTTTAAAGTTTCAATGATTTTACAAAGTGATGTCCTTTTCCTTTGTCATATATATTTTATAAATTTAGCCTACATGCTACTTTTTATAAAACAAGTCAACTAAATAAGCTAAAGAAGTTTCCGGAATTGCATAGATCATTATTACGGTTAATGGACCATATAGATTGCTGTTCATGGCATAACAATAATGTATTTACGGATGTGTTTCATATTACTCGCAAATGCATTAGTTAATACATGTATAGCGTCTCTGTCCACGGTTTTCCACTAATGCTTATCACTTCTCTTCTTCCATCTTTTCCATTTTATTACCTGATTTAGCCAACCTTCTTAGGGAAATGTTACCTTAGAACCGGTCTTATTCAGTCATTTAGTTCTTTAATTTCGTTTTAATCAACACTTACCTTTTGTCTCAACTTTCTCATATTCATTTACAGTATATTTGCACATTGGCGGCTAAGTTTTATTTGAACACCGGGGTATACAGTAATATTCCCGAATATAGTACACGCAGTTTGAAGAACGATAAACCATTCTGCTTCCCGACTCCTTTCTAAGTATCGGGGCAAAACTCCGGTTGCCCCTGCGGAGTTGCACATATCTATAATTTGCATAAATCGGTCGCATTTGTAAAGTTGTAGCAAGTGTTGAAGTTTTTCATCAATGGTAATTTTAAGATGATTTCTTAGGCCAGTGTATCCACGTTTTGTGTCCGGATTGTGTGAAGAATTGACCAACCGGTGACTGCAAGTGTCGTAGAAGGCGACTAAAACACTAAGATCCATATCAGCGACAGAGAGGGCATTCGATTGGTGAGCGCCTAGACTCCAGAAATTGCTACAAAAATTTAAGCGATTGGAAAAGTCTCAAATAGGGGATTGACTGATGATACAATGTAGGATAGAAAGGATTTGAAATAGTCTATTCGTATCTCGACGCTAGTTAAAGGGAGGATGATGATGATGATCTTAGGCCAGTGTACCCAAAATCATTATTTCTTCTTCAGCGGCTCACTAAATGTCGCACGAGCAAAAATTCTTTACTGATAAATACAAACAACTTAAGGAAAATGTGTCAATAGTATAACTAGAATTGCCACTGTTGTATCCGGGTTGCTGAAGAATAGACCAACCATTGACTGCACGTGTCGTAAATGGCGAACAGCACTAAGATCCAAACCAACGTCAGAAAGAGCTAACGGTTGGTGAGCGCCTAGGCCCCTGATTTTTGTTTAAAACTTTCTATATCGAATGAAACGTTTCATCTCGACCCTAGCAAAATTGGATTCAAAGGAAGATGATGATGATTTTGAGCATAGCTAGAAATTCAATTGACACTGAAAAATTCTACTGACGCTGAACTAAAGGTAGATAGAACATTCAGTTAACTTGAAATCAACTGCATTCTCAGTTTATAAACCGTTCTTATAACAAACTTTACCATTAGTTATATCCTGTACAGTTGAGTTATACGATCGGTGTATGCATTTAGGCATTTCAGTTTTGCCATTTTTGCCCTTTCCAGAATTGAAATCTAGAAGGCGGGTTGGGTCTTTTAATGAACAACTAAATATAGCCTTAGAAAGTAAAATAGACACTGTGTCGTGCCGTAAGGACTTGCAATAATTTCGCTTTAACAACTACTATATATTGTGATTAATCTAACCCACAATTTTCCATATTTTTCATGGACTTCTATTGAAAATGAACATATGCAGATTAATCGTTAATATTAACTGTAGTGCTGATATATTATTGTAGTCATGCGTAGCAATATAATTATATATACATCCAACTTTACACTGGAATATTGTAGATTCCAGATCCTTGGAACATGTTCAGCCATACCGTTGTACAATAGCGTTGCAAATATTAAGCCAAACAAATTAATCAAATATATTCGTCATTCAATCAGTCAATCAGGCAATAATTCATTAAATCAATCCATTCATCAATCGATCAACCAATCGACCAATCAACCAATTAATCAGTCGATGTAGCAAATATCGTAGCATATTGATCAAAGCACGGCAGATAGAATTGTGAATATCAGTCTCATGAAAAAGTTTCTCAATTTATTTCACGAAGATGTTCCTGATCTGAGATTCATTGCGGTCGGTATTGAAATACTGTCGTTATTATCCTTTGCACAACATGAATTTAGCTAATTTTTAAAGCACCCGATACTTGATAATCTATCACTTTAGATCTTTGAAAATTGCCAACAGAACAATTGCTTGAATGACTTTTTTGAAATTATATTTAACTGAATGACAAAAAGATCTAAATCGCCTGATCAGGATCCTAGACTGACTCTCTCTGATAATTTCGTTGTAATGAGAAAAGAGAAGTGAAATTAACCTCACAGCCTTCATAGGCCAACCATGAACTGTAGGACCAGTTTATAAGCTATATATTAATCTTCAAACTCACGGAAAATTTAAATTTGTTCTCTGCTAGAGACTGATTAGCAAGTTAACGTTTCAATAATATAGCGCAGTGACTGGCGCCTGGTGCTAGTAAATCAGTATTTTAGAGGCCACGAATTTATAAACATAGTAAATTTTAACGTTCTATTTAACGATATTTTCTCACTATCAATGTGGACCATAGTAGTTACAAAACAAAGAGAAAAATTCTCGAATATAGTACCGTTCTTAGTTTTGTTTGTTTTTATTATCGAAAGTTTAAACTAATATGGTTATCGAGCTATAAAGCTCGCCGTTCATATACCAGCAATCCAGCATGGCTATTTGCACGGATATACTTGATATAGGATAATCTACTGTTCGTTCTTACTTTGATTTTAAAGAATAATAGGAATATCATACACTATATAATATTATATAGTGCGCTTTTACATGAAATAATGCATAAAAGTATTTGTAATGATGAAATCATATAACTAATATTATGCATATGAACTTTTTTATAAGCCTATGCCTATATATACATGTATATATGCAAAAATGTATATACGCATATTCATATACTTGCTTTAGCATATCATGCATGTATAATTGTATATTAATGCCTTCATATGTATAATAGGGATGGATTGGTTTATTCTTCGGTGATCGGACATAATAAAGGAAACAACCATAAACTGCAAAAATGAGGAAGATAAAAGAAAACCACCTCACAAACCATATTTTTTTCTCAATTATACAATACATTAAAGTCTGGATAATCAGAGCTTGTTGTGAAGGAATTAACTTACAGATAGGTGGAGTGCTCTATATGGATAGTGACAGCAAACTGAATTGCACTATGTACCTTAGCCTTATTGGACTTATTGGACTTATTGGACTTATTGCACTTATTGCACTTATTGCACTTATTGCACTTATTGCACTTATTGCACTTATTGCATACTTATTATTAGGACTTATTATTAGGTCTTAGTGCTCTTATTGCACTTATTGCACTTATTGCATACTTATTATTAGGACTTATTATTAAGTCTTAGTGCACTTATTATTTAGTTTTTGATAATGATTAGTTCGCCTTTCTTTTCTTTTTTTCGCATGTTTATTGATGTTATTACTCTGTGAAATTTTTGTGAAAATAAGCACATACTTCTCATAGTCCTAACATTGGGCGGAACACAAAAAAGCGCGAGATATAATTATCAACGTCGTATACTGTAGTTGTTAACTATACGACTATTTAGCCAGTTAACTAATCAATCTAGTTAACTGTAATATTCTCAAACGTCTCAGCATTATTGCAATGAATAGAATATATGAATAAGTTCTTATAAGTTAAATATATATAAGTTAAATTTTAAAAAATCATATAAGTTAAATAAATAAGTTAAATAAGATAAATAAGTTAAGTTGAATAAGTTATTAGTTCTTAATGTAAGTGAAAACGTTATCATTATAGGTTCACTTTAATTTTTAATCACTTTAATTTTTAATCTCAAAATCAAATCAGTCTACTCGGATTGGTGTGCACCTTTTATCTATGAGCTCTAACGAAGAACTTGACAGAGGCTTCGAATAAATTGTCTCATGATGGCGCCTAAGCAGAAGATTAACAGCCTACTCTGAGTTGCCTTTACACATTAGGCTACGGCTTTTACTATTAGAGTAATACATGTATAAGAAAATAGATAACAGCTAACCAGCATCAAGCCTGTAACTAATAAACCAGATAACGCTACCGTTTAGATAAACAAAACATTCCGGTGTGGTCGTATTCGAATCAGAAAATGTAAACCTATTCTGTCAGATGTGTTGTTGCATTATGGACTAAACAGTGAATGTTATAGTTTTAAGCTTAAAGAGTCAATACATTTTTAAGTCGAGTTCGTAATAATAGTTTGCATTTAGCCTCTAGTAGTCAAGTATTTGTCTCAAGTTGGTAGGTCTATGTGAAACAAATTTAATCTGAAGGATTACTGCAATTAAGCCTACTTAATTGGCGAACAAAATTGATAGATTTCTCATATCATTTTAGTGCAATATTATGAATTCTAAATCCATTGACTTGGGCAGATCTGGTGAAGATGACGATGCAATTAAGCTATTTCTTGAGGTATTCATTCTATATTTAAGTATACTATTTCTTTTATTCTTATGTCGTGTAGACTTCAATCACTAACAATTTTATCACTTCACAGGTCGTAGTTAAAGGAATATTATCAAATAATCTCTTAATTTCATACATGCATAGGATGCTTCGAGGTATGTAACTTATTTACACTGTTAACATACTTTTAACTAGCTTCTCATATGCAGAGTAGAACATTAACTGACATTCTCATTTCTCTCTCTCAGTGCACTGCCTACTGGTTGTCCATGGTATATAACGCCTCCACTCTTCTCCGTCTGCGGCTTTCCTCTCCGTGTCTACATATTAGTGAAACTAGTAATCATCAATCAATACTCATTCTTATTGTTATATACCATTTTCATGGGGGATTCTGCTTATGACGAGGTGGGCCCCTATGCTTTCCTCAGCTTCGACTAAGCGGCGTCATTCCCCGAGAAAACTATCCTGTTTACCCTAACTATCCTACTCATTTATCTCACTTATAGTGATGTTGTTAATGAGTTTATAATGAGATAGTTTAGTAGTGGTTATTGTCGTGTGCATATAGGCCTAATTATATTATCTCATGATTTTATAGCATCTAAAACGTTATATTATAATGCACGGCTCCTGTTGTTGATTCCAGTTTTATTTCTCAATATGTTTCTTCATACTTCCTTGAAATCTCCGAATATTTACGAACTCAAAACACATGCAGTTTTGACCTGACCTATTGGCCTACATATATCGATTTTTCAGCATTCAGCATAAATTTCGAAAATAAATTTAGCTGAACTAATTCTGATAATGAATAATATCATTTGCACATAATATACATATACTGAGGATGGCAACGGGAAACCATTTCGGAAGCCATATTATTCCCAAGCTATAGGCTACATTAAAGTATTTATAAAGTATTACATCTTTTGAAGGGATTAACTCGCTAATCGATGGAGTGCTCTTTCGCGTTCTTTAGAGCGTGAAAGCGGTAGGTAAGTATTTTTTTGTAAAAATGTAAAGTTCGTAAAAATTTTATTCAACCGCTATTTTCTTGGTAATTTATTAATACCATTTATTTATACCGGTTATTATAAAAATCCCACATATATAATATGTAGAAGCGTGTATTTAATTTACGAAGAGTTTAATGCTAGTGCTGGAATTAGAAGGAACTCTAGTCAAGTTTCTTATAATGCATTTTGATTGTTCAATGATCGTACGTGTATGTGTGTGTGTATATATCTCATGTTTATTTTTGATGAATAAAGAAATAATTATATAATATATAAATATAATGCACTGGAAATCCATAATGAACGCGAAAGAGCATTCGATGGAGTGCTCATTCGATGGAGTGCTCATTCGATGGAGTGCTCATTCGATGGAGTGCTCATTCGATGGAGTGCTCATTCGATGGAGTGCTCATTCGATGGAGTGCTCTTTCGCGTTCATTGGAACGTGAAAGTGGTATGTGAGTATTTTTTTAAAAAAGGAAAGCTTGTAAAAATTATATTCAAACGCTATTTTCTTGGTAATTTATTAATAATGTCTATTTATACCGGTAATTATAAAGTCCCACATATATAATGCACCGCACACCTTCAACCGGTAAATCTACATCAACAGGAACAAACAACATCCGATAGATCTAATCGGGATTTAAGACGGACGACACAACACGTTCACGTCGCAGGATTCCACTGATATTAATTACCACACTAATAATGTGCTAGAGAGTAATAATACTAATAAAGACTAATAATACTCCATTAGCTGAACTAAAATAATATCACAGCTATTGTAAGGCTTGACAATGGTAGCCTGGTTGAATTTATTAGCGGAGTTTAATTTGGGTTATATAATAAGCATCATCATCATCTTCCCTAAAATCCCAGTTTAAATAGGGTCAGGATACGAATAGACTTTCTCCAGTCCTCCCTGTCCCACACCATATCATCAGTCAGTGGGTTATATGATAAGCAATCGAAGAAAACAAACGTAATTTGCTGCAACTGTTCTTGTGTACATGTAAATTTTGTCGCAGGAGTTGAGAGACAAGCATAGGCTGAGCGTTCCAGCCGGAAGAAGGACTTACGCCACCGCGAGCAGCACCACCAGTCTGGATTCAATGGAAGAGAATGACCGGATTTCCGGAGATCTGTCACACGCAAGAGTGTCTGTGAGTGCCTGTAGTATGTACAAGTGTAGATCTAAGTAGTGACTGCGATAAAAAAGTGGCCCAAAAGGAAATTTTAATCAGTTTCCGTAACTGATTCCTGCTTTAAATTTTTCAAATCCACAGATAAACATATTTTTAATATATTTCTTATATAAGCTGACTATGATGGTGAATACTATGATACTAATTAATGATTACTATGGGCTGAGCCAGCGGCATATTAGCAAGTTGTTCGACAACGGATCAGTGGGTTCAGTGTTCAAATCCAGTGCTTTCCTCGTCACTGACCTGCTATTCGAACAGGAAACTAACGTTAAATGTGGCTTTAAATTTTGTTAGCGGTTGATTGATAGCATTGTTCGTTAGTTTTCTAAATACGATGTAGAAAACTTCACGAACACGTTATCAATCAACGGCTAATTAAACATTAAATTAACATTAAATTAAATTAAGACTTTTGTCAGTTTTCTAAATACTATGTAGAAAACTTGACAAAACCTCAATGTTTTTCACGTATAATCTATCATACTAGACGAGCAGAGCCCCACGACGACTATTCAGGCCCTCATGGGTGGCGCCTGCCCCCCTCGACATCGACAGAACCTCAGACGAATCAGGGATCGACCTCGAGGACCCAGCCTCCATGCAGATCAGCCAGCCTGCCCGGGACCAGACGGGCCTGCCACGACGGGTGTCCCTGGCTCCCGGGGTGGACTCGCCGAGAGGAAGCCTGGCGGCGACGATGAGCGGCCGCCCCTCGGCCTCGTCCTGCCAGTCCGCGAGCGTGCAGGGCTTCGATAGGCAGCGACGACGGAAGACAGGGAGCAGATGGTCGCTTGGGCATCTCACGGTCTGTTCATTTGAGCATATAGCGTTAATGTAGGTTTCTAAGAGTGCTTATAGTGTTTATTTTTTGTTGACATATCACACAGCACAGCAGTCCACATATTTCGAATAACATAAAGGTACTTAAGTAAAACGCAAAGACAGACACTCTAATACATGCAGAACCAGTTTAGCGAGATAATAAAAAAGACCAAAATAAGATCAAAAAGACCGAAGTGATGAGATTGCCCCACAATAAAGGTGAAGTTGTTATCACAATAAATGGTACTAAGTTGAAACATGTAAGGAGTTTCAAATATTTGGGTCATACTATAACCGATTATATGAAATGTGATACTGAAATATGCAGTAGGACGACTGCACAAGCAATAGAGCCCTTCGGTAATAGGAAAGAACTTTTAAAAAAACTCTAAAGAAAGTCTAAGGAAAGACACAAAGATAGTGAAAACCTTGGTTTGAACCATATTAGCTATTATATGAATGTGAAACATGGACCTTAAGGAAGGAAGATATAAGGAAACTAGAGGCATTGGAAATGTGGATATGAAGAAGAATGGAAAAGATTAGCTGGACTCAAAAGGTTACAAATGAGGAAGTTCTGAAGAGAGTTGGTACAGATAAAGAGTGGATAAATGTACAAAGAAATAGGAAGAAGAGTTGGATAGGACACATTCTAAGCGGGGAATGTTATTAAAAGAGGTCATAGAAGGCAGAATGGAAGGAAATAGAGGCAGAGGCGGGCCGAGATTAGGAATGTTAGATGATTTAAAGAGCCACTCATATGGTGATATGAAGGAGAAAGCGGAAGACAGAGAAAAGTGGAGGCGTTATATACCAAGTACCTGCCAGTAGGAAGTGCACAAAGAAAGAGAGAAAGAGAGAGAGAGAGAGATAGTTGATCCTAAGTTAAATGATCTATAGTAAATTGATCTAGAGTTGATAGATCCTGGGTTAACTGACAATGATGCCATTGACCATTGATTAATTGACTCAGAGTTGATTGACACTGAGTCAACTGGCCATTGATTAATTGACTCAGAGTTGATTGATACTGAGCTAATTGAGTCCGTAGCTGAGCCTGAGTCCACGACGTATGCCTATTTGTACTAAAATTTCATTAAGTCAGTTACCATGGACTAAAATTTCATATAGCAATTTGAACATACTCTGTAACATTTCACCGAGTCAATTGCTATACGGAGAGAATTTGAAATATATTCGGTGCACATGAGAAAGTAGATTTTTATGTGTAGATGATTTGTCTAATGGAGATAATTAAATTGGTGTCCTCTGGCTCTATTTTCAACTATTATAAGCCTGCTGCAGTTCACTAAAAAAGTTGATTATGATATAGATTATGATTATATGGGAACTGAGTTGAATTCTTTGCCACGTTTAGGAGTAGAGGTTTATAGACATAGTGACAGTTAATTCCCGTAACTCCTTTAAATTCTCTCATAATTTGTCTCATTTGCCTCCTTCAAAACCGACCAAAAATTGTAAGCTTGCGAAGATTCACAGAAAATGTTAGTCCAGGACGCTAACTATCTGTAAATTTACGATTAATCAATAAAACGGTGTCTACATTTGCCTATTTTGCTGAATAACATATGCGGCTGAACTTTAAAGTAGCGCGTTGGTTTAGAACGATAACTTATTGGACCAGAGGAACAGATGTGTTAGTCGCGTGTTTAGTATAAAACAACGAGACAATTCAATTCTGTGATTGCCTTGAACTTTACAGGAGGGGGCTTCTACGAAGAAGGAAAGTTTATTTTAAGTGAAATAGTTGCTAGAAGAAGAATAAAATCACTGCTACATTTTTTAAACATCTACTTTATTCTTTATTTGTTCAGATTATACTTATATCAATCACACAAATTAATCTGATTCATAATAGAGAAGACAGGCGATTAAAGCAAAAATTGAAGAAATTCGAATAGAATCATATTTCTTTTAAATTAATTTCACTACGCTCGATATTATGAAGGACTACTCATCACTATGTTTTTCTGTTGTTATTTTGTTTATCACACATGTTGTCTGCACTGCAGACAATATGATTGACATATCTGCTTGACACGTTTTAGGAGTTCAAAGTTCAGGCAGTTGTACACATTCCAGGGCATGAAGATGGTAATAGTATTGTAAAACGTGAAGGCAGCACCACGATGCTCCGTGTCAAGGTTCTGGCAATGATAGGCTGAGTTAGCAGGGGTTTGGATCCCACCTGAATTTAGAAGTAAAACCTCTTAGAATTTTTAATATATGAGATTGAACATACAATTTATGAGTTAGGGAATACAATGGAGATATAAGGATACAATGGAGAAATAAGGGCTGTTGGATGGCTTGACATCATATGAATAGACGAGAATAAAATGATTTGAAAGAGTTAAGCTGTCGATTGGCTTAAATGTTTTAGACCTGTCGTTAAGGACTACATTATTTAGACCTGTCATTAAGGCCTGCATAATTTAGATCTGTCGTTAGGCCTACACGTTTCAGATCCGCCGCTAGGTATTGAATGATAATGAGAGTCAATAGGCCATATGCATTAGGATTCACTAGTTGTGATTTAGAAGTGCAGTGACTAGCCCACCCCAAAGAGATAATGCTTTCGCTACTGGGGTACAAAGAGTAATAACCGAGTCTACTGCTTCAAAGACTTCCGAAATCTTTTAATACATCTTTTTTAACACTTCTCACAGTAAAAGTGTTGAGCTTATCAATCAAATCAAATTTAATTAAATACTCCGAAGTAGTGTCGGCAAAACACAGAGACCCTTGACAAAGATGCGATAAAAGTCAATTTTATTGCGTTGCCTATTTCTAAGAAGTTTCAGATTGATTTTAAAAGAAATATCATGTGTGACCTATCCAGTAAATCAGTTCGAGCTAAAGCTGGTATTAAGCTCCATGGATTTTTGAAGGCCCTCTGATTTCTTCTGTAAACAAATTTATGTAAAAACTAGTAACGTTTAAAAAATAAAGCATTTTAAAGAGGCAAACATTTTTCTAAAGCTTTTTTGTTTAAATTCAAAACAAATAGTAGATAAGTTTTGTGAAACATAGCCTATATTCGTAGAATGACTAAATTGAAGCTGCGCAGTTTAGCAAAAGAAATATAATTTCTAATTTGATTTATTTATATATTATTTTATTTAGGTATACACTATTATACTAATGTGAACGAAGTTGAAGGTTCAGTTTTGTATAGAAAAAAGTTTACAGCGAAGCTTAATTTGTAGATTATTGCATTAAAATAAAGCTTTAACACAGTGTTGTTTAATTATAAACCTAGTTCTGGACAATGTCCATAAAACCGCCATTCTGGGTGTTAGAAATACAAAATATAAAATAACATACTAAGTTCAATGCTCAAGTTCATCTTATAACAGAGTTACATTTTATATGTTCTAAAAAAATGACAAGACAGCAATCGATTAAACTTATGAACAAGTTATATGTTAAGTTTTTAATTGCTTTGTGGGCCTTGATCGGGGATAGATCTTCGAGAGTACTTTACAGCTTCCTGTTGGTTTATTTATTTTTCAATGCTTAATCTTTAGCGTTAAAAGAAGAATATCTTTTGTCATTTGCTGTGTAACAATTCTATCTTACAAATGTGTTATTTTTCTTTGTCAATTTAAACCTCTTACAGTCAGTAACTTTATATTATCTTTATATTATCTAGTATTAGTAGTAGTTCTCACTGTGAGAAGAGCTATTATTGTCATAGTAACTGACTAATAGGCCAATATTGAAGCTAGTGTTAATTAAATAAACGATTTTAACAGCTACATGCAAAAGCGCAATATATTCAAATAGAGATTTTCCAAATGTATCACTGGAAAGTGGAAACCAAACATAAGCGTGTTTCGTCTGTAAGATACAAAGAAGCGAAAATAGTAAAACTTAATGTTTAAAGCAATAATATCTGATAAACTTCGAGCAGGGTTTAATGAAATTTCATTCCTGTTCAGGTTCTGCTATTTAAACTGTAGTACCTTTAAGGCTCAACTATTTTCCGTTTTGTCCATAACTTTAGTAACAAAATTTTCTTATATTGACAATATAACTGATACAATTTCACTTAATTAATTTAATTTGTTATTTTTGTATTGAACAAATGTTTTCATCAATTTCTAGTGTATTGATTTTTAACTTTTGTTATTTTATTATTGATTTTGTTTATTGTTTATCTAACTACATGCACGTTCCTATTATTTGTATAATCTGTGCTGTGATGAACAAATAAACGATACTAAACGACAAAAAAACTTGCATTTGAAATATTATTCGATTTGTAACTGTGCAGTACATACAGAAGCAGTTTGAGAATGTAAAGATAGAGGAAATGTATCAACGATACAGACTTAGACTACAGCGTCGACTTCTCATAAGATTGCTCGTTCTACTCTCTCTATATCACATCATCGTCTTCATTCTTCACAACACAATATCCAGCGATACGGAGGTATCGATGACCTATTAGAGTTTATTAGTTTAGATGACTGTGTTAATTATTAAATTTTTGGCATTCGATGTCGAATTTATCTAGTCTATATATCTAATTTATTTACTCATTTCAGTATGTTTTCAAAACTATTAGACTTAGTGTGACAGACAGATTTTTCTTTAAAGATTTTCATTTAACAATTTTCCTCCGTTCTAGGCTGAGATGTACAGTATAAAGGTATGGGTGTTATTTGCCTATCTATCTAGACTCGGTCTAGGGGAAAACTACTTATAAAGAACTACAACACAAGGTAGACAGGAAAAACACTATACTTTTATGTTGCTTAATCTCCCGGTACTCACAATGTCACACATACAAAAATAGTCATAATACTATAGTATAAAGTGTACTTTATTATCTAAATAATACTTAGCTTAGAAGGGGAGAAGAGGAGTCCGAAGAGCGGGAAGACAACAGCTAGCTCACAGGAACCAGGAAAACAGGGAGACCCTCTCTCGAGCACCAACCGGACACGAATAATCAAGATAAATCGTTCCGATTTACCACGATAACTATTAAAGGGCAAAGGTCGATTTTCGAACTCAAAGTTAACGCTTCTTGTTTTAGGAAAGAAGACAACAAGAACCATCGTACCAGATAACTGTACGATTACAACAGCTATCAATAAATTAACTTTTTTACAGACTGCAGACTTACGTTACTTTTAAACATTGATATTTTAAATCAGTCTAATTGGCGTAGAAGTTCTGGAAAGTCGGTTCAGAATTGAAAATCCATTAATAAATACTTAAAAGTGATTTGAAGTGATTTCGTGAAGACGTAGTCATTTAGCGTTCCCAGAGATTATCTGAAAGTTTTGATGCCATTTATAATTTTGCATGTTTTGAGGAAGTGAAGCAGATAAGACAAAGCCAGAAAGATATCCTCTAAAGCTTTTCATACAAATCGCTTGAATGTTCAAGTAGAGAAGAACTTTTTATGAGGCGACCACGGATTAAAATTCCACGCAGAACGTATCTGGATCATATTTGTGCTACGAAAACCGACATTAAGCTCTTCAATAAGTATTTTTATTGCTTTATTGCAGGAGGCGTTGCTAATTCTAAACATTTCAATTCTCACAACGATTCTCATTCCTGTATTACTTCTAATTCCTGTTATTTGCAACTCGATATACTATCGACCTCATGCCGCCCTATTCATCTCGCTCGCTGTTTGGATCTACCTCAACATTCTCCTGTTTCTTCACCTCCCCATTTCTATAAGGACCCTCCCCACCACCGAGCGCTCCCTCACCCCCAGTGTCAACGTCCCTCTCGTCTTCTTCTGCATGTTCGCCACACACACCATGCTACCATTGTCGAGAAAAGTGTCCACCGTCCTGGCAACACTGACTGGTGCTATTGATCTGATGCTGATGGGGATTTTTAGTAACGTTAGCTCTGACATGATGGTACAAGAGGTTAGTTGGTAGTATATGTATATATATATATATATAATATAATATATATATATATATATATATATATATATATATATATATATATATATATATATACTGTATATAAATAAATATTATATAATATATATAATAAATAAATTATATATAAATTATATATACATATATAATAGTAAGAATGGGCAAGTTTATTTGTGTTTTAGACTCTATTCTTTTCTGTTTTACTTTATACATGTATTCTATTTTGACAGAGATATGTAGAGAATCATGCTCAAACTTGCGTTATGTTTCAAGCACTATTAAGCGATATTAAAAATTGCAATAATTGAATATTTTAAAAATAAAATTTTACAAATATTTTGTAGATGCTAGGACTAGGATAATATAATACAATTTCAAAATAATTTTTTTAAATGGCTGTTGATTTAAGGACTGTACCCTCTGAGATGATTTCCCATTGCATTATCAATAGTTTAGTTTATATCATGAGCGATATAAATGTGGTTTTCTCAGCAGATATCAAAACTCTATTCTGTACATTAACGTTTTCCACTAAGTTAAATGATTAATTTGCTACAACTGCGTAAATAATGATGGAATTAAGCAAATGTTATCAGATATTTCACATAGCACGACCACAGACTGTGATCATGAAATAGCCTTAGACGTGCTATATATCAAAATTCTGATGGCCGAAATGATTAAAGAGAAAAGTCACAAACTCTTATTTCACTTTCTTGTTACTGCCGCAGAACCGATAGCCTATTATTTCTGCGGATTACGGCACGGACGTTAAATATCGCATAATTGTATTGTTTGAATCTTTTAGTTATGCGCCAATTGCGTGATATACATCTGTACTACACTGACTGGGTTCCATCATAAGCACTTAACAGACATTGTCAATCGACACACCTTCCTCGAGACGCGCAAGTTCATAGAGACAGACATGAAGTATTCGGGTCAAAGGGAGGCACAGGTGTGTCCAATGTTGTCTATTGTCCTGATAATCTATGTCGTATTAGATTCGTCATTAATTCCCATTCAATTGTTATCAATCATATCATATTCAACCATGTTTTTTCTTCGATTTTCGAATTTAACTTTTCGAGTCGTTTCTGGAAGTTTCCGAGTTTCTAAAGCAATAAAATGCAAAGAAGATTTAGCCTCCGATTTCACATCCGAGGAAGATGTCAGTGACATCTCTTGAGGATCCCGTAACTAGAAGCAGTTCAGCTCTATCAGAAATCAAGTTCTAAACCACTAGAGCACAGAGTTAGTGACTCGAAAATAATGTTAATCATTGTTGAATTCAAAACATTTTTGTATACTTTACACATATAGGATTTATTCTATGCAAATGTATAGCATTTAGATTTATTCTGTGCCGGTGGAATATGTGATTGGATAGCTTGCTTGCCTAAGAAGCAAGATACCATCGGTTCGAATCCCAGCTGTCTCTGACAGTATCCATTGCGGGAGGGGAACGGACGTTGAATTTAGCTTTACGGCTTTCTACGGAAAAATATTTGCCTATATTTATTTGTTAAAAATGTGCTTGATAACGGGTTATATACATGTATATTCTTTATGCACCATTATATGGCAGTTACAAACAAACAAACAAACGAAACTAAACTAAAAAAAAGAAAAAAAGAAATTAGCCTATATGCAAATATTTAGTCTAAGTTGAATTGGTAACATTGCAAACCATACAATAACACACTAAATAGTACAATATATATATATATATATATATATATATATATATATATATATATATATATATATATATATATATGTAATTATATAAAACGATATTTTCATTTACTATCGTAGATAATAATAAAGGAAGGCTTACTATTGAAGATTATACCAAAACACCACCTTGAGGATATGAAAAGAATCTTGAATAGGAAAGTTAGCGAGATAATCGACCATGGTATTTATCAGAGACGCAGCTTCCACGAGCTACTGGTTGAGAGACACGACAATGTCAGGTATGTCCACATCTGCCTTACGTATTATAGACTTTTCCATGATGCTGCTCCACCGTTCTGGAACTCACTTCCCGCAACGGTTGTACTTCTTACCCTCTCATCTTCTTGCCATCTCGTCGCTTGCCTTTGAGCTATATCATTGATATTTTATTTGTATTCTGTCTCGTTGTATGCGCATTTTATATATTTTGATTCAGTTACAATTAAATGATCCAGGTTCTTTCATTGAAAAATAAAGATCTTACATTTTACGACATACTTTACTTACGATGTTCTTGATATGAATTGCCGCATTAATAGGTTATATATTGACACTGTTTCGTGATTTTGGTTCATCGCCGTTTTAATTATTTTCTTTCGCTTCGTCGTGGCCTAAGTTCACGATGCTGTGAGTTGGTTTAAAGTAGTTCCGTTATTGTGCTCTCATTTTTATGAGTATTTGAGTCGAAATTTTGAATTTATATGACAGTTCATCGTTATAAGTATTTTAAGAGTTAGGTGCTAATTTTGATTATTGAACTGCTCGTAATAGTCACAAGGTTATCAACTTTGCTGGTCTTACGGATTTATCATTTCGATGTTGCCTTCTAAATGAACTTAAGATATTGAAAATGTTTGTGGTTCTGAAAATTTCTGGTTCTCCTCGTGGTATTAAACTTAAATGCATATTCATTCAAAGGTTTTTAAACAATATTTCTGGTATTTATAAGTTTGCGTTGCTGATCTCTTGATTTAACTAATCTAATTCAATTACGACAGAGGCTTGGACAACATTTTTTCCAAAAACATTGTAACGTTTGCTTATAAAAATGTTGTAAAATTATTTACAAAAGTGTTGTAACATTTTTTGCAAAAATGTTATTGTTCGCTAGTTTTTGCTAAAATTTTGCAATATTTTTTGCAAAAATGTTGTAATTTTTTTACACAAACATTGAAACTTTTGTTCACAAACATTTAGTGTTAAATCTACTCAACAGATGTATGTAATTTTATTCTTGCAGCATACTTTACGCGGACATCGTTAACTTCACACCCCTGACGAGTACTATGGAGCCGCCCAGCCTTGTCTACACACTCAATGAACTGTTCGGAGGTTTCGATGAACTGGCCGAGGTAGGGATTTGCTTTTGCTTCATTGCATATGATTTTATTTTTTTCTGTATTTTAATTTAATAATTTTTCTTTACTTATATGAAATGATAGATTTCTAGTAGATATTATCGCAAGAGGGACGACTAATGAAATATGAAAGTAATAATAATAATAATAATAATAATAAACCGGCGATAAGCGAGAGACTTCTTTTCTTTGGCAAAAGCTTTCCATGACTTTGCAAAGATTTAATGCAGTCTGCTTCAATAATTCTTTTAAGCCGTTTGATGACCTCGAGTAGCCGGGCGGCGATTCAGCACGTATTGCTTGAATCGTTTTTATCAAACCCCAGGTTCTTTACACCGGGGTAAAAAATAAAATTTAAAAAAAATAATAATAATAATAACAATAATAATAATTATTATTATTATGCCTACCTATTATCATTAATTTTCTTTATTTTGAATTTCTCTATTTCAACTCTTTAATTTCTACTTTATATTTTCGTTTTAAGTTCACCATGGTTCACATTTAAATTGTGTTCACTTATTGCATTTACTTGTTTGTTTGCATTGCTTGTGAACTGTACAGGGTTGAATGACCCTTTTTGGAGATCGAAATAAAATAAAATAAAAAAATAATAATTATAATAATTATAATAATAATAATAGTAACCAGAACCATGGTCAGTCAGTAACCAGAAATCATGGGACCGTCCTATAGTGGATCGGTTTTATAACAGTCTGTTAGAATCCCAGTCCAATGCAGTAGACAGAGCAGGACTCCTAGCTGTATCAACCAAATGTAGCAGCGACTGGCTTCACGCTCTCCCTGTTGCTTCTTGTGGGCTTTTTTAGACAATGAGGCGATTCGAGTAGCCGTTAGTTTCCGTTTAGGGGCGAAAACTTGCGAGCCTCACATGTGCCCCTGCGGTCATGAAGTCGACGCTTTAGGTCTCCACGGCCTCTCCTGCAAACGAAGCTCAGGTAGAATGTCTCGCCATCACAATTTAAATGACTTAATATGGCGAGCACTTTCAAGAGCAGGCATCCCTTCCTCTAAGGAATCAAGTGGGTTGTCCAGATCAGACTGCAAGCGTCCGGATGGCATGACTTTAGTGCCCTGGTGCAACGGTAAATGTGCCGTATGGGACGTCACGTTCATTGACACTATGGCAAACTCCTACGTAAATACGACTTCAGTCACAGCCGGTGGAGCTGCTGTTCATGCCGCCTCTAGGAAGTTGGATAAATACCGTGATCTGTCCTTAGGATATGAAGTTGTTCCGGTGGCCATTGAAACCATGGGCCCGATGAACCCCGAAGGAGTTGACTTTATTAATGGCATAGGCAGACTTATTGCAGAGCAAACCGGGGATAAGCGAGAGACTTCTTTTCTTTGGCAAAGGCTTTCCATGACTTTGCAAAGATTTAACGCAGTCTGCTTCAGCAATTCTTTTAAGCCGATTGATGACCTCGAGTAGCCGGGCGGCGATTCAGCACGCATTGCTCGAATCGTTTTTATCAAACCCCAGGTTCTTTACGCCGGTGTAAAAAAAAATAATAACAATAATAATGAAAAAGAAAAGAATATAATTATAATAATAATAATATAATTATTATTATAGTAATAATAAATAATAATAATAATAATAGTTACTTCTTTTTTTAACCCCTTAAAAAGGGATTCTTTTTTTCTTTTTTTTAATCGTGCTCTCCAATCCGAAATGCCGTGTCACCAAAAGTACCACGGAAACAAACTGCATTGTATCGCTGCAGAGCCATTGACAAACGTTGCAACAGGAAAGATTTCTCGCGTATATCTCAAGTAACGGCAGTAGTCCTCTAACCTATCACATAAATGAAGTCTGTGCCTAAAGGGTTTTTATTATTATTATTACTATTATTATTATTACTATTATTATTATTATTGCTGTTGTTATTATTATTATTATTTACAATCATTATTGATTATTATTATTTACTATTATTGCAGTATTATTATATTTTTGTTATTAATAGTATGATTATTATTATTAGTATTATTATTACTATTGTTATTATTACTATTATCATTTCCTTTTTATTCCGAGTGTAAAAAACCTGAGGTTTGATAGAAACGATTCGAGCAATACGTGCTGAATCGCCGCCCGGCTACTCGAGGTCATTTAGCTTCAGGAATTGTCGAACTACTTTATTTGAGACACCTGTAGGAAAGACTCAAAACAAATTGTAACGACTAATAGTCCAATATATGGGAGATTATACAGTAAACGGATCTAATTAATTTAGGTAAGTGGAAAAACTGTCATATTAGATTTTGTACTTCAGTTTAAAATCATTGAATTACTATTCGTTAAGAGTTTTTTTAAATTTACTCTCATTTCAGGGTAAGCACATTCTTGAGAATTATGATGTAAGGAAAGGGTCACTGCTGAATTAAAATCAATATATGAACTTGTTTTTCTTGTATTCAGAGGAACAGATGCATGAGGATCAAGATGCTAGGGGATTGCTACTACTGTGTTTGTGGATTACCTGAACCCTCTGATGTACATGCCAGATCCTGCATCATAATGGGTGTTCAAATGATTAAACTAATTCGGTATAAATTTTGCTGATATATCATGCTGATTACAAGGCATTCATTTATTCACCAAATAGTATCAATTCTCGAGTAGGAAGTTTATAAATTTCGGATTTTTTATTTAAAGTGTGACCTGCTTTTTTTTTTTTTTTGATTGATGCAGATTATATGCTTGTATCTGTACATTTGCTAATTTAAACGAATGGAAAAGTCTCAACTAGGGCTTGGCTGGTGGTGTGGTGTAGAACAGAGAAGATACGAGACAGTCTATTTGTATCGCGACCCTGGTTAAACTGGGATTCAAAGGAGGAGGATGATGATGATGATAATGTGTACATTTGCTGGTAACCTCATTCTCGTACAAGTTTTTCTTTTACTAGTTATGAAATAGTCAGTTTAGGTTTTACCGAATACTTCTGTTATATTTATTACTTTTGACCTAACTACGATACTTTAGATCGCTAAGGAGGAAGTTGAGAGGTGTGGAAGGCTTGGACATGAGGATAGGGGTGCATTCCGGATACGTCCTGAGTGGAATCCTGGGAATAAAGAAATGGCAGTACGACATTTGGTCCGATGACGTCACCATAGCTAATCATATGGAATCATCCGGTCAACCTGGGTATTAAATAATGAATTTATTAGTTAATGTGTGAACGAATGTGTAACGAAATGAGATGTAA
This sequence comes from Enchytraeus crypticus, assembly GCA_905160935.1. Classification (NCBI taxonomy): domain Eukaryota; kingdom Metazoa; phylum Annelida; class Clitellata; order Enchytraeida; family Enchytraeidae; genus Enchytraeus; species Enchytraeus crypticus. The sequence goes on from CAJHZI010000767.1 coordinate 430,191, forward strand.
ATAACACACAGGTGCTGCAGTTATGATAGTAGCCATTTTAAATGTAATTTAGGCCCTAACTAACTTTAGATTAGCTTCAATCGAAGACTATTCGAAGCCATTATACTGTTTTCTTTAACAGTTTAACTGAACTGATTTTATTTCAGTATTTAGTGTTAAGTGTCACTGAGAGAGTGTTCGAATTAGGATGTTAAGGTTCGATTCTGAGATTTTGGATAATTCTGTAGTCATTATTTATTAGTAGCATAATAAAAGAGAACACTTTTTGCGGGATAAAGGAGTATTCCTCTCCGCCTTCCATCCTCAAGTACGGTGTGCCTCAAGGCTCTGTACTTCATCCTATCCTCTTTAATGTATACACTACTCCACTAAGCTCCTTGATCTCTTCACATTCATTAGATCATCAACTTTTCACTGATGACACTCAGCTGTACACATGCTTCACCCCCACTCCTATCCTGATGCTAAGGCTTGTCAACAGCAATCCTTTCAGCAGATATCTTCCTGGATGTCTGCCAATTTCTTGGCACTCAATCCATCCAAGACTGAGTTCGTGCTATTTGGAACACCTCAGCAACTCTCAAAACTGAACGAGGTGTCCCTGGCTCTCTCTCTTACGAAGTTTCAGTCACACCAGTTTCTTCTGTGAAGAATCTTGGTGTTGTCCTTGACCATCACCTCTCATTATACGAACATATCACTAAAACATCACAACATGTTTCTTTCATATTCGCGATCTTCGTCGCATAAGACCATTTCTTTCTCTCCAGACTGCCACTACAATTGACGCTGCTCTCGTGCAATCCAAACTGGATTACTGCAACTCCCTAAATCTTCCCAGTTGCGAAATTGATAGGTTGCAGTTCATTCAGAATTCCCTTGCACGTGCAGTCTTTCGTAGCTCCAAATATTCTCATGTTACTCCAATCCTCAAGTCCTTACACTGGCTCAAAGTTAGAGAACGCATTTTATACAAGACAGTTTCTCTAACTTATAAGTCTATTACCACTCATGGTAATAGTTACATGTCCCACTTACTACAAGTGGGGCAACCTACCTCCAGTCAGTCGTCTACCAGGTCCTCTAAGTTAGTTACTCTAGAGAGACCGAGCCTTCCTTCACGCAGCAAGCTGTCTATGCGCTCCTTCCAGCATGCTGCCCCGCAGATCTGGAATTCTCTTCCTTCCACTCTGCGCACCCCCTCATCTATTCCTGGTCAGCCTTTCCTACTCTAAGAACAGTTTCATAGGCGATTGAAATCTTTTCTCTTCGACTTTTCATGTCCACCAAACGTCCACGAACTGAGACCAACACGTAAACCTCCATTCCGCTAGTACCCTTCCTTGGACTGACCACCCGGATTTTGGCTCGCACCGTTTATGGACCCCTCACTCTGCTCATCGTCTTTGATTTGGTTTCACAGTGCTCAATGTTGTCATGGACAACAGTAGCACTCTAATCGTATTGTTGTTGTTGATAAAGGGTGTGCGACAGATTCAAAGCCTAAGCAAAAATCTTGTAATATAAAAAATTATAAAATCTACAGTCTACAGTAAAATTGTAAAATGTAAGTCCTTTTTCTATGAAAAAGCTGCGGACGGATTGAGGCGCCTTTTTCCATACTTCCCGTATCATTTGCTTCAACTGATCTCAGTTAAATTTTTATTACTATATTCTGTTACAATTGTAAACAAAGATTAACATATCCTCAGTGTTTGACGTCAACATTGTGTTTCAGCAAGGTTCATATCACGGAAGTGACTCTGAAGGAACTTAAAGGAGAGTTTGAAGTAGAGGAAGTGCCTGCCTCTCAGAGAGACTCTTACCTCAACCAGGCCAACATTTCACAGACATACTTCATCGCTGAGTCTGAGGTAAGCCTAATAGGTCTACTTCGCACAGTCAATGAATGCCTAATTTAGTTTTTAACTAATTAAATGTAATTAGTTAAACTAATTACATTTAATTGACATTTTTAATGTGATTTGAAATCACTAGAGTCTCCCAGAAATATCGATAATAATATGCTACTTGTTCTTTGTGTGTGTGTAGGTTATGAAATGTTTCAAAACATTTTCCAACTTCAAATGAGATATTTGTTATTGATTTATATTTGTTATTTATCCTCGACCCTCAAGACTAGTCCCTCAAGCACTTTACTTTAAGAAATATTGTTTATGGTTTATTTACAGTATGACAAAATCTGCTTTCATTCTGATGATCGTGATAATGAAAAGATTGACAACAACACTGTCATTCTAGATGCCAAGGAAAACGATGTCACGTCACAAGTGTGTGACGTCATGTCGCAGTGCAGTGACGTCATAAACGGAGAGTTGGATGAGGATCATCAACAGCTAGAAGAGCAACTGCAGCAACACATCAAGCAACTGCAACATCAAAAACAACAACAGACGCTGAATGACACACTGAAAGTAAAACCAACTAAATGGAACATTATTAAAGAGTCTGAGAGAGAAAGTTATGAATTTAAAGTAGAAAACGAGCTTGAAGAACAGGCTATAAATAAAAATAAATATAATAAGGCAGAACCAAACCAGAAGCAACAAGATCGAAATCAACAGAAGCAACAACAACTAAGAGCTCATTCTTATCAAGATAATGAGCAAGATGTTGAGCACCTGGAGCAAGAGCAACATGTGCAACAAGAGCAACAAGGGCAACAAGCGCAAAAAGTGCAACAAGTGAAACAGGACCACCACAAAGATGGGCACTGCAGTGGGAGTTACAGTGAGTTCAAGACAAGCGAGAGACCGTTCGACGGTCTGAATGAATATCAGTACCAAAGACTCAAGTGTACTCCGGTTAGTGTACAATAATAATTGTAGAAATTAAGAAAAAAAATTAATTATGTTATAAATGTTGTGTTGTCAGTCTTAGAAATTAACTTTTGTTTAAATTTCTTTAATTTTATTTTCGGTTTTAGGTTCGTTACTATTAATGCAATTTTAACTTTTGTTATTCAATTAATCAGTTAATTAATTTAATCTGGTTCCTCCGCCATAAGACAATGTAAGGACGTCGGATATTTTCTTTAATTTTGGAAGTATGACCTCTATTTCCTCCTAACATGTCTGAATAAGTTTAAACAACCAAGACATCAGTGATGTGCATTATCTGCATTAGGAATGTCCTTGTCTAGTTTCAGATTTGTCTTAATTTGCAAATCTTCAACTCTTGTCCGGGTTTTGTTATTTTTCAGAGATTGTTTCAGTAACTACAATTTTTCTGTATATTGCCAATTTGTATTAATTTAATACTTTTATTATTTGTTGGGATTTCAGAGATAATGCGTGATATTGTAGTTGTAATGCGTAAGTCATTGCTTGAATATATTTATATCTGCTATTAATTAATTATAATTAATTAATAGCAAATAATGTGAGAAAACACAAATAATAGCAATGATTATTGATATTTAATGTGTTATCTAGCAGAACCTGAACTCGATTTTGATTAACACGTCTTTCGCTTATTTTCTGCTTTTCATGAATGTGTTACTCTCTCTGTTTCATTATTGCCAAATTACAAACATACCCCTCGACATATTTGAGATATCCTGATGCATAGGAATGTCTCCATTCAGCTTATTACAAATATTTATTTATTTATTCACTCATTAATTAATTCTTTCATTCGTTGATTCGCTTATTCATATATTCATTCACTGGCTGCAGTCAGTGACGATGTCGGTAAGATATTAGACCGCGGATCAGAATGTGCGGGGTTCAAATCCTGGGCTCTCCTGTCACTGACATCGCTTTCGAGTGAGGAAACTGACGCTAACATTAAGCATTATTCATTCATTTATTTATTTACTTTTTTACTTATATCTGTCGTTAGGGTCACATCATGTTAGAGCCATGGGTTTGGCTGGTGGGAGATACAGTGCAATTACTTTCCATTCGTATTCGCTTTCAATCATTTCCACTTACAATATTACGTAATTTTATGGCTATTGCAACTGATTGATTCAGTGCTGTGTTCTATTCAGGATCAGGATGAAGTAAACAAAAGACTTGGTCGGGCTTTCTTTCTGGAAGATTCCCACTGTAGTGTTTCGGATGAAAGAAAGTAAGTGAAGTAATTAATGTGTTTCAGATTAGGCCTACATGAGATTCGTATCTTAAGCAACTTAGAATTATTTGTTTATTGATAGGCGACTATCAGCTGCTTCAAAAATAAAATAATAAATGTCTTAGTCATTAATTAATGCTAATGAAATTTATTTAATAGTACCAGTTTTATTATTCTCTAAAATTAACGCTTGTTGACGCCCCTGACATTGCCATATGGCGAAGAATCAGGATTTAAACTCATTGATTGATTGATTGATTGACTGACTGATAGATAAATTTTTTGATTGATTTATTTATTTATTTATTGATTGTTTAATTATTTGATTGATTGATTGAACGAATTATTGATTGATTGATTGATGGATTGTTTGATTGATCAGAGAGCGTGTGCACAGTCAGACGCACGAGATGAACCTGCTAAGTCTTCGCTTTAGAACGGACTGGCTGGAGCGGAAGTACATGATGAGCCGGGACGTCTACTACAAGCTGTACATATGCTGGTCCTTCCTAATCTACGTCTTCCTCGTCGTTGTGCAGCTCATACTTCTTGACAGGTAGGTCAACAAGGTAACTCTGAGTACTGCTGTCGTATACGACAATCGAGCACTCTGCACCTCAAAGTATTTACTACCCTTTTAGATAGTTAAACAGTAAAGCTGGTAAAGCTAACGTTAACGTCAGTTTCCTCACTCGAAAGCGATGTCAGTGACGGGCGAGCCCAGGATTTGAACCCGCACCTACTGATCCGCGGTCGAGTATCTTACCGACTTCGCCACTGGCTCCAGTAGCAGTTATTATTAAAGATAGAGCATCATTATCATCATCTTCCCTTAAATCCCAGTTTAGTCAGGTCGGGATACGAATAGAGTTTCTCCAGTCCTCCCTGCCCCGCACCATATCATCAGTCAATCCCCTATTTTAAATTAACGATTGTAATTTTAATTTCGAATTAAAGATAGAGCAATATAAAGTAAATAGCCAGGTGTCGTGATCATGCTATAAAGTATGATCACGTGTTAAGTGGTCAAGTGTTAAGTGTTAGCTAGTGTATTAGCGATTGTATTTTTGCGTTGATATTATTTTCAGACGAATCAATATAAGTCTGAGCCTCATTGTAGGAGTTGCATTCTTCATAAGTCTGCTCATATTGACTTGTGGAATCAGATGCAGAATTTTACAGTCGAATTGCTCAGACAACAAATCAACTATTATGGTGAGTTGACGGCTCTTGACATCTATTTTTAGTCTGATGCGGATTCTAGATTATTTTATACGAAAAGGAATTCGAAAAAACAAAATCTGCAAATAAATATATAATTGTTTTTCTGTTTTTCAACTTTCGATTTCAACTTTCGATTTCCACTTTTCAGTTTTCAACTTTCAAACTGTTTTTCAACTTTCGGTCCTAATTCTGACACATTTTCAATGGAATGATTGTAATATAAAATGGGATCACTTAAGCTGTTTCGAAATCAATATTTATGCAATTACTGAATGTTATTTTTATATTTGAATTTATTATAAATTAAATGATAACACAATATAATTAAAGTTTTATTTAAATTTCAATAATCTGATGATAATCTCTTGTCTTTTAAACATTAATTCATCCTGACTCAGCCATTGGAGTTTAACAAATGATAAATTGATTGAGTCTTCATACGTTCATGCTGAATTTAATGGACTGGGTGATTCTCGAATTCATTAATTTTATTTATTTCTTCGTGCTATTTGTTAAATTATGCGCAGTTGTTGAACTGCCAGAAGAAATTGAATGATCTCTCAGATTTTCTCGTATCTCACGTCGTATCCAAGATCTGCATATGTTTCATCACTGTCACCTTCGTGTTCGTAGCATCAGCCGTTCCTGTGGTAAATGATTATTAATCATTAATAATTACTTTCATTGCTACATTTTAAACTTAAACTTTTTTATTTTCTTCTCTCTTTCTCTCTGTCTCTCTCTCTCTCTCTCTCTCTCTCTCTCTCTCTCTCTCTCTCTCTCTCTCTGAGTGTAATTCATACTGGGTTATGGTCCTTGGCATATATCTTTTCAACAAGGGTTCTTAAACTTTCTATGACAAGGAATTGTTCATCTGCTCTGCTGAATGATGCAAATATGTTCATTGAAACATTTCTAATTTGAAGGCTCACTCTGAGAGCTTAAGAGGTAGGAGTCAGTTGTGTAAATTTTTATTTATATAAATGATTTTTGATGTTGCTTAAAGTCAAAAAGTTACATTTCAAAACAATTTCAACTGTTCCATGCTTACAATATCTTTGTATATGCTTACAACACTTTGGTAGCATAATGATACCACGAAATCCGCAGACTGTTATCTGCTTCTGTTGGCTGGAGCCAGTGGCGATGTTGGTAAGATACTCGACCGCAGATCAGTATGTGCGGGGTTCAAATCCTGGGCTCGCCCGTCACTGACATCTCTTTCGAGTGAGGAAACTGACGTTAACATTAGCTTTATCATTCTTGATAAGGTATGTAATAACAATTGCACACTACTTTTATCGCTGATATTTTTCTACATATTTTAGATTAACTGTCATTCAGATTGTTGGTACGAATTAGACAGTGCCAATGTATCTGTGGAAGCTATTGAACTTGCCTTCAGAGAAAACCTACAATCTACGAATCTATCGTCTAATAATTCGGTTTTTGAATCTCAACCTTGTCTCATCGCTCCGGTATGTACTAGAATCCGCGCCCATTGGGCAGTTATTCTATTGTGATATTTAATAGGATTATGATAATTAATGACATTTGATAATAATCTCAGAGATATAAAAGAGTTTGGTTCAACATCTTGAGTAAGCGCAGAGCCTGTGGTCTGATTAAAGTATCTTTCTACTAACAATAAAACCTTAATACTAATAAATATTACTTGCTAAGGTTAACATTTTAGAAAATGAACAAGAAAAAAATTTAATGAGGCTAACTCTGATGTTGGTAGATCGTAGAACCTAAGAGAATGACTCAATCTAATAATATTTGTTAGACCTCAGTCTACTTGTATACTCAACTCCCTATAAGATTCAAAGAAACAAAGTATTTATATTTTGTAGGATATCTCTTCTCTCTTCAGTGCACTGCTAAGTGGCAGGTTCAAGGTACATATTCATACTCAAAGTCTGCTTTCTCGCTCCATAAGATCACTCCTTAGATCAACAAGTTAATCCCTTCACAAAGTCTATGCCTTTTCCATACCTTATGTAGCCTATAGCTTGGAAAAAGTATGGCTTCTGAGGTGATTTCCCGTTGCCTTCATCAGTTAGATGGATTAATTACCATTTAATTCTGGGGAAAATATTTCAAGGTGAGGTGGGTCCCCTCTTGCCATCCTCAGCTCCTGCTTTAGTCGCCTCTTACGTATACGCAGCAGATTGTTTGCGGTTGCCGTATTCTGCAGTAGTCCAATCAAACCCGAGCTCAACACAGGGATATATCTTAGGATATTTTTCATTTTCTATTCGCCATAGGATTTATAGAAATATATATTTTTAAATATATGTATATATTTATATAGAAATATATATTTGTTGGTGCAGTACTACACGTACAGCTGTATGATAACCCTGATAGCCTGCAGCATGTTCCTGAGAGTCACCCACATCGCTAAGACAACCTTCATGCTCGTCTGTCTGGCTGTGTTCAACATTATGTTCTATCTAGTCTTCGACGATGTGTTCGCATTCTATGACAAGTTCTTCAAGTAAGAAAACTAATAATAATAATAATAATAATCATATTATTGTTATTATTATTAATAAAGGTTTAATGTCCGTTTCCTCATAGAATGATGATGTCAAGGACAATCCCCCATCACATGTCGCTACAAATCGATTCACTCCAAACGACCTGAAAAAACATGTGCTTAAGAGAAAGAAAAAGATTCTAAACGGTGCCGGTCCGGTGATAAGAGAAACATACGTGTATAATTGTATTAATTATATGCATGTGTTAAGTATATGAATACGAATTGTATTGTGAGATGTGTACTGTGGCCCTTTGGCAAATTAATGGACGACTTCAAGTATTTATGTATATATAAATACGATAAAATATTAAGTTCGCTATTTATGCTATTGACTAACCGTCTTGGTTTCATATTAATAGGTTACAATCATTTAAACTATTTTGATATTAATTATGCTAGCAACATTACTTGTCGATGCCATCAACCATGATACACATTAGAGTCGTTTGAATGTTCATTGATATTGACATATTAATTTATTGAAAGGAATGTTCAATCATTAAATATTTGTAAGCTTAGTAATAGTTAACTTAGTAATAGTTAAAATTCAATAGTTATACTATCAGATTATTCTGACTGTCATGAGACTTGATGATTCTGTTGTACGTCTAAAGTTTATGCCATGATCTCTGATTGCTTCTACAGCAAAATAACGCTATGTAATGAAAATGCGCACTATTGGCTATTTTTACGTTCAAGCAGTGCGACTTAGGTACGCATTGATTCAATCTGAAAAAAAACCAATTAAAAGTCAAGAAAATATGTACGTTATAAATTAGATACAATATCTTGGATTTTGTGAAGTCGTATAAATTTATAGCAATAGACTAAATTATTTATTAGTTTATTTCATCTAATCACATGGATGGGTGATGGTATTCGATTCGAACTAAATTTGGTCAGCAGATGAAGAAATCAAAATCAAGTTATAGGCTAGCCTGTCTCTACTATGACCGACATGTTGACTGATCAATACATATCTTTTATTGAACAAATGTATCTTTACTGGGTAAAGATACATTAGGGTGACATCCCACAAGGCATTTAGGCAGTTAGGCATTTTGTTAGAAATTGGAGTAGACTGGGGTGATAGAAGATTAATTATGAATATTAACAGGAATCAAAAGGCAGTTTTCAAAGTTTACTAGGTTACCAGTTTTTTCGATAGGAGGAATAAGACGGGGAGTGAGACCAAGCTGTTGCATGTCACCACTTCTATTTAACATTTACGCAGAGGCAAGATGAGTAATATTTGTGTAAATGCAATGGTGACGGAAACAATGGATAGAACTGAAGAAGGTATGAAATTGAAAGCAAACTATTGGAAGATGTCAGCTTTGTCGATGATCAAGGTATGATTGCTAGCAGTGAAGTAGGTTTACAAAAATTGTGGATGGCCTGCCTGAACATTACTGCATTAAGATAGCAGCATTTTGAATACTGGTTGAATACTACATTTTTCAGCGTACATCACTTGTCGTCCACTGTGAGATCTACACTGCACACTTCCATTCTCTTCACCGCCCTCTTCATGCTCGATAGACAGGTAGAGAGTTACTATAGAGACGATATTTCTGTCATTTAATTAGTTAATCAATGTAATCATTCAATTAATAAGCCAAGTTAATCAATCATGCAACTAGTTAATTAATTAATAGTTCAATCAATCAAACATGTTAATTAATCATGTAATCAGTTAATTAATTAATCATTCACTTAAGCAACAAATAACTCCATCAATCAATCATTCAATCCTGCTGTCAATCAAAAGCAATCCTTAAAAAAACATGCAGTATTTTACAGGATTAAACCTGTCAAGCAGGCTATCATTCAGTCAATCTATCACATCACAATAAATAAATCAATCAATTACTAAATTAATATTGGCATTCAGAGATCAACCAACCAATCGAATGCTTCAGTAAGGTTCTCTTACATTTAGTCCACAAGCTGGAAAATTGTAAATGGGTAAGGCTAAATGGCAAAAGTGGACGACTTCATGTGCTATTATTATTTTTTATGTTGCCCATTATTGCTGATTGCTGTTATTCGTGAACTTTCGCTTTGAAATATATTTAGATATTTTCTGTACTGGGATCGGTCACTGAATAGTAGACAAAATGCAAGTTTAGAGTGTCACAAAAGCCGATTAGGAATGGACTCAGTAAAGAAAAATGAAAATCACCTCAGTAGCCACAGTTTAAGCTTATCCTTGCGGCTACCTCAAAGTATAGTAGAGCATCTGTGATGGATTCAACAAGATTAACGCCGTTTTCATAAAGCCGCGAACTATATTTTAAGGACGCACATACATGTATATTGCGTACGTGTGCTTGCTATGTTATTACGATAACGTATAAAAGCGTGAAAACTGCAGACTCCACGACTGCGCAATCCTGATTACGCGCCATTATTATTTCAAATAAAAATCTTTCACTAGGTCTTTTTTGGCGGAAATGAGTGAGGGAGAAACTAAGTAGTTAACGACAAACGTAGGAGTCAACCTTGTAGTTGAAAAGGTGATGGGTTGAGACGATGGTGTGTTAGCATATTGTTCAACAGCGGATCAGTATTTGCAGGGTTCAAATCCAGTGATAAATCTCCACGTCACTGACATGATATCGAGCAAGAAACTGACGTTAAACTTCTCTTTAGCCTTTATAATTTGGTAGACTTCGAACGTAAAGAGTTATGATAAAAGTGAAATATTTACCATATATTATGCTGCCTGTTTTGTTTATTATAGTGGCTGAAATAATTTTCATTCTAGAAAGCCAATTGACATATTTCACTGTAACTTACAATACAATCTACCCGTTTTATAATATTATGATCGTAGGTAGAGAAGAACTTGCGATTGGATTTTCTATGTAAACAAGGAGCCAGGGAGGATAAAGAAGAAGTGGAGCGGAATGAGTTTATTAACGAGCTGCTGTTGGTTAATCTTCTTCCGGTACATGTTGCAGAACATTTCATAAACAAATCTCCATCTGATACGGTAAAAAGAATGAATTTATAAATCTATTTATAACATTGAGCTAGAAAGTAAACCCTCAGCTGGGTGAGCCAATAGCATGGCAGTAAGTTGTTCGACTGCTGAACCATATGTGCAGGGATCAAATTAAATGTTCGTCCATTCACTGCCATACTTACCATACTTACGAGACAGGAAACTGACATCAAACTAGGCGTAGACTTAATTTTGTACAAAAATACTTCGGTATATTAAAATAAGTTTGAAATACTGTTGAAGTTATTTAATTAATAATTGATTAATAAATTTTTAACTTTATGGAATAAATGATTAAATGGTAAATTACTTGTATATCTAATTCGGAATGTCGAATCGCAGTAAACTAGTTAATCTATGCGATATATTGCATTTACATTACAGGAGTTATATCACATCATTTGCCCCAAGGCATGTATAATGTTTGCTGCGATACCAAACTTCAAGGCTTTCTTCTCAGAAGTCGATGTTTCAGGAAAGGAATGCCTTAGACTTCTCAACGAAATAATCTCAGTCTTTGATAAGGTAGGGATTTACGATTTTACTACGTCAAATTCGTTATGTCCTATTTAAACTTTTAAATTCAGTAAAACAACTATAAATTTATGCAAATCTAATTTCGTTAAATGATTAATGATTTTAATTTACGAATTTACATGCATAAAATGAAATTAAAAAGTTATTTATTGTTTTTAGTTTTAAAAATATATTTATTAAACTCTTTTTTTCAAAATTAAGCCTATTTGCCTTATGCGATTATAATTTTTTCGTGAAGTAAGAAATTTCATAATTCAATTTCAATGACTCTGCAATTAACTATTAATTATTTAATAATTACTAGTTAATTATTAATTATAATTTACTAATTAAATATTAATTACTAATCAATTAGTAATCAATTGCTGATTAATTAATAATAAGCAATTCATTATTAAGTAACGATTATTTAGTAAGTACTATTAGTTTAGGTCAGTGTCATGTACTAATGTATTGAGTTATTTGCAATCTATACGTTAAGCTAACTTGGTGGGTGGTTTTGAAGTACGTATGTATAAAATTAGGTAGCTTTGATCAAGTTTAGAAAACGTTGTGCAAAATATTGGGACCCCTCCTTTATACTGTAAACACAGTCGATCATTTAAACTCCTTAGATTAAATTAATGTTTTAATCGAAGTCTTAAAAATAGTCAATCCTTACCCGTAGATGATGGTAATTAACTATCATGTCATGATCCTATGACTAGGATCTATAGCTCCTCCAATATCCTTAATTTTCAAAGCAATCTAAAAGACATTGATTTTTCTAAAGTGTATAATTGCAACTCTGTGGTTGAAAACATTACTTATATAATTAATTTGTTACGTGAGTGTACCAACAAACACTTCCCTGAAATTCGCTGTTCGCGTAAAAATTTTAAGGATAAATGCTGGATCAACAATGAACTTAAAAAAGCTATTTCCACCAAAAATAAGTTATTTTTTAAATTCAAAAAGACAAATAGTGTTTCAGACAGAAATGCCTATAAATTGTATAAAAAGAATCTTTCTTGACAAGAAACTAAAAATGCATCGACAGTCATACTATAAAAGTGCTATGGATATTAAATTTAGCTCTATCAAAAATATTTGGAAGTCTATAAATAGCATATGCAGTTATAAGAAAGGTGACAACAATGTTACTATCAATCACATAGACTCTGTACAAGGTCCAGTTTATAACACTATTGAAATTGCTACTCAGTTCAATAATTACACTTCTCTTCAATAGGTAACACCCTTGCTTCTAAGATTATCTCACCGGTTAATGGGTATAAGTCATTTCTTCCTCCTTCTATAACAAAATCAATTTTTTTAAATCCTGCAACTGAAAATGAAGTATTAAATATTGTTAAGTCTCTGAAATCTACTAATTCTACTGGTAGTGATGGTGTAATAACAAAAATTTTTCAATTATCTATTAATTTTATCATTAGTCCCTTAACTCACATTATCAATCAATCTCTTCAACATGGCTTTTTTTCTTCTTCATTTAAAATGCCAAAGTTATTCCAATCCACAAAAAGGGCGACACCTGCAAAGTCGATAATTACAGACCTCTATCTTTATTAAGCAACCTTAGTAAAGTTTTTGAAAAAATAATGTATAAACGTATTTATAGCTTTATGTGTAAATATGATCTATTTTCACCACATCAATATGGCTCTCGTAAAGGTCACTCAACCGCTGATGCAATCATTAACTCTATTAATATGATACGTTTGGAAAATGGTTCTAATAATTATTTAATCGGGTTATTTTTTATCTAAGTAACGCGTTCGATACTGTTAATCATAATATATTATTAGATAAATTAAATACATATGGAATTCGTGGTACAGCCCTTAAATGGTTCAAGTCTTACCTCTCGGATAGATCTCAATTACTGTTATCAATGATCTATCGTCAAGCCTCCAGCCTATTACTACAGGGGCACCTCAAGGTTCTATCCTTGGTTCCCTTCTGTTTCTAATATATATCAATGATATCGAACGCTCAACCAATTAAGCCTTGCTGTCTCTTTTTGCTGACGATTCTAACGCTTTTATTTCTGGAAACAATTTGGTATCTGCTTATGCTAAAGCCAACTGTGTTTGTAAAGGACTAAGCCATTGGTTTAGTTGCAACTTATTAAGCATTAATTATGATAAGTGCGCTTATATTTTATTTTACCCTAATAGTGATGACGTTGATTTAATTCTTCTAATAGATAAAAGTCTTCTAATTTGCGTATTGTTGTTAATGGTATGGTTATTAATAGAGTCAATCATATTAAATTTTTAGGAATTTATATTGATGAAAGGCTTAACTTTAAACAACATGTTCACTATATTATATCTAAAATTAATAGTGTTAGAGGTATGCTCTATCATAGAAGAGATCTATTACCAATCTTATGTCGAAAAAATATTTTTTACGCCATTGTTTATCCCTATATCCATTACGGGATTAAAGCTTATAGTTTTACTTGTAATTACATAATTGAACCCCTGATCTTAGCATGCAACCGAGTACTTTGAACCTTGCAGAACGTTGATAGAGATTATAATGTTAAACAACTTTATCTTAACTACAACGCACTCCCTGTTAACCTCTTACAAAATTTACGAATCTCTAAAATTATCTTCAGATGCTTAAATTCTTCCAATTCTGTCCCCTCTTCTACGGCCAATCTATTCTGCTTAAATCAGGCTGATCATAGTTATCCTACTCGCATTAAATCAACTAATTACCTTTATAAACATTCTAATAGTGCTTTTTCAACTCTTTTGTAAACTCTTGCTGTAAAATTTGGAATAATATCCCCAGTGAAATCAATGAACCAGTTCCACTGAATCAGTTTTTAACAAAATGTACAAACAGCATTTAATTGATACCAGGAAATGACTATATATATCTATGTTTGCAATTGTTCAAGTCAAGTCATGCCGTCAAGTCAGTAGAACCTCTGATCGTTCAGGGGTTATCTACTAATATTAGTCCGGCCTGTAGGTCTACTATTGTTTGAATCCGGTTTTAATTTTTGTGCACTTTTAGCTCTACTAATATTTAGTTTCTGCTTTAGTTAGTCCATAATGTTTTGCTCTTAACAATTCAATGCTATTTTCATTATCTATGTTCATTATCTCCAATTTTTCTACGAACTTATATTGCTATGTCACAATGTTTCTGTGTTTCCGGTAGTCAGCTAGATAAAGCTCAATTGTGCTCTTTCTGACGGCGGTTTTATTTGTATTCTGTCTCGTTGTATGCGCTTTGTGTATATTTTGATTCAGTTACAAATAAATGATCATGGTTCTCTCATGTTGGTCAAAGTGGCCCAGGAACTACGGCATTTATTAGTATTGTTTATGCACTGTGAATTGCTGTAGCTGTTATTTTTTAACAATTTTCTGTTTGACAAAGTGTCAACTTGACAATCAATGGTCATATTTAATTGTATATTAGTGTAATAACCATTTCTAGGCATACAGTTTAGCAATTTATTTTTAACATGTTTAATGCAGCTTTTGATGACCAGCCCTTTCAAAGGAGTTGAAAAAATGAAGACAATTGGAAGCACTTATATGGCTGCCACTGGACTTGAACCAAAGCCAGCTTCGCTTAAGGTAAAGTCCATCTGCGTAACAAGTTCTATCTCGTATCAAACAAACTACTTGTATAATAGCAATGTAGTACTTATTGGATTTACTTAGTATCATTAACATGCTATCGTTAATTAGCATGTTAATTAGCGGTTAGTACTTACATTGGCGAACAACTTAGAATTCCGAAAGAGTTGAATAACATCCCCATGGTGGTGAAATCTTTCATGTAAATCCACGATTGTTACAATCTGCTCAAAAATTACTGAGAATCATGACGAGTGAATAAAATACAAAAACTACAGCAACAAAATCTAGACAAGGAAGCTGTAACATGTGCGGTATGTCCTGTGAAAAACTACAGAAATAAAAATGCGTAAAAGAGCTTTCCCTCTGCAGCGTTTGATTTGCTGGTTGTGCAGCAGCAATATTTGCAATAAATCTATATTAATTAAAGTAATTATACTAGTGTAGTTCTGATATGGCTAAGTTAATGGTATTTCGTTAAGCTTACTTTCTTTCGATTTCATTAACCCAAGTTGATTCCTTTGTTTTCAGAATGTTTACACTGATTCGAGTAGAGAAATGAGCGAGACCTTGCAAGATAATGATAATGCTGATGATACCATGGACGATGAAGGAGCAGAAAATCTTTTGCTGATTGTCGCATTTGCCTTCTCGATGATGACAAAATTGGCCGAGCTGAGTAAAGATGCTTTCTATGAATACAAGCTTAGAATAGGTATAGTATATGCTTTCATCATATATTTTTATTTTTCTACTCATGATAACTCTATTACAATTGGTTAAGTTTATCGTTCAGCAAAATAACATTTAAGCATGATAGTACATTTATATAGCGATTTATATGACTATAAGATTACTTTATGTATAACATTATTGTTATTTCGTTATATTGTTATATTATTGACATATTATATTATTATATTACTGTACTGCTATTATATTACTACTATATTACTACCAATCAGACATACTCTATCAGAGCTAAGGTTAAATATGCTCTGAGTGATTAGTCACTTATGTGATCAGAGTTATGTTAAATATTAACTCTGATCTCTAAGATATTAGTCTATAAGAGATTAGTCTATTATGTTATTAGGCATGCTCTATCAGAGCTACTGTTAAATGTGCTGTGAGAGCTTAGTCATTAATGTGATCAGAGTTATGTTAAATATTAACACTGTTCTCTAAGAGATTAGTCTATAAGAGATTAGTCTATTATGTGATCAGACATGTTCTATCAGAGATAACAGTGATATCAGAGCTAATGTTGAATATTCTCTGAGAGATTAGTCATTTTAAAGTCCAATAAATGTGACCCACTATCTTTACGTTTGTCACCAGTCCAGTGTGGACATTGCACATCCACAAGAAAGTTGGCTACACATTTACGTATGACCAGCTTTGAGTAATGTTATCTTGTCAAATAATTTGTTCCCAGTCAGCGTTTCAATATAACAAATTGTTACATTGTAAAGCTAAGTTTAACGTCTCTTTCCGTATCATAAGGGATGCTGTCAGTGACGGATCGGCAGAGATTCGAATCGATGGCCTCCTGCTTCTCAGGCAATTGTACTATCCATTTAACAATCCAATCGGTACAAACTCGTCATTATAGCATCCAAGCCTAGTGGCCAGATTAGCTAAAGACTTTCATTGTTTTAAAAAAATATTTTCATAAGTTGATTGCTCTTCAGAAATGCGCTTAACAATGTCGTGATATGCTTCAATTGAATAGGTCAGATATTTAGGTATCCTACAAGTACCCTAAATGATGTATAGAGTAAATCGGCCTGATGTTTGAACTATTGATCGTATCTTATTTTTTATTCTTCTTTGTCATATACTAAGTCTTAATTCGTCCTGCGACATGCCTATCAAAACAATTTCTCTTTTGCAAAATTCTTCCAAGCCCTTTTCTGAAATGACTGGTTTTATATATGTATATAGTTATGTCGAAGTGATATGACTGTGCTCAAATTTGTTTACAGTCATATCGATTGTTCACATTTGTTTGTGCGTAAGGAATAAACCAGGGAAAGATAATAGCGGGGGTGGTGGGTGCGGCGAAGCCTCAGTTTGATATCTGGGGGGATGCCGTGAATGTAGCGAGTCGTATGGAGAGTCATGGACTCATGGGACGAATCCAGGTGAGTAATTAGTCATTAGAGTAAATGTCCAACGTCTATTTGCACGTCCAAACATGATGAATAGATCTCTCCGTCGATGTGGTATTGTATAGACTTTATTTCACCAATACATGGTAGATTCAAACAAAGTAATGATCTTGTAAAAATTATTACAAGACGATTAAAACGAGTGAGATTGTAAAACTTACTTTAACGAGAAGGTAGCTCATGAAAGATGTCGTTCCATTAAACAAGATAATCAAGGTAAATATTATACATGCTTATCTAGGATTAGAAAAGTATCTGCGTTGGTAAAAGACGCGTATTAGGCCTTTCAGTTACAATAGAAGCAGAACACATGAGCGAAGGTGAGACAGAGTTAGAATATAGAATTATTGGAAAGATATCCCTAACATTTCCTTATGGCGAGGAACCGGACGCTAAATTCTTATTGATTGATTGACTGATTGATTGATATCTACGAGCACTATATGACTTAATTGCATGTTTAGAATAAGCATAATGCAAGACTCTGTTTCCTTTTGTTCACTAAGATGTTTTAGGTAATTTCTCATTGCTTTCCTCTGTTGCTGATAGTGCTTAGTCACTTCTCTCGGCGCTCGTAATTAGGTTGTATCTATTTAGCTGTGACCGATCACAAATCGGTCAATGGTACAGCGCAACCTCTAGATTTTTTTATTCTTCTTGCATTAAATAAAATGGTCAAATAGAAATTGTCAAATCAAAAGTCCAATTTTCTTTATCATCCGCAGTGTGATTTCTCTTTCATCAGAGATCAGTTCATCTACCGCAATGTGGAACACTAACTTCTAAAATGCTGCTTTACTTTTTAAATTCTTTCAGTTACACGAAAGACATTAAGCAGCTGTTGTAGAATTTTCTTCTTCAGTTTTCTCTTTTCTTTTATTGTTTTCTTTATCTCTCTATGATCATTAATGATCATTACCTTTTTATGGCGCACTTGAGGGTTGCAAGGATGTAAGACTAGTCATCCAACGCCCTGGGATTTTGTTCAAACTTGACATCATTCGATCTTTCGAAGTGGTCGCCCGGCCCATCCATGTTCTAAGTGAACCCGACGTTACTTAACTTTCTTTATTAACTCGCATCCTTTACCAAGTGCTCTAAACCCCTCCACATCTTAAACCCACTTCGTCACTTAACTTGAGAAAAACACAACTTTGAAGTGTTCATTCATCGCCTTTAATTGAGCAGTGGAAACCTCGAAAGTCTAAGCTGTTGCACGATACAACACGGACAAAAAACTATCTCAGCACTTTCATTAGTTTTTTAATTACTATCGCTTATGTCCTGTTCAGGTGACGGAAAGGACAGCAAATACGCTACGACGTCACGGTTACCACTGCGACTACAGAGGAGAAATTTACGTGAAGGGAAAGGGTAACATGCGGGTCTTCCTTGTGTCGGATCAGAAGTGATGTATAAATGTACAAGCAGTGATATCATCAGTGTTGTCTAAAAGTATAGGCAGTGATATCAGAAGTGACGTTTACATGTGCACGCAGTGATATCAGAAGTGACATCTATATCCACAAGCAGTGATATCAGAAGTGATGTCTACGTGTACAAGCAGTGATATCAGAAGTGATGTCTACGCGAACAAGCAATGATAAGAACTCCCGACATCTAGACAATCTCATCAAGAAATCTCTGTAAAAATGATAAGCTGCATTGGTCTAACCTTATCGTTAGAGGAAAGTTTTGATATGAAATAAGGAATTCTGGAAATGTTTGCTGA
The DNA here is from genome assembly GCA_905160935.1 of Enchytraeus crypticus. Taxonomy (NCBI): domain Eukaryota; kingdom Metazoa; phylum Annelida; class Clitellata; order Enchytraeida; family Enchytraeidae; genus Enchytraeus; species Enchytraeus crypticus. Next base: position 449,125 of record CAJHZI010000767.1, read on the forward strand.
AATATAGAAGACAAGTTATAGTATTTTATTTAATTTTGCGAACTTATTTGAAAGATTATGTAAAATTTTGAGTTAAACCTATCTGAGCATATGTGCCGCGTATTGAGAACGTCTTAATTCAAGAACCGCGATACAGCGGCTTACATTGCTATGAAAAATAACTCGAAACAAATAAAAAAAACAGTACTGATAATATTAAAATAATGGTAACATGATTCACAAAGTACAGTTTCCTAGATGCAATAGATCTATTTTCGTGTTGAGTGTAGCATTTATGAACTGTTGCGAGTTTCCCTTAATATCTAAGATTTGAAGTCAATGCATGTTAGGCTGGATCTCTTTTGTTCTGTGTACTGTAATTGAGTTTGATTTTAAAATATAAATTATAAATGAGGTCTCATTAGAATTTCATTCAGAATCTAGCACAAAACTATAAACTTTAACCTATTTGAGAGGGATGGAGGGAGAGAGAAAGAGAGAGAGAGAGAGAGAGAGAGAGAGAGAGACTCACTATCATAGTATAGTAAGTATTAATGATTTGCGTTTGTCAGATCTGGTAATAAACGGCAAAATTATTAATTAATATCATGAAGTAATTCATTAATATTTGAAATCAGACCTGAGTCCAATACGTTCCTGTAGGCTGTACGACATGCGCGCAATTAATTAATTTTACGAAATACTTACCATTTGTATAATTATGCTATCAAAAGTAATTTTCAATTTTAAAGGTTACTTAAAGTTGTTAATAAGTGCTTTCGATAATGCTAAGTACCTATTGATGTTAGATTTATTATATACCATGTTAGTTTCAATTTTAAGCTAAATTTTTTTAAAGTCAATAAAGAACTTCTTTGCAAGAAATTTACGTAACAGCTTGTTTGACGTTGCGTCCAGCTTAGATAATTCATTCTGCCGGCTGCATGACTGAGTTGGTAGCCCATTTGATTGAAAAGATGACCACCAGGCGAATCTCAGTCTAACAAACAATAGGCCTAATTGTAAACTATAGGCCTAACTGTATGAAGCTAGGAGTCTAGGACCGAGGTGACAATAATTATAAATCTAGTTGATTGAGTGCTTGTTTAAAGCAACATCATTGCACTGAGCTACTCTTTGGAGAAAGGAAGAGTGTAGATGTATATATTGGAACGAGTCACGACATAATCAAGTTTGATCGATATACGCGCGTGTCCAAGCGGTTCTAATATGTTTAACAGTACACTGGACAAGGAAGCACAGATACCTATTACCTGTTTTTAAGACCCATGATTTTTCCGTTTCGTTTCCTCCTCTCCTCTCCATGATTTACCGTAATCGTTGCCTGTTGGTGGCGCATCGATTGCAACCGGCGCGGAAATAACCTTCCAACGATTTCTGGATTAATTTCATTCACGTCTGTCAGCAGATTCAACACTCGTCCTTTCATGGTGATCATCTATCCAGGTATGAACAGTGCCTGAAGTAGCTTAACTTCGGTTATTGACGCGCTGCTGAACCAAGTGCGCTAAATCTTGCTCCTATCGATCTATCAATCAATCAACCAATCAATCAATCTATATATTTATCTATTTGTCTGTCTGTCTGTCTTTCTGTCTGTCTGTCTGTTTGTCTGTCTGTCTGTCTATCTGTTACCTGCAGCGATTAGCGGCTCTGTTGTAGCGGCGGTATGTTACGGCGGTAGCAGCGGATGCGGCGGTAGCGGCGGAGTGTTAATAAAGTTGTGAATTCAAACTGAGCTGACGATGTAGTCTAATAATAATATTATAGTAGTAGCACTCATTATAGTTAAACGATCAATCATATCGATATCTATCACTTGTACCACATGGTTAATCCGTTGAGTAATAATATAGTCATGTTTCCGTGCAACAAGTCTTATGAATGTTCAAGATTTTATTCTCAGATCAGCGCGGCCGGATAGGCCTATAGTTGTGTAAATGAACTTGCAAATTTGTACAAATTTGCAAATGCGCTCTCTCTCTCTCTCGTACTGGACTGCCAACTGGCAGGTCCATGGCAGAAATGAGTCAAATGACGCCTAAACTCTGTCTTCCGCTTTTCTCTTCCTGGCCAAATATGAGTGGATCTTTAAATCATCTAACATTCCTAATCCCGGCCTGTCTCTGCCACTATTTCCTTCCATTTTTGTTTATTCATTGTTTATGACCTCTTTTACTATTTTTCTAGACTTGCATCCCTTTGAATATATCCAATCCAACTCTTCTTTCTATTTCTTAATGTATTAATTTTACCAACTGTCCGTGCAAATTGTAAACGCTATATAGGAGATTGCAAATCATGACCGATTTGACAATTTGAATCGCAAACAAACAACAAAATCAACGTACGACCAGTCGTGGCAGAACGTGTTGCTAGCTGTCGTAACATTGTACAACGAATGGTCTTTAAAAGCATTCCTTTTGACAATTGTCAGAAACTTCTTGAAATTCTTAAATAAGTTAAGAATTGAATTTTCTAGTTTTAGTTACCATATATTTCTTATTTTTTGCATTGAGGTGTAACTCTGTGACTAAACGGATTGCATCATCACCAGGGGCGGTTCTGGCTTATGCAAAATGGGGTGGCTAGAGGGGTGGCAAGGGAAAATTTAGGGGGGCCACATATGAAGGAATTTTTAGATGTTCTCATACACTTTAGACGATATCATTCATCGCCATGATCGCTTGGTACAAAGCACTAAGGAAAACCCTTTTCGTTCGCCTAATGTATCATAATACATTATATAAATCAGGATAACAATGTCGCCCCATATAATGCTGTACATAATTTATTGTAATAATGATTTTTCCTATCAACAAAATAGTGATATATCTTTTAAAAGAAATTGAAAAAGTATTGATTACTGACGATTAATAGAAATTAAAATCGCAATTGAAACAAATTTCACAAATTAAATTTAAATTATTGCTTAAGAATTTAATCTAAATTGAAAAATAAATAATTGCCACAATTGATATTAGATTGAAATTGTCTTAAAATTAGTAGCTTAACTTAGATATTAGATATTTAGATATTCAGTGGTTAAATTAAATTCTAACTATTAACCTACTGCTGTGCAATTTTACGCCATTGCTGCCGTTTGCTGGTAGCATAATACTGAATTATTATTCACGTTACAAAACCATGCTTAACAGCTCTTTAAATGGGAATATGTCCAGATCAGCTTACAAACATGACTTTGTAATCATTCAAATTATCAAGTAACAATGGTACAGGCTTAAAATATTGTACATGAGCAAGAACAGCTGCAGCATTAATGAAGTCCATTTTCTCTACTTATAATAATAATAACCAAGGTTTACGTCCGTTTCTATATTCAAGAATGATGTTAGTAACGTCCACACAGCATACATCACTATAGATCATAAATTATCAATTAAGACCGCACAATCTTTCTCTTGCTAAGTTTACTGCCCTATGGCAGGTTCACGGAATATCAATCCTCCATTCTTTCCTATCCTCCATCTTTTCTTTCATATCCTCATCTCTCTCTTCTCTCTTAGTGCACTGCCTACTGGCAGGTCCATGGCATATAACGCCTCCACTCTTCTCTGTCTTCCACTTTCCTCTTCATATCCACATATGAGTGGGTCCTTAAATCATCTTACATACCTAATCTCGGCCTGCCTCTGACTCTTTTTCCTTCCATTCTACCTTCTATTTCCTCTTTTAATAGACCTTCCCCCTTAGAATGTGTCCTATCCAACTCTTCTTCCTATTTCTTAGTACATTTTTCCACTGAGTGTCTATATCAAGTCCCTCCAAAACTTCATCATTTTTAACCTCTTGAGTCCAGTTCCTCTTCATTTTTCTCCAAATCCACATTTCCAATGCCTCTAGTTTCCTAATATCTCCCTTCTTTATGGTTCATGTTTCACATCCATACAATGACTTGGTTCAAACCAACCAATAGCGTGGTCCAATCCGTATCGATATATAAATGCTTAATCAAATCGTCTAACGTATCAAATATCTCTGTATTTCTCTTAATATTTTCTCCTGCATTCTACTGTCGATCACCTCTTATAGCAAGACATCTCCTCTTAGAACATATCCTATCTCTTAACCTACTCTTCTTCCTGTTGCTTAATGTGTTTATTACTTGTCTATCTGTACCAACTCTCTGTATCGCCTCCTCATATGCATTTTTGTAGGTCCAGCTGATCTCTTCCATCCTCCTCCACAACCACATTTCCAATGCTTCCAGTTTCTAATAACTTTAACCTTTAGAGTCCAAGTTTCAGAGCCATACAGCAGCCTAGAACGCAAAGTATTGACAATCTTTATTTTCTTGGCTCTCTTCAGGCTTTTTGTTAGTTGTTCTTTTCTGTTGGTAAATGCCCCTTTCACCCGAGCAATCCAACACTTTATTTCCGCTTCTTATCATCTGCTATAATAGCCTATAGCTTAAATATTTAAAGCTCTTTACTTGTCTAAGTTTTGTGACATTTGACTGAACAGTATCGTAGGATTCGTAGCCTATTTGAGGCACTAAATTATTAGGTCTATTTGGGTTTTTAACTTATCAGTGCAGAAGCTTATTAATTTCTTGAAGCTTATTAAGTTTTAACTATAAATTACGTGCAGAAATAAAAACGCTTTAAATAAAATTTTAAAATTTCCGTAACTATTATGTTTTACGTAATTCTACACAATATATTGCGTTACTCTTCAGGTTCTTAAGTTATGTTTTCACTAAATTACATCCTAATATTCGAATAAAATACAAGACAAGAAACAATGAGCCAGTAAGAAATGCTCACACGTATACTGAGCGCTTCCAATACCATATCCAGATTAGCTTTCTATCTAAAGGTATCTACTTAAATGCGTGACCCATTTATGGTCATTCGCATCTTATAAAAGCTGTGCACTGTGCACTGTGCACTGTGCACTGTGCACTGTGCACTGTGCACTGTGCACTGTGCACTAATTTCCGCCGTTCTAAGAAAAACACAAGTAACGCATAGCTTGCAGGTACCACGTTAAGTTCTAGCTCAGCAGCCCATCTATTTTAAACAGTGAGTTGACTCGGGCAGAGTGCGAGTCTTTGTCTAAGTAATGTGATACATATCACTGATGTCGGGTTCTGACGGTTTGTCTTAAATTCACTGTTCGATTGTCGTTATTAAAATGCATCAAACATTAATCAAGAAACTTGAAGAGGTATCTTCGTAAATAAGCATCTGATGCTTCCCGGCCGCGCTCCCGATCGCTCGCTCGCTCGCTTAATCGCTTGATCGGATCGCTCGCGATCCCGGCCGCGCTGATCTGAGAGTAAAATCTCGGACATTCACTGGACTGGTTATACGGAAAATGATCTAAATTGCCTAACGGATTAAACATGTGGTTTTAAAAGTGGTAGATATCAACATAGTTGATTATTCACTATAATGCGTGTTTACTTTTTTTTCCTGATCCAGCACTGCTATGTTATGTTTATTATCACTAAAAATCAAATTTGAATTGACTATTTTTGGGGTGGCCACTGGGTGGCCACTGGGTGGCCACTGGGGTGGCCAGCCCTTCATTTGGGGTGGCCGTGGCCACCCCAGGCCACCCTTCAGAACCGCCACTGATCATCACTGGCTTGCTAAAGTTTCTAACCCCACGCAACGATTTTTTCAATGTTGTTGTTGCTACAACATGGAGGAAGAATTTATAATTCATATTTAACGGAATCCCCGTTGTCATGTTGTTGGCAATCAGCTGATTGCTCTAATTGATGAGGTGTATCTTCACTATAATAAACAATTCTATATTAATTCTCGTGTCGAGTAATCGTTTAATTAACTCTAGGGAAAGTTGTCCTAATATCGATGTTATGTACAACGACGGTTTTGTGATTGTTCTTATAGAATATAATTGAAAAGCTGTATATTATCGTTAAACGTTAATTCCTCTATTTGTAGACGTGTCTTCTCCGTTTAGAAATGCTTTATTTTCCCCAAGATGCCTATAAATAAAATAGGTCAACTTTTTAAACTATTGAAAAATTTCGTATATTTCCTTTAAGTTTTCTCCGACATTATGAAATTTTGACTATTCGGTTTTAGCGATAGATATCACTTAATGAGGGGTTTATTATTTACCATTGTTTATTGAATTTTTAACTACCTCTGTTTATTTAGAATTAGATATCGTTTTGATATTTAAATTGACCGATTTCGAGAACTCTGGTATTTGGATACTCTGGCGGGCTGATCAGAGAAGAATTTTTAAAGGACAGGACAGGATTTTTAAAGGACAATTCACTACATTTTCGAATGGTCTTAACAAATGCTGTTAAAACTGATGGATGTCTTCACCAGTGGTCTATGGATCATGATGATCACTCTGCTATTTGTTTAGCCTATGATTTATTCAGTTCTGTTATGGTTCACTAATGTGTACATTTAGCCATTTTTGAAATTATGTGGATTTTTATGTGAGTGTTATCTTAACCTGCTACTTGTATTTGATTTTTTTAGTTAATCATTGAAGTGATGTTTGAAAATTTATTAAATATGTTATAATTGAATTTGAAAAATAAATGATGTCTTTGATTTAATGAGACAAGAGAAATTCATACTCTGATTATGTAAATTAGAATACTCTGATATAAAATGTCCTAATGTTACTTTATTTGACATTTTGTATATTAAACATACTCGATTTCCAATTCTAATTATAGCAATCAACTGCACTGTAGGATAAGGTTTTTATTAATTATCTGGATATTATATAATTACCTTCCAATATTTCAATGGCTGAACTCTGTGCCACATTTAACCCAATAAAAAGGATATATTGTAGTTTAAATTCAGTTCCTTGTCTCGAACGCATTCAGCAATAGAAGAACTTCAAAGCAAGCGCTGGTTTTCAGTCCCGCATTTATTAATCTTCAGTCGGAAAACTTAACAGCTTTCTACTGACTCAAGTCACTAAATATATAATATAATGTCATATATTATTGAAAACTAGGAAGAATAACTATATACTGGTTGGATAGTCGAGTTGGTATCTCTCAGAATACCCTAGCTCTGACTCCTAGCCGGGTGGTCTCTAGCAATTTTTTACGGCTTAGAAAAGATACTTTGAATTTGTTTTAGAACTTAGATAGGATAGAAATGTGATAAAAGATTGAGAACTATAATTAAGTTTTTATGTCCGTCTCTTGCCATAAGCCATGTGAATACTTGTTCATTAGAGTGGTTAATGGCTGCACTGAAGAAATAGCACCAGGGTTCTTGTGAGTATGTGGTGGTTCCAAGCTATAGGCTACATTAAGGTGTGGATAAGGAATAATCATTTGCGATTGGATTAATTCATTAATCGATGGAATGCTTTTCATAGACCGTAAAAGCAGCATGTAAGTAGAAGTATGTACCTTGAACCTGCCACCACTTGGCAGAACGTTAGAGAGAGAGAGAGAGGGAGAGAGAGAGAGAGAGTATGTGATATCTGATTATTCCTAATTTCCTATAGATGCTTGCTTATTGTTTTGCTAAATTGCTACTTCCTATTTGGTGTATACTGTTCATTTTAACTGTGATACTAAATGTACATCATTTATGTCTGAGCTGCTTCTCATAGTGCATGATGATATTTCTTATGCATTTCATATGATATTTCTGATTTCTTATGCACTGATTGATATTTAATATCTGATCTGTTTTGTGATTTTACAGTACAGCATGAGGCTCACATTATTCAAGTAATAGATAATTGCTAAATTCAGCTCTACTGCAGTATACATTCCGTGGTTAATGCATATTTCTGTTTAACTTGCACATTATTATTGGCGCTATGCATCGACCAGTGCATGTTAATACTAGTGCAATGTCAAAGATGACTCCGAGGCGTAAATTTGGTTACTGTAAGGTGATCGTTGCCACGTCGCTCGTGTGGTTTATGATAGACGTTTTTCTTATCATGTACTTTACCGATTGTTTAACATCCCCTGAAACAAGATCAGTTCCAGATTGCGACCCCTCTGGCCACCAAAGTTTTAAAGCTGGAGGGCGAGCTGAGAGGGAAGCAGAGGCTGACGCAAAGAAGGCAGCGGAGGCATCCAAGGCTCCTGGGCTGCTCGACCGATTTATTCCCAATGGTAAGTTTATTCCTTAACGTTCAAGATAAACTTAGAAAAATTTATATCGCATGAAGAGTATTTATTAATTTTGTTAGTATTTATTACGTAACATTTTAAGAATCTTAAATTTACTACAATATACAAGGTGACATGTGTTGTATCCAGGTTGCTGAAGATATAGACTAATCTGGACTGCACGGGTAGTAAGAGGTGAAAAGGCACTATGATCCAAACTATTGTCAGAATGGTCATTCGGTTGGTGAGCACCTTGATTCCAGAAATCATTATAAAATTTTCTATAATGAATGGAAAAAATGTCTATTCCAATCCTGACCCTAGTTAAACTGGAATTCAAGGGAAAATGACAATGATGATGATCAGTGGCGGATCCAGGGGGGCCCAGGGGGCCCGGGCCCTCCCCTTAGCTTCGCCGATAAAATTTTTAAAACTGTATTGTCATTGTTTCTATGGCAATTTCGATGTGAAAATGGACCCTTATGTAAGTAATGGGGGTGGTTAGGGGGGGCCCGGGGGGGGTAAGACAGAGTATATTTTCACTGTTTCTATGGCAATTTCGATGTGAAAATATGTTAGTTTTGGAGGTGGTAAGGGGGGGCCCGGGGGAGGGTAAGACAGGGTATATTTTCATTGTTTCTATGGCAATTTCGATGTGTAAATATGTTAGTAATGGCAGTGGTTAGGGGTGGGGGGGGTACGACAGGGAACGCAGTTCCAATAGCTCGATTTTTTTTCTAGGATATACAAGGAGCACTGTATAATGGAAGGGGGTCCAAAACAAAGTAGACCGTTTTACTAGCTCTCAATTTTCACTTGAACCAATGCATAACCACTACATTAGAGGAAAAAGGGTATAAGTAAAAAATATGAACTCTGTCCCGTAGCAGTGGTGCAAACAGCCTTGGCTGGAAGGGGCTTAATCCCCACCACCCACCGCCAAAATTAGGTCACTTTTGCAATTCATCGAGATCTGCAGAGTTTCTTCAGAGGTGAAAAAATTGACATACTTTTTCAAACAAATGAAGGATTTTAGGTTTTCCCCTGACGGGTATGAGCGGGGGGGGGGGTAAGGTACGAAGATACACTCTCTCTATGAGCCGAACGCAGTAGTGAACAAATTTTGAGCTCCCCCCACAGAAATTTGTCTGGTTGTGTTACATGTCCCGAAGAAAGCAAAAAAATGTACACTCTCAAAAAAAATTTCGGGCCCCTCTTAAAAAATTCCTGGATCCGCCCCTGATGATGATGATGATGATTGTTATTACTATTATATAAAACTGTCCTATATAAAGGTGTCTTATTTTTACTTTTTGAACAGAATTCCAACAGTATTCGTAGCACTATGAATACTGTTCAAAGTAAGAGAATTTTTTTTTGATATTTGGGATTGTATTCTGTTTATTTTACTGTGTTTGAGCACCTGTATATGAAGAACAAAATATAGCTCTAAAGGCAATCGGTGGCAATTCTTAGGCAGACTTTAAATAATGCTTTCTTTTTATACTGGCCCATGGTGTTTTGATACAGCTTATAACTCATTTATTTTTGCTTTGACATACATTGATATACATTCTTTATCATATGGTTAGAATATATATATATATATATATATATATATATATATATATATATATTTATACATATATATATCTATATCTATCTATATATATATATATATATATATATATATATATATATATATATATATATATATATATATATATATAGGAGTTTCATATGTATATATTTAATCATTGGTTAGACATGGATTAATTTCAATAAAGAGCTATAGACCTTGTTTGCACTCAAATTTCTGTATTATTTATTAACTTTATGATTTGTTTAAGAAAAGTTTGAGGGTAGTAAACCAAGGGTACAAAACAGAAGTGGTGGGGATAACATCATTCAAGTGATAAAAATATTCAATTTGCATTTATCTGACAGTGCCCAATTATCAGATTATATATGATCAAGATTATATAGGTCAAGAAATTACGTCAAAAACTGGTGTTACAAGTCTTTGTGACTTCCTTAACCAGTATATATAATTATGTTAAGTTAAGATTCTAGAAAAATCTTAGAGAATAATTATCAGTTTATGGTAATGGGATGGATCTGACGGAATAAAGATCAGATTTTACTTTTTTTATTTGTGCCGTAAATATTTAACCTCTAGCATGTGTTGTCGAAAGCTATATAAATATATATATATATAGCTATATATATATTATATATAGCTATAATGAACATTTGTAATGTTTAAGTTTTTGAGAAAAACGTTTTCCGGTGGAGAGACTGAGACGCTTGGTTTCTGCTGCTTTGTTACATTTTAACAAGATAACAAACATACTGCCGGTAGTTTGAAGTTAAGCTCTATCCACTTTTTCAGTCCATTTGATGTTTATACGTAGTTTATTAAATCACTTATAAGTCTTCTATATTTTAATAACTCCGATTCATTTCCATTTAACTACATAATTAGTCTGTTCTTTCTTCTAATCCAGGCGTTGTTCATGTTTCTGTGGCAGTCAGCGGAATTTTTTTTGGCAGACTATAAAATCATGCTTTCGCTCTATAGGCCTACTAGCCCATGTTGCTTCAATGTAGCTTTTAACTCTTATTTATTTCTGCTTTGACATATATTAATATACATTTGATATTGTATATAGGGTCATTCCATGTCAACTGGTCCAAATTTTTATAATCTTCCCAGGTGACCCTCTCAGATTTAAACGATATTTTAACAGTGTAAAGTAAAATATGTCTCTAGGCTAGATTTAAATTTTCAAATCAATCCGTTGACCGGTTAGGGATTTATGGCAGTCATTTCGGCCCCACCGTAGATCCATTTCGGTGCAGAAAATAAAAAGCGTATTATTTTTTCTGTACTTTAAATTGCTATAATTTGACTGTTGACGATCCTATCCATTTGAAACTTCCCAACAATACTATATTTGATGCGTAGATTCAGAAAAAGCACTCCGAATTCAAGTGGCATGTATATCTTTGCTGCTACAGCAGCTCAAACTTGATGTTTTGCAAAAGTACAAATTTTTGAAAAGCCAACTTTGAGTCCTGATAATTCTCAAAATTGACCAACCAAATTACTGCAAGCCATTTAGTATAATAATATGGACATATCTCAATAATATAAAGCACTTGTGACCCTTAGAAGCAGCTTGGATTTAGAAAACCACTAGCCCAAACTTTAAAAAAATTGAAGCATCACCCAATTTTTGGACAACCTCAAGGCCATGGTTAGACATGTAGGCAGTTGATCAGAAACTTCAAACTGCTGCTATTTACAGGTCTATATGTTACTAACTTACTGTAAAAATATTTATTTCTCAACTCCATCAGAACATGCAGCAATAGCCATCTGAACTTACCCATCGAAGATCGTTTTTACGCAAAAAATTAAAATGCTTATTATTTTTCGCTACTTTAATATGCTATATCTCGGCTGTTTATAGTCCTATCTATATGAAACTAATCCAAAATACTGTCTATGTTGCATAGATTCACAATATGCACTCATAATTCATGTTATAATTTGTTATAGATTCATTCAAATAGATAGCTAAGAAAATGTCATTAGCGTTTAATGGTATAAATGGTACATTTCATGTACCACTTATACCATGTACAATGTAAAATGTACAATGGGTAGGTATGAAGGCAGTTAATGTATGATAGCATGTCAGAAATTATCTTTCCGGAAGATAGCAGTGATGATGAAAGATTGATATCGGACTTACGTGTACATTAAACCAGGCTTATATTCAAATTAGGGTTTACTTCAACGTGCAATATTTAATTTTAAGGCGAAAATTTGTCATCTTTACTTGAACTCAATATCTTTCCCAGGCCATGATATACAGAATCATTCCACAAAGCTGAATATATCACAAAATTAACAGTCTAATAAAATTATTCGTTCATATTCATTAATTAATAGTTTTTCTGAAAATGAAGAAGCTGCCGAATTATAATATCTGATTTAATGTAATGTTGAGCTAATCCTGACTTGCTATAAGCTTCGTAAGAACATTTGAAATCAAGAAACTTAGGTAGGCCTATAATGAAAAGCTCTGGTGTGTGGGTTAGTGTCTCTAACTTACTAACGGATCGCTGTGATGTGCTATAGATAAGGATAGCTCAACTTTGATGAGGAAATACACTACAGGAGGTTAGTTGTTGTCCGCGAAATGAAATCATAGACAAACTTTACTATTTTTTCACTTTCTATCACGCTGGGTACTAACACTGTACTGGATATTACTGGATATTAGTGCAGCCAGTAAATATTTGTGATTGCAATTTCTTTTCTAAATTATTTGATTTGCAATGATTTTATTGTCTCTGATATTTGTGGTGTTTTGTTGCACTTAGCTTTTCTTTGCAATTGTTGTCTGCACTATTTAGCGATATTTCTGTGATACTACATTGTGAACAACTTATTAGTTGACACTGATTTCTTTTTTCAATGAAGGAACGCAGTATTTAAGTTAATATACCATTTTGCATATATGCTGGACTCTGCTGTTAACCGACCGAGATATACTTTACACCTGTTTTGTTATAGATAGAGATCTAACAATTGCAAATAATCTGGAAATTCATATATATCAATCTGATGGTTACATTAGAATTCAACTAATCGTAACTAATGTAAAGGAATTAACCCGTCAGTTGTTCGCTGGATTCACTATTTAGCTAGGTAACTGGTGTAAGAGTTGTAATATTGACCGTATACTACGCATTCCACTGAACGAGAGTGAGAACTTAGCTTTAGGGTCGTGCCCTAAATTCAAAAGCTGATGGACAAAAACTAAAACATTCTGATTATATTATACGACCAGGACGTTTTCCTTTGATATTGCTATATAGTGTAATTATTATTAGTAGTAGCATTATTACTATTCTTCTTCTTCTTCTAGTGCACTGCCTAACGGTAGAACTATTCCAACCAATTCTATCCTCAGCTTTTCTTTTCATCTCTAAACAGTACAAAAATTTGCTTTCAAATCATCCAACATCCCGTGTCTTGTTCTGCCTCTAACTCTTCCACTGCAATTTTCTTTCTATTACATCCTTCGGCAAATCAGTCCCCCTTATACCATGTCTTAACCAGTTTTTCTTTCAATTTCTTTATCACATCTATAACTGTCTCTCTGTATTGACTCTTTCAAGAACTTCTTCATTTTTTAGTTCTATATGCCATTTAATCTTGGGGAAATTTAATGGTGAGGTGGGTCCCATTTGCCTTCCTCAACTCCTGCCTTAGTCGCCTCTTAAGTACACGCGTCAGCTTCTTTGCGGTTGCCCCATGCTTCAGTGGGCCCAACCACACCCGGGAACAACACGGGGAACCACACACTATTATTATTATTGTTATTGTTATTATTATTATTAAATTATTATTATTAAATTATTATCCCGACTGTGGTTCCTGGGATTCATGGGAAGATACTGATGATGATTAAATTTATTATTATTTATATTATAGAAAATTGCTGACATTGGATGACATGGACTTTATTAGGACAATCCTTAGAATGCTTTAACGTTACAAAAATATATGATAATTTTAGCAATAATCATTTTAAAAATCTATGTTTCACTCATTGATGAAATCGGGGACTTTAATCGATAGATTTTCGTCGATTTCAAACTTCTATGTCTTAAGTGAAAGAGCCTGCACGGTTATTAAGCTTATCTTGCATGTTTTAATCCTTGTAACTTAACTATGAAAACAAGTATGCTGTGAATTTTGACTAACCTGTTACTTCGGTATTATGATGGATACATATAGTCTGTGACAATAAGAGTTTAGAGATTTTTCGTTCTGTAGCACTAAATCTTATTAAATATGTAGAACGTTTCAATCAGCTCTTGACAGTAGCATCACAAAAGTGATAAAGAGGGATACTACAGTGTTCCGAGAATTTCATTAAGGTTTCATAGATAATAATTAAGATTTTTGTTACACTCCAAAATGAATAACTAAATTGTTAACTGAATTTAGAATACAAAGCGTCCATCAGTTTTCGAAATTAATCAGTACTACGAGCTATCATAATTCAGTTGATTTGGTTGGATTGGAGTGAGGCGAAAGTTGAAAAGTATATAAATGTTTAGTGGTAATTTGATAAATCGTTAATGTGAATTGTTGTCTTTTTAGTAAAGCTATTAGTTTCTAGATTGTTTTGTTGGGGTGGATTTCGATCTGATCTTCGTGTCAGTAAGTTGAGTGGTTGAGGAGAAGAATCATACACCTACATTAGCACACATAAACATACACATACACTAACACACATAAACATATACTTACACTAACACACATAAACATACACCTGCACTAACACACATATAAACATGCAACTACACTACAGTACACTGACTCATACACAGAAATATACATGTTTATTTACGAAATGTCTTCTCCAGCGTTCTGCTCAAAAGATTGATTGACCGGTTGATTAACTGATTGAATGAGTGAGTGATTGACTGATTGATTGATTAATTGATTGACTGTTTGGTTGTTTGATTGAGTGATTGATTGATTGTTTAAGTTATGGATTGATTGTAGCGCTTAGATTCAAGGCGAGTCAGCCTGGAGATAACGGCAGACCGGTTCAGATACCGAGGGAGAGAGAGGCAGAGTCGAAGGAGAAGTTCAAGATCAATCAGTTCAATCTAGTGGCCAGTGATATGATGTCACTGAACAGAACTCTGCCTGATCATAGAATGCCTGCGTTAGTATCTAACTTTAAAGTAATAAGTAGCTAAAGTAATAGCTGGTAAAGCTAAGGTTAAAGTCAGTTTCCTCACTCGAAAGCGATGTCAGTGACGGGCGAGCCCAGGATTTGAACCCGCATCAACTGATCCGCGGTCGAGTGTCTTACCGACTTCGCCACTGGCTCCAGCCAGTATAATATTAGTAATTAGTAATATTATTATAGTAGGAATAATAGTAGCTGTATTGTATGTAGCAAGGTTATTTGCATTCAGTTATTGTTTTACTTTTAGTTTGACTTTTTCCTAATTTAACATCTCAAGGTATTGTCAAAACTACGTAGGTTATATTTTTAAAGTAAATGAACTTGAAAGAATGATTCTAAGCAATGCTATTCATTGTATGATACTTGTGGTTAGTAATAGAGAATGGTGTCTGAATCATGAGGAGAATAATTCTCCTTTAGTGAAATTATTTAATGAAATTATATTAAATTTTCTCTTTAACTAACGTTTATTATTTTGTAACTAGCAAGTAACAAGCGTGAAGCTAACATTGTTTTAAAATATTTCATTTTGAAGGCTGGAGTTTCGAATCATTTATTCAGATATATTTCTGCTTTATACAGTGTACACTAAACTTATAAACTGAGTAGCTTGTATATTGCGCGTGGACGCTTGTATGTATTTGATTTGCTGATAGACTTGTTTGTTTTATTTATTTGGTTTGACTGATACGAGTCATTGATTGATTGATTGATTGATTCGAGTGATTGATTGATTGTGACAGCTGTAGATCAAAGGTCTATCCAGTGGCTGACCTGCCAGACACGAGCATAGTGATAGTGTTCCACAATGAAGCCTGGTCGACACTGCTGCGCACTGTCTGGAGCATCATCACGCGCTCACCCACCCATCTCATCAGAGAAATACTTCTTGTCGATGATGCCAGCGATAAAGGTCTCTCTCTCTGTCTCTCTATTTCTCTATCTCTCTCTTTCTCTGTCTCTCTCTCTCTTTCTCTATATATTTCTCTCTCTGTCTCTCTCTCGCTGTACTGAATAGTTCTGGGTACATTATTTATTGCTCATTTTGGGCAACTCTCATATTCTCTGAGCTCTGATTGTCTCTTAATTCAATTGCCTTAATATCTAAGTTTTCGCTTAGCCATCATATAACATGTGATTATTGCTTATTCCTATTTTCTGTTCACCCGTAATATCTCAAATTCTCATTTTTATTTAGTGTTTATTTTTTCAAATTATTCTTCAAAGTGAACATGGTCCATTCAACTATTTTTCGTTGTCTCTCAGAATTTGTCCACTGTCTTTTCCTAACCTCATTATACATGTACTATTTTCACCGTGTAGCTTTTATAATCACGCAGCTATTTTTAATTCTTCCCCAAAACCACATTTTACAGAATCATGGCTTCTCACTCTCTCTCTCTCTCTCTCTTCTGGATGGAAGATCCTTTTCGCTTATTTATAATCGCAGTCTGCTTAATTAACTCTCCTCTGTATTAACATTCCTCTGCATTAACTATCCTCTTTATTGTATTAAGTCTCCTCTATGTTAGGAAAGATACTTGGAAGAACATATATTGTAAGAACATAGTATTGGGCTTGTTTTAGTTTATTGCATCATTCAGTATGTTAAATATTTGTTTCTATTTTATGTACCTATTGTATGATTTATTTACAATAGTTATATTCATTTTGTATTTACTTGTAGTTGATTGTACTTCTCAGTCTGATGTTGATCGTTTGAAATTTGAAATTAAACATACTTCTCTCAACATACAAAAACAATGAGCTTATTCTCATGAGGTGATTTTCCCAGGTTTTCTTCAGCCCGGTCTATGCACCTCTTGTTGCTCAGATTAGCTTTGGTCTCGGGGACCATCGCCTGATGGGCCATCAGCAGATAAACGAAATACGTTTATACTCATCTTATAATTTTTATTTGTTTGTGCTTGTGTATCAGATTTTCTTGGTAAGCAGCTGGACGAGTACGTGGCAACGTTGCCTATACCAGTCTCCGTTGTGCGGATGGGTAAGAGGCAGGGGCTGATTCGTGCTCGCTTAAAGGGTAAATACTAAACTGCTTTTAAACGTTTTGCTGTATAAAAGATTTGTTTGTTCAGTAGTTGCTGTGTAAGTGTTGAGTCCTAAAGCTGGTCGTAACGGAAATCCTGCTGTTATGATTTACTGAAATGCAACAAAAAATTGTAGGAAATGTATGCAGTATTTGGAAGTGGTCAGTTTTTGCTTTGTGTAAAATGTAATGTACTTCACTGTACTGTAATGAGTGTAACTATATTTGTCTGATGGGTTTTCTTTGTAAAATTCGTATATTATTACCGTTTAGAGCTTTTCATAAGCAGACAACACTTCTCTTACTCTGGCTTCACTTAAGCGCATAATACTTCGCTTACACTGGCTTCACTTAAGCAGACAACACTTCTCTTACACTGGCTTCACTTAAGCAGACAACACTTCTCTTACACTGGCTTCACTTAAGCAGACAACACTTCTCTTACACTGGCTTCACTTAAGCAGACAACACTTCTCTTACACTGGCTTCACTTAAGCAGACAACACTTCTCTTACACTGGCTTCACTTAAGCAGACAACACTTCTCTTACACTGGCTTCACTTAAGCAGACAACACTTCTCTTACACTGGCTTCACTTAAGCAGACAACACTTCTCTTACACTGGCTTCACTTAAGCAGACAACACTTCTCTTACACTGGCTTCACTTAAGCAGACAACACTTCTCTTACACTGGCTTCACTTAAGCAGACAACATTTCTCTTACCGGGGCGTCATACAAATCCTGCACATATTCTCCCTATCTTTCTGAAACCCGTTTATATATGTCTTTAATTCCCCATATTTGTTAAATTTTTCCAATTTTTTCGCCTTTTCAAAAAATAAAGGGCAATAAATATTATGTTCATGAAGTTCTTTAGACGAATATTCGTATTTTACTATATTTCGTTCTATATTTTAATTATTCAATTCTAAATGTTTTTGTTACGCTGTGCAGGTGCCAGCCTCTCAAAGGGAAAAGTGATAACATTTCTTGATGCTCACTGCGAGTGCAGTGAGGGCTGGCTGGAACCTCTGCTCGTTGAAATACACAAAGACAGGTATGACCTATGACCTTATATATAGCCTGTGATCTATTCACTTCATTCATTTAGTCCGTGTCGTTCATCATCATCTCCCCGTGTTGTGTCCGGGTTGCTTGAAGAATAGGCCAACCGTGTAAATATGCACGTGTCGTACAAGGCGACATAAAAACTAGATCCAAGCCAACGTCAGAAAGGGCATTCGGTTGGTGAGCGCCTAGGCTCCAGTAATTGCCACAAAAACTTAAACGAATGGATACATGAGAAGGTGAGGGTTTGGCTGGTGGCGTGGTGTGGGAGAGAGAGGATTTGAGACAGTCTATTCGTATCCCAACCCTGGTTAACTGGGATTTAACGGAAGATGATGATGATGATGTCGTTCACTGGCTGGAGCCAGTGGCGAAGTCGGTAAGTTACTCGACCGCGGATCAGTAGGTGCGGGTTCAAATCCTGGGCTCGCCCGTCACTGACATCGCTTTCGAGTGAGGAAACTGACGTTAACCTTAGCTTTACCAGCTTTCACCATCATCATCATTCTTCCTTGAATCACTGTTCAACTAGGGTCTGGATTAGAAAAAAGTTATTCAATATGTCAATATTCTAATTTATAGTTTATTTTTCCAGTCAGGCATGTCTCCTTCTCTCTATTCTAGTATATTTGTATTTTTTTGTGACTTATATATGATTGTGTTGGCTATATTGGTGCCGTTATTTGCTCCTGTGACAGATCTGTATGATAATAAAAGAAATCGCGATCATTGCTTTAGAATTTGATTTGTTTTTGGACTTTTGCGCTCAGCAGACATGTCAGTTTAGACTTACAGTATGTATGAAAAATTACTTTTACCTCTTAGGGCAATACTTCTCCATGATGATATTATAATAATAAAAACGATTGTTAGAGTGCTACTGTCGTCCATGACAACATTGAATACTATTAAGACATATCCAAGCCGGTGTGCAAAAAGAAGGTCCAAAACGGTCAAATTCCAAAATCCAAAATATCAGACGAAAGATAAAGAAAATTAAAAAAGGAGGTTTGCGCGCTGATGATAGTGGTCGAACCCGAATACAGACTCATTATTGTCGTTAAGAGAATTAGTTTACTAAATTTTCACCTTCTGGTGTTAGCGAGTTGTTAGCGTGCTTGTCTGAAAATATGTGGCCACAGGTTCAAAATTTTGTTCGACCTTTTTCTGACTGTATAATTATGATTTGAAAACTGATATAATATTAAACTTAGCTTTAATACCTTTTTCTTATTTATAAATGTCGATCACAAACGTTTGATTTATGTGATAAGTGTCTATAAATATCTGATTGGATTAAGTGACCGTTGGGAACTTTATTTGGCTGGCTGTATTTGTATCCTTTGTGAATTTTGCGTTCTATGCAGTTTTAAATTACATTCAAAAAGCTGTACTTATCATAAAGCAAAGAAGTATAAAACCCTGTGTCAAAATCATGGCTGTGACGACAAGATTTGAACCCTGAGGCCCTTTCATCCGCAATTGGGCACCTAACAGATTATGCACTACCTCAACCTAAGACTCTATAGCACATTATGTGACTCAGTACAATGTAATAGAAAATTGTCAATATGAGCATATTGGTAATATTTTATCATTTAAATTACAAATTGATTGTTGCAGGAAATCAGTCGTATGTCCAATCATAGACGTGATCAGTGACGACACATTCGAGTACATCACAGGCTCGGACATGACGTGGGGCGGCTTCAACTGGAAACTCAACTTTCGTTGGTACAGCGTTCCACAGAGGGAGCTAGAGAGACGAGCAGGAGATAGGAGTGTGCCGCTTAGGTGTGTGTGTATGTGTATGTGTGTGTGCGTGTATGTGTGGTGTGTGTGTGCGTGTTCTCAGGTGTGTGTTGGTATGTGTGCGTGTGTGTATGTGCTCAGGTGTGTGTTTGTAAGTATTTATATGTGTATGTGCTCAGGTGTGTGTTTGGATGTGTGTGTGTATGTGCATGTGCTTAGGTGTGTTTTTGTATGTGTGCGTGTGTGTATGTACTCATGTGTGTGTTTGTATGTGTGTGTATGTGTGTATGTACTCAGGTGTGTTTTTGTAAGAGTGCTCTCAGTAATGTGTACTTGTTTGCCTGTGGGCATATCGTGTATATGCCCACGTGTATGTCTGTGCCTCTCAGATATGTGTGCTACACTGTGCTCATGTGCGATCCGTGTGTGTGGGTATGTGTGTGGGTTTGTTTACCTCTCTATCATATATGCAGTGTATATGTCTGTGTATGTGTGCCTGTGAGTTATGTGCGTGTGTGTGCGTATGTTATGTGCATATATGATATGTGCTCTTTGAGAGTATTTGGTCTTTGGCTTTTATCAGTAGCTCACTAGGCTAGGTACCGTACTGAGGTTTCATATGTGCAACCGATGAATTTTGGCTTGTATTTCTTAATTTCTGTATTTTTTAATTTCTAATTTTCTGATATCTAAATGTATTATATAAGATATATATTTATATATTTAATATTATATATATATATATATATATATATATATATATATATATATATATATATATATAAACTGTGTTTTTTATAACTTATACCCCAAATTGTTTTAACAATAAAGTCGTAAAAAGTTGACCGATGTTCTTGAAATTTACAGCACTTGACCAGCAACCAATTCTACAAAATATAGAAAAATTTCATTTGAATATCTTTAATAACATGAAAGTCATAGCTTTGTGAATAGGAGTAGGGTCAGATAAGAAATTTACAGTACAGGATTACGGGTATGTTACATGCAGCTTAAAATTATCTCTATAAAAATGATAGCGAACACGTCATAAAATTTCAGCGAATGCTATTTTGAAGAGCAATCACTTCTTTGCAAAATGACGTAAAATACATGCTGATATGTTCTTAATTGACAAAGTTTTTGAACTGTTAATGCATGCATTGCATGTCTGGGTACAACTACAATCACCGCAGCCACTGCAGCGGCGTTATCTTCTTCGTTTATTCTCTTCATGCAATGCATGCAAAAAAGTTCAATAACTTTGTCAACTAAGAACCTATCAGCACGTATGTTACGCCGTTTTGAAAAGAAATGATCGCTCTTCAAAATAGCATTAGCAGAAATTTTATATTGTGTGTTAGCTAGTATTTTTATAGAGATAATCTACGCTAAATGTAACACGCCCGTAATCCTGTATTGGAAATTTCTTATCTGACCCCATACCTATTCGCGAAACTGTAACTTTCACTTTATTAAAGATATTCAAACGAAATTTCTCTTTCTGTGTTTTGTAGAATTAGCTGCTGGTCAAGTTCTGTAAATTTCAAGAACATTGGGCAACTTCTTAAGACTTTATTGTTAAAACAATTTGGGGTATCAGTTATAAAAAACACAGTGTATATACATGTATTATGCTATAGATATTGATGATAATATAAAGCTAATGTTATATTGATGATGACTTATGAAGCTATACTTGATGAACGACATTAGAACGAGTTAATTGTAAATGTGTAGATCTCCCACGATGGCTGGAGGTTTGTTCTCTATTGACAGAAGCTACTTCTATGAGATTGGTGCCTATGATTATGGAATGGACATTTGGGGCGGTGAAAATCTGGAAATGTCCTTCAGGGTATGTCACGTGGCTCACTGATGTATTGTACTGGCGTAGGAATAGTTGTGTATAGTTTTGATTTGTTGTGTAAAAAAATTTTTTTGAAGCGCTGAATATGTTTGCTATCTGGAGGATATGAAGTATAGCAGATGTTTTGCATAATGACTGTTTCGTTGTATATTTCCTGGGATAAAGCTGAAAGTACAGAGTTCGGTCAGCTGGTTGGTTGTTTTATAGATTAGTAGGCTGGTTGATTGGTTGGAAGGTTGTTTGATTGACGAATTTATTTATTGATTGATTGGTTGCTTGGTTGATTGATTGATGTATTGTCATTTATTGATGAGTTGCTTGATTGATTGATTGATTGACTGATTGATTGACTGACTGACTAAGTGATTGATTATATGATTGATTGACTGATTGATTGTACAGGTGTGGATGTGTGGAGGACAGGTATTAATAGTCACGTGCTCTAGGGTGGGTCACGTGTTTAGGAAGGTCTCTCCATACACTTGGCCCGGTGGAGTCGCTAAGATTCTCAACCATAACTCTCTGAGAACTGTTCAGGTCTGGATGGACAAACACAAGGAATTCTTCTATAAACTCAATCCTTGTAAGTTGTTTATATATCTGTTGTTTAGCTTCAATTGCTGTATATTATCAATTAACTTATTTATCCATTATTTTGAACGGAAAATGAAGATGACTTTAGTCGTTCAAGCAAAGTTAAACGTCTTAGAAGTCTTCGGCAAATATTTCTTTAAGTCTGTCCCTATGCATGTATAGTACTTGTTTTCAAGTACTATACATGCATATCTATCTTGCATATTTATCTTATATCTAGCAAGCGTGTTTTGGAGTCTCTTGTAAACTTACATATGCAAAATATTATCCTCTAGTTCACATATCAGATGTATATATAAGGGGGATGGTTTGCTATAGGATATAATAGAAGGAAGAATGCAAGGGAAAGGAGTTAGAGGGTGACCGAGACATGGGATGCTGGATGATTTGAAAACAAATTCAGATATAGATATGAAGAGGAAGGCTGAGGATAGAATTGGTTGGAAGAGTTATATGCCGTGGACCTGTCTTTAAGCAGTACACTAGAAGAAATATATATATATATATATATATATATATATATATATATATATTATATAATATATATAACCGACTACTACATAGTAACTATTGACTGATTGCGAATTACGGTTTTGTAATTTATTTAATCACATCGAACTGTCATATTGTGCATATACATATATATATATATATATATATATATATATATATATATTTATATTTATATTTATATTTGTATATGCGTATATTATACATATATATATATATATATATATATATATATATTTGTCCTCTCAGCGGTGCGAACGTTTGACTATGGAGACGTGAGAGAGAGGTTAAAGTTGAGAGAAGATCTGAAGTGCAAGTCGTTTGAATGGTACCTGGAAAACATCTATCCCGAGTCTCTCATACCTAGGAAATACTACAGTCTCGGCTTCGTATGTGCCTCTTTGCTTTAGTTTTCTGACATTGTTTTATATTTTAAATTATTTTATTATTTACGTACATTTCCACTTCAGAATAGGATTATCGTACGCTTCACTGCAGTGACATGTGATGGGGACGTCCCTGACATCATCCTTGTATGAGGAAACGGACGTTAAACCTTTATTATTATTATTATTATTATTATTATTATTCACGTTTCGAGTAAGAGGCGGCTAAACAGAAACTGAGGAAAGCATTTGGAAGTACGATCTTATTTGTCTTAGTCTGAGATGGAACTTAAGGTTTGGATAAGGGATATATTTCTGTTGAGAGGGTATCATCGTATTAATTCATAGAGTTTTCGTTCGAGATCTTCTAGTAGAAATATTCTAATTGTATCTGTCACTTGACAGAACGCAATAGAGATAGATTATACATGCATAAAGCCTGATGTAATTTATATTTTACCACCAGATGGCAATACATTCAACAAGCTAAGCCAAAGGTTCGCTTGTTGAATATTAACCTAAACTGAGAATCGCGTGTATTGTTTCAGTTTATAATTTGCTAACGTTTAAAACTTTTAAAACGTTTAAAAAGCTTAAAAGTTTAAAACGTTTAAAAGTTTACAACTTAGGCGTTGTTTTACCACGTTTCTAGATACGTAACGACGACATAGGGAAATGCTTGGACAGCATGGGACGGAAGGGGGGAGAGAAGCTGGGACTGTTGACCTGCCACAACGCTGGAGGTAACCAGGTGTTCTCCTACACACATCGCAAGGAGATTCAGATCGACGAACTGTGTCTGGAGGGAAGCTACGGCGGAGTGGTCATGCTGCAGCGTTGTCACGGCCTGAAGGGAAACCAACAGTGGTATTTCGATAAACGGGTTAGTTTTGCTCGTTGAAATTAAGTTATATTTTTTGTCTGTGTTATAGCAGTTATTAAATGGTAATTAATCCATCTAACTGAGGCAGGCAACGGGAAACCACCTCAGAAGCCATAACGGGAAACCACCTCAGAAGCCATACTTTTCCCAAGCTGTAGGCTACATAAGGTATGGATTAGGCATAGACTTTGTGAAGGGATTAACTTGTTGATCTAAGGAGTGCTCTTATGGAGCGAGAAAGCAGACTTTGAGTATGAATATTTATCTTGAACCTTGCACTTGGCCGTGCACTGAAGAGAGAAAGAGAGAGAGAGAGTTATAGTAGTCTGCGGTTACTTAACTTTATAAACTATTAAGAAAGTGACTTTAATGAAGAATGAACTTCAGATAAGGATAATGTTAGATGAAAAATCATTTGGTCGATTTATGAATTTCAAATAAGGTACTCTGCACAACAACTAAAATTATATAAACCACTATATATGAGTAAAGTGATAAATGAATGAAATTAAAAATATCTCACATGACGTTTTAAGAAAAATCACTTTAATTCTGTGAAATATAACGCGATATATGTGAGATATATATTCATACTCACAACTTCCAAAGTGCAGTTTATTAAATCGTATCGTATTGCCTTCTGTTGTGCAATAAAGCCTTTGTACCAGATCAGTAGAATTTAATGACCTCGTCATTTCCAAGCATAACGTCTGGGAATTCAAAATTTGTAATATATATGTAATATTTATGTAATATATGTATTATTTAAAAGAACAAAGCAACAGCTGGGCAATTTATTTAATAACTCGAGGGAATCAATTCTAGTAACTGTCATTAACTTGTTTTCAATATAAACCTACAGTTACTTATTTTAACTGCTCTGACATGCCGCGGCATTGCTGCCTCAATGAGGAAGCTAATTTAAACTGGTATTGTATTTGTTTTAGGTTTAACTTTTTCTAATTTTTTTGCTTTGCTTAGACTCGAGCACTACGACACGTACAAAGCAATCAGTGCCTAGAAAAGCCAACACCGCGTGAACCCGACTCTCCAGTTCTCGGTATATTTCATTCTACTTTGATATTTTTATTCTTTCATCTTTCATCTCAGAAAGATGCCTCCGATACTGATCGTTCGTATTTACATTAAACGTTATGTAGGAAATGTTTTATCATGCAGTGAATTTATATTTGTATATACAGAAGCAACAACTGTTGTGCTTTAAAGTAATATTGTTGCGGCAGAATCATCGGCTGTTATTTTACACTGATGAATGAATATCGCCAAGACAATAACTGATGTTATGCGATTGACTGAAGATTGTATGAAAATTTTCTGAATATTGACTGAATATTATCTGAATATGTGCTGAATATGTGCTGAATATTTGCTGAATATTATCTGAATATGTGCTGAATATTTGCTGAATATTTGCTGCATATTATCTGAATATGTGCTGCATATTTGCTGAATATTTGCTGAATATTATCTGAATATAGTGAGTGCATTAGTCGACTAAGCTACATATGCTGTAAGCACTTAACTATTAAACAGTAAATTTCCTTTGCAAACTTGCTGAAGATAATGTGACAGCGAAATAAATAAAAATTAATGAAAATAAAGAAAATTAATAGAAATAAATAGAAATTTGTCAGTTAAATTAATATTTTATTGTGTCTATAAGAAAAACTCCCAGTTTAGTGTACGGGTTGTTTGAAGATAGACCAACCGGTAACTGTACTTATCGTAGAAGGCGACTAACGCACTAAGATTCAAACCTACCTGATAACGTTCTACAGTTGGTGAGCGCCTGGGCTCCTGAAATTTCTAAAAATGTTCTAAAACTAATGGAAAAATAGGGGGAATTGTCTCATGATATGGTATGGGGAAGAGAATGATGGTGAGGGTCAATTCGTATACCGACCCTGGTTGGATTGGGATTAAAAGGGAAGATGATGATGATATGCCAACAAGAAAAACAATAAAATTTAATAATAAAAATGCCTAACTAGCTGTCAGCTTATGTCAAATACCTGTAGGTTTATAAATATATTAGACATGCTTATCATAACTTCAAAACAGAGTATAAACTAACTTTGTGGAAGATTTAAATTTTTGAGATTACTAAAGTCTATATGTTATTTAGTAATTGTTTAAAATTGGCTGAATAATATTTATGTGAAATGAGTATATGTTAAATTTTACATCGCAAACATTGCTCAGCTGCACATCACAATTAATATTTGTTAATTTCTTTTAATAAATTAAGTATTGATATATGATATATTTGCAAGACTACTGTATAATATTGGTAAAAATATTAGTAATATTAATGAGCCTCAGCAATTATTATATATAATTATTTAAATTATAAATATTTTACATTTGGCACAAAGCATGTTTGCATTTACAGCTCAATGCAGTGACTCTAAATCTCAACAGTGGACGCTTCAAGATCTCGACCTAAATGATCCTGATCTTAAATAGCCCCTCCCGCCTTCATCCGAGGCTTTGCCAAAATCTCTTTTAACGTCCTTTACTGACTATTCATCGGCGGATCTCTGTATAGTGGGGAGAGGGGCAACTCTAGCTATTAGTTAATAATTTGATTAGGCAGAAATTATAGTAAGCATTCAACTAGGCATGTGCATCAGGCCTACGTTATTCCAAGAGAAACATGAGCTAATTTTTCTAATTTGTTACATATTCGTTAACTTAGATGAGTTACTTAGTAGTAGAAACAAATTTTTCTACTTGTATAAGTGTAATATACTTGGTTTACACGACAAATCGTTTTTGTAACAGCAGTCTATGCAGGCTTTGAGTGGTATATTGCCTGGCTGCCTAAGTAATTAATAAATTTATCAGATTTCACAGTACACTTAGACTATTGTTAAAAGATCGGCTGGTGAATTGTCCATTTATTCAAATTTTTGTTATTAGGTTGTTGATGCTATTTTGACTGTCTGCAATATGTGATGGGTTTCAGTGGCTGTTTAACACTTTACTGCTCGGGGTATAAGATAAAGTTTAAAGTGTTTAGGGGAGTAAATTGTATGAAACTGTAACGACAGTCACGTGCGTATGATGCTAACTCCGCCGTCACTGTTGCTTTCTTGTTAATCAATGTAAAATTGCATCGAACAAAGTGTTACATGTTGACTTGACTGCCGTCGTACTTATTCTCAATTTAAATCATTTTCTTTATTCATCACCAATATGTTAAGTAGCTAAATTTGTCTTGATGGATTTTTAGTCTGTTTTCTTATCACTAGAATACTGTTGTCGCTCATCTGGTTAGAATTTGATCCCGTAGCGTCCTGCTTTTGAGACTAGTGCGCCGTCTTCTCGACCATCCATCCGATACAATAGGCTATTAAATCTTTGAAATTTATTTGTGTTCCCTTAGTCAAGGATTACAACAAACTTACCAGTATGACGTCACACTCGTAGCAGATTTAACCAGTATGACGTCACACTCGTAGCAGATTTAACCAGTATGACGTCGAATTTGCTGCTTTGAGCTTTCACTATAGTGAATACCTTTATAATATAATGTAAATATCATAATAAATATCATGATATTATATCATTATAGTTATAATGTCATAAATAGAATTATAGTTATAACAGAAAACTAGACACAGAAACGTATGTAGGCCTACGTACTGGATTTGAATTTAATTTTTGCGTTTTTTGGAGTTCGTACATTATGGTTGTTTATGAAAGGACTGGTAAATGCTTGTGCACAATCTTGTCGTTTACACTGAACTGACTTTTATTTTAATAAATATTTATAGCGACTCAATGAAAATATTTGCTGAAATTCTGTGTTCATGTTTCTATGCATGTCATATTAGTAATATTGGGTTGATTGAAGGCTGGTGTATGGGCGTTTGCATTTGTAGATTTATATGAATAGTGCGTGTATAGATTTGAAGTTTAGGGGCTGTTTACTTTTACTTCCTGTACTGACCTCTTTGATTGTATTGTATGCATATGCAGCATATCCGATTCCTAGATCTCAGTGAGCATTCTTTTTCCAATTAGAATTTTTATGACATCCGGAAAAAAATTGTTGCCTCTGAGCTTCTGATAATGAGCGCGAGCTAAAGGTCTTCTCTATGGTTAAATGAAATTGCTGTGTAATTAAGCAACCTGCTTAGTTTGGGTTTGCTAATACCTTACGAGCGTAGTAATTGATCCGGATTGATTTCTAATAGAAAATTGTAAAAAAATGCATGATTGGAAAGCAACAATAATATATTCAATCTGCAAATGAAATTGAATTAATTGTTGTTTTAAAGATGTTCCTTTCTGATGAGATAAAGCTCACCAACTAAATCAGCCCTTAAATGTGAAGTGTTTGTTTGTGTTTAAATGTGCGCCTATGAAGTTGTGTGTGTCCTGGTTAATATACACATTTGCACGCTCAGCATTGTGAATAGATGTGTACATTTACTTTTTAAAATTTATTTAAGACTGTTTTCATTAAAGAAGTAACTGAATCGATGTTTGTTTATTCAGAACTATGCTACAACTACGAAATTATATACTGATATAGTGATTATACAACAGTGTTGCTTTGGGTGTCCATTAGGATGTGTGTCGTACTAATGCAGAACTGCCGAAATGTGATTTTAGCTGGCATAAGCTGTGTAACGTAAATGTAGGAGTGAAGTTATCAAATTGTAGTTTTATAACGTCACTCCTGAGAATTATCGATAAGATCTGTCAAAATATTGCTCGTTTCGTGGTTTACATATTGCTGCTTTGTTGTGTAATTGTAACAAATTTATACTGTTTTCAAAACTACAATTTAATAATCTGTGTATTGCCAATTTTTGCGAAACCTTTTTGTCTCTAGAGAATAGTTTCTGAGCCGAATCAGGTTGATGATTCTGCATGCGATAATTTCAGTAGATCTATTTTATGCTGAAACTAGAAACGCTGAAGGTGTGCATTATCTGTGCAGGATCTAAATTATGTAACAAACTATAACTGAATTGACAATTTATTAATTCCCGAAAAACAATTCCATATTGAGATTCTCATTCATACAGCATATTACTAACTTTACTTAGTGTAGAGTCAGGTTGATTGAATTATTGTGCAACGGTTCATTTAGTAAATTATATTGAAATTGCTTCAAAATTCCTAAAAAGTAAATTTGTTGCATATTATACTCATTAATTGTGCAATTTATCTATAGTAAAATTATTAATATTGGCAGATTTTATCTCACGAATAGGATATTACGAAATAACGAGGATATTATTTAAAAATAAAGAGGATGTTTATAATATAGTATTGTACTTATAAATACTTTACGTGTAACATTGTGTACTAGGCCCAGGAACGTTGACAGTTGTAAGTTATTTTTATAAGCTTTCGGTGGTATAGTTTGTTTATGGCGACATGTTTATGATGATAATTATATTTCTAAGTTTGTTTTATTAGTGGGGCTGATATTACTTGAAGAAACTTCTGAGGTAGAGTCTGATGTTTTCTGATTTTACTGTTATATTTTATATGATAACTTATTTGTCGTTGTCATAAGCGCTATATCGTAGTTGAAGCAGCCAGCAGAAAATTATATTTTTTAAAGAAATTCTCTGGTTATTGAAAACCTTCAGTAGTAAATTTATAGTAAATTATAGCATTTGTGTATTTATGGGTATTTAAGTAAAAATATGGGCATGAAAGTGCTATATAGTAGAAGTGCTACAGATCTGGAATTCTATTCCTTCCACTTTGCGCACTCTTTTATCTTCCCCTCATCAACCTTTTCTTCTTTATGAACAGTTTTATAGGCCGCTAAAATCTTTTCTCTTCCACCTCTCGTATCAACCCAATATAAATAAACTGAGACAACACGTAACTTTCATTACGCTAGTGTCCTTCCTCGGATTGATTTCCCGGATTTTGGTTTGCGCCGTTTTTGGACCCCACACTCTGCTCATCGGATAGGATTTGGTACCATAGTGCTCAATTTTGTCATGGACGACAGTAGCACTCTAATTTTGTTTGCGCATTGTTGTTGTTATTAACTTACGCCTGTAGACGATTTAAACGATTTTATTGTGTAGGAGTACTGAAATAATCGCTTTGATGTTTTACTTGTACATATGAACTACGTATAGTTCTAAATATAGCTCTGAACACCAATCTGTGGATTTCTGATGTTAATTTTTAATTGACATACATCATTCTTTCCATACACCAAATTCATAAAATTGGCTTTTGTGCTACTAGTTTTCATGTTTAGTAATCATCTAAACGCAGCATTGCATTTCATTTAATACTGATCATAATTTCACACTACTTTCTGTGAATACTGAATATAGTTAAGCTTTAAAGAATATATCAGTACACATTATTTAATTTTATCGTTTGATAGCCGAGATAAATGTTGCTATTGTTATGCCGTCGTTGTTTCACATTGGTAGTGCACAGCGTGTACAATTGTAAATATTTATCATTTAAACGCCAATAGGCTATGGTTTTCGATTGAAATTGTGTAGCAGTATAGTGTTGTTTAGATAATTCATTTTCTAATTCGTGTAATTGATATTCACTGATAAATAATTTTGATGCATACTATTAAACAGTGCCTATTGTTGATAGCTAAGTGATGTGTTAAATACGAGTCTAGTTTAACGTCAGTTTCTCTGAAGTTCTCGTCCGAGAACGATCTTGATTGTGACCTGTACATACTGTTCCGCAGTGTAAAACCTATCTGATCTTGTCACTGGTGAAGATGTTCAATGTGTAGACGTACTCTATGTTCTAGAAATCAGCAACTGTACTATTTTGTATAATATTGTTTATACATATATTAATTAATAACTTTAAACATGTAATAAATTTACCTTAGCTTATACTATGAAATTAAATATAAACATCTCGTGGTAAATTCATAAGATCTGCTACAGCTAGGATCGGATGTGGGGGGGGGTCCATGCAGGACTTTGAAGCTAGGTCTATATGGGAAAGAGTTGCACTAGAAAAGTTGTAATTGGACCGTTTAAATGGGAAGAGTTTAAACTGAATGTCTTGCGTGATGTAGTGTGTCTTTTTACTATTTTACGGTTGGCACATCAGGAAGAAAGAAGAGTCACAGATAGAAGAAGTGTGCTTCATATGGAAATAGATTCTATGATTTTAGTTGAATACATTTTCAAGTCTTCAGACTGTCAGAGTCTAAACAAGATAACTGAAGCAGGCTGAAAATGGGCTTATGTGCTTTTTTATAACGTCCCAATAGATGGCAATCGACGGGTTATCGAGTGGATTGCCGCTTTTGCATTTTATGAACACTTTTTGGTCTTCTTAAGTCCCTTTATGTATACCAACTGATTTATCATCTCATTTGGTAAGCCCTGCAGAAGCACTCCTGGAGTCGAATATCCCGTTGGCGGGATTCTAAAGCTTTAAAATAGAATTTCCGCTGTTAGCTTGTGCATTAGAAAACTAGGCAAAAAGGTCAAATGTTACCAGAGCGTTTTCGACCTGCAAGCTCTTGTCATTGTGTACGAGATATTACTTAAGCGTACTGAAGCTTTCTATGAGTAGATGAAGAGTGAAACTTTCCTTGTACCAAAGGACTCATATATCGGCTCAGTTCTGCAGTTTATGTCCCTTTCATTTCTATGAACAGTTATGGTCTAACTTAAACATTTTTAAGTTTGTTACCTATCTGTTCTAACAGTGTACTATTTATTGTGATCGCGAACCTCATATCTTGCAATAAATTTATTCTGTAGTAGCGTCATGGCCAGTGAGTGGTCTTTGAGACTGCTTTACAAGTTCCTGTTGCTTTGTTTTAGTCCTTTCCGTGATTGATATATTTGCCGTCGTTGGCAACTAGCTATGATACATGAATAACCTTCCAGGGGCCCTGTGGATATCTATTTCTTGTCGATTTGAGCTTTGAATCCAGATCACTTGCTTTCTGGGCGAACACTCTAACCGTTCGGCCATATCCCCTCCCGAATTCCTTCGTTAATACATTCAATTGTTTGCTGACCGCTTCTTCGAGGATGACGAATATGTAATTAATTATTAGAGGTAACGTAGCTACTTTGTCTTAAATAATTTTGTCGCCTAATCGCGTCCCAATGTCTCTTTACGAAGCTATTTTAATATTCCCGTATAAATGCACAATGAAGCTTCACTCGCTCCAATAGACTGTATTTTGCCAGATTTTAACAATTGCAAAACTAGAAATGCTTAGGATAGTTATAATCTCTTGTGATCGCTATGGAAGGATAACTAAATAAGTTATTATTATAGTGTTAAGTGTAATAGAGGATCTTAATGTTTGCTTGATGCTGATTTATTTGTCAAACAATGTCTTTAGTCATAATTTAGTCTTTAATTGAATGTCTTAATAGCGTAGGGGTAACGTCATGAAGTTATATATGACCGATCCTGAGGTGAATTGAACCCTCGTTGGTTCGAATTCCAGCCGCGCTGATCCGAGATTAAAATCTCGGACATTCTTTGAACTGGTTATACGGAAAATGGTCTAAATTGCCTAACGGTTTAAACATGTGCTATTAAAGTGATAGATATCAACATAGTTGATCATATCACTATAATGCTTGTTAATTTAGGCGCAAGCTAGTGCAAGTCGTATTTATACATTCTCGTAGTGACTGAAATGTTTGTGTCAAATTAATTTACTGCTTACTTTGCTTAATGTGAACGCAAACATTTAGACCTACCTTGTGCGACCTACTTAGATCGCATAATTGAAAAAAACTTTGTATTCAGAAATCCAATCGCTTTTTCATGATAGCCTCAAATCGCTACAATTGAAGAAACTCAATAGAGGCTTGTACTTAATTTATCATAGTCACCGTAGTTTATACGGCCATGTTTAGTTGCTGTCGTGACTGAGCTAGTCCTTAAGCACCAAATATACTGGTGGCAGCTACCAGTATATACTGATGTATACCGGTTTCTTGTCACGTTCCAGGGATACGTATATTATACATATATAAAGTCTCTTTATATATATAGGGTTACACATTCACGGGACTTGTATAGATTAAAAATTAATCCTCTTGCGTTTCATATATCAAATTCTGCTGTTATTAGGAGAGCAATTACTTGTTATACGTTGTTAATTAGAACTAATACATAATGAATTATTTTTGTTGCGTTAAAACGAATGTAGATGTTTCGTGTGTTTTGAAAGCAGTTACGATATTTTGTAGATATTGGGATTTGTAAGGTTTAGATATTGTAGATTTTGAAGGTTTTCGTTCTATAAAAACTGTACTAAATGTCATTTTTATCAATGCTAAAGTAATGCTTTGATGACTGTTTAGTTTAATTTATTAAAGTTGTGATAGTACTAGCATGAGTATATTGATACACTGAGAATGTATTATATTGATATGATGCGTTATTAGATAATTATATATATATATATATATATATATATATATATATATATATATATATATATAATTATCTAATAACTATATATATATATATATATATAATATAATTGGTAGGCCTATACCTACCGGTGTTGAGAAATGTCCAGCAGCTTAGTAGTGCTTGATTGAGTGAGACGTTGAGTAAAAGCGGCTGTGTAAACTGTATGTGTGCAGGGATAATAAATACATTTTCTTGTTAAGTAACATTTAGTCCGAAAACGTTCTATTCTACATGCGAAATAAAATATAAAATGCAATTAACGAAAAGTAAAAGTTACATAGCTACCTGTGAGAAATTTATTAGGCGTATTTAGAATTATGACTAGAATTAAGTGCCGGCCAACCTACTAACAGATGAGGGCGTTACTTGGCGACTTGTAAACTATTTCACTAAAAACGTCAACAGTAACGATATTTAACGACGATGGTTAAGTCTAGCCTGCATGAGTCGCAGGCCTCCGATGTATGTGTGATGTGAAGATAGCGCACTAATGCGTAAATATGTTAATGCATCGATATGTTATATTGTCAGTACATTCTCATCTTAGTCTCTGCAGCATCTTCAAATAACGTATCTCAAGGTTCCAGGATCAAATTTTTCTAAAATCCGCTGTAATCATAAAACCTTCTAAATCCAGTCACAGTGAAAAAAGCGAATAACTATAACTATATTGGATAGCTACAGAGCGATTGTTTACCTAACACAATACCGAAATGTAATAATGTAATGGGTAAGATTTTAGCTCAAAGTTTCAGTTATTTCTGATAATTTTGTCTAAGGTATACTAGAAACTTAATTCTATTATGATACTGCTAAAATAGTAATGCTATGCTTAATTCCTTAAGGCAATCATGAAACAAATTGGCCCGTCCGATAGTTACAATGCTCAATAAGTTATACTAGTATATCTCAATACTCTAATATTAGTATATCTCAATACTCTAATATTAGTATATCTCAATACTCTAATGTACAGTTTACGATGATGAATCTACAAAATACATGTTATAATTAGAGTACATAATAAGTGTTACAGTAGTAAGTGTTGTAGTAGTGTTCAGTAGAAACAGTTCTTCTCGTTACTGTATACTATTTAGCCGTTCTTAACGACCTTGGCTAGACAAATACCAAAGAAGATAATCTTAACTAGTACAACAGAAATCGAGACAAAGACAACTGGTATTAGAATACCGTTTAACTACTGATAATTTACAGGAGCCCGCATTACAAACAGCAAACACGCAGTTTCCCCTCACCCAAAATACCGCATCCATTGATCCGCTTCATGCGGTTTGGGATTAATGAAAGTCACGCACCACATAAAGTCTTTTCCTATTTAACAACAGTGTTTAGAACCACACTGACTTTCTACACTCAAGATATGCACCATAGGGCATCCCCTACTATGAGGTCTGCTACCAGTCCAGCAGTCCACCCGGTACTAGTCGGTAGCATACTTGACTGATATACTGGAGGATATGGGTTCAAATTCCAACCGCAGTGTCTCTGCCCACGAGATGTGCACCAAAAACCAGAGTATGCTGACAATAACGTAAATGTTCAGTGAAATCAGACTATTACTCTAATCCAGTTTATCTTTCGTAGCCAAAACTGCTCAATTTGTATTACATTTACCAATCAACTGCAGCTTTTCATATAGCTTACTCTTAACTTGATCTCCAAGTACATGTGCATGCCTAGATCCGTTCTTCACGCTTCATCAAGAGACGTAGGAAACCCCATCAACAGGCAAGGAGAAGCTTTTGTCTTTTCTTATAGGATGACAATAAAATGCTACTAGTCAAGAATTGCTCAAAAACATGTCAATCATTTCTATACAGTAGATCTCGTCAAATTATAAAGCAGGGCACTTAAACATTATAAATAATAGCCTATCTTATTTATCCTTAATTAGTCTGATTCCAAGTTTGAAGACTTAATGTTTCATTATAACTATCAGTCCAATATATTACAGTAACTTAAACCCTCACTTCTATCAATAAACTTATAGTCAGTCCTTTTGTTTTCTTAAGCTATTACATATTTACAATACGAACTTTCAGACTGTTTTAGAATCTATTTAAGACAGAAGGCATACAAGCATAGTAACAAACATCCATCCGTAAGGGCAAAGCAACAAACACTGAAGTACAGAATACTCAAAATATAAGCTTTATAGATACCAAAATAATATCTCTTCGTCCTATAATTGCTTCTGCAAATACACACCAAACATAAGTCTAATCATTTACACCCGGAACTCATTAAAATGTCAAATTATCCACATAAAATACAGCACTGATTACTTCCCTATTATTCTTACTATTACTAACCGTAATACTAAAAATGTTTAAAAAACATGTTTTAAAATGGTCTACTAATCCCAGAGTAACGACAGAAGCATCAGTGATGACCATCACACTCAGAAATTATAATTTTTTTGCATGAATTAAAACGTTCCGTCTGAAGCCAAAAATCAAGAAACGAAACATACTTAAATATTTTATGCTTATCAGGAACAACTTAACATATAAACTAAAATATAACTTGCTAAAAACTGGATAGGCTTTCATAAAATTTAAATTAATGTAATTTCAAAAGCTATAAAAAAAATTTCTTTAAAGTGTGCTAATTTATTACAGTTAATATCAAGACGTTAAACAAGATATTAAACTAAAAAATAGTCTAAATATTATACACCCAAAAAACATAAATCCAGGAAATAAAACCGTCATAAACTCCATTACAGAACAAAAGACCACTTCAGATATTAGACTAGTTAAACAGTCACTAAATAATACAGATATGCAGACAATTTCGTACAACTAAAGATGAACCAAATGAATAAAGTGTTAAACAATTTTGCAAAGACACTGAAATAATATCATTCCACTAAGTCAACTACTACTAACTGAAATCCACTTGAGATGGCATAGCCTAATGAGCATTATTTTCATAATTAAAAGTATGTTGATATCTATCACTTTTTAATACCACATGGTTAAACCGTAGGTAATTTATTCCATTTTCCAAATAACCAGTCCATTGAACGTCTAAGATTTTATTCTCAGATCAGCACGGCTGGAATTCGAACCCAAGAGGGCTCAATTCTCAAAATCTGTCATTTATAACTTCATGACGTTACCCCTACGCTATTAAGATATTCATAAAAATTCATAATCAAATGTAAAAATACATCAATCAAACAAAGTAATTGATAAAATTAAAACATTTTACAAAACAAAATCAAAACTACACTAGTGAAGCATTTGCTGTCTAACTTTTCTTAGCAAAAATAATAGGGTCTGCAAAGTAATAATTAACAGGGGCTGCAAAAGTAAGTTTCACCTACCCCTGAAATAGAGGATACGTTGACCAATATATATATATATATATATATATATATATATATATATATATATATATATATATATATATATATATATATATATACATACACACATGTATATAATATAAGAGAGATGCAAAGCTTTAGCAACAAAACAATACAATCTTTTAGATTCAAACCCTTAAAATCAAAAATCAGGCACAAATAACATTACCAATATAGTGAAATCAATTAGTATATATACTGAAAACAATTATTTGAAACGTAGAGACAGAAATACTCAAATTCAAAAGCATTTTAATGAAATATCTCAAAGCACATAATCGAAACTTCTTTTCAGAATGATTTTGAATGAGTCGTTACAATATGAATTCATCCGTTCAACAATTAACGAAATATAATTTAAGTTATCTTTTGCAATGTAGACAATAAATTAAAATTTCACAATGACACAAGCATAACTCATAAATATATTATAACTGTAAGAGTAGCATTGAGGTGTATAAGTTAAAGTAATCGCAAAATTTAGACCATCCTACACATCTCCTTCACTTGCATCCATTACTAGCAACAGTAACACTGCAGTTCATCAAAGGGGCGCTGAATACCATTTTAATTGCAAAACAACTAGCGTGCTTTGAATACGGTGCAGGGAATGCCTGCATTGTGCTGTAAGTACACCAAAGCTAACACCAGAAACTGTAATAGTAATACACAAGTACAGGTATCTAGCAATCTATTTCATTCTATGACATGCTTTACTTATCAACCATTGACAGATCATAAAAGCTTATTTATGAATTATGAACGCAAACCAATGAGACAAATCTCAATTTATATTAATGAAGGAACATTTAAGAGAACACGTACGATAGATACAAAAAGGCTACAATCGGTTTAATGTCTACAAGACATACATCATCGACGGGGCTAAGTTATGATTGAAACTTTACACATATTGTCTCATAACCAGGCAACTTGAATGATACACTACCGCCTCTAACCTACATACACAGTAATGAACTATACTAAAGCACATACTGTATAGACCAACGCCTATACTGCTTAGGTATAGCTCTTAAAGAATATGTTTTCATACAAACATATCGACGAAATTTCTGCAAAAGCTCATCATCATACAAGCACATATAAGTTGGAAGTTACAAGCATGAAAAACAAACTAAAATCATTATGCAACATACCATACTAAACACATTGTCTGTATCACTGTACATATCTTTCACAAACTCTCTCCCAGCAGTATTAGTAAAATATCAAAATAAATATACCAGTTATAAGCCTAAATAATTCTGAAGCACAGGTTACTAAATGCTCAGAAACTTTCTGCTGGCCACTGATTCTGCATTTTAATTATTATATCCTCTCAGACAAATTTATAAAGCTATTAATTCTACATATCTATTCCGTTCATTCATCGCAAAGTTTCTAACGGTCAATCAAAACTACCATACGTACAACGAAATCTAGAGTTCAATAAAATAAACCAAACCCCCGCCATTTCACTCCTGCCCTTTCACTAACTCCGATATTTATTTATGTATATCTACTGCCGCCTGCCGCTGAAAGCTTCGTTCAGTCAAACACTATTCCTCACACAAGAGTCAAGCACTATAACACACTGTTGTTAATATGCAGACATGGGAGACTAAACCCTAGACGAAGTATTTCCTCGCCTGCCCCGATGACCCCCTCGATATGACCCCCAACCTCCGGGTGCTCCGTACCCCCAGGCCTCCACTCCTACAATGAAAATATCAAAACTTAATTCAATCGATTTAATTTAACACTATAGGCAATGAACTACCAATTTCTTGGGAGAATCATACCATCGTTCGTTACCTGTTGCTCTTTACTAAGACTTTCATAAATTACACGATATTATCTTTACAAAAGAATTCACCGCATTCACACCTACACACATTTATAGTAAACAGTCATGAGACAACTCACTACTATCAAAATAATGAAACTATCAAAACAATATTAAAAAAAGACCTAGTATAGTTGAATTTCTGAAGATTATAGGAGGTGCGTGGTAGAGATAGGCGAGTCAGGTGACGCTGAATGCCGGCAATCAGCATCGTTTAACTTTGAAAAAGATATCCTGTTAGAGGATTCAGTGAGGAAGAAGTTAAATTTAAAATAAAATTGTATATTGTATATTATATGTTGCATATTATGTTGTGTCATACAGCAAATCGCAGTACAATGTTGACTCAATAACTTTTATCAACATTTGAACTATCAAAACAATTAATTTAATTAATTAATTTAATTTAACACTATTGGCAATGAACTTCTAATTTCATGGGAGAATCATACCAACATTCAAGGCTATACCTGTTGCTCTTTACTAAGATTCATAAATTACATGACATTATCTAAATAATTATAATCAAAGACAATACAACCACATTATAAAAACCAATACTGAATCCTGACTGCAAGAATAATACCGCAAGTATCTAACTTTCCAATATCATATCCATCAAGTCTTACATCACTGTTTATGTGTCAAGGTAAAAAGTATGATTTGTATATTGCATATATATATCGTGACAACCTTGAACCAGCCACTATGAACTGACAAACATGAAGGCACAAAAAAGCATTGCTACAAAATTATTTCTCACGTCAGCCATATTAGTGTTGCCGTTTAATTACAATATATAAGTGATGAAAGTACACACATTCAGAAACAACTCAAAATTCCCTCTCTCTTAGTGCACTGTTAATGGACCGGTCCATGGTATATAACGCCTCCACGCTTCTCTGTCTTCCGCTTTCCTCTTCATGGCCACATATGAGTGAATATCTAACATTCATAACCTCCACCTGCCTCTGCCAGAATTTCCTTCCATTCTGCCTTCTATGATCTCTTTTAGTAGACTTCCCCTCTTAGAATGTGTCCTATCCAACTCTTCTTCCTATTTCTTATTACATTTATCAACTGTCTGCCTGTACCAACTCTCCCCATAACTTAATCATTTGTAACCTTTTGAGTCCAGCTATCCTTTCCATTCTTCTCCATATCCACATTTCCAATGCCTCTAGTTTCCTAATATCTTCCTTCCTCAAGATACATGTGTCACATCCATATCAAGGTCCAAACCAAGGTTTTCACTATCTTTATCTTTGTGTCTTTCTTACGTCTTTTAGACTCAAAATTAGATAAAATAATTAAAAATTTAGCTTACCACGATCAGAGGAGGGAATGGAATTAAACATTAGCAGTACAAACCTTGCATAGGGACGCCTCGTCGCCCCAGGTAACCAGCGGGGGCAGGATAGCGACCTCCATAGTACCCGTAGTCATAGCTACCATAGTAGTAGTCTGCATCACCATAGCCCTCGTAACCATAGTAATCATAGTCGCCTAGCAACACAGAATACATTAGTTTAAATTTTACTGTACAATGACCATAATCATTATGAGCTGCCATCAGAAAGCTATTGAAGGCAACGATAACTAATGATCATGGAGAGGAAGGTGGAATTTATACACACATGCAGTTGACATGTGCGTAACCATACGACCAAAAAATGCATTAAAATCAACCTTATCTAGTGAAGCTTCAGTCAGTCTCATGCCATGCATCCAACTGTTTTATAAACCTGCCTTATTCACTTACGTATCGTAATTTTGGTTAAAGTGTATAACTTCAAAATATATAAATAAACTGATTTCTCAGACAACATCCTCACATGACAATTGTTCCAGCAGACATCTTTCATTCTCTGATACACAAGCCACAATACAACAGGACACTTCAATGCTACCAGACTGCTCTCAGGATGAGAGACAGAACACTTGGATAGAACTCTTAAAGTTCAGTTAATTATGTATTTAATGAATCTCCCCCTCTCTCTCCCTAGTGTTCCGCCGAGTCGCAGTTCCAAGGTACATATTCTTACTCACATGCTACATTCATGCTCCTTAAAGAACACTCTATTGGTTCACGAGTTAATCCACCATGAAAGACTATGCCTTATCCACGCCTTAATGTAGCCTATAGTTTGGAAATAGTAGAGCTTCAGAAGTAGCTTCTCATTGCCTTCCTCAGTTATTGCTCAGTCTTCATTAGTTATCTTTAGTACTATAACACGTGCAGATTACGAGTGGCCTACTCTTCAGCTTCTCTAACACATTATGGGGAACATTTAATGTGTAATGCAGAGAATGAAACAATTATGCGTACCTATGCCATGCCAACAGTAAAGCACGTCAGTAGAATTATAATGAAATACAATTAATTTAATCACTCCACTTAGTTATTTCGACTAATTAAGCAACAGATTTTCTAGAAACATGTAATAAAAATTATACAATTAATTAAGATATCTCAATTAATCATTAATTAAATTGAATAATATAATCAATCAATTAATTAAGCCTATCAATCATGAACTTCTCACCTCTGCCTGGCCCCATCGGATAGCCCATATAAGCTCCACCCCAACCTTCAGCATACCTAGAAACATGTGCATTCATTGATGAATTGAACATTTCAAGTATTTGTTTTGGATAAAATTGGAGATATTTCATTCGGTTGATGAATTCTTTAATATTATGACTAAATTTCAGACAGTAAAATATGGATGAAAGTGAAATTCAGTAATCAAAGTGTACTTATTTACAACTGGAAAGTTTCTACAATGAGTGGATAGATTCTCTATAATATAATTATAAAGTTGCTTACAAATAAAAAATCTCAGTTAACTCTCATTGAGAAAGAGAATTGTAAGGCACTCGACCTAAAAATCATAAAGATTAGAATAAACGTAAAACCAGTGCACTATGCATAATCAAGTCTTGAAGTTCAAAATAAGAATACAACTAGTTTATACTTACTATTAATACTTACTAGTCCAGTAATGGTGCAGTGTAATAAAATAAAAACTAAAGATTTGTGTATTATTAGCTACAAAATAATTTACACACACCCTTACTTTAAAATTCATTTGGAGTAATTAATATATCTCAACTAACAAAAAAGCATAATTAGGAGAATTACAAGGGTGATTACAAATTACAGACTAATTCGCTCTCTCTTAGTGCACAGCCTACTGACAGGTCAATGGTATATAACGCCTCCACTCTTCTCTGTCATCCGCTTTCCTCTTCATATCCACATAGGAGTTGGATCTTTAAATCGTCTAACATTTACAAGTTCAGCCTGCCTCTGCCTATATTTCTTTCCATTCTGCCTTCTATGATCTCTTTTAGTAAACTTTCCCCCCTAAGAATGTGTCCTAGCCAACTCTTCTTCCTATTTTTTAATACATTTATCACCTATTTATCTGTACCAACTCCATCCAGAATTTACTCATTAGTAACCTTTTTAGTTGAAAGGTTAATCCTTTCTATTCTTCTTCATATCCACATTTCCAAAGCCTCTAGTTTCCTAATATCTTCCTTGTTTCACATCCATAATAGCGTGGTCTATACCAAGGTTTTCACTATCTGTACTTTTGTGTCTTTCTTTAGACTTTTTGTTTAAAGTCCTTTCCTATTACCGAAGGCCTCTTTTGCCTGTGCAATCCTACTGCATATTTCAAGTCTCACATTTCCCATCATCACCTACAGTATGACCTAAATATTTAAAACTACAAACCTGTTCCAATTTTGTACCATCTATTATAATATTGACTTCACCTCTATTCTGAGACAATGTTATCGCTGTAGTCTTTTTGATGTTAATCTTAATTCCATATATCTATGCCGTATCCTTCAGACTATTCATTTTCTTCTGCAGTCCAGTCTCGCTGCCCGATACCATTCCTTGGTCATCTGCTAATCGTACATCTAGTAACAATTTTCTTTCTACGCTTATTCCTTCTTCCATGTCTTCCTCCACCACTGCCTCAGCATAAATTTTAAACATCAGCGGCAAAATGTTACAAACTTGTCTCACTCCACGTCCCATTCACATTCTTCTGAGTATTCTTGTTGGATTTGATTATTACTGTTCTTTAATTCATGTACAAGTTTAAAATTAGTCTTCCACCTGTCCTGTCATTCCTATTTTTTTCAAGATATTCAACATCATTATCCAATCAATCCTGTCAAAGGCTTTCTCAAAGTCCACAAAACATAGTACAGACACTTCATTTCCATATTCTAATTAAACAGACTAATTATATCTAAATAAATCCACTCACCCTCCATTGATGTAACGCCCAGAGAGCTGCTGTAACCTTCGTCGTTCCTTCTTGTTGTTCCTCGAGGATGGCTTAGCCAGTGATACGTCCACCTCTAGGTCACCGATCTTCTGCACATACAGGCAGAAATAAACACAATAATAATACAGCAGAGATAAACACAGGGAAATAACAACAACACAATTTAACAAAGATTTTGAAAGAAAGAGCCTAATTATATTTGAAATCATTGTTAGACAATCGTTCTGTAATCAAAGATATAAAAACCTGCAAGGCTACATACTAAAATCAAATTTTATCTACTGAACACAATACTGATTTAAAGTTTTATACTAATAGATTGGGTTATGATTAATTTCTAAAATTAT
This sequence comes from Enchytraeus crypticus, assembly GCA_905160935.1. NCBI lineage: Eukaryota > Metazoa > Annelida > Clitellata > Enchytraeida > Enchytraeidae > Enchytraeus > Enchytraeus crypticus. Next base: position 492,491 of record CAJHZI010000767.1, read on the forward strand.
ATTTTTGCTAATTTATCTTTGATAAATGTCTAAAGACAAATGTTAATCAAAAAAACAACAGAAATGAATTCTGAATTATGACATAGTGATAAGTCATAATAAATTTTTGAGCAACTGAATATTGAAATAAGTGTCAATAGAACAGAGGAAGCATCAACAGAGGAAGCAACAGCAGAAGCAACAACGGCAGAGAAAGCTACAGCAGAGGAAGCAACAGAAGACAAAGCAACATCAGATGAAGCAACAGCAGTGGAAGCAACAGCAAAAGAAGCAACAGCAGAAGAAGCAACAGCAGAGGAAGCAACAGCATAAGGAGCAACAGCAGAACATGCAACAGCAGAACATGCAACAGCAGAAGAAGCAACATTTGAGGAAGAAACAGCAGAGGCAGCAACAGTAGAGGAAGCAATAGCCAAGGAAGCAACAGCAGAGGAAGCAACAGCAGAGGAAACAACAGTGGAGGAAGCAACAGCAGAAGAAGCAGCAGCAGAGGAAGCATAGCTGCTATCAACACTGCAGGACAGACAAACCGTTCCATTGAGAGCACTGATAGACTTTAGGGCGCAGTCGCGATCTTCAAAGTGTACGAAGCCGTAGCTCTTGACCCTCTTAACCCTCTCCACAGTGCCGTGCACCTCAAAGATCTCCTTCAACTGCTCCTCCGTTACATTTGACTTTAGGTTACGCACGTATACGACCTTAACCTACGCAATAATCAGTCATAGCATTGTAGCATAAACATGTAATTATTTATGCTGAAAATCATAAATTATTACAAAGATAAAATTTTCCTACAACTAATTATCCCTTTGAATTTATCAAATTAATTCCTTCTTAGCTACTTCAAGAATCTTTGAACAGATCCTTAACTATTTTACATCTCTGTATCATTAGTTTCTAAAAGAGTTTATTTCTCTTTGAGATATCTCTCTTAGTGCACTGCCTACTGGCAGGTCCAAGGTACATAACGCCTCCATTCTTCTCTGTCTTCCGCCTTCCTTTTCATTTCCACATATGAGTGAGTCTTTAAATCATCTAACATACCTAATACCTAATTTGAGACATATACGTGTACAATTGTACTGGTGTGTGTACTAAAATGTATTTCAAGCTGTGATGCAAAAATATTAAAGACTTCTAGAATTTCTCTAGTCAATCAATCAGTCAACGAATGGATAAACTTCAAAAGTCTTAGGACAGGAGAAAGTCTATTCGTATCCCAACCCTGGTTGAACTGGGAATTAAGGGAAGATGATGATGATGAATCAATCAGTCAATCAATAAGAATTAAAAGTCCAGTTCCTCGGCGTAAGGCAATGTCAGGGACGTCTCTTGCAGACTCTACACAATTAGGCACCAAAACACACAAGATGACGACTGAGTACACAGAGACCACAAGAGAATGCGAGATCTAACAGTGCAAGTCCAAGATCCAAGGCAAGTGAGTCAAAATTTAGACCTATTGCGAAAAGAGACGGGTTTTTGCTTGCCAAGGAAAGTACCAATACAATTACAAGATCGAAGGTCTTGTGGCAGAGAGTTACATATTGTCAGGGCAGAAAACATGAAGGAGCATCTGCCCATGGCAGATTTAATGTTTGGTACAATGAGAAGGTTTTTACTAGAGGAATGAAGACTACAAGAGGGTTGATAGATCGATAAAAGATCAGATAGATAGGATGGTTTACAATAATTTAAACCTTTGAAGGTCAAGGAAGCTATCTTAAATTTTATTCGTTCAGAGACTGCAAGCCAGTGCAGTTTCCTAAGTAGAGAAGAAGTGTGGGATTTGAGTATTTTTATATTGCAGACGAATTGAGAAAGAGAATTTTGTATGTGCAGACAAATTAGAGAGGTTTAAGGAGATCATTCAGCAGGGAGTTACCATAATCAAGTTTAGAATGGATTTAGAAGGACAAGCGCATTAGCTAATACAGTGGCAGAATTGATATCAAGGGACTTACGATGAAAAAGAAGAACGATAAAAGAAGAACATCAGACTGTTGAAATATTTTTGAAATATTGTGTTTTAAAGTTTAGATTTTCTACTGAATTAAGTTAGCTCAGATTCTGCAACTAGTAAACTGCATGATGCTATGTAACTCTATTACCTTCTTCAATGTTCTACTCATTATATATATGCTAATTATATCGACTTACTCAGGGGATAACGCCCCTGCCAAGTAAATGTTAGTCGAAGCTGAGGATGGCATAGGGGACCCACATAAGCAGAATCTCCCAAGCATAATGGTATAAGCAAAATCCCTAAGAATAATGGTATAGTAAAAGGAATGTTATAGATGACTTAAATATCCACTCGTATGTGGAAGTGAAGACTAAAACAGAAGAAAGAGATGAATGGAGGTGTTATATACCATGGACCTGCCAGTAGGCAGTGAACTAAGACAGAGAGAGAGATATCGACTTCAACAACACGTCTACAACAACAACAACAGACCTTAGCCATGGTGTCCTCGTCGGGTTCATCCTGAGCCTCCGCCCACTCCACGAACACCTCCACCCCCCACACTCTAGCCCTCCCGCTGCTCAGCGTCCTCTTAGCATTGGAAGCGGTGCGGTGACTGTCGTAGTCGAGGAATGCGAAGCCACGATTCTTCTTACGTTCATCGTCCGGTGTGTTGTACACGATCGCATCGACGAGGCCCTCTGCAGCATTCAAAATCAGTGGAAAAAATAGCACTCAAGTAATTATGTTGTGATAGTTTCACGCGAGCTTTAGATTTGGTATTTTCTTTGAGAAATGATGTCAGAAAATGTTTACCGTAGAGAGTACCACCATGCAGTTATACGCATAGATAAACATTCAACATTTTACAATTTATTATTGTAAGATTTATGTGGACATTTATTGAATGGTCATATCAAATTAGGTCATTTTCAGTCATGATAAAATCTTGAAATAAATTGACAGAGTTTTGCATCTCACAATCGACATTTAAATCAAAAGAATTGAATAATACAACAGTCACTACCACATGAGTTCTACAACATGTAGATAAATTGAGGAGACAAGACTACAATTTGCCGCAATCTTTAAAACAATATAATTTCACTGACTTTTCTTCCAAGTACAATTAAGCAATATCTATAATGTAAATGCTATTTGGGTATAATTAAAAGATTATTTAACATAGATTATACAACACGGTACACGAGCTTCTAACTTAACACAAATACACCGATAACAGATCATATAGTAGAAACTCTCTTCAAAAATTGCAGATTAAAACGATTTCTAAAAGTAAAAACTGGTAGAGCTAAGGTTAACGTCAGTTTCCTCACTAGAAAGCGATGTCAGTAGCGGGCGAGCCCAGGATTAGTAGATACAATACTTACAGCATTAGTAGTATACTATTATTACAAAAACTATAATTTTAAAATACACGGTGCGAGTACACTTGATACATTTACTACATACAATATTTTTAAGAAATAATTCCCCATAGAATTTCAAAATACAGCAATATGACACCTGTATGCTTGCCGAATTCCTCTAATATCTCTTCCTTCGACCTATTCTTTGGAATGTTGCCAACAAATAGACGAACATTGGCCACTGATGGATTGACCTTTAGCTGACGACCCGGCTTTATGGCATAGTTATTCAGCTGTAGACAGAGTCCAAATAATAACACTAACTTATTTTATTTTATTTACTTATTAATTCACATCATGACAAATAATTATAACCAGTGATATATTTTACAGTCCTTGTGAAAAGAAAGGCTACAAAGGTCAAAAGACACTAACATGTGCCCTGACATAACCACATAATGATATAACCAAATATATTAATAAATAACTTATCTTAATCATGTATATTACATAAATCTTTAATGTGCCTTATTTCAATCAATTATATCTATCCTATATACGCACAATCTTTCAAAAGCATTTTCCAAGCGTCAATCATATACCGTTCGTTGACACCCCGGTAACTTATATGAATTTTAGACATAGCAATAAACAGTACACACTGATTAATTAAATGAACTTTAGACATAATAGTCAAACGGTTAACACCCTGATTATATCAATGGTGAACACATTTCTTACATGAAATCTATCATATACTTAATATCAACAATAACAATCACAATGATTTTTTTTATTTATCACTGAATAAATTACACAGTGTATAGACAATTATATAGTGTGCTATGTAGATATCTGCACAATATATGAGCAAGCAAACTGCTCGTAAATACTACAAAAGCTTGCTAAATTAACAATATAAATAAAATCAACTCGGAGCAAGACTCACAGCAGTAATGGCTTCCTGAGCTTCAGCCTTGTCACAGTAGGTGACGAAGCAGTAACCACGGTTACGACCTGTCAGAGGATCAATCATGAGTCGCATGTCCCAGATTTTGCCATATTTCTCGAACAACGGGATCAACTCATCCTCAAACATGTCCTTGGGGAGATGACCGCAGTAGATCTGCTCAGTACACACTAGAACTTAAATTCTTTTCACATATTCTATGACAATAATTTTTACCCTAATAATATAATTTATCAATTTATACCTATATGAAAGATGAATTATGCCATCAAAGTAATAATTCACTACTACTATTTAATAATTCAGCACTACCATTTATACTTGAGCACTACCATTTAAATCTGAAGAAAAATATTTGCAACTTCTCATTTACATCTCTCAAATTTATTCTGCCCAGTGGCATCTTTAAGATACACATTCATACTCAAAGTTAGCCCAGTTGATCAACAAGGAGATCCTAAGACACATACTAATCATTATTCAAACCTTAATATGGTCGTACGCTTGAGAAAATATAGCTTTCGAGGATGTTACCCATTGTCTTCTCAAGTTTTTGTTAGTCGCATCTTACAACCCCTGCACTTTCTCTCTCTCTCTTAGTGCACTGCCTACTGGCAGGTCCATAGTATATAACGCCTCCACTCACCTCTATCTACTGTCTTTCTCTTCATGTCCACATACGAGTGAATCTTCAAATTATTTATAACATTCCTTGTGATATAGTATTATTCTTGGGGGATTCTGCTTTTGATGAAGTGCCTATGCCTTCTCAGCTTCAACCAACATCTTTGACTTCTTCCCCTGCACTTTATGATTGATCTATTCTGTAACACCCGATTTACAAAATGAAGTGAAATTAAAAGAAGTTTTAAAGACAAATCAAGTAGTAGTAGTATGCATGGTACCTCGTGACCAGGGCCAGGTTGGGGGTCAGTCCACTCAGGCGGGGGTCCTCCATACTTTCTCTGACCTGTCGACACCTCGTGAGAATACTTGGTCCTCTCCAGGATTGCCTACAGCATAGAATAACATCAATATTAGCAATAACATCAGTATTAGCAAGCGTAAATTGTAGGTTCATCATTACTCACCGTAGCCTACAATGGAGATATACACGTATAATAGTATAAGTATTAACTAAATTATATCTTCTTAATACTAACAGCAAAGAAGAAAATTTCAGACAAATATACAATAGCTCAGAATTACAGGACAATACCTCATCGCATCTCGATTATATTAGTTCAACAAAAACCAGCAAACAATGTACGTTGTACAATTATCTTCATAACTTGTTAAAAAGAAAGACTGAAAAAGACAGAGATATATAACTAAAGCTATAATCAAAATTACCTTAAGTGCTTCTTCGTTAGGTCCTGGTCTGGGTTCCAAAGAGCCTGGTGCTTGGCGACTTTTAAATTTTTGGACCTTCGCCAACTCAATAATTAGAGCACTCTTACTCGGCACTGCATCGAGATTTGGCGAATCACGAAACTGCTTTAGAACAGCAACTGCATCGGCTGGTGATAAGTCTCCTATTACTCCCATAGCCTTGGTGTCCAAATCTCCTTCAGCTAGCAGACCTATAAATGAAATCAGCTACAACTATGATGACAATTTATATCCTCTTTAAATTACTACTTTAATTAACTCTTTACACATTAAACAGAAAACACTTTTAAAACTCTTTACAACTTAGCAATTTGAAACTTTATTATGAAGTATGAACAGCCGGCTGGAGCTTTAACAACAATAAATGGATGATAAATATAATTTAAAAAAAGTAAAGACAGAACTATTCAGCCTAACATTCAATTTATATATAATCAAAGATACTCACTAAACTGATCAAAAGAATTTACTCAAATTCAGCAGAATATACTATTAGCAGTTTATACTTTTCTATACCTTTATATATATCAGCTTTTTTATATATGTTTAGTATACAGTTTTTAAATTAAACACTTTACAATTAAATTAAAACACAATTTTAAATAATCCATTAATTGTTTACGTACCCTGCAAACTGATCTCTTTCAGGAGAGCATCAACTTCTGGAGCTAGTGCTGCACCCTTAGTTGGAACCAAAGGCTCCTGCACAATCGGTAAACTTCCAGCTTCCATGCCTACTATCTATCCTAAAGCTCTATTAGCCTGAAATATTATAATAAATATTATAATCACAGTTGAGCTTTTATAAAATGTTTAGGTCTGATAAGTAACAACAAATAATATACTACAGTATATTTACAATGTCAGTAAGATATTCGACAGCAGCTCAGTATGTGCGGGGTTCATATCCTGGGCTCACCCGCCACTCACATCGCTTTTGAGTGAGGAAACTGACGGTAACATTAGCTTTTATAACGTGAGTTAATAAAAAAGCATTTTAATAACTCAGAAAAGAAATCACAAACAGGAATAGTTAATTATTAACATAAGCAAACATTCCCACAGAACCAACTATAGGGAATAATTTATTGGCAATGATCACTCAGATCAATTAGCAGGATTTGTAACTTCGGCTTTAAAAGATCACTAATGATTTCTCTCGCGTTCTGCGAAGTAGCAGGCTCAAGGTATGTAATACATAAGCAGTCAACCTTCATGCTCCATGAAGAGCACTCAATAGATCAGCAAGTAAATCCTTTGAAGAGGGCTATTCCTTATCCATATCTTATACAGTCTATAGTTTAGGAAAAATATGGCTCCTGAAGTGATGTTCCTTTGCCTTCTTCAGTTACTGCTTAGTCTCCACTTACGACACGTGAATTTACCAGTTGGTCTATTCTTCAGAGTCCCTGACATAACACCGGCACAGTAGTGATATACCGTTAACTAAATATTTCAAATTTTCCATCAAAATTTTTTCTTTCGAATTTTCTACTAATATATTCTTTATATGTTAATAACATAATTCAAGTAGCAATTAAGTAAGTATTGATTCCTATGACCTCTAACAGTATTCCTTAGAGTAGGATGAGTAGGATAGGACGTTCTTGAAATGATTTTGACATTTTTATACTTACTTCTGTTATAAACAAGATAACTGCTTTTAACAAAACGTCAATAACGTTAAAATTGCCATAAATAAGCATAAACTCAATTACAATATTGTAATATACTCAAATTGGTAGAAATAGTTTCCAATATTCTACCTTCTTTTCTTTAATTCCTTTATCATTGGACTAATTTTCAAGATTTTACAATTTGCACCATTTTTGTACCTATTTGCTAACCGGCTAGGATTTGGCTCAATAGTACTTGATGTTATCATTGATGACAGTAGCACTTTAATTGTAATTATTATCATTATTATTAAATATATAATTGGTTTATTTTTTACAAAACACATTTTATAGAACACATCACACTCCATATTCTACCACAACACGTCCTTCTAGATACGCCCGATATAGATATGCTCCAAAATTTAGCTAATGCGGAAACCGGTTCATTTTAAATTCCTTTGTATTACCCTATAATATGGATGAGTTTGTATCTTTCAGAAGGGCAATGTAAACCGATAAATTCCAATATCTGCAACTGAAGAATCATTAGCATCTGCATCAATGCATCCAGTGTCCGTTCTACGAGCAAAGCTACATTATTGTCACAACCTCTGACGTTGTTATTATTCAAGTTGTATATGTCCGCTATAATAATAAAATAAACAACCAAAAAAAGCATGCTAAAAGCACGCGGTCACATCTGGATGCTTCGCAAAACTTTCGCCTAAATGCTGAAGCCTAATACAATTAACAAATGAATTTGAGGTCTCTTCCATAGTATACGGGGTGCGACTTTAGGCCATTAATGGCTCAGATTAATATAAAATAATTTATAACTACCAAAATAACTTAATCTTTTCCAATGAGCGACAATACAGGATTTCAACTATGGATTCCGCGGCGGACACGTGACTAATCATAACAATCTTCACCTTATTCTTTCTCTTTCAGTGTAGTAGCCTATTGGCAGAGCCATGGAAAATAGCTCTTCAAAATATTTATATAAGCATGTATACATATCTGCAGTGTAATTACAAAAGTCTCGATAATTTATAGTAAAGCTGGTAAAGCTAAGGTTAACGTCAGTTTTCTCACTTGAAAGCGATGTCAGTGACGAGCGAGCCCAGGATTTGAACCCCGCACATACAGATCCGCGGTCGAGTGTCTTACCGACTTCGCCACTGGCTCCAGCCAGGTGTGCATGCTTGCGCGCGCGAATGTATGTTTGCGTATATATGATTTAATTCTTTCCCTTGAGACCGCTTCCAATATTCCCTGTAAAAGTGTGACGATTCATTGTCAAGGTTAAACGATATAGCCAATAGGAAAGAAGTACACACTGAACAGACAGTAAACAGTGAAGGTCGGACGCAGTATGTTGAGAAACAAACGCTGCTATTGAATTTTCAGCTAGCAGTTTGATTTTAAAAGCACAAAATTATATCTTTTTCAATGTGTTTCTTAATTTCTAATTAGAAGATAGGAAATGGTAAAATGCTTTCAAGCGGTTTGTAATGGTCAGTTTCTATGGGGTTAAAGCCAAAATAAATGTCAATTTAAGAAACATTTTGTAATTTTTCTTGAATCTATCCTTGTTTTCAATGCATTGTTTCGAAACAAGCGACTATCATGTGTAACGCAAAACAGCCACGGCAAAATGATACAATGTTGTATTATTCGCTCCACATCCTATTTCACATTATATTTTACGTGAACGGTGACTTAATGACTTTTATGCAGGATTGGTGCTGCTCAAAGATCTTTAAAATAAGGTAGATATATGCATGACTGTTGTTTCAGCGAAACCAGTTTAAATTTGTACTAAGAGCGACTTGATTTGAAACGTACTCCATGTAATCGTGAGGGTAAACAAGACCCATTTGTCATATGTGTAATTAATAGTAATTTCAAATTTTATGTAGTTTCAGTTTCCTTTCATGATATTTGGCCTCTGAACTATTTTAAGATGGTGTATTATTGCGCATTTGGATGGACAAATTCCAGTAATCCGGAAACTAAAGAATGGGGAATTTCTTTTAAGAGATTTGAATTGATATTTGTATGAAGTTTGTTTTATAATGTAATACAATCAATTATTTGATAGAAATACGCTTTGAATAAGTTTTTGTTATGACGATATACAGTATGTGATGGATGTGACGATAGATGTGCCTCTAAAGTATTTCATTTACGTGCAAAAGCTTTAAAAATGTTCATCAATTTCATGGTTTTATATGCCTTTAAATAACTATCAGCTGCTATTGTTTACCCCGGGCTCTTCACCGTGGTGAATGAAACAGCAAAATTAGTTATTAGTATCTCTGCAATTCTTTAGCTCAATGTTAGCAATGATCGAGGTTGCCTTTGACACTTCTACTGTTTTTTTTATTCTATGGGCACAATTGAGACAAATCCAAGCCGGCGACCAAAAAGGTTCAAATTTAAAATGGAACAAATTCCAAAATCCTGAAAATCAGTCCAAATAAGGAGGTTGCGTGCTTGTCGAAACTCATGAACACTGGATGGGTCGTCCGACCCAAAGATATAGAATAAGTAATTCTTTATTCTATGGGACCTGTGAAAATGGAAATTGAAAAGTCTGGCTAAGTCTAAGTAAAATTAAATTAATGTAATTTATTTCTGGACCCGTGTTCTGCATATTGACTTTACATCATTTTTGCTTGTCGGCTTTAGTTCCACATGGCGAAGTAGCCTGACAGTGTGTATCACTCTAACAATAGAATTAGTTTCTATGTCTTTGTCTCTTACTGTTATTGTTGTTGTTATTGTTTGTTGTTGCTTCGTTAAACTTTTATACTTTAGTGCGACTTCCGGTATAAATGTAAATATTGAAAGTTTTTATTTTAATAATAATAACAATTTTTTTTAAATAAATAAAAATTAGTAAATAAAGATCTCAAAGATGTAAATCAGAATTTGAACATATTAGATGAGAGCATCTGTGATCTGGCTGAGGATAGAGCGAAGTGGAGTCAATTAGCCTTGAAGCCTACTGCAGGGTCCAAATAGGACGTAGCGCAGTCTCAGTAGTAGTAATAATAACAATAATAACAACAATTAGAGTGCTACAGTCATCAATGACAACATCGAGCACTATTGAGACAAAATCAAGCCGGCGAGCAAAAAAAAGAAGGTCCAAAAACGGTGCAAATTCCAAAATCCAGAAATTCAGTCCAAAGTAAAGGGAGTTAAAGAAAAGGTGGTTTAGGCGCAGGTGGCTGCTCATGGACAATATTTATTCCTAATATAATAAATAAATATAATTAGTAAAAGGCACATGCAGCAATTTAAGACCCATAATCTTATTAAATCTTATCAGAAAGATACTGTCAATTGTAATGATAAATAGGATATACAATAAAATAGGCAAAATAATACCAGTTGCTCAGGCCGCCTACAGACCAGGCAGAAGTACCACTGAGCACGTCCTAACATTAAAACTTCTTATCGAAAAAGCAATAACAAACAAAAACTCAGAAATAGAAATCATGCTTCTAGACATGAGTAAGGCATTTGATACTGTCAATAGAAATAAATTGTTAGAGGATTTATGTAAAATAATTGATCAGGACAAACTGCACATAATAAAACTTATCATTGATGATGTAATTTTAAGAGTAAAAAATGGAGATGTAACTGGAAATGAGTTTGAAACTAATATTGGAATACCTCAAGGAGATTGCTTAAGCCTGGTACTTTTCACTTTTTACCTTGCAAATAGCTTAATCAAACATGAGAATCAAATTCAAATAGCAAACCAAATTGAAGAGCACTCATGCTCCAAGGAAAATATACCATACGAAGAATTAATTCCTAATCATATTATAAAACGTAACTATAGCATAAAACGTGAAATGGGTATAAATATTGATCAGCAGTTTGCAGATGATACTGCATATGTAAGCACATGCAAAAATATAACAGACAAAATTCAAAAAGAAGTCAATGATAAACTGAATAAGAGAGATTTAAAACTAAACACAGATAAAACAGAAAAATATACCACTGGAAACAAAAATGATCAGGAATGGAAGAAATGCAAATATTTAGGTTCTTACTTGGATACTGAAAGAGACATGATCCATAGAAAGCAATTGTGTATGGCTGTTTTTAATAAATACATGATGAAACTAACAAATAGCAAAATAACAATGAAAACAAGAATAAATATATTCAATGTTTATATTACGCCAGTTTACTTATATTTTAGTGAGCTATTGATATTAACTTCAAAACAGGAACATAAAATTGACATATTTCATAGAAGTCTATTAAGAAAATACTTAAAATATATTACCCTCACATTATAAGCAACAATAACTTATACATCAGAACAAATGAAAAGAAATGGAGTCTTGCAGTCAAAACACGAAGACCTAAGTGCGTAGGGCATTTACTAAGGCTACCCGATAATATGCCTGTAAAAAGTGCTTTAAATGAAAGTAAAATATCTCAGACAAAACACAGAGGTTGTCAAAACAAACAAACATGGATCAAATAAGTAAATAAAGACCTTAAAGATATAAATCAAGATTTTAATATATTAAATGAGAGCATCTATGATCTAGCTGCAGATAGAGCAAGGTGGAGTCAATTAAACTTAAAACCTACTGCAGGGTCCAAATAGGACGTAGTGCTGTCTTAGTAATTATTAAACAAAGACAGATCTATTTCTAATGAAAGTTTATGGTAAGTTTAAGTTATTGCGGTAGTTAATACAGAGAATGTGGACATGAAGAGGAAAGCGGAAGACAGAGAAGTGTGGAGGCATTATATTAGGGGTGTATCGTATATGAAAAACGAACCGGATTTCAAAGACAAATCCGGCTGGAACCCGATTCGGATTGAAACCTAGTTATTGTAATATTAAAAATTATATAGAGCCAATGTTAACGTCAGTTTCATCTCTCGAAAACGATATCAGTGACATGCGAGCCTAGGATTTGAATCCCGCACATACTGATTTGCGGTTGGAAGTCGTCATCATCCATCATTAAGTTATTAACTAATTCATCAGAGTTTGCTCAATCAATCATCATCATTGAACCATTCACTAGGTTATAAGCATATGTTCATTTAAGTCATTCAAACATCATATAAGCAGGCCTAATAAAATCATCATTCAATAATTAACTAGGTTATCAATATATGCTCAATCTATTCATCATCATTAATCATTAACTAGGTTATCAATTTATACTTAATCTATTAATCATCGTTAATCATTAACTAGGTTATCAATTTATGCTCAATCTATTCATCATCATTAATCATTAACTAGGCTATCAATTAATACTCAATCAGTCATCATTATTAATTGCCAATTTTATGACACTCTGATAGAAGCTTCCGATTACTAGTTATGGAGAGGGGCCTTATTGCCTAGATTAGTTAATATTCGCTGTTTGGATTTTATGAGCCTTTTACGACTCTCAACTTCTAATCGACTCGCTAACTGATAGGCGCGTTAAGTTCGTGGGTGGTCTGTGCACGCGGTAAAGTGTTGCGCTCTGCCATTGGCTGCTATCAACAGCTGACATAATATTCCCGCGAGGATTATCAGTGTTTACAACTGTTGGTCATTTTGCTTTATTATTTTGTTTTATTATTTTATTTTGCTGCCTTTTGGTGAAAGAAAGATTGATATATTTTGCTTTATTGTGGTTCCCGTACATGGTAAAAATTAATGAAATTAATGAATTAATTACCCCTATATGAGTTAAGATATTCAATATATAAGAAACAAAAACTGAATTGATATTCTTTTTCAAATTTAATGAATAGATTTTCAACTAGTAGGCTATATAATTAATAGCAGCAATAAAATAATGTGTTTCAATTTTATTTTATATATTTCAATACTGCTGCTATTAAAAACTCCACATAAGACCTTAGTATAACTTAATTATACTGGCTCAGGAAGTCTGGAAGACTCGTAACTCAACAATGATCTGACACATAATTAGCCCCATTCTAATCTTATGATGATTATGATAGAGCTACTTCTGTATACAATACTTTTAGTATTATTTTCACAGTACCTAATATATTTAGTATTACATTCACATTTATGTTGATTTGTTAGAATAAAATTGACAGTAAGCAATCGTATAGTCTAATAATTTCTGATCATTTGATTTTATTAATAAATTTAAGAGTCTATCCTAATAGTTGAAAACACATCTCTTCCAGCCTTAGATTTAAATCATCTACCTGACTGTTTATTGATCACTGGACTGGCACCGTTTAGGATCTCTTTTGCTTCTCTTCAGCTCATGTTTTTCATGTCGTTTATTGGGCTCGATTTGTAGCAACATGTGATGGGGGACGTCTCTGACATCATCCTTGTATGAGGAAATTAATTTTAAAACTTTATTATTACGTAGCGGCACACTGGGTCAGTAAGCACAGATGCTTGTTTAAGGCCCATTTCCTCCTTACTCTCCATGGTAATTAGTAATCATTTTCTTTTTATTGCGCATCAATTGCAGCCGGCGGGGATTTAAGACTAACCTTCCATTACCCTAGAATTTTTTTCTTCAAAGCTGTCAACACTCCGTTTTCATAGGTGAACACCCACAAAAGTATTAACCGAAGCTGATGAAGCTTAACTTCGATTATTGACGCAGAACTAAACCAAATGGGCTAAATCCCGCCATCATTATTATTTCGAGTATTATTTTACTATTATCATCATCATCATGATCATCATTAGCCTTATTAATAAATCAAACATAATCGCAGAATATACCGATTATATAAACTGATATATGTGCACACACACAGACAGATATATATATATATATATATATATATATATATATATATATATATATACATGTATATATATATATCGCATTTTGTTTTCTGAATAAACTTCAATTTTTAATGAGAACAATGACGCTGCAGCATTTAATAGAACCGATAGAGGCTTATCCGGTGGTGTATGAGGCCGATAAGTCAGTCGCTAACTTTAGCGTCAGTCGCTAACTTTAGCAAGTCAACAAGTGTTCATAAAATCCAAAAGTCACTATCCCTTCGATAAAACCTTCGATAGCTAAGTATTGGAGTGTCATAAAATTGGCAAGAAGTCATTTAATTAATTAGGATATCAGTATATGCTCCATCAAGGCATCGTCAGTCATTAACTCCCTCAATCCAATAATCATTGAATCCTTAACTAAGCTTTCAATATATACTCTATCAAAGTATCACCATTACGATATCAACTAGGTTATTAGTGTTTGTTTAATCAAATAAACATCATTAGGTCTTACGTTCGTCTTCTTTGAGGTAAATTTTCGGCATATTTTGTAATATTATTCTATTACTTTAATATTAAATATGATTACCAAATCCAGCCAGATTTTGAAGAATTTGCCAGAACTTGATTTGCAAAAAGTGCCAGAATCTGGTCAAACCGGAAATGGAATTCGGTACACCCTTAGTTATATACCATGGACCTGCCAGTAGACAGTACACTAAGAGAGAGAGAGAAGAAATCTAATCTCGCTGTTTGTTATAGTCTGGACAATTTTATTGAGTACGATTGAATGTAGTAAATGGCATTTTTTTTTTTTTTTATTCATACAAGTTTTGTATATAATTTTTCGCTATTATATGTGATGGATTTTGATGCTTTCAGATTGACTATCTTCGGTAATTGTACCTGCGTCTCTGATATATGTACAATGGTTGAGCCAATATTTGAGTATCAATTTCGAATCATACTGATTGGAGACAGTACCGTCGGCAAATCATCGCTACTAAAGTATTTCACGGAGGGAAAATATGAAGAAACCTGTGAGCCAACAGTTGGTGTAGATTTCTTTGCTCGTCTAATTGAAGTGAAACCAAATGTAAGAGTAAAACTACAACTGTGGGATACTGCAGGACAAGAAAGATTTAGGTAAATTATATAATTAGTTTAATAAATTATTTTAATTTTTCATTTTGGAATAATTGTAGAGTAATTTCTAACAACTTGATTTCAGTGGTGCTCTCCATCTCTTTATATCTCTATCTCTTAGTGTGTTGCTTAGGCATGTCTATGGTGTATAACTTTCAGCCAATTCAAATTCAGCTTTCGTTTTCATTTCTTTAAAAAAATTTGTTAATAAACCATCTACTAGTTTTCCATTGTATTATTCTTTCTATTACGTTTCTCAGCTACCCATCTCCTGTTATATGTCTGATGTTGCTCTTCTGGTTATCGGTTATAACATTTATTTTTTGTCATACACACACACACGCACATACACATACGCATATTATATATGTAATTATGTATATATATTATATATGTATTTATGTACATGTATATATATATATATATATATATATATAATATATATATAAATATATATATATATATATATATATATATAAGATATATTTATATATATATATACACAATATATATATATATTTATATATATATATATATTTATATATATATATATATATATATCTTCTTCAGTGCACTGCCAAGTGGCAGGTTCAAGGTACATATGCATGCTCAATGTCTGTTTTCTTGCTCCATAAGAGCGCTCCTTAGATCAACAAGTTAATCCCTTCACAAAGTCTATGCCTTATCCATACCTTATGTAGCCTATAGCTTGGGAAAAATATGGCTTATGAGGTGGTTTACCGTTGCCTTCCTCAGTTAAGTGGATTAATTACCATATAATCCTGGGGGAAAATATTTCATGGTGAGATGGGTCCCCTCTTGCCATCCTCAGCTCCTGCCTTTAGTCGCCTCTTACGTACATGAGGCAGATTGTTATATAATTATATATATATATATATACACACACACACATATACTTTGATTTACTTACATTTACATTATGTTAATATACTTCTTTGTTTGAAATTCTGCATTATTGTCTTCTATGTATTGACTACAGTACTGTAAGCTTTTGGTTTCGAAAATTATTTGATATCGTTCAATTCCGTAATTTTTTGGTAGTATTGATTTCCCAACCGTAACACGCGTAATAAGAAAAATTCTGGTATTTTGTTAGAGCTCATATACATGATATGTAACTAATAAAACTCACTTGATGCTTTGAATACAGTAACATGCTAAAATGGTTCAGCTATTTTGTGAAAGAGCTTTTGGTCTTCAAAGTGGCCTGGCCTAGAAGGAGTTTGTCAGTGCAGTGTTAATCAAGATCTAATGTTTACTATTGAGAGTTTTCATTATCGTATTGCTTATATGTCGTATAAGTGATTCTCTGAGTCACTTATACTGTACTTATGATTCTCTGAGTCACGTATACTGTACTTATGAGTCTCTGAGTCACTTATACTGTACTTATGAATATCTGAGTCACTTATACTGTACTTATGAGTATCTGAGTCACTTATACTGTACTTATGATTCTCTGAGTCACGTATACTGTACTTATGAGTCTCTGAGTCACTTATACTGTACTTATGAATATCTGAGTCACTTATACTGTACTTATGAGTATCTGAGTCACTTATACTGTACTTATACTGAGTACTTATGATTCTCTGAGTCACGTATACTGTACTTATGAGTCTCTGAGTCACTTATACTGTACTTATGAATATCTGAGTCACTTATACTGTACTTATGAGTATCTGAGTCACTTATACTGTACTTATGATTCTCTGAGTCACGTATCTGTACTTGAGTCACTTATGTACTTATGAGTCACTTATACTGCTCTGAGTCACTTATACTGTACTTATGAGTATCTGAGTCACTTATACTGTACTTATGATTCTCTGAGTCACGTATACTGTACTTATGAGTCTCTGAGTCACTTATACTGTACTTATGAATATCTGAGTCACTTATACTGTACTTATGAGGCTCTGAGTCACTTATACTGTACTTATGAGTCTCTGAGTCACGTATACTGTACTTATGAGTCTCTGAGTCACTTATACTGTACTTATGAATATCTGAGTCACTTATACTGTACTTATGAGTATCTGAGTCACTTATACTGTACTTATGAGGCTCTGAGTCACTTATACTGTACTTATGAGTCTCTGAGTCACTTGTACTGTACCTTTGAGGCTCTGAGTCACTTATACTGTACCTGTGAGGCTCTGGCTTTGCCCTTACTGTACAGATACAGACTTTAAACTCAGCTATAAAATATGTTGCTTTATGTGCTAAAATTTAAGAGATCGTGAACTTCTGGTTCATTGGAAACTATGTGCCTAGCTGTTACAAAGGCTATATAATGCAGATTTTCAATTTCGTCTCACATGGACTTAGGTATTGGCAAGTATACTGATTTCGTGATTTGTAGTCATAAACTTAACCTTCACTTAAAGCTTATCGTGTCAATTTTACATGCATGTTCATGTCATAGGTTGATAAATCTTGTATTTTTCAATGCATCCATCTTCTCTTTGTTTAGAACCTTTTTGACTTCTGTAATGTGTGCATATTAATGTGAATATTGTGCATCTGTACATTACACACTGCTCCTTTTATGCATGATGTTTTCACAGATCTATAACTCGGTCGTACTATCGTAATGCCGCTGCTGTCCTTCTGGTGTACGACATCACAAAGCGTAGAACATTTGATCACCTGGAGGAGTGGCTGGAGGAATCCCGCATTCACCTCATGCCCCATCAAGCAGTCTACTCCGTAGTGGGCCACAAGTCTGACGCTGTAGTTAAGAGAGCTGTAGCCGCTAAGGAAGGGCGACACTTCGCCGAGTCAAGAGGCTTCAAATTTCACGAGACGTCTGCGGTTACTGGTCAGAGCATCGAGGAAGTATTTCTTGCAATATCCCGCGAGGTGTACGACAGAGTTAAACGCGGGACGATCAAGATGGAAGACGGATGGGAGGGGGTGAAGCCAGGATATTCTGCTATGAGTGAGTGCATGTCGAGTCCTGTAAAGCTTGGTCCAGGAGGGTTGTGGGTGGGGGATGCTCCTGCAGGGGCGGGGGGGTGTTGCTAACTCTAGTTTATTCTTTACCTCCTCTATTAGCGCATCTAGTTGTAGTAGTAAATGTAGCGATTGAGCATAAGTGACTGGGTCGTCCATTTGTTGTCTTTGACATGAAATAATTGTTAAATTTTCATCGCTTTTTGTATTGTCGACGATATGTGACTCTTTAAATATGAAAAGTTCGCAGAAAATTCATTACAAAATGACAGAGATTTTTACAATAATTAGGAAAGATGTATAGTTTATAGTTTATATTTATAAACAGAAGATAGTTATTTTGTGACTCTGCTTGCTCCGTTTGTATGATTTTTATTTGATGATCTGATAGTCAAAGATGTATTCTTATGCTTTGTGCTTCTACTGCTAAACAGTTTCTTAAAGTTTAGAATCATTAATAATCTCAACTGTGACTGTTAATATTTCAAATGTGTGATAGTTTTAAAAAATGCCATTAAATTATATTGAAAGATGGTAAGGTGCTTGATATTTGTTGAAGAATTATATTATCTATTACTAGTGTAGTGCAGTAATTTAACACTCGTATACTAAACAACAGACGTTGTCACGATATTTTATATAGTAGCCATTCACGATCAGGTGAAACGTATGTGTTTTAATATGTAAAATGAAAAATTAGTAGTTATATAAATATTAGAACAATATTATTTTAATCTATCAGCTGTTTCATCAGTATTTAAATTGAGAGTCTAGCAAAATGGTCATACTAATTTTGTTGTGGATAATATATTTGGCTTACACATGAATTGTATTGACTATCACTGCTGCCACTTTTGGATTAAAACACTAAAATCTGTTTCAGAATGAGATTTGGTCTCTTGATTTGATCATCTTTCTCAACATCCATAATTTCAGCCACTCTGATCTAATGAATTTCCTGTATGTAATAAGAATGCGTTGCCAGTACCTTTGCATCATTACGATGTTGTTGCTATGTATATTGGGTTATAGTATCAAGCTCAGTAATCAGGTCTGTCTTGTAACCGCTGACACATGGACTTTCATTTTGTCTTAAAGGACAAATCAAATATTTTTTGAGTATTTTTGTACAGTATATTTGTTGGCTTTCATCCTTGAAATTTATTGTTATTTGGTGCTCCTGAGTTTTATACTTTTTACAGATGCTGTAATTTTAGCAGTGTTATTTTGTAATGGCTTCAGTATTGTGTTCACTTACTATTTGTATAGATTAAACTGCATAAAGTTAAGCAGCCACAAGCAGTGTATGACCCTCGAACCTGATATTGTAACTCTTAATCACTGTGCTTATAACTCCTCTACTTATGACTCCTCTACTTATATTCCTTCTATTCCTAATTGACTTAGATGTGATATTTTGCTAGTCCTAGAATTCTCATCTGTAATCTACGGCCGACTAGACCTGCTGAACCGTTTCTTGTCTTTCTCTTTGAAAATTTGTCTTCACAGTTGTATCTATTGCCGAAGTTAAATTATCATTATTTTTTCATATTTCGATTAAGCATGGGGCTACCATGCGCAGGGAAATGAAAAATTGTCGTGAAGTGCTTTGTGCATTGATGTATTCATTCAGAACCAAAAAGAAACTATTGTCTGTCCTGTAATATGCCATTTCATTAGCTCAACTTGTTTGTCTCCATTTTTCTGTCAGTTATATTCTAGTGCAAGGGAAATATTTAGCACCATATCTTGAATCTTGAGGATTCTTTTGATATCCTGAAGTCATACCTCAATCTTTCTATTAGTGGTGAAGTTCCGCTATCAACAGTACATTCTAAAGCTTCATTAATATATTTTTCTATTGAGTGTATTGTATTAACTAGGGCTGAAGAATTAATGTATTGAGTATTGACGCATAGCAGAATGGTATTAGTTATGCATGCAGTGTAAAAATGAACAAAATATTGGAGGACTGTATTGATTTTTAATTCTTTATTTGAAGAGTCTATAAATCTGTTAATGAGTGAAGTTATTTAAAGTTTTATATGTTTTCAGTGAAGCAGTGCTGATAATAGTGGCATTGCAGTAGTATGCTTGTATCAGACCTCTCCCGTACTATCCTAAAGATTTGCTATGACCCTATAGTAAATATTTAGCGATGTTGAGTTATCTGTTAGTTTTATTCATGTTGTGTGCCTATATCTTATGAGATTAACAATGTTTGTGATTTAATTGCTATCAGGAATAGTGATTATAAAAATATAGTAAAGATTTAACATTAATTTTCTTGTCTTCATTCTGGGATGACTTTATTTTGGCATTTGTGAATTCAGAATATAAGTAACTGGTGCATTCATTTTAAATATAGCTCTCTTGAAAAATTTCTTTGAAAATGTAGTCTATGTACTTATAAAGAAATCGTTATTTAACTAGAAAATTTAATTTAATTAGACAATTTGATTAAATGTAGTTAAATCAGAATATTGAATTTAAGGTGTATTATATATTTCCGTTTATTCTGTCGGCTGATAGTCTAATAGTAAAGAAAGATCAAGAGAATTTCTGCCAGTGTAGTTTGTAACGATGGTGAAGTCTGGATTTTTTAACTTTGTTACTGAGCAGCTTCTGATTGCTTCTGTGTAACTGCTGTGATGGTTTTTTGAGCAACTTATTTTCTCAAGTAGTTTTGATATTTTAGTTTTAAATTTTGCTTTCAAACTGAAGCACTTTCAACGTCTGCCTCAAATAGTTGAGCTTTTACATTAGTGCAAGTTCTATATATATTTCCTCTTCCAGTGAATTTATATGACCAGCTGACTTTGTTTCTTTAAATGGTTCTGTGAAGTAAATGCATGAACTTAATTTTGTTCTATTTTGTAAAGGTTTCTATGCAACTACAGTTGTTGTTATGAATTGTGTATTTGGTATGGGCTTTAGATTATTTGATATTTTCGTCTAAATTAATTATAAAGTATTGTTGCGTTCTAAGATCTGCATATTTATTTGAATTCTCCTACTATAGTTTCATTGGGTTTTCTTGCAGATAAATTTACTCTGAAGTTGACTTTATTCGTGATTTTTTATCTTAATAATGATATTAACTTAACTTACTTGTTTAGTTATGATATTCTTAGAAATATTTTGCTATTTTGAGTTTTCACCAGTGTCTGACCATTTGAGTAGTTCATGATATGAAAACATTCATTTGTTTATCGCACTTAGTGGGCTAGTGTAGTAGAGATTTGTATAATTTTTACCAATGCTTTTACAGTACTTAGTGGGCTGTTGGAATAGATTTAAATAAAATTTAGACTTGAGCATTATTGCTAGCTATTATTTATAGTATTGCCTGCAGGGCTCAGCCTCTTTGATGTCATCCACGCTCATATTGCTTGTTTGTTGATCTAATTACTACTATATTTATGTTTCGGTTGTCTGTAAATTTGTGACGACAAAAATAAATATACAGTATAGTATAGTTTCAGGTATTAATTTTTTAATGTTTTGATTGTATTTTCATTTTAAATATAAACTTAATCTAAATATAAATTCGCTGGAGCCAGTGGCGATGTCGGTAAGGTATTCGACTGCGGATCAGTATGTGCGGGGTTCAAATCCTGGGCTCGCTTTCACTGATATCGCTTTCGAGTGAGGAAACTGACGTTAACACTAGCTTTACCAGCTTTAATGTTGTGATTTATTGAGCTTGTTATCTTGTATTTTAAAATGTCTTTAAAACAGCAAAAAAAGGAAGACTGGGAAGAAGTATTGTTTTCGAGGTTGATGGAAGGAATTGACTAAACTTTTGGTATAATTTGAATGAATTCCTTTAGCTGTTGTGATATGTGTGTCTTGTGGTGCTTGTGAGACTTTGTAACCGTGCAGTGAATTTATTCTGCATCTCTGTGTATTTTATCATAGATATATTATACTAGTGCATGCATTTCTTCCTGTGTATAATGTGTAATTTAACGCAATTTTATTGTGCAATGTGTTTATATGCTGAGAGACTTATAAAGCTGAGGAGCATTGATTTGCTAGAGATATAGTATGTATTCTACGAGGTTTTCAGCTTTTTTGGCTTAGTCTGCATTAGAAACATTCCATTGTATGACTGAAAATTTGAATCGCTCAATTTCTCCTTTCTCGGATAATTAGTGATAACTCCTATTGATAGCAACTAAAATGATGATTGTAGAACCTGATACAGGAAATTTGTGTGAAACATTTTGATAGTTTTGTATTTGATCCGATTCATTCCTGATAAAATGTGGTTGAGATTTCTTCTTCACAAGGTTGTGTTGCAGTGGACTTATTTTAAGAATTGATGCAGTTAATATTTGATTCTCTGTTGAGAATTTTAATTGTCTAATCGCCACTGGCTGAAGCCAGTGGCGATATCGGTAAGATATTCTATTGCGGATCAATATGTGCGGAGTTCAAATCCTGGGCCCGTTTGTCGCTGACATCGCTTTCAAGTGAGGAAACTGACGTTAACATTAGCTTTTTAAGATATAAAACTCATTTGGTACATGTTCTGTTTATGCTTTGTTTACAGTTCCATAAATAACGATTAATATCTGTTGTTGAATGTATGATGTAATTTAGCACTCCTGTAGAATTGTGTTCAATTCATGTTTTCATTTTGTATTTTTAAATGTTCATTAGACTATATTTTTTAATTATTTTATAAAGTTTTGATTTTGTTATTTATTTTTGTACTCTAGGACTTGGAAGAATGATAATTATGATGGTATTTGGTTGGGCTAGTCACTGATATATTATTATGTATGTGCATAATGTTGTTATTCAAGCACTTGGCTTGTATCAGCCGCCATTTTGCAAAGCGCTGGCGAAATTGAGCGGTCTGATCAAACAACTATATGCATGAATTATTAAATACTGGTTAAGTATTAATTAAAGTATCTTATATTTAGCTTTTGATTTGGCTTTCTAAATTTATTAATTTGTTGCATCGTAGTACTTTGCTATGTGATTGATTGCTAGACTATTTATATTTAGCTGTGTGTTTTATTAATATGTTCGTGCCTGTAAGTTGTTTTTTATTTGGATACATTAATTTCCTTTCTATGCTCTTAATTAGTTTAAGCCGCTGGTTATTGGTCTGTACGTGTTTTTGTCGTGTTATCACTTATCTACTCCATATTATTATGAATCAGTTAGTCCTTGCAAATATTCATTAGTCGCTGTGCTATTTATTGGCATACTGTCCTATTATTATCAGTCACGTTAATTAGCATAATTATTTTGCTATTAATTGGCGTACAATGTAATTATTTAGTCTTAGTTAATTAATTGGTCTTCAATTCTTTTAGCTTACTATTCTTTTAATTATCATGTTAAATAGTCGATCACACTGCTAGTTACCACTCTATACAGTGAAAGTGCTAATTATGTACTATTTAATTTCGCTATTGTTAATAAGGTTATTATGCTAATAATATAATTTGTTTATTTTATTGTTATTTGGCCTACTTACTTGTGTCCGGGTTGCTGCAGAGTAGACCAGCCGTGGACCGTACATGTCATACACGGCGAAAAACCACTAAGAACCAAATCAACGTCAGACAGGGCATTCGGATGGTGAGCGTCTAGGCTCTAGTCAAAATTGTCTAATCCCGACCCTAGTTAAACTAGGCTTTAAGGGAAGATGATGATTATGAGGATTATTATTGTTATTTAGCCTACGATATTTTCTGATTTTATACCCACTAATAAGTTGATAAGGAGTGAGAGTTGCTAAAGACAGAAAAGAATGGAGGAAAGTTGCCGCCCTATGTTCTCTTTAGAACTCAGGAATTGATGATGGTGATGAATAAGTTGATAGCCTATTAAACCAATCCACTGGAATGACATTTACTTGTACTTTTTTATTAAGCAATTTTTGACGATGATTATTGCTGCTCTTTATCGCTCTAGTATGGCGTTATCTTCAAAATGAACTTAAATTTCAGTTTATAAATCAGTTTATTCATACCTACAGTAACTCAATGATGTTTTGATATTCTTTGTCTGTGAATCATTTCCCACCACCGGATAGTTTTTGTTGTGTATATAATTTAAAAACTGTTATGCTGCTATATTTGTAGATTGCTTTGAGATATTATTTGTAATTGTAGGTGCAAATTATTCCATAATTTATATTTTCATGTTCATAGAATCTCTTGTGAAATATAATTTTGGGGTCAGACTTGACGAATCGGTGTTTTTAGGAATCTGATGACATACAGAACCAACACGCTTAAAACCTATAGGCTGAGGCCTCCGAACAAGCATCATATCAGTTAATTGTGCGACTATGATCACTTGATGTAGGGTTCAACCCAGAGCTCACTTCATCACTGACGACTATGATCAGGTGATGTAGGGTTCAACCCAGAGCTCACTTCATCACTGACGACTATGATCAGGTGATGTAAGGTTCGACCCAGAGCTCACTTCATCTTTGACGACTATGATCAGGTGTTGTAGGGTTCAATAATGACAGCAAAGTTGGACATTTCTTGATTTCTCCCCCCCCCCCCCCAATCCTGAAACCAGATCTCTGCCCCTGATTCCTTCCATATCTACTCCTAAAATTATCATTTTATTCATACCGACAAGCTAAAAGAAATTATTTGACAGAATTTAAACTATGCTGCCGTAGTTTTCTACAGCTGTTGTATTTAGTTGACCCATTAGTTCTAATTTATGCCATTAGTTTCTGTAGAAAAGTTAGGTTAGTAAACGTGTATCAGCCAACCAGGACCTATCAGGTGGTAATCATATGTCTACGGGCTAAGTCTATTAGAAGGAAGCAAAGACCACAACCTGTATCCATAGCACCATACGAAAGTCTTTCAGATGATTGGATTTCAAGGATGAGAGGTGAGATTTGTTGTGAACGATGTACGACTTGTATATTGGCCTACAGTTGAACATATAGTATCTTTATTCACAAAATTACGTATGAGACTTCACAAAAATGAAATTTTCTCTAAAAATTAGAAAATGGAATGAAAAAGTGTAAAGCTACTGGCACCTGATTAAATAATTAATAACGCTCCTAATTATAAAAAGAAACTTCAATATATTTTACGCAATAAAATGTGACGTGGTGTTAAACGCTAGTTCTCTCTCTCTCTCTCTCTCTCTCTCTCTCTCTCTCTCGCTCTATCTCTCTCTCTCTCTCTCATCTGGTGATGCTGGTGCTGATGCCCGGATAATTCCTGCTTTAAGATTGACATTCTCAAGTATTCAAAATTTAAATATTGAAGAGCTATGGAGTAACAGTTTGCGTGTAGATGGTTCGAGCAATTAAAGATCTCCAGTGCTGATGAGAGTCTAACAGCAGAGCAAAGAACTCAAGTCTTATGAAATAGTAACTGTATAGTAAGTGCGACTATAGTAATTCAAGTGGTGTGTACCTTGAACGAGATGACGTTTGAATGGACTTTGACGGCTGGTAAAATAGACATCTACATAACGAAAGTATTATAAAGGCATATGAACGAATCTGTGGCCTATCTACATGTCTTCGTGGCCTACATGGCCTACCTTCTTAACTGCCCTAATACAGCATACATTTCATGATTTCAATACATAACATTATTGGGTTTGTTGGTTGTTATAATTTTAAGGGCTACTTCCCAAGTATAGGCCTACTATTTTAATCGAAACGTATGTTCCTGAATCGCTAATTTATAACCTCAATAACTATTATTCTTATTCGGTTCAATTAAAAATTTTCCAGGAATATGTCGTAAGATTCGAATAATAAGAATGACAGAGAAAAAACCTCAGAAATATCGCTGTTTATGCTCTTTAGTAAATACAAGAGCTTATTGTTAGATGAATATATAGCTTAATACTGCTATTTAATGCAGCACTCGAGGTAAAGAAATAATCAAGCGTTTATTTCTTAAAGCATTTAATCGCTTGATCACGGATATTGCAACAGCACTTGGATATTTGCAAAATTTTAGGTAGATATAAAGTAGGCCTATAACTGTAAAACAAATATATGAAATAAACCCATCAAACTGGAATATGACAGATTCAAGTTATAAAACCGACTTATTGATTAATAGCAACCACTCAAAGATCATGTTGATATGCAACAACAACTCTTAAAGATGGGGTTGATTAACAACAACTACTCTAAAGATCAGATTGATTAACAACTACTCTAAAGATCAGATTGATTAACAACAACTACTCTAAAGATCAGATTGATTAACAACAACTACTCTAAAGATCAGGTTGATTAACAACAACTACTCTAAAGATCAGGTTGATTAGCAACAACTACTCTAAAGATCAGGTTGATTAATAACACCTATGCTAAAGATATCACTCACGACTGTCGGTGATCCCATCAAACAATTTTGCTTTAAATTAGCGCACTTTGAGAATGTAGACTTTAGTAACCAATAAGCCTAGTTTAATTTCTGTTTCCGGTCACTAAAGCATATCAGTGTGACAGGCAATGGATTAGAATCCCGCACTTTTAAATCCACAGTTGGGCACTTGCTGTCATGCTGCGGGATAGGCGTCAGACAATCTTTGTATTTAATAATTGTATCAACAAATGTTTCTTATCTGCATTGGTCGACTCTTCCGCAATCTATATTCGGCTTCAAATATGCCCAGATAGTCACTCTGTCCCATTCCGACTAATATAGAATTAAAGCGGAAGTAGAAATGTGTCACGGCGCAGATCATTCTATCTCATCTGACTAATGCGTCTCGTACTTGTGGCGGTCAAGAGTTCGTCTGACAAGCAATTAACCGTTCACTGCTTCCCCAGCATAATGTGGTGAAGCCTGGAATTGATAACAGTGGGCGATAAGTGACATTACTCTGAACCAATTAGAAAGAAATATTTTCAATCCAACTACAGTATAGCTAGATTAATTGCTAAGCAAAATGTACACTTTTTATACCTGTTATTGATTTAGCATCGCTAGCTGAGAATTGCATTTAATTTAAAATTACATAGTTTACATTTTTAAAGTTAATTACAATATTTATTTTATAGTTCCAATAGCGAACTATGTAATAGCTACACTTGTAGCCTGTATTTTCCGTTTCACTACATTTTTGTGAATGTTACTGATACTTTCTGTACCGATAAGCTCCTGTGCGGTCATTTAATGGTGTGTGGTGATAAATGTAAATAAAATAATCAAATAGCTCAGAAAAAGTCTTTAGACATTTAGCTGCATACCATATCGACTATACACGATTTTAGACCACCTTTATCTAAGTTTTGATGCAATTAAGATTACTAAACAATGGGAAAGTTAAAGATTTTCGCATATGAAATCTGTAATTTTCCCATTGTTAAGTAATATACATTAAGGTTATTAAGGTTAGTTGCAGAGACTTAAATAATAGAATACAGTAGAAGCATTTGTTTAGAACTGATAGGCGTCTTCATTCCTGTTCTGTGTTTCTGTCACATTTCTTCCAGTATTCCTTATTCAATACAATGGCTTTCATCATCATCATCATCATCGTCTTCCCTTAAATGCCACATGAACTGGAGTCGGGATACGAATAGGCCTTCATTTGAAGTTTTTCGATTCGCTTAAATTTTGTAATTCAATGAAATGGCTTTACTTATTAATAAATATTTATAGTAATAAAGCTTAAAATTAATAAATATTTGCAGTCAGTGTACCAGCGGCTACAAAAGTAATATTATTCTAGCGTATTATTCGGTATCAGATTTTATAGTTAAATAAGAACAAGTCGTCATTTTCTCTGCAGAAGTACGATGTTCGAACTAAGAGAAAACTTCAGCATTGAACATGAAAGAAGTAGCTCTCTTTCGCTTCATCCCTTTCGATCACTGGCTCGTTTACTGTATACTGAGTCCGGATTATTTTTAAATTACGCACGTGGGACTCTTGTGACGTCAGCTGAACGGAAACATCTAAAAATAAACTGCAACTGGATCAATTTCTTAGGTGAAATAGAGTTTCCTGATATTTGAGGTTTGCATTCTTAGTATAATGGACTGTATCTGTTGATCAAGCTGAGGTAAGATTGAATAACATGCATTACGTAATTAAAGGATGTTATTATTTGTTGTGTCACTTGATCCACTTGCCTAGTGGAGTGGATCAGAGTGATAACAAAGTTTTCAGTTCTACTGATGTCCTTTGAGCATGTACGTTATAGATTGTGTTGTAGTGATATTTCACATGGTAGATTTAAGGTATATATTTCAACTCATAGTCAGCAATCAATCTCATTAAAGAGCCCTCCATCGATCAACAGGTCGATACTACAACAAACGGTATGACTTAGAAACTACAGTAACTTGGTTTAGTTTTGAAAATCTGGTCTTAGACTTAGATTTATAAGCTCCGCAGCCGTCGTAGGTTCATAGTCACACAACTTATACAGTATCTGATGCGATATTCACAAATAATTTTATTCATTTATTCATTTATCACACGTATTCCACATAAGCTACATGACAAATGTTCAACAATAGAAGAGAACAGTGTATGAACGGAAATAAAGGCCTTGTTGAGGCTCTTACAAATCCAGAGAAGATAAATCGTAGGAACCAAATTGTTGACAGTATCATTGAACCATCATATAGACAGAGGGTTAGAAATGATGTCATGCTACGCAGGTCATGCAATTGATCGATCACCATGCGATATTCGCAAATCACACAAATATGTGATTTCTTGCTGTACGTAGATCACCTGAGTACAGATAAGTACTGCGGGTCACACAGGTAATAGGTAAACTGCGGCCACTAACACTAGACGGACGTGCATTTGTCAAGCTCTCATTCGATAAGCCACCTGAAGTCTGTTGTCTTGCCGACTAAAAGCTATCTAATGCACTTATCAATCAGCCGAAAGAACATTGATCATTTAGAGGGAGTAAAAGGTAGAACGTTGCAATCTATTCAGGGAATCAGTACATTAAGTTATGAGGATAGGCTAAGTGCAATACACCTAGCAATATTATATCCCAGGATCAATCTTATATTACTTAATGATATCAATAAGGATAGCGAGATTAAGAAATTTTCGTTATCGATGACGAAAATAATTAAAGTAACGGTATCGAGACGATATCGATAACTTGGGGACGATAACTAAAGTAGAAGCCACTACAGAAGCATATTGTGTAGGTTTCGGTTATTTTAATAATGCAAAACACCCCAACAGTGTGAGAAGCATAAATGTATGTTTATTTTCCGACGCAGGATTCCTTATTCTTGAAATAGTAATTGGACTTTAACTACTAATGGCTTCTGTCTTGCGTAATTTGAAAGACAGTCAAGTTTCATTCACGGATTTGATCGAGCTAAAGAAGAAAATACTTTAATGTTCATTCAAGAGGATATCAGCTATCGTTACTTCACATTATGACTATTATACTTTAATAGCCGGTGTTGTGTCCGGTCCATTGAAGAATGGACCAACCATAAGATGCATGTGAAGTAAGAGGCGACTGATCAAGAACTGAGGAAGGCAAAGAGAAACCACAAATGGAACCATACTATTCCTAAACATAAAGCTACATTCAATGTAAGGCACAACGTTTTGTGAAGGGATTGATGGAGTGTTCTCTATGAAGCGTGAAAACATAATGTGAGTAGGAATTTGAATTTTGAACAATGGACATACCATACCGCTTGACAGAATACAGGAGACAGAGAGATATACCAATATCGTAAATATACTATCGTTCATAAATGCTTTTAAAGTTTTAATATCCCCCTGAGCATTGAATCCGCAGGTTTCAGCTTTTGAACGTTAATTTAACACATCATGATGTTACTTCACCTGTCGCCCAACATACTGTATATGTACCTATGTACATACATATATGTGTCTATCTTTGGACTAGAGGCAGATACATTTAATAATTTTCATCGACGATATCATTAGCGATAACGAACACGATCTTAAATATATCTATACAATATCGATGACTTACCGATAATAATGAAATGCTAACGAAAATGTGGCACATTTTTAAAATGAAAATATTGAGACGAAATGCAATGTCAAGAACCTAGGCGATCTCTAACCGAATGTCCTTTCTGAAGTTGGTTGTTGGTTTGGATCTTAGTGCTTTGTCACCTGTTATGAATTGTGCAGTACACGGTTTGTTTATTCTTCTGCAACCAGGACATAGAAGGATAAAATTTCTACACAGTTTTCTCATCTCAACCCTAGCTAAACTGGGATTCAAGGGTAGATGATGATGACGATGATGATGATGAAGAGTGTCTTACTTTACTCCTATTATTAGCATTATTACATGACTATTAATAAAACTTTTATCAGCAATGTACGAGCAGGCCAAGTGAATGTTTAGAATTTAAGATATTTTTCTAATAATATTGTTCCAGATTAAACATATTCTTAGCCTTTTATTTGAAGGACTGATTTAGAATGAGTGCGTTGAAACATTTTCTACCAACCACTAAAAATGTCATAAAATTTTAATTTTTATGACAGATATTCCAAAAATCTCATGTTATATCTTCAAGCTAAAGAATTGTAGAATGGACTTACTGAAATCTGCCAGATCTTTGAAAGAATCGAGTAACTTATACTGAAGAGTGAGGAAGTTATTTTAAAATCGTAATAATTCTTTTTAATTTTCTGTGTTGTGTCCGGGTCGTTTGAAGAATTTGACCAACCGGTGACTGTACGTGTCGTAGAAGGCGACTAAAGCAATATGGTCCATACCAACGTCAGAAAGGGCATTCGGTTGGTGAGAGCCTAGGCTCCAGAAATTGCCACAAAACTTAAACTAATGGATAAAAGAAAGTCGAATCGCATCCCAACCCTGGTTAAGATGGGATTTAAGGGAAGATTATGATAATGATGATGATGAATTCTTTTTAATAATGTACTTTATTAAACTAATATTGTATTATACTAGTACTGTATGAGTCTAGTACTACTATATTAAACTATGTTATGGTGCAATACTTATACTAGTGTTGTTGTTGTTCTATGTTTAAGGTGTTGACAAAAAGTCTTGTTTACGTCATTTTCTTTAGTGACGTATTAACGTCACTTCCGGAAGATGAATTGTTGTTGATGACGTGGTGGCGTGTGGTGTGCAGGAGAAGCACGTGTTTTTAAGAGATAGAAATAGTTTTATATGTCGCTTAGAGGATGATGAAGTGTCAGTGCCTCCTGTGATCTCTGAGATATCCAATGTGCAACTAGAAGATAAGTTGATCACTTTTGATCGTGATTTAGTAAAGGTTTTAGAGTGCTTGAATGTTGAAATATTAATATTTCTGCGAACAGTGGTTTATAATGTGCAAGTGCGGGTTATATAGAAATTTGTAATAAGCTGTAGAGGGCAGCGTAGTTACTTATTAAGGTCTACTTTAAAATTTACCTTTTTAATTTCCTTAATCCTTAAATTAATGTTGATTTGCTCTAGTCTCTAAATGGTGTTCTCAGCGGCCTACACTTGTTAAATGTAGAGTAGTTGGTAGGTTGGCTGAATAGAGCCCAGGGCGACTTGATATTGTTTTTGGACCTTGTATTATTATCGTATTATTATGTGTCATTTCTGTGTTCGATATATATTATTATTAAATTATTTAGAAAATATGAATTAATGGAGTTAGCGTTTGTATTGAATTAACTGATAGATTAAATAAAGCATCACATAACATTAAAGAGTAATATTATAATAATTAACAAAAACATTAGATCATCAGATTATTATAACTATTACTTTTGTAAATACATGTAGTTATCTTTAATAAAATGCTGGTGGTGCATGCAGGCAACGCTTTATGAATGTGGTCAATTATTTGACCTGGTATATCGTCTAATGGGAAGCGAGCTAAATATCTTGTGTACCTTCCACCTTCCATTTAGAGCGTCTTTAGATAGATAGTAAGATAGATAGACAGAGAGAAAGAAAGAGAGAAAGAGAGATAGAGAGGGGGTGGTAAGAGAGGGAGAGGGGAGGGAGAGGGAGAGATGGAGAGGGGGAGAGATAGAAGAGAGATGGAAAGAGAGAGAGAGAAAGAGAGAGAGATATATATCGAGAGAGAGGGAGAGAGCGAGAGGGGAAGAAAAAGAGACAGGGAAAGAAAGTGAGAAGGAATATGTTTTGCCCCGAAATAAGCTATATTTCTTTGAACTATGACCAAAAATGTTGGCACACAACAATTTAATAAAACCCCATCTTGATAACGATATTGTCAGCTTCTTCGACTGCTCGAGATCTAGTTGCAATTAAAACAGAATTTAAAATTGTAAATACCAAACGAAGCAAACCAATTAAAGCACTATACTACCTCAGAATCAGTAAGCCAATAAAATTAGACATCAAGTTTCACAATCGAGAAAGCAATTAACGTACCCTGAAGCAAAATTCAATATATTTCTATAGCATCTTTGAGTTTTCTCACTAATGACGTAAGTCGATGGTAATTCTTCAACGCCTCTTAGATTTTGCAGTTCTTATAAAAAAGCAACATTTCAACCCTAATACTAGTATTCAGTATCTCTTGCTTTCAAACCTGACTAGCGCGAGCTAAATAAATATTTGGTTAAATAAACCAAATATAAAAATTTGCTAATATGCATCGTCATCTTCTTCCATTTAATCCCAGTTAGGATTAAATGTCGGTCGGGATGCGAATAGACAGTCTCCACTCCTCTTTGTCCCCTACCATATCATAAGTCAATCCCCTATTTTTCCATTCGTTTTAGAAAATTAAGAATATGATTTAAATAATAAGCTCCAATAATTTTGTATAAATATAAACACTGATGAATAATGTTTACATAAAATTCTGTCATACATCAAAATGATGTCGTGGATAGTCGACTCTCTATTATTAATATTGCGAACAATTGTGTTTCCCAGACACATTACTAATAGTTTAGCGATGATCTCTCAAATTTGAGCCATTGAAGTTTCTATTTCTCTAGATACCACGTGATTTGTACTGATTTTATCCAAATCTGTGCTGATTTTGATACAAATTTAATGGAATCTTAATATTTTGTACTTCTCACAACGATACTGTCAAAGATTGTTCCATTGAGATTCGAACCTGTGATTTTTTGAATATACGACAAGTGTACTAAGGACTAGATCATCTGAGTTTCAACCGGTACATGAGAAATGGGTCACATGCAGTTCCATTGATTTTCACAGATGAAGAAATGCCAGGAGCAGAAAGACCTAAGTTCTAATCTTGTTTATGAAGTTGTGATACAAATAGACATTCGTGAAGTATTATCTGATTACATGTACTCTTCTATACGCAAATCATATTATTTCCATAATATTATTTATGGATTTAAAAAATAGGATTTTAACAGTCCCTTCATTTCTTTGATTCTTTAAGATTGGACTGGTTTTCAGGATATTTAATTTCCACCGTTTATGGATCTTTCCGTCTTTGCAAATTGGCTGAGCTTTGGATTGATAGCGCTCGATATTGTCATTATCGATAGTAGCATTCTAAATCTAATATCTAATAATAATAATATAATAATCTAATAATAATATAACAATATTATTAATAATAATAAATATCTAAGAAACTGAAAACCTCAGAGATGATTGACGATTATTTTTGAATCGTAGTTATTTTCAATATGCTTTAAAAAAGCCACGATTTCAAACTATAATTTCAGGGATATTAAACTTTGCTGCCTTTTGCAAGAGCATATTGCTGATAACGACGATTTAGGTACGATATGAAAAAAAAATTATAATTGAAGCCCATCAACAAAAAACAAACAATTACCACTGCAAACATTTACGGTTTGCTGCCTAATAAACATATTTATAGGCCTAGAGTCTTAGTCTTCGTCTCAAGTCTGCTTGAGACGGGTTTTGAAGGTCTTGGTCTAAGTCTAAAAATTATCGAAGGTTTCAGTTTTGGTCTTGATTTCGAGCGATTGGTCTCCGATATTTTCAAGACAACTACGTATTATTTCGACTATTTTCAAGGAGTTGTGAATGGACAATTTGTACGCAATTTACTTGTAGTATAATGACGAATTTTAAGTTCTTTTTCTTGCTGCTCGAGTGGTGTATAGGTCTATAAAATATGAAAACAGGTAGTTATGATCTGTGTGATATATATTTGCTTATGATGTACGGCCTAGAAAAAAATTTCAAAGAGAACCATCTCTTTAATCACAGCTTTTAGAATATTGAATTCTATGCCGGTTTCTTGATCTCGGTCTCGAGGGGTCTTTCCTTGGTGTTGATCTCATGTGACCACAAGTCTGATGATAGTAGACGAAAACGTTGGAGAGTAAAATCATAGACTTTCACTGAACCAGTAAATGGAACGTCAGCTATAAATCGCTCTATTGGTTTAAACATGTGATCTTGGAAACGACAGGCATCATCTGGGATGATCTATCGATGACACTCTGATGTGTGTTTAGCTTTTCCAGAAGTGGCCAAGTCTCAAAGAGTACAAGAGGTTCAAAAAGAGGCAGCCTACTGAGACAATCAAAGAAATTTCAGCACATTCTCGAGTTAGTTTTCCTTAATGCCAAACAGAAAATCGAATTTGACTATACTGCAGCGGTGTCACTTCTTAGGCTAGACCAATACCAGTTTAGTGCAGTAGCCGCAACAACCTAATAAATGAATATCGGTTCAGTATATATATATATTATTAATTTGGAGGAGAGTTAGAACACTTGGATTAGCTGCGCGTCAACAACGAAGTTAAGCTACCGAAGTTAAGCTAGTTTGATGACCACTTTTAAAGACGGAGTGTTGACAATGTTGAATTTTAAAAAAACCCTGGGGTGTTGGAAGGTTATTCTGAAATCTGTGCCGGCTGCAATTAGGTACTATCAAAGTCAGTCAATACTAGCAAAAATAACCATGGAAAGAAACTGGAAAAATAGAAGACTACAAATATCAGAAACCAAGAAAAGACAAATCTGTAGCACATGCGGTAGTCATGTGTGTAACCAATCCAAAAAAAAATTTACAATTACAGAAAGCAGCATCTAATCTGTATTTCAATATACATGTAATTTATATTTAGAAACAGGCATATACTTTGTCTAATAGTATAAACTAATTACTAATTTAGTATTAACAAATAAGTATGAAATATTTCACTTTTCAATTTTCAATTTAATAAGATCATCAAAAATGGTCATTCAACCCTGTAGAGTTCACATACAAAACATAAAAATAAGCAAATGCAAACAATGTAATAATTAACCACGCAGCAAATAGAAAATAGCAATATCATATCGTCCAATCATACTCAGGTGCGAAGAGATAGATATTAATCATTTCACGTCTAAATTTTGTGCAATTCATTCCAAACTTGGTTACCATTAGAGAAACAGCAGTCAACACTTAGCATATCTATACAAATAGATGTAGTATACATGTATATGTACATGTATACAGGTATAGTATATCGTAGTTCCTAAGCATGCAGTAATTCTAGACAGCAGCTACTAAAATAATCCAAAATAGTAGCTAAATGAAAATATGATGTTGCCCAAGTCACCTATATAGGAAACAAACAGCAATTTCACGCAACAGCTGTGTTTGCAGCAGCTACTGTGACTGCTACTGCGACAGCTACTGCGACAGCTACTGTGACAGCTACTGCGACAGCTACTGTGACAGCTACTGTGACAGCTACTGTGACAGCTACTGTGACAGCTACTGCGACAGCTACTGGGACAGCTACTGCGGCTGTTATGAGGTGATTTAGGAGGGCACTTGAAGGCGAGTAATTGATCATCATGCGTATCTACATCGTCAATCTGGAGAAGTTGAGCCCTTTATCCCCTATCCACCGTTTCTCAATTTCACCCTAACGCCCTTCCAGCCTTACTTGTCCCGGCTATCTGTCGCTCCAGTTACACGATTTCCCCGCACATCTAATGGAACCTGAAATAGATTGGAAATATTTAAATAATGAGGAGCACCGGAGAATCGCGGAAAAAGAGGAAACTTAAAAAGGCTAAGTGAAGTTAATTAGTAAACCTAGCAGCCTAAAAAGCAAACGTTCAGGTGTTGAGGTCAGTTTCATCTCCCGAAAAGGATATAAGTGAGAGATTAGTGCCTGGTTTTAATCACATACTGATATCGATACACAGTCGAAGCCTATGCAATCAGAAGATTAGAAAATTAGAAAATGAATTAGACATCCGAGGCTGGCATTGGCTTAGCCAGTTTCTCTTTATTTCTGTCTTACAAAGCATTATATCTGAGATACGAAAATAAGACCTTCAGCTAATATAAGGTTTGTCTGCTAATCTGAACATGCTACTAATACGGACATCCAACAGGCACTAGGAATGATAGGCGAAAATTCAAAATATTTATGGTCTATAAACTTTAAAAGATAGCCTAAAGAACCCATTCCGGTAGATTTCGGTTTGAGTCGCTTTCGAAGAAGGTTACTTGAAGTTTGCAGGTGTGTTTACTTTTAACTTTTAAAAATGCATTTAGAATTTGAGTTGAGTAAGACTCAGTGGCTAAATTTCATATATGCAGTTCAACTCAGAATTCAGATTGCAACTATAGGCCTCATAACTTATTGTATTAATAACATATCCTTGAAGGTCTGGTTGATTTTCGAATCAACCCATGGCCTCTCCTTATCAGGCATGCATGTTATCAACTCGGCCACTAGCCAGCATTCATTGTGCTTTGCGAAATACGTCCTATAATATTGCTCTGCAACGCTGCGTTAAGTAAAACACTGTGTACTCGATGCCAAAAGCAACTTGATATATAATTAAGTCATTGGATCAACCATGACCCAATTCACAAAGAGGGAGAGAGAGAGAATAAGGTGCAAGTGACGGCTATAAAGAGAAGAGGATGAGAGAGCTGCGGTTCTAAGTTAGTATTTGATGCGAAACAGCACAAATAAGCTTGCAGGTATAACTCTCCTCATTACATTTCAGCTCATCTGTTGCTTCAACTACGGAATTCCTCTATTTATAATCACGTCGACCTACTTAATGGCGAGGCCGCAGATATGATCAATAAAATAGCGATAAACAGCGCTAACCACTGTAAAAATTATATATATTCGACGACAGCTTCAGAAACCATAGAACTCAGGTCTAATCGATGAGCGCCTACGAAAACGTCATGTAAAAGTCATATTAAAGTCATATTAAAAGTCATATAAAAGTCATATTAAAAATCATATAAAAGGTGAAAACCAATATCCGAAAAAAATCTGTTCAACGATAAATGAATGAAAGGTAGGGGGTGCTCTTGGACACTAACACTAAAAAGCTTAGGTTAGCGTCAGTTTTCTCACTCAAAGCGACGTCAGTGATGGGCGGGCCCAGGATTTGAATCCCGCACATGCTGATCTGCGGTCGAATATCTAACCGACATCGCCATTGGCTCCAGCCTAACAAGAGGAAAATAAAACCTGATCTACGGAGCAGCATATTGGAAAAGCGATGGACAGTTTACAGCGTGGAGGCAAATGCCTGGTCTCTAAGGAGTTATTAACAAACCGAGTGCTGAAAGGATGTGTGCACAGTTTTTATCAAGTATGAGCAAGGGATTACCAACTCAGATAATGCAGCCTGAAGAGACTTTTCAAGCAGCTTTGTGTACATTTTTAGGCAGGAAATTCTTAATGGTGGTGTTCTACTAGTGCTTTTTTCATCGTGCCGCAATAGCTGCTATATCAAAAATGTTCGGTGACCTCTAATTCTGACCTTTTGTTATTTTTTAACAACGCGCAACTCGCTTCACTGATATGTGCGAAAGCCATGAATTTGTTGTACCAGATCAGTTGAATTAGCTACTTGCTAGACTTGACTACTTAAAGACTTGCACAGTCTTTTCACATCCCATATAATCTTGCCATAGTTGCCTTCTATTCTCTCATAAACTTCAAGCACTTAACATGGATACAATAAAGTAATAAAAACCAATAATTAAATCATTGAGTTTAGGAACAAAGTTAATCACCATCCTTATTATTTTTCCTTATTATATTTTCATTATGGTATTTGTTTAGCTAAGGTTCACCTACTAAGCAAAAAGACGCATAATAGCAAGAATAGAACGCTCACATTTGACACAGTTTCCTTTTTGCTCTTTGCCGATACTTTTAATAAAATATCTACACCGCTGGTTTTAAATTAAGAGAATTCTCAATGCCTCTTCCAATTTTTCGATTTCCTTCACTTTCGTTTACATTGCGAACTTCGATCTGCATCCAGTCAGGGCGACTTATCGGCTTACCATCGAACCCGCGTCCCCATTGCCTCTCCCAAGTTTCTCTCTCTTTCTCTTTCTCTTCTTCTCTCTTTATCTCTCTTTTTTCACTCTCTCTTACTTTCTTTCTCTTTCTCTTACTTTCTTTCTCTCTCTCTCTCTCTCTCTCTCTCTCTGTATTCCTGCATGTTGGATCCATTTGTCCATATATTTTACTCCTTCCACCTTATGTTGTGTTATTTTTTACATTTGTCTGTATCACTATTTGTGTCTTTCTTTGTCGTTCTTTCAAATTCTTTTATTTCATCACCCTTTTGTAATAGTAATGTTTGTAACTCTCTTCATCTTCATTCATGTTCTACTATTTTTACTTTCTGTAGTAGTCTGAAAACAGATATCTTCTCAACATATCGTCTTACCTGACTGAATTTTTTCAGTGGATCGACGATGTTTAGGATCTTGTTTCTCTTTCTCTCTCTCTCTCTCTCTTTCTCTCTCTCTCTCTTCAGAATATATAAATTCAAATTCAAATCATGTCATGTCATGTCATGTGAATCGATTTGTACTGATATGTAATGAGGGACGGGACGTCCCTGACATAGTCCTTGTGTGAGAAAAAGGACGTTAAACCTTCGTTGTTTTATTATTAATTTCTCTCTTTTAGTCTCTCTTCTAATTCTTCTCTTTCCCTATTTTTGTCTCTGAGCTTCTCTTAAATCTAATGCATTACTCTCTCTCTCTCTCTCTCTCTTATTTACTCTTTCTTCGTTGATTACCCTCTTCTCAATTCACCTCTCTTCTGTCTCAGTCACTTTCACTCTATATTCAGTTGAGCGCAGCTGCATCATCTTCCATGTCCTAAAGTTCTAATTACTACAGTATTGATGGTCAAGGAAATCGAATAGGGCGCATGATGTAGGTGACAACCTTTATTGAAATATCAAGGCCGCATGTGGCTTTAAATCTATGAATGAAAAGTTTAGCTTGACGTCTCTAAAGTAAGATGAACTGTTTATGATCCAAGTAAAATTTTACTCTACAATAATCTCTCGTTCTGGTTAATCCTAGAAACTCTACTGGATTATATCTGTGCACATTCTATTTTAAGCTTGAACTTTCATTACATGTAAGGTTAAGATCAATTAAGTTTATTTGAGCTTATATATTCGCATGTAAACTTCTATACATAACAGCAACATAAACTTTGATCATAAAGTTTTATTTGATTCCTGAATGGTTAGAATTGTAACTTCTGATCTGCAGAGGCGTGGTTCAATTCCTGGGCCCTGCCCTATCTTTTCACGTATCCTTTCCGCAGATGAATTGCTGTTAACCTCGACTTCAGGCTGTTCTAATTATTCTGTTATTTTTATAACAGAATAATAAAAATTATTATTATTCTGTTATATACTGCAATTTTTAACAGAAAATAACAGTTATTATTATTCTGTTATTTTTTATTCTGCTTTAATAATAAATTATCCTGCTTAAAATCTCCCGTTATTTTCGGGTAACTGCAGAATCGAACAAATCTACTCTGCTTGATCTTTAAATTAGAAACGATTAAGCAAGATTCAGAAAGAGATAAGAAATCTCCTTTGAAGTTGTATATTAATGCAAAATCTATATTAGTTAAGGTTTACTGAAAAATATACTTTGTTGGAACTTCTGGAAATAAATGAGAATTAGAAATTAGTCAGAGAAATAGGATTAGAAATCTAGTAGGACAAATGAGAAGAGAATACTAATAAGAATAATAAAACTAATAATTTCGGATTTACTGTAAAATATGGAAAGCGTTTGAAAAAATAACTCTAGATAATATGTAATTCGATAGATCAATTTCGCAACTGTTTATCTAGTCCTTATTTCGCTACTGTTTATTGGTAGATCAAGATAGGCCATTATATTGTATTCTAGATATATACAATATGTATATTGTATTCGTCATTCTACATTAGAATGACGTTCATTTCACTTGTGATTATTGCATGCTTTACAAGTTATATTGTTGATGAATTGCATAAGTAACTGTGTACCATTGAGTTGGTGAAATGAATAAATAAAAGAAATAAGATAAACGAGTATGTTCCTTTTTCCTTAGTGGGACTGAAAGAAATGAGTAGGATTACATTGGGTAAGGCAATGGAAGAATCCTAAGAGAGAGAAAGAGAGAGAGAGAGAGAAAGAGAGAGAGAGAGAGAAAGTAAGGAGGTGACAGTGAAAGAAAGAATCTGACTCATATGGAACGTATTGTTAGGCTAACAGCATATCTCTTGGAGCTCTATCATCAACACTGGGGGCAGGATTTAGCGCGCTTGGTGTAGCTGCGATTCCATGAACGAAGTTAGTTAATCTACTTTGGGCTCGGTTAGTACATGGATGGGTGAACACCTTGAAAGATCGAGTGTTGACAGCTTTGAATGAAACACTCCCAGGTTGTGAAAATGTTATTCTTAAATCCACGCCGGCTGCAATAAGTGCGCTAAGTCAATGATTAGGCCTACGAATAATCATGGAGAGGATGGAGGAAATTATGAAAACGGCAAAAGCAGAATCAAAGCAAGGAAACTTTGTAAACACGACCATAAACATACGGCCAAAATTTTTCCTACGCAAAAGACATGATATTCTAGAAATTTATTATTCCCAAATGAATAGCTTTAGAATGGCCACAATGTGATGAGCGAGTAAACGAGTACGGTGCCTGAAACAGTAGCTTTTAAAGTATGTTTAATACCGTCATTATTGAATCAAATTCTTTAGGGGATAAGGATTGTGGAGTATAAGGGATGGGGGGTTAGGCCTAGTAGAGCCTGAACGTAGAATGTCGCAGCAGCAGTTGGTATCAAACAGGGATTGGGTAGCTGGGAGAGTAGAAAGATATGTTTTCTGTATGCCTAAATTGCTTTAAGTATTCAAGAATGCATCAGTTGATTTTTCTACATCATGCAGGACAAATTTCTAAGGTATTAAGTTATCATAACTATGAGAAATTAAGTATACGAATATAACAAGTAAGAAACTACAATACATACGGGCTACAACATAATCGATGATGGACAGCGTGAGACGGAAACAAAATGTAGAATTTTCACATGCAAAAAGCTACTTTCGGAAAGACAACAGTATATAGGCCTAGACCTAACAAAAAGTAAAGAAAACACACAGATAAAGGTTATGAAAACAGTGGTGTAGACCACAGTCCTTTTTGGATGTGGACCGTAAGTGGACCTTAAGAAAATAGAATATCTGGAAACTTGAAACATTATGAAATATAACAATGGAGAAATATAGTTATGCGAAATGTAGTTGTGGAAAAGATGGATAAGACTAGTTGGGCTATTAAAATTACTAATGAGAAGTTCTTGAATAAGATTTACTTAATTTGAATTAGAAAACGTGAAGCTGAGTATTTAAAAATTCAAGTACGGGCTATAAGAAAAACAAACCTAATTTTCTGAAACTGTCTAATGAGTACTTATTTGCTGGGTAGTATTTGTCCGGCTTGGTATTCTAGTGCTTATCGCGCAAATATTTGAGTTGCTAAACTTTTCGTAGACTTCTTTAGTTTTTCACTCACCGATCACGTGAGATGATTCAGAGTAAATAGCTCAGAGTCGTTTTCAGGGAAATTATATTGAACTTATTTCAATAAATCTAAAAGTTTATTTTACTATTGTACCTAGCTGTTTATGGGGTCCTATAGGTTCCAATGGTCAGAACTAATAGTAAGGACAGATGCACTTCTGAGATACGCCTCCTCTTGAGCTAGAGTCTTAGCAGTGATATTCATGGAGGTATCTCTACCGTTCAGATCTTTAATGAAATTTATTTGGGTCTTTCGAAAACATTCAATAAATGACGCTTTGTGATGTAAACCGTCTTATTCTAAGAAAGGAAATCAAACTAAGCATTAACGTAGGATAGAGTATGCTAGAGCGATGATCGAAATGGTTGTACGCTTGCTTAATTGGGATGAGACACCGAGTTCGAATCTCCTTCGGTCTGTCTCTGTGAGTAAAATTGCAGTACTGAAACAGACGTTAAATTTAGCTTTATAGCTTTATAATAGTCTTATTTGTAGCATGTTTGGTTTCAGTCTTAATGGTCATGTAAGTACCTTATGCAAATAATTAGCAAAGTACTTTATGTTTTGTTAATATCAACCATGGCAACCTTGCTATTTCAAACA
Organism: Enchytraeus crypticus; assembly: GCA_905160935.1. Taxonomy (NCBI): domain Eukaryota; kingdom Metazoa; phylum Annelida; class Clitellata; order Enchytraeida; family Enchytraeidae; genus Enchytraeus; species Enchytraeus crypticus. Next base: position 535,144 of record CAJHZI010000767.1, read on the forward strand.
GACTTTAAATAGGCTTTCTTAGTTTCTATTTACATGTAGAAGCAATTTAAGCAAAATGTACGTTGATTGTGTAAAATGTACAAATGTTGTAATAATTTTATAGCTTTGAGAACCACAATTTCAGCTGATCTTCGACTTATACATTCTAGTAATTTTAAAAGCTCGTTGAGTCATCAACGTGTCCGACAGTCAACGTTCCGGCCTCCAATCACTCCAAGGTCTTTAAAAGTTCTCAGGCAGCACTTGTGACAAGATTGCTGATTTCTCGATGAGGAGTCAATGATGCGCTTAACTCTAAATCCAGTGGAAGCTCTGTTCAGAAACTCTGCATTCAGCTGACACATGTTTGTGAAGAAAAAAACAATTTATTTGCTGAGTTGATTTCGCAATGCTCGTAAGTGAACAAGCTCTCCATCAAGCTCTGAAGTACTTCAAGTAGCTGGTTCTACATGTGGTTCTATTTAGAACTAAGTACTGCGTCATAGCAGTACCTAGTCTTATAGTTCGTAAGGCCTATATTAAGTAGGCCCACAATTGATATTATTTCATTTCGTACTAACTAAATGAAGATTCTGCATAATCAGATACAACAATAAACTGTTAAATTGCTGGCAATATTTACAAAAATCGTAGACTCCAGAGCCTTGATTGTGTTGATTTTGTACTTAGTATTGGGCCCTACTTAGGCTTACTTATTTACTAATTAATCTAAAATTTAACGAATTCCAATACATTAAGTATAAGACGCTAACTGTTATAGAATAAAGGCCTATCTCAATCTTTTCATACTGTGATTTGTTAATAGACAAAGATAAACATGAAATTGACATCCCGCTGTGTCCAGAGTTTCTAGATCACTGCTGTATAGAACCAACCGTAAACTACACCTGTCGTTAGAGGATACTAAAAAAGGAATGCTGATTATAAAATATTATTAGTCAAAAAGGAATGTTCTTATTGAGGCTTAGTGCAGACTATGAGTATGAATTTGCACCTTAGCGTTGCCAACCAACAGAAACCAAAAGAGTAAATGATAACAATATCGGACTATTTAATGTAACTCTTTTCAATATTTTATCTATTAAGCTAAGTTTTTCAAGATTCTAGTTTGTCAAATCAATCCAAACGAAGGACTGAAACTGCAAGTACCTGAATAGAGGCGCAATGGCAGCAATTTGAAGTTAAATGACGCCCAAGGTCAAATCTAGGGGCTTTATTTATAAGAAAGATTTTTCTTACTGGCTCAGTTTTTCAAGGTAATGGAACCTCGTCATAAGTGAAGAAGTGTTTCATCAATGATTATTTCACTATATTGTCAGCTTAACCGATAACAGTCTTAAATAGATTAAAACTGACATTGAAAACATAAAAAGAACGCGTGCAGTGTTTTAACGATTTCAAGAAAAAACAATTGTTTTCAGTTTAGTAATTTTGATTTCAATCACAATTGTTTAATGAACTAAGCCTAAGACTAACAACTAAAAGTTCACTGAATTTTATGAAAAATCAAGGACAAGTTGGAATGCACCTAATCATGGACTGAAATGGATATATATTTATATAATGTATCTCTATCTATTATCTCTCTCGCTCTATCTAGCGTACTGCCAAGTTGTCGGTCCAAAAACATATAGTTTACTCAGAGTCTGCTTTCACACTCCATATAGAACGGTCCATAGATCAAAAAATTAATCGCCATACCCATACTTTATTTAGCTTATAACTAGGAAAATTTGTGGCTCCTGCGGTGATTTCTCGTTGGCTTCTTAGTTTTTTCTTTGTCGTCACTATGTCTCTATATTTCGTAAATATAGTATATATAGGCCTATATCTCTTAGTGCACTGCCTACTGGCAGGTCCATGGTATAAAACGCCTCCACTCTTCTCAGTCTCCGCTTTCCACTTTTTTCCACATTTAAGTGGCTCTTTAAATCATCTAACATACCTAATCTCGGCCTGCCCCTGCCTCTTTTTCTTTCCACTTTACCTTCTATGAGCTCTATTAATAGACCTTCCCCCCTTAGAATGTGTCCTTTCCAACTCTTCTTCTTATTTCATAATACATTTATCAACTGTCTATTTATATTAGTATATATATATATATATATATATATATATACATACATATATATATGTATATATATATACATATATATATACATGTATATGTAATAAAAAGCTGGTAAAGCTAAGATTAACGTCAGTTTCCTCACTCGAAAGCGATATCAGTGACGGGCGAGCCCAGTATTTGAACCCGCACCTACTGATCCGCGGTCAAATATCTTACCGACTTCGCCACAGGATCCAGCCAATAAACAATATATAATATACAATATATAAGATGTAATATGTATTAATATAGTCTTAAATTCCTAATATACATGAAAATATGTGTACTGTATACTAAAACATAGTGTAGATTAAGTAAGGTATTAATACATCGACTGTATACTGTTTACAAGTAGGCATATATATATATATATATATATATATATACATATATATGTATATATGTGTATATATATATATATATATATATATATATATATAACTGATACCCCAAATTGTTTTAACAATGAAGTCGTAAGAAGTTGACTGATGATCTTGAAATTTACAACACTTAACCAGCAGCCAGTTCTACAAAACATAGATAAATTTCATTTTAATATCTTTAATAATGTGAAAGTTATAGTTTTGTGAATAGGAGTGGGGTCAGATAAGAAATTTCCATTAAAGGATTACGGGCGTGTTACATGCAGCTTAAAATTGTCTCTATAAAAATAATAGCGAACACGTCACAAAATTTCAGCTATTGCTATTTTGAAGAGCAATCACTTCTTTGCAAAATGACGTAAAATATGTGCTGATATGTTCTTAATTGACAAAGTTCTTCTTCTTCTTTAAGTGCCGTGCCTGTTCCAAGCCTGGGCGGTCATGGTCATATTCCTCCATATGTCTCTGTTCATTGTTGCTCTGGTCATCTCTGTTTCAGCTAACTGCATCCATTTGCTAAGACTCTTAACATACGTCATTCGTTGTCGACCCTTGCATCTCTTTCCTTCTATTATTCCTGTCACTACGGTATTTTCAACTATTTTGTTCCGCATAATGTGTCCGAAAAATTTCATCTGTTGTCGTCGTATTCGGTTCAAAAGGTCACGACAAGTTGACATTCTTTGTAGAACATCTTCATTTTTAATGTGGTCTTTATAAGATATACGCAGCATTCTTCTATAGAACCACATCTCTGTTGCCTCAAGTTTCGATTCCATTACAGAAGAGATTGTCCAAACTTCACTTCCATATAACAATATTGGTTGAATGTAGCATTGAAGAAGTCTTTTTTTGGTATCAATTGATAATTCATGGCTTCTAAAAATCTTTGACATTCTGTTATATGCCTCCTTAGCCATGGCTATTCTTCTGTTTATTTCCTTGTCACATTTCCCATTTTGATGAATAAGTGACCCTAAATATATGACTGATTCAACTTGTTTGACATTTTGACCTCTTACATTGATTAAGCATGGCTGTGGCATTTTTAGTTTGCTGACTGTCATGCATTCTGTTTTCTTCATATTTATAGATAATCCACTAGCCTCACTATGATATGTTACAATATCCAACATTTCTTGAAGTTTGTCTCTCGAGTCGGCAATAAGAACTATGTCATCAGCATAACGAATATTATTAAGATTGTATCCTCCAATTACTAATCTTTTATTTCACTGATATTCCTCATTATATTTTCACTATATAAGTTAAAAAGATCTGGTGACATTACACAGCCTTGCCTTACTCCTCTCTTAATTTTGCAAAAGCTACTGTACTCGTTCTCATATCTCATTGCAGCTTCTTGATTCCAGTATAAATTCCTAACACTTCTTATGTCTTTGCCATCTATATCCAATTCATGAAGAAGATCAATCAATTTGCTGTGTCTAACTTTGTCAAAAGCTTTGGTATAATCAATGAAACAAAGGAATAGATCCTTATTTAATTCTATGGCTCTTTCACACAGAATTCTTAGAACGAAAATAGCATTCCTTGTACCGGAATCATCCATAAAACCATATTGCACGGGATTTATTTCAGGTCTAATTTTATTTCTCATTCTCATTAGCAGAATTCTTAAATAGATTTTAATGACTACACTCATTAGACTTATAGTTCTGTGCAGTTCACATTCTACCGCACCAGGTTTCTTCGGTAATGCAATAAATATCGATCTCAATAGATCTTTAGGAAATTCGCCATTGTCATAAATGTCGTTTGCTATTGACGTGATCTCTTTTACGCTAAATTCTTCCGTGGCTTGAATCATTTCTGCTGTTATGTTATCTGGTCCGCTTGCTTTGTTTCTTTTTAATTTCCTAATGGCATATCTAACTTCGTCTTCTAAGATTTTAGGACCTGCTATTTCTTTAGTTATTTCTGGAAGCTCCATTCGATTATCTTTAAAAAGGTCATCGATATACTCTGACCATCTATCAAGTATATCTTTCTTTGTCATGAGAATATCTCCATTCTTAGCCTTGATGCATTTACTATGTGAGCAATTAGATTTCCGATTAGTTATTTCATTTATCTCTTTGTACATTTTCCTTGTGTCTGTAAATTTCATCTTTTCAATCTCATCACATCTTTTGTTTAACCACTCTTCCTTTTCATGTTTGCAAAGTTTCTTTATTGCATTGTTCGAAACTCTATACTCCATACTTTCTCTATCTTTAATCTTTTTTTTAATCTTAATTGACAAAGTTATTGAACTTTTAATGCATGCATTGCATGTCTGGTTACAACTGCTATTACCGCAGCCACTGCAGCGGCTCCCCATTACGCCGTTTTGAAAAGAAATGATTGCTCTTCAAAATAGCATTAACAGAAATTTTATATTGTATGTTCGCTAGTATTTCTTCTAGAGATAATATACGCTAAATGTAACACGCCCGTAATCTTGTATTGGAAATTTCTTATCTGACCCCACTCATATTCGCGAAACTATAACTTTCGCGTTATTTAAGATATTCGAACAAAATTGATATATGTTTTGTAGAATTGGCTGCTGGTCAAGTACTGTAAATTTCAAGAACATCGGTCAACTTCTTACGACTTTATTGTTAAAACAATTTGTGGTATCAGTTATAAAAAACACAGTGTACATGTATATATATATATATATATATATATATATATATATATATACATGTATATATAAATGTAAGATAATATATTGTATGTAAAGTAATATGATATAATTAAGAGTATTTAAGTACTCAGTTAAATTGCATACGTTATCATCTCTCTCTTAGTGCACTGCCTACTGGCAGGTCCATGGTATAAAACGCCCCCACTCCTCGCTCTCCTCCGCCTTCCTACCCATGTCCACATCCGAGTGGGTCCTTAAACCATCCAACTCACCCAAAATATCGGCCTGCCTCCGCTTCTTTTCCCCTACATTCTACATTTTATGATTCTATGACCTCTTTCAATGTACTTCCCACCATAATGTGTCCCATGCAACTTTTCTTCCTATTTCTTAATACATTTATCAACTGCCTATCTGTACAAACTCTCTCTAGAATGTAATAATAATACTGTAATAATTACTATTATTCTATTATTAATACTGTAAATAATATGATAATAACAATTTATTCAGTATATAAGATGCAGTATGTAATAATATAGACCTAATATATAAATTATAATATAATAGTATTATAATAATTAATTATTATATTAATTAGTCAATCATTTAGTCAGAGAATTAGTCCATCAATCAAGCACATAATGGAAGGTTTGATTTTTAATCCATCCGTCAGCCTTGCTGACAAAGTTGATCGAAGATAAAATAAAAATTTTCATTTTTAAAATTTAATAGTAATAAATATTACTATTTATTACAATAATTAATTTTTTCATAAATATAATAATGCTTCATTATTTGGTGACACATTCGTTGATAGGACTTTCCATATTACAAAGGCTTCAGATTAAATGATTTGTAAAACTTGTTTAATCGTGACTAGACAAGTCTCTTTTTTCATTTCAGCCATTTGCACGACAATGTCTTTAAAATAATAGAGCGATAATAATCATAGTGATAAGAACTAAAAGGCAGATTTAAAAGAGACGGTTCTGTGCAGTGTGATATCGAGGAACTACGATTGCTAATTATAAACATGGTATAAAAAATGATGATTAATTTATTACAAATATCTTTTTGCCAAACATATTTATGTGCATTTTTTATTATTTAAATTTATATTTATTGAATGACATTTAAAAGATCAAAATTAGAAAATTAGAAAATCGTAAATAAATCTGACTGTTAATTCTGAATTGTGAATGATTAAGATTTTTTGTGTCAAGCCTAATCGATGCAATCAATCAACCGATCAATATGCGAAATTTTATTTATCTTCGATCAACTTCGTCAGAAGGGCTTCCATAAAAATCAAACCGTCCATTATGTGCTTGATGGATGGATTAATACTCTGACTGAATGATTGACTTACTGAATAATTGATTTAAGAGAATTAATGAAAGATTATATTGATGAACATGATTGATTGATAGTAAAAGGTGATGGAAGTGAACGTAATGAAACTAAGTAATAATAGAATTAAATCCATTTTTGTTCTATCAATTACTCAATTAATCTAGACTTTAGAATAGTTTGAGATGAAAGAATGACACAGAATACTATTGCACAGTTATTGCATAGTTATTAAATTAGAATAATAAACATCATCTACAGATATTTTAGCGCCTACAGCAAAGATTTATAATTCTAGTCGACTTAAATCACGCCACGTGGACATTGGATACGTGTAAAATATGCTATAAATGTGATAATTAATATGCTATAAATAATTTAATCGTAATACTTTCAAAATAACTATTTTCTTGCATTCTTAAAATGAACACAACCTACAATAATAATATACAATGGGAATTGAGTTGATTTAAAATTTTTCCATTTATGGTTTTTTGCATTTTTGCGTCAGCTAATTAAACCAATATCATTTTACGATACTATTATTTCATTAAGCATGAAAAGTAAAGGAATGTTCCAATTACGCTTTTACTAAAAAGACGCAGCCACAATAAACCTATTAAACCTATTTAAACATAGAACATAATTTTGCGTTGGTGTATGCTACTAATTATATATTCATCACGTATTCAAATGAAGTGGTCATCAGTGTCTGTAACTTTCAATAGCACAATATTCAAAAACTTAATTAATTAGATAAACAATTTTATCGATTTTCCTTACTAGAGAATCGATCCCAACCCCCAGAGTTAGATATCTAAAACACCATGCCGCTACCTGTCGCTTTACACACCGAGCTATTAGGACATTGTATTTTGAGCTCTGATTTCATTTAATTCTCAAGACTTTTTGCAAGAATGTTTATAGATTGCGATTAGTCGTAACTCTTGGAAAACGACAAACATCATCTATTTCCGAGACTCGATTAACCAGCGTGACACAATTATGGATTTAAATTGTTTTAAAACCTTCACAACTTATCAACGTGTATATTACAAATGTATAACCTACATGTACGAGGACGACCCTCTAATGGTCGCGTGTGGATGGATCTGTTAAAGAAACGCTCATCTCTTGCGATGATTGCGTTTGAAGAGATTCAGAAGTTTCGGGGATTGACAGAAATCAATGCAATGAAGACGTCCAGTATCGGTTGTTCTGTGAGTCTACTAAGGTCACTCGTTGAGAACTTTGAATCTTCGATATCCTATATGCTTCTTCTAAGTAGAATTGTCTAGTTTCATCTGGCAATATCTACGATTCCATTTTGAATAGCTCGCAGTCAAACTAGTCTGTTTTAAAAATAAATCAGTTCTTAGACTGTATATTCGTTGTGTGTTTCTAGGTCAGTGTTAGATAATTGAAGATAGATGGATGGATAAGATAGTGTTCAGTCTATTAGAACCAAGCTATCATCAGTAGAGTCAGAGAGAGAGAGAGACAGACAGACAGACAGAGAGAGAGACAGAGAGAGAGAGACAGAGAGAGAGAGAGAGTTATAGAGAGAAAGTTATAAAGAGAATCCACCAGAAAGATTTAGCTGCTAGCTCTTTTTGTGGGCTTTACGTCAAGCCCACATAACACGGGAAAAGCAAACGAGCCTAATTTGAATGTATTGTTCTTACTACTACACAGAACTATGTTTATTAAGATTTACGGACTTCTGTGCACAGAAGTCCGTAAGTCTTCTCTTCAAGACGTCGAATCTGATCATCGCTCTGGTTGACCAATTAACCGACCAATCAAAACAGCAGTCAGACTAGTTGAGTGATTATACTATTCTAACAATCAGATACAGTTGTGTTGCTACTACCTCAAAGAAGGCAATTCCAATAAAATAGTTGAACTTTTATATTTCATCTTTGATTTATTGAGAACAACATGAATTAGTTTCAGGACTCAAAGTTGCTCATGTCGATAATACGATGTGGAGTTCTTTAAGAAGAGCGAAGTTCATTTTAACATTTAACTTAATAAATTATATTATTGTCATTTTGTCCATTTAGAATGTTTTTTAAAAGGACCGATTATCATTCATGATAATTAGAGCAGCATTTCCTTCACCTTGCATAAAATCCATTACTGTACAAAGAAGAATTCATTTTCGCACCAAATATTTATAATTTTAAATTTAAATTTAGGTAACAAAGTAGCATTTTGCTTGAATCCGGTAGCACCAGTGGCAGTGGTAATGGCAGTGTAATATTGCAATCTAATTGAAGGAGTTTTCCCTTTGACTAATTCTCTATACTGTGGCTAAATTAACTCTAATTAGATCTACCACATCCTAAGAAAAACACTCGTTCGACCTTTATACTTTTGCTTCAAAAAAGAATACCAAGGCCACTAAAATCATTGAACAATTTCAACTAATCCGCTCAAACAACGCTGCAGATCGTAGCGCCTTTGTGCTCAACTCAATATATCTCATGCCTTATTAAATATTAAACAAAGTTTGACAGCGCTTAATTCAGAAATCACTTAATCTTTTGATGCGATATATTCTTCTGCAGTTTTTTTTTCAGATAGATGTTAATGATTTTAAAACGAAGACTAAAAAAAATCTCAGACAATTATGTTGAATCAAAACTGTATTATTGTCAACGAAAGCTCTTCTTTTAGATTTCCTTTTTAACATATATAATCTGTGTAAAGTATTAATATTGAACCACTAATAGAGGGATTAATATTTATCTGAGAAACAAGAAAACTGTAGCTAATAATTTAATTATATCTAAAATGGTCATACAATATCATATTTTGGTATACAGGTTGTATGATGCAGTTTGGTAGCATACTGATGAGTAACAGGCCAAGATTGACGTCCTTGACATTGCCTTAAGGCGAGGAACCGGACGTTAAATTCTTATTGATTGATTTTGTATTCTACTTCGACCATGTAGTGATATCATTAATTCTCTTCAGCTAAATCGTTTTACGATACCATACTGTCTTATAGGGCCTACTAATAATATATTTTCTAATAACAGCAAACTTTGCCAAATCTCATATTTTTGACTGTGTGATGATTTGAAATAATATTCCCTTAGATATTCGCAATACTAAATCTATGAACTTATTCAACAAAAGATATCTACTTCATATTTTATAATGATTAATACATTTTGTTGTTGACAAGTATCCTGCTGCTACTGTCTTTAAATTAGTTGGCTGCATTTTGGTTTGCTTCAATTGGTCTTATTGCGTCGTTAGTTTATTTAACTGTCAATTTTTGTACGACTGTTTCTCCAACTTGCAAGCTGGTTTGTTACTGCTGCTTTTACGCTTGTATTTCACTAATTTTCAGTTGCATGTTTACTTGTTCTTGGGTGATTGCTGGCTGTCAACTAGATACGTTGTCATACCCCCTTGGATGACCTTGTTCTTGTATGTGTACTCTTAATAAACATAGTTCTCTGTAGTAGTAGGAACAATACATTCAAATTAGGCTCGCTTGCTTTTTCCGTGTTAAGTCAAGGCTTATGAAGAATAGACGAACCGTTAACTGCACATGTCGTAAAAGGCTACTCAACAAGAACTGAGAAAGGCAACAGAAAGCCAACTCTGGAGCCATATTCTTCTCAAACTATAGGCTACATTAGGTATGGGTAAGGCTTAGCCTTTTGAAAAGGGATTAACTTCTTGATCTATGTGGAGCTCTTTATACAGCGTTAGAGCAGGCTCTGTGTGCGAATATGTAATTTGGATCTATCACTTGGCAGAATAGTAGGAAGAGAGTTTGATTTTGTAATGAAAATTTTTGAATCCTGCATGATTACACTGATTACCAATCCACAGGATTGAAGAAAGTCTGCTGCTAATGTGTGAATTCTAAATCTATAAATTCTGTAAATAATTTCTATATAGATTGAAAGAGTATGAAAAAGAGAAATCAGACTATGATTCTCTGAAGCGTATTTAGAAAACTCATAATATTTTAAATTGAAATTTAAAATATCGTCTACGTGGTTCTTTAGAAAATGCACTACGATTTTAAAAATAAAAATTCGCTATTTATATTTTACTAATGTGTTTTGTTCAAGTTTACTTATTCAGTATACCGTCATAAACTTTATATTGTGTTCTTATTGTAGTTATGCTACCATATGTTTTGGTGAAATAAAGATGTTTTATATATTTAATGCAAGCTGTTCAAACTAAGTTAAATGTCATGAGTTATTTGAGTTTCACTCGATAAGGCATCCAATTTACTTTAATAGTCACATCAATTGAAAGTTTAAACTCTTGTAATTTAAACACTTTATATATTTGCAGCATCGTTTGACTTATTTGAACCCCGTTAAGCTACATATACGTTGGGAATTAAATGGTGGACTATGTGGGCTTCTAATGACCACTGGCGCTTTAATATTAATCTTTCGTTACTTCCCATACAAAGTCAATTACCTCTCTGGTGCAATATCTGAATATCAAGATGTCAAAATTTAAAAAAATTTACTTTTATCATTTGATTGTGCCGTTTTTCATCTGAAAACATTTTCGACATTAAACTAATGACAGCAATTTAAAATCCTTGCAGCCTATCAAGAGTTCAAGTTGAAGCCATATTTGTAATAAAATTGTTAAACTAGGCCAACAACCTGTAATTCATGACATGTATTTTCATACTATAATACTAATCTTAATAGAACAGTTAAATATACGTTTCCTCATATTAAGAGGTCATCAATCAGGGAACTAATTCACGTGTTGGTAATTTTACATTATAGAGCTTTTCTACTGTGATTTCTTTATTATCTCGGCTCTAACTTTGCATGTAGTTGATCATTTGCTAATTAGAGCATGATGAAAGTCTATAATGAAATGAGCAACCGAGGGCCCAGAAAATCAGGAAGATGTTTTAGATTAAAATTTTCACTTGTTGAATTCGTCCTGTAAAACTAAAGATAGAGTCTGCGGCAAAGCTTGTTTATTTAGGCCTGACATTGAAAAATAATCTGAATACGTAAAAATAGAGTCAATTAAAATTTTTATTGGGAATTGATGGCCATTCCTTTGACTTGGTTGATTCCAATACTTAAAATTTGATATCATGCAATTTTGAACATAAAAGTGTTACCTCAAAGAATTTGAAATAGATTTAACAAATACATGAAATGTGATTATGAGGAAATTTCAGCCTTAATTTTGGTAGAACAATGAAACAAGAGAAATTTCTTCTAAGCTTAAAAGTACATGCATGCTATTTCGCTCAGAAATTCAAATTCCACAGTTTTCAAGAGATGGATGTGAATGGAGTGTTCGTATCGTTATCCAACTGTGTTCCCAGTATTTATAAATTCCCGGTTGTTTAAGTATACATGTAAATACTAATTCGAAGTTCAACACAGTTTTGCAGGCTATCAAAAATTATATTTGGAGAAGATACCAACTTTTATTTGGAGAAAATAACATCAGCATTACTAGATGCCTGAGCCACTTGGGAATTCATCCTTATCATTTTCAAGTATTTTAGCCTTTCATTGTAGCAAACAGGTAACTGATAATTTAATTCTCAACGGCGAGCTTTCGCTAAGAGTGTCTGAATACGTGATGCCTAGTTTTACGATGCAAGAAGTAGCAAACAAGAACTTAGCCTACTTTTATTAGCTAATTATTTTGTTAGAAAATAAAGTCTACGATGCGTCGTTTCAATCATTATTTACTGAACATGAAGTAGTCATTTTCTAAGATACTACGATGACGGAGTTAATAATGAGGCTAATATTTTCAGAATATAGAATTCGATAAAAATCTATATAGGGCCCACGGTACCTGTGCAAGTTATACTCTAATTCATTATATAATTAATGACTTTTAGTAAGTCAGATAAACTGTACAGAATTAAGTAAGCCTAGATCTATCATTATTAGACTAAAAATAAGTAGGCCAATACAGGGGCCTAGGTATATTCGTGTATATTTATATATAATATTATATATATATATATATGGCATATATGTATATTATATATACATATATATACATATATATATATACATATATATATATATATATATATATATATATATATATATATATATATATATACAGGGTGAGTAAAAAAAAGATAACACCTGCAAAACGTTTGAATATCTCAGGCTATTGTTAATATTTTCAAATAAAATTTTTAACAATTGCTAAAAGACCAATTTCTGATGGGGTGGCCAATTTTCGTCCGTTTTGGTACATAGATTGGCCTGTTATGCAAGTTTAAGCAGAGCAACCCCAATTTTTACCTAGAAATGGCTTTTGCTAACAACGGTAAGGGCAGATTTCACTTCATTGACGAGAAGGCAAAGGTGAACTCTCAGCATTACGTCAACACTTTGCTTCCGGAGATGTTTGATGATTGCTATGTTCTTCTACCAAATGGTTTCATCTTTTAGCAGAATGGTGCTCCAGCTCATGCATATCGTCATGCACAGGAATGGATCAGCGACAGAAACCCAAACCCAGATTTCATTAAGAAGAATGAATGGCCTCCAAACTCTCCCGATCTAAATCCTCTGGATCACTATGTCTGGGGAACAATGCTGCATCTCTGTCAGAAACACCAGCCGAAGCCTAAAAACAAGACAGAACTGCAGGAAGTGATACAATCAATCTGGGAGAGAGTGCCCCAAGCTGGAATCAACAAGGCTGTCCTAGCATTCCGAAAGCGACTGCAGTCCTGCGTAGCAGCGGGAGGAAAGCATATCGAATAGTCAACAATGCTTGCAGATACAACTTGTTCTTTCTGAACCACTACAACGACCCTTTTCAGGGTCAAAATAAAAATAAAAATAATTTATATTTACAGTACATTAAAAAATGGGGGGTGGCTCTGCTGAAACTTGCATAATTGGCCAATCTATGTACCAATATGGATGAATATTGGCCGCCCCATCAGAAATTAGTCGCTTAGTAATTGGTAAAAGTTTTATTGAAAAATATTAACAATAGCCCGAGATATTAAAACTTTTTGCAGGTGTTATCTTTTTTTTTACTCACCCTGTATATATGTAGTTAGTCAGTCACATATTATTTAAAACTTGTGCTCAACGTATGAGGTTACTCGGAATATAGTTGTGTCAAACAGTTTATTTTACATACAGAATAAGTTTAGGAGAGTTCGATCGATGACTCTAAAATCTGTTGTTGTAAAATTCTATAGCTATGAAGAAATCTCGTCCGCAAAAGAAGTACTGTTGGTATATGCTGGAAGTTTGGTTGAAACTATGGCATTCAGCCAGAAATAAATATCAGAGCAAGAAGGGAGAATTCTTCAAAATGTTCTCTAGAGATAAACGACATCACGAATATCAACTACAGACGAAGTTAAGTTGCTTTAAAATCTTCTAATCTTTCTTGCTGATGGACCAGACAATATGCCAGCTATGAAACTTCGCGAGAGGGACATGGCAGTATTATGAAAAAATGTGAGAAAGAATTGTAAAAAATCGTTTCCGGTGGCTTTCGGGAACTATAAAACCAATAGTACATATGGGCGAATTGCTTGCTGAACTAAAAATTTGAAATCTAAATATGAATTCCTTATCTAAGCAAATTTAAAGTGGTAATATCTACTATGAAATTATTGATTATAAACACAAAGAATTGCGCAATTCTGCATTTTCTTTTTGTAGAATAATGTGCCATGATGGCGAAAGTTCTACGTGTAAGCTGCTCATTAATGTGTAAGAGAGGAATGTCCAAGAATTTTTGTTCTGGACATGTAGTTTTTGGCACAAAATGTCGCAGAAACTTTACTGCAGCCGCCACTCGTCTAAAAGCTGAGCACGCCGCAGTCAAGACTCGTTGAAAACGTCAGTCTTTACAACTCGAGGTGCGACAGTGCGACAGTGCGACAGTACGGCGACGTTTAGTTGTGTCCCACATTCGGAAGCTAGTTAGGCTTTTACGATAGGAATGTACATTTGCTAATTTATGATCAGAAGATAGAAAGGGTCATGGATGCTGTTTTAAGTAAATATTATCAGACTTTTTAATTTTATAAATAAAATAATAATATATGCGTGTAGGGCTTTCTGATACAACATGTAAATGCTAGAAAAATGTAACGAAAATAGTCTAGCAAAATTCGACAATTATAAACTTTAAATAAGGAAATAGTTTTTTTTATTTAGCTCGATCGCAACATTTATCACGCAAAATATAGTAAAAAATCTGGTCATTGAATATTATTAGCACATAGTTTTTCAATTATTCGATCTTATTAGTCGCCTCTTGCAATGCTCGTATAGTCTTTATGAAATTAATTAGCCCTCTTTAGTCCGAGCAATTGCAGACTATACAAACCATAAACCGAATTTGTCGTAAGAGGGACTTAGTAGAAACTAGTGTGAAATAATTTCTGAAGCCTTATTTACATAGGCTAAGGCGTATACTAGGATTACTTAAATATTTACTGGCCTTTTCGAAGTGACCAACCATATTTTCAGATTTCTCTTATTGAGCATCAAAGTAGAAACTTAATGAGAATATTAAAAAGTATATCTAGTACAGTATATAATCTATAGTATCTTACACTGCAATAAGAGTTTAACAGTAGGTCATAATATCGATAAAAAAGAAGGGTACAACTTTTGCGAGGCATAGCTTGGTGTATGTGATATTCATTTTCTATAATGAAAGGAATAATTATTTTATTTTGAAGTAATTAGTCATTCATAGATTAATTTGTAATAGAAGAGAGAGGAATTTATTTTCATGGCAATTTGTATTTTCTAAATCGATATGACCCTTCAAATATAGCAATCGGATAAAGAACAGGCTTTCAATTATCATTGATCGATTGTTGACAAGGCTGCGAAAGACGCTAGGATATCAAACACAAACCTTTCATATCGCTATATAATTGTTTATTCTTGCGATTTCTTTCACATTTGCCCGTGAAATATAATCTGCTTTTATTAATCCATAACATTTCTCAATTTATTTAGTAAAATAAAACAATCAAACTTGAGAGAGTACATTACACGCAAGCGTAAAACAATTTTATAAATTCCACTATAGGAATCAGAGCTGATAGTAATTCGACAAGAATCTTTTAAATCCCATATCTCTAGTACTATTGTGTTGTGTCCGGAACACTGAAGAAGAGACCAACCGTTAACTGCAAATGTCGAAAAGGCGACGAAGCGTGAACAAAGGAAGGTAACTTGAAACCACATCAGTAGCTGCATTTTTCCCAGGTGCATAAAGTTTGGATAAGATATACATGTATACTCTTATGAACTAATCTATTTACATGTATTGCAAATGGATAATATGGAGTGCTCTTTAAGGAGCGTTAAGGCAGACTGAGAGTAAGAATATGTGCCTTAGATCTGCCGGTTGGCGGAACATGATGTAAAACAAATAGAGGCTGCTCGGAGTCGAAAGATCCAAAATTATGTGAAGCATTGTAAAAATATGTGAAGTAATGTATTTATGATTTCCAAGAATGAAAAATTAGAGCTTCAATATTTTATAAAAAATTTCTAACTTGTCGTTAAAAGCCCGATTTCATTATAAAAATCTAATCTAAAACTAAAGGAATTTGTTTTATATGAGCCGATTAAGAAAAATACTGAGTCACGCAAATTCACTTGGAATTTCTAGCAGTGGAGAAAATTATCAATTAAAAAAGACGTTATTACAGGTTAAAATAAGTTTCCGTGCCTCTATTGATAGTTAAGCCTGCAATTCTAACTGAGTACCAATGAAACCCAGTATATATTTTTGCTTCAGTGGAAAACTAAGAATAATAAATCAAGTAGTGAGTCTTTTGGTAGTTTGGGTGTGCATAACTGAGCGAAATAGTCGATTATGAGAAGAGAGTTGTGTTTTGATCTGACAGCAGGTAGGCTACTAAAAGAAGGATAGCGTCGCTATTTGGTTTATTATGTTTATTTTATTTTACAAACATCTACACGTGTATGTAATCATTCCTGGCTAGATTAACCTTGCTAAGCAAATACCATGGTGTCCTATGACGATGTATT
Organism: Enchytraeus crypticus; assembly: GCA_905160935.1. Taxonomy (NCBI): domain Eukaryota; kingdom Metazoa; phylum Annelida; class Clitellata; order Enchytraeida; family Enchytraeidae; genus Enchytraeus; species Enchytraeus crypticus. Next base: position 551,695 of record CAJHZI010000767.1, read on the forward strand.
TCCATTGTAATTTACGGTTAGGAAGAATTTGTAACCCATATGATCATGTTAATCAGCCAAGCCTGCTACCGACTCAACCAACTTTTAGCATAATTAATTATTTATTTGTTTAATTCATTAATTGATTAATTCTGTAATTAATTAAGATTAATTAAGTAATTCATTAATGAATTATTTAATATTAATTAATTAATACATTAGTTTATTTCAAGTTTCTCTGTTTAATATAATAAATTAATATTTATTAATAATACTCTGTTTATCGAGTATCTTACCGACTTCGCCACTGGCTTCAGCCAGTGGCGAAGTCGGTAAGATACTCGACCGCGGATCAGTAGATGCGGGTTCAAATCCTGGGCTCGCCCGTCACGGCCCGATATAGCTTTCGAGTGAGGAAACTGACGTTAACCTTAGTTTTACCAGCTTTTTACCGGAAATAGATAATATTCGAGCATACGAAATAGAACATAATTACACGAACATACGAAAGTAATTATACTGTACATGGAAATAATTACATAATAAAGCACATTCCATGTACAAATAATGTTATTTAAACATATTAAATTATCTAAAGTTGCTAATTGGAACTCAATTCTGTATAAAATCAAATTAATGTTTTCAATGCGAAAAGGTTATTACTTTCATTAACAATTCTCGTTAATTCTTTGAATGTCTCAATAGCGCAATGGTTAGAGGTGTAGATAACGTCATAAAGTTTTAAATGACAGATCCTGAGGTGAATTGAACCCTCGTGGGTTCGAATCCCATCCGCGCTGATCTGAGAGTAAAATCTCGGACATTCACTGGACTGGTTACACGGAAAATTTACAAAATTGCCTATCGGATTTAACATGTGGTATTAAAAATGATAGATATCAAAGTAGTTGATCAATTCACTATAATGTGTTTTATAATTATTGTTATTATTATTATTATTGAGAGTACTGCTCCTGAGTCGGAAAGTTGTAACAGTGATGACGTATAAGACGAATCATTTGTTTATTTTATTTATTAATTTAGATAGTTCGGTTTGCACATTTGAGCATTACGGTAGGAAGCATCAACGTGGAAAGTACTTGTTATAGTGCAGAAGCATTATGAGGAGATCAACTGAATCCATCCCAGATTCAGAGAGTTTTCAGATTTAAAGAATTAATTGATCTAAAACAGGAACAGCTTAAGCGATTCAGTGAAGTTTATGATCGACGACGAATGCTCTTTCGTGCGACTAAATGCAGAACTCATATAGGAATAAGGATCTTAGACTTGGCATTTCAGAGCACCATAGAGAAATTGAAAAAGGCTTCTTTTAGTCCATTCTGGTTAGACTAATGGAAAGCAGTGGTTCTAGAGTGAGTTCTACTGCTTGCACTTTGTCTTGCCCACGATGAGGACACGGTAACTCGATTAGTAAAAGCATTTCGTATCAATCAGCATAATTGCTGTCAAGTTCAGACAAATGGTAGAGCTAAAATCTAGCTGAAAACTGCGTATTTCCTCATTTCGTTTTCACTCACGTTCAAAACGTATGTGTTAAATGTATCGGCCTAGTAAAGTATTAGCATTTATCAAGTTTTCTTTTCTACTTTGTCAGCCGTAACCATACAGGATACAATTTACTTTACCATATATTTACTTTCTAATATTTCTCATCGATATTTGTGTCATGGTATAGCAATTTTCATTTAAGCAAACACTGCTGTGACTGTTGTCTAACCCATAACAATACTGTAGTAATGGTCTGATTGGCACGATTTCCAACAACAGAAGCTTAGGATCAGGGATTAAATCACAGCTCGGCCAGTCACTGACGATGAACTAGGTTTTAGCCTTTCACTAAGTCTGCATCAAAGATTCTGTCGAGAATGCTTTTTAGCAGATTGTCACGAGAGCGGAAAAGAAAAAGTACTCGAGTAAAATGTAGCTAAGTGAAGCCAATACAGCCGGTTAAACGCAAGAAGTTTTTAAAATATATAATAATCGAATTTCGAAACATTTCTCAATGTACACGTGTAAAGGGAGGAGTTCACTTTCAAAACTATGAATTATTACTGTCTGAGCTGCAGCGATTTCCTACATACATATCTGAATTGCGACATACATGTACGGCAGATATATGATGATAGCCGCCTAACATTAATACAGCAAAACAATACACATTATAGCAATTCAAAATAAAGCATACAATGTTAGCAGCGTTACATTCTCCGTATATCATAGATAATATCAACAGTGCATCCCAACTCTCCAGTAATATTTGGTTCAGGATCATCAAAATCGTTACACTCTATCGTGGATAGTTTAGAGATAACGAAACAGTTTATAAATCGCTGGGCTATAAAACCAAGTTATTCTCTCTCTCTCTCTTTCTCTCTCTCTCTCCAGGGTTCTGCCAAAGGGCAGGTCCGAGATACATATTCCTTCTAATAACATAAATATATTATTAGAAGAAATATGTATGTCGGACCTGCCCTTTGGCAGAACCATGGAGAGAGAGAGAGAATAACTCAGTTTTGTCTATCGCATTTCAACCTGACAACCGCAGAAACTTACGGAAATAATGTCAAAATATAGATATAATTAGAATAACAGTTTATATATAATTAATAAATATAAGAGATGAAATGTAAATTGTCGTCGCTATTATAACTGCATTAAATCGCTCGAAATAGAAAGGTATGACAGTTACTATTTGACATCATTTCATAAATATCTACGGATTACACTGTGCATTGATTATATATAAAAAAAGTGTAATGTTATCGCTAACAGCCGAACAGTATACTATTTTCCAAGGACTATAATACACATCTTGTGTAGTTTATATTATATCACTTTATAACTCGAGAAAATATGGCTTCTTGGGTGGTTTCCCGTTGCCCTTCAACAATTGTTGCTTCATCGCTTTTTACTACACGTGCAATTAATCATTCTTCAATGTCCTGAGCACAACATGGGAATTCAATGATCTTCACCATCTTCCCTATTATCTCAGTTTAACTAGGCTCGGGAAACTTAGGAAATTCTATATTTGTCAAATATTAAGATGTTTTTCTGACTGTCTGGAATAACTTTGTAAAAATTTAATCATTAAATATGTGTAGTGAAGCAAGAAAAATGAGCTTATTTTTTATTTGATTAGTTGCTATAATAGAAATGTCTTTTAAGCTGTATGAAACATTGATAATAAACATTCCAAACGAAAGGTAGACAGATGAATTATCTCAAAAATCAGCCAGTACTATTGTTAGAAGCCGCCGACTAATTTCCGGAGTTTAAGAAAATGTGAACATTTTGCGTTAAAATGAGAAGTAAATTTGTAAATTGTTAGAGTCTATTTCATGAATCACTCGTTGTAAACTAAGTACTTTCATTACTAATAGTCATCATAATTACTTGTTGGCTTTCCTCATATGGTTTTTACTAAGAAATTATTAGTATTATTGAGTCCCAGTGTTGTGTTGCTTTATTTAAAATATCATGTTAATTGTTGTTCGCTTCGCATTTATACGTATATTTAGTTGAAGATTATATTTGTTATTATATATTTGTCTCTGCTTTCTACTGATACAAAATATACACTTGTTAGTAGTTTATATCATTTCATTTCTAGATTCAACATTGATAGCGATCTTTGATAGCCCGTAAAAGTTAAATAAAACGTTACAGCGATAATATAATAATTTTAAACAGGAGTAATTAAATACTGATATTTTCTCGGAATCATCTAAAATGATCTCACCTGATTCCTTTCCATTGATGTCCAATTTCAATGAAACGCTTACGTACCCCAATTCCAATCATCTCTACCATCAAGATTCTTTATTCGTAGAAAACACTCAGCACACAGGTGACGTCACTACTGCGTTGAATGACGTAGCTTTTACCAGTACCGGAAGAACTGTGGATAAGATTATCGGACTAAGAGGGCATGAAATCATGATGGTACTCCTCCTGCCTCCGATTATCATAACCGGAAGTTTTGGTAACGCTATGGCCGTGGCCGTACTTCTTCGCCCTCGAATGCGCTACACCTCCGTCTACTTCTACCTGCTAGTCCTTGCCTGCACTGATACCCTCCTTCTCTACGTCAGCGCCGCTAAGACTTGGCTGAGAATCGTAACCGGAGGGTTTGAGCTGATGCACGTGTCTAACGCAATGTGCAGACTGGTCATGTACGTTATGCTCGTGTCACAGTGTTTGTCTGCCTGGCTCGTTGTTCTCATGACCATCGATAGGTTCCTGGCCGTCTGGTTCCCCTTCAAGTACGTATTCGTTGATGCCCTAGAGATGTAATATGGTAATAGTAACACACACTATAGTGAAATGATCAACTGTATTTATATCTATCACTTTTTAATAACGCATGTTTAAACTGTTAGGCAATTTATTCCATTTTCCGTGTAACCAGTCCAGTGAATGTCCGAGATTTTACTCTCAGATCAGCGCGGCTGGGATTCGAACCCGCGAGAGTTCAATTCACCTCAGGATCTGACATTTAAAACTTCATGACGTTACTCCTACGCTATTGAGACATGTAAGGGAGTAATAAGACTGTACAAGAAGAATTGCTATTGATTTTTATAGTTTTAATTAAAATGTCAGTTTATTTAATTATCTCAGTACATATGAAACAAAAATGAATAAGTAAGCGATAGGAAAGATTATCTCAAGAAAACTGGTGATTATTCCATGTCAACGTAGTTTAGTTTATAATAAGTTGAGGAAGAGAATGTAGTTAGGGCCCTATCCAATTCATGTAGCTTTCTAACAAGCAATAAGTCAGTCCTGATTTATTACTTTCCTATCATAATACTATTGTGCTAGTCGTAATATCTCTCGCTATAGTACAAATAGTTTAAAATTTCTACAAATTCGGCCAATACAATTGTGGCGAATCGTTAGAAAAAATTCATTGTATGTGTACAAACTAATGCATTTCCGTAACAGTAGCTTTTAAATTTAAAGTTTTAAGGGGTAATCAGTCTATATAATCTACACACTATCATCATAATCATCATCATCGTCATCATCATCATCATCACCATAATCATCATCATCATCATCATCATCATCATCATCATCATCTTCCTCCCTTGAATCCCAGTTAAACTAGGGTCATGATACGAATAGAGTGTCTCAAATCCTCTCTCACTTACACCACATCACCAGCCAATCCCCTATTTGAGACTTTTCCATTCGCTTAAATTTTTGTAGAAATTTCTGGAGCCTAGGCGCTCACCAACCGAATGTCCTTTCTGACGTTGGTATGGATCTTAGTGCTTTAGTCGCCTTCTACGACACGTGCAGTCACCGGTTGGTCAATTCTTCAAGCAACGCAGACACAACACGGGGAATCCGTATTTGAAAAAATTAAATGCAAATAATTAAAATTAAACATTTTTTACTTATGATAGCACAACAAATTCAGTATTAAAATGAGTAAAAGAACTTGATTACATATAACATTTTAAATAAAATGTTACCGACGAATGGAAAAATGTAAAGACGATTAAAGATTGACTTGGGACAATCTCCTCTTTAGATATTTGCTTAATTGAATACTCTCTTTCACCTTTTTAAAGAGTTCGGAGAAGATGCATTTACAACTCTATTGAGTGTGTATTTCGAACAAGAATGCACCTGTTTTGAAACAATATCTGTCAGCGTTGAGATTAAATTTATGCATATGCAAACTTAAACTATTATTTTGGCGAATCCATTTTAAGGACAGAGAACTGCTCTAACCTTTGGTCTACCAATTCAGTTATAACTTTTAATCCATACATAAGTCAAATTTAACCCTTTTGTGTTCTAACGATTTGGAAGCTAAAAACTTTAGTCTCTCAAAATACTGCAACCCCATCATTCCGCTTAGCCGTTTAGTGAATCGTTTTGGATTGATTCTATTCGGACAATTTCTCTTCTATATTGAGACCAAGGGCTTGAACAATAGTCGAGAATCAGGTGCATAAACACGGAACGTTCTCATTAATGTCTCATGCATTCTGGATTTAAAACAGTGCAGTATTATTTATTCACTTTCTCTGGCCTTATTGCAAGTATATTTTATACGCGTGGTGAACGAAAATTGTTTAAAAATCTTACTCTCATGTTCATCAGTACATTTTGTTCGTAGGATTCCACACATAAAAAATCGCATGTGCTTTATAATTTCCTTTCTTGGTTGCTGTTTTTGTAGTTTTTGTTATTTCCTCCTTCCTCTCCGCGGTTATAAGTAATCGTTTCTTTTTATAGCGCGCTGATTGCAGCCGGGGCGGATTTAAAAATAATCGTCCGTGTCAATATATTTTCATATCGTACTTTCAATACCTGGGATTTTTCCAGTCAAAACTATCAACGCTAGCTCTTCCAAGGCGGTCACCCGTCTAATATCTCTCTCTCTCTCTTAGTTCACTGCCTACTGGCAGGTCCATGGTATATAACGCCTCCACTCTTCTCTGTCTTCCTCTTTATGTCCACATATGAGTGAATCTTTAAATCAGCTAACATACCCAATCTCGGCCTGCCTCTGCCTATATTATCTTCCATTTTACCTTTTCTGACCTTTTTAAAAAGACTTTCTCCTTGGAGTGTGTCCTATCCAACTCTTCTTCCTATTTCTTAATCAACTGTCTATCTGCAAATCTAATCTACAGTCTATAATTCCATCTAATCTATAACGGAAATATTATATAATTCATATACTAACCGAGCTCGACATAGCTTAACGCTAATTTAACGTTCATAGACGCGCAGCTTAACCAAATGTGCTAAATCTCGCCCATTGTGATTTAGATATGGGCACAAATTTTATATTATAATTAAAATTAAAGGTGCACCTTTGGCAAGAATAGGAGATTACCTGGCACTTTTCTATTAGACTATTAATGACCTATTTGCGGATGCATTTATTTGCTTCGGCTTGTACAGTATTGTGATATGCTATATGCTAATGCATATTTATTTACGACTCTCTCTCTCTCTCTTTCTAAAGATTAGATCTTCATAGTTTCCATACAACACGATATTGATGAAGCTCCTTACTCCTAGAGCTATCTACACTCCTGCATCTCTCTCTCTCTCTCTCTCTCTCTCTCTCTCTCTCTCTCTCTCTCTGTACTTCACACTTTCTATAGTTCTCACTCAGTCCCTATATTTTCTCACTCAGTCCCTATATTTACTTCTCTAAGCATCAAATCTTGTACTACCTAAGCAATCATGGCAACTCCATCAATCGTTGAGCACAAAACGCCCATTGCATGATGTATCAGCCCAGTGATTCTCTTTAAGAAACATTCCTGATGTACGATGTACATGCATAGCAAATAATTCAGTTAACATAAAACTTATCATGAACTCTCTCCTCACTGGACTTTTCAATGGTTTCACTCACTTTATCTCTCTCTCTCTCTCTCTCTCTCTCTCTCTCTGTGCTGGTTATGTTTTTGACTGAAATATTTATTCTGATATGAATTCATGCTGTATATTATTTTGGACTTTTTATAACTGTTATGTAATATTGTAGTGGCGGGTGATTCTGAAATAAACTTAAACTCTCTCTCTCCCTGAACCTAAGAATATTTTAATAACACAATAAGAATGTACAGTCGTCTTGATTTATATCCTACTTCCATTTATTGAGACGTACAGAACGCAGATGCCAATTATTTCATCAATGGTCTCTCTCAGGTCGTCTCTCTTTTCAACGATCATATCTTATACTCTTGTTTGGCTTTGCAATCTTCTCTAGCAATAACCTATTCGATATTTATGGCTGCACCTACGCGATTCTATTCTCTATTTGACTGGTCCGGCTCCACGGCGCAAGAAATTCAATCCATACTCGTGGCGGAAAGATCGATGAGTCAACCGGAAGTCCAGTCCATGCTTCTCACTACAGTCGTCCCGTCCATGTTTCTCACTACAGTCGTCCCGTCCATGCTTCTCACTACAGTCAGTTCCGTCCATGCTTCTCACTACAGTCGTCCCGTCCATGTTTCTCACTACAGTCGTCCTGTCCATGCTTATCACTACAGTCGTCCCGTTCATGCTTCTCACTACAGTCGTCCCGTCCATGCTTCCACTGCAGTCGTCCCGTCCATGCTTATCACTACAGTCGTCCTGTCCATGGTCCATGCTTCTCACTACAGTCGTCCCGTTCATGCTTATCACTACAGTCGTCCTGTCCATGCTTCTCACTACAGTCGTCCCGTCCATGCTTATCACTACAGTTGTCCCGTCCATGCTTCTCACTACAGTCGTCCCGTCCACGCTTCTCACTACAGTCGTCCCGTCCACGCTTCTCACTACAGTCGTCCCGTCCACGCTTCTCACTACAGTCGTCCCGTCCACGCTTCTCACTACAGTCGTCCCGTCCATGCTTCTCACTACAGTCAGTTCCGTCCATGCTTCTCACTACAGTCGTCCCGTCCATGTTTCTCACTACAGTCAGTTCCGTCCATGCTTCTCACTACAGTCGTCCCGTCCATGTTTCTCACTACAGTCGTCCTGTCCATGCTTATCACTACAGTCGTCCCGTTCATGCTTCTCACTACAGTCGTCCCGTCCATGCTTCCACTGCAGTCGTCCCGTCCATGCTTATCACTACAGTCGTCCTGTCCATGGTCCATGCTTCTCACTACAGTCGTCCCGTTCATGCTTATCACTACAGTCGTCCTGTCCATGCTTCTCACTACAGTCGTCCCGTCCATGCTTATCACTACAGTTGTCCCGTCCATGCTTCTCACTACAGTCGTCCCGTCCACGCTTCTCACTACAGTCGTCCCGTCCACGCTTCTCACTACAGTCGTCCCGTCCACGCTTCTCACTACAGTCGTCCCGTCCACGCTTCTCACTACAGTCGTGTTCAACCTCAATGGCTCATATCAAACCGCTTGGGTAAGTTAGTGTCAATTTCACAGCAGAACAATTTAGATGGAGTCCAGTTCATGCGAAAAGTTGTAAAATTTTGTTATGCAACAAATGACGCACAGTAACAAATGCATGTATAACTTTAAGAACTGACCGATATTTCTCATTAATAAGCAGCTTCTAAATTGTAGTAAATTGCGTTACATGCAGAATGTTCTTTGCAAAATTTTTTTCTTAGACACACTTTAACAAACATGTTGGACTCTCTCTCTCTCTCTCTCTCTCTCTCTCTCTCTCTCTCTCTCTCTCTCTCTCTCTCTCTCTGTCACACACACGCACACACACAGCTGCCCAGGCTAAAGAAATTGTGTAGTCCTAAACCTGCTTATAGAGCTTTATTACACCTGTGAAGCTATTTGAGCATGTGAAAAGCTAAGTTTATAATTTGCAAAAATGAAAATATATTATTATGCAATTTTACTTTTAAATGCTGCCCGTATATTAAATAATGGAAATAATAACGCTTGGAATGTACAGTAGGTCGCATTGGAAGTATTAAACGTCTAATAGGTCAATAATGTCGGGAAGAGTTTAAATAAAGTCAAACATTTTGTAGCAAAAGGTTAAATGATCAGATTGGGCAAAGATTAATTTCATTAGTTTCCAACTTTGAATATGTTGAAAGAATGAACATATAGGCCTAATTATAGGTTAGGTGTAAAGAGTTCGAAAAAGTTCTGAAATTAATGTGGCTAAATTGCCAGGGAACAAGCAGCTAATAGTGCATGACCTAGTGTAGTCAAAATAAGCAATTTTTATCGTAACAGTTTTATTCAGAGAAAGATACGATTTGTTCCTCTTGTGTTCTGCCAATTGGCATGTCCACGGTACATTTTCCTACTCACAGTATGTTAGGCTCTAGAAAGAGCATTCCATTGATTAATACGAGAATCTCTTTAAAGAAAAGGCCATGCTTTATTCACACTTATATATAGCATATAGTTGTAAAAAATAGAGCAAAATAAGGTTATTGCTCTTTTCTTTGCTAATTTATAGCTCTGTCGCCTCTTACGATGCCAGTAGTTTAACGTCAATCCATTCTTCAGTGTCTCGAAAGCAACAAGGGTGTAGCATAAATTTCATCTTTATAAAATTTGTCATGCAACAAGTAAATTGATAAGCTTGAATTGAGCAAATTGTGTAGAAATGAGGATCAATTTTCATTGCCGTGCTTCTATAACAAATAGACAGCCACGAGGTCAGTGATTCGAGAACAAAATATTATTCAAAAGATTATGCATGAAAGAGTAAAATTAGAGCGCATTCTCGGTACAATAATTGAGAAAAAAAGGAAAAGTATTAATTAATTTGTAGTTGAAGAGTTTTATTTACGCATCTGATACTTTCTAATTATAATGCATGAGGTTTTGTTATTGTTATGGCAATATTAATGGAATTAATGGCATTATTATAGAGATTTATGTCGTGTTTGGTTGTGCTGCATCAGATTACGTAACGTTATGTTACGTTAGGTTACGGTACGTTGTGCTTCGTTAAGTGACGTTACTTAACGTTATTTTGAAATATGTTATACTACGTTATGTTATTTTCTGCTATATTTATGTACGTTATGTTATGCTATATTACGTTATATTATGTTATATTACACTCTGCTATGTTATGTTGCGTTGTTACGTTACATTATGTTACGTTATGTTGTGCAATGTTATGCCAAGTTATGTTATGTTATGTTATGCTATATTATGTTATGTTACATTACGTCATGTCATATTATATTATGTTACGATATATTATGTTATGTTATGTTATTATTATGCTATGTTATATTATGTATTATATTATGTTATGTTATATTATATTATGTTATGGTATTTTATATCATGTCTTGTCATAACATGTTATGTTACGTTATATTATGTTATGTAATGTCATGCAATGTTATGGCTGGCGCCAGTGGCAATGTTGATAAGTTATTGGACCGCGGAACAGTATGTGCGGAGTTCAAATCCTGTGCTCACCCGTCACTGACATCGCTTTCGAGTGAGGAAACTGACATTAACATTAGCTTTATTAAAATTATTATTATTTCAAAGCTTGACATCATCCCTGGATGAGGAAACAGACATTAAACCTTTATTATTATTATTATTATTATTATTATTATTATTATTTCAGAGCGGCTGTACTGACGAGCCTGACTAGGGCGAGGTTCGCTACATTGCTGCTGACCGCGATCATCCTCATAGTGAATTGTCACGTGCTGTGGACCTTCAGTCTGCAGTCACACAGAGATGGTCAGACCGTTAAATACTCGTGCACCTTACTTTATCCCTACTACTATAATCTACTGGCCGTGCCCTTTGAGTACTTCAAGCTAACAACCTACAGTTCTCTGCCGTTCCTAATCATTCTCTCTCTAAACATCGCCATTATTGTCAGACTTCGTAGCAGGAAGACTTCAAACCTGGGGCCTGATCAGAGGCGTGGACTTGCCGCTAGGATATCTGAACCCCCATCTCTCAATGAAAACGTCGCGAGGCTCTCAGGAAATCGCTACAAAAATGGCCGATGTGAGGTTAGAAGAAATTGCGGTGATAGCATAGAATGCAGCCACAGCATTGGTCGAGCACATAGAACAGGGCGTAGCTATGATGAACGTTTGCCTAATAGATGGTTGGGAAACTGTTTTGAAAGTGAAAGTAGATATCTAGCCGTAGAAAATGGAAGCAAAAACAAGGGCAAAAAGATGAATATTGATGGAAATAACCGTTCGAGAACTTCGTGCGCAGAAAATTCTGTCTCCAACGTCGGTATATGCAAAACAGCGATAAAGGCCAAGCACAGAAAGAGAGCGTCGTCTGACGTCACAATCTCTGGTTGCTATGACGATGACGCAGCTGGTGACGTCATTCCTAATTTATGTTCAGTAACGGGCGGACGATATAGCGTTGTACTAGATCGATCTGATCAGGCAAAGGGTAACCAGACCTCAAGAAAGTGCTTATATTGTGGCGAGGTGGAAACAGACGGAACCAGCACCTTGGGGGTCCTTGGTGGAGGATCTAGTGGTATGGGTGCTGTTGGAATTGGAATTTCTGGGAGTGGACCGGTGACACCCGAAAATTGGCAGACTAGGTTGACCTTTATGTTGCTGGTTGTTTCGTTCAGTTGGTTGATCCTCACAACGCCGTGGACTTTGTATGGAATAGCTCTTAATCAACTAGAAAATATACATCAAAATCCAGTGTTAGTATTAATAATGTAGTAACAAAACATAGAATAAAGCAATTCAAAACTGTAAGAGGAAAATATTACAATATTGTGCTCCTAGTTAGATATTATTTGATATTAATCTATGTTGTAGTATTAGTTTGAGGTTCTTTTATTGTGTACGAATGCTCAATCAATATTGAGAAAATTGTAATTAACTTTGAGATTTTTAAATTGCTAGAAATATTATTTTGCCAAGGTGTAGTAAAAATATAATTTAATTATGCATAGAATCCTTAAATATGTGACATTGTAACTGAACGGTTAGATAATTTTCTTGACCTGATTGCCAGTGATAATGACTCTTGCTCTAATACAATGGCGTTCTTTACTCTTCTAACTCTTTGTTTAAACTGCTTGTACTCCTTATTGGCTGCAGTGACAAATCACCGGGGTGATGGAGGTTATGCACTATGGAGGGGCAAACACTCGGGCTGAGGGAATAATTAAGTTGTCTCCTCTGCTAATATTGATAGATAGGCTCTGCCAGTAACACTAGTGAATACCAAACAATCATCAAATATTTAATCAATCTGACACCTTCATAAGAGTTAGATTTATTTTATATCAATTATACGATATTAGTGCCTTAAGTACGTTATATGTGACTTCTACAAGTCTCATTTCTTTCTCAGCATTTTCGTATAAAACGTTTCTAAATCACGTTTAATTTGATGGTTGTGTTATTAACAATTTAACTTTAATAATTTTAATTTTAATAATTTTAATTTGAAAAATTACAATTAATTTAATTTCTTGCTAACAATTTCTCATTCTCATGGTATAACTTGTACCAGATGTCTTTTTTCATTGCAGTATGATGTATGTGAGAATGATCTGCTTCCTGCTAATGTACTCCAACCATGCCGTCAATTTCTACCTCTACTGCATCACGGGGCGCAAATTCCGCTCAGAGCTTCTGAGTCTATTTGGATGCTCCAAACTCCGCTCCCGCAAGGTCCCCATCGATGGATGCTGCTGCCTTCGACCCTCGTCGAGAAGTCGGGGTAGACCGAGGGAGTCTCGTGACCGGCCCAATGCTCGGGATAGACGAATGTTCGGCCTGGCGCAGCCCTCTGCCTCTCCTTCTTCCACTGCCTCTTTGAGAGGTCTTCCCACTCGATCAACCAACATCATTGAACTTGATGTAATGGAATATTAACATAGTGTCAAAATTTCCATGCAAGCTAGCTCGCTTGATTTGTATTATTATGATATATGATCTTTATTCACCAGAATACATGGCAGTATAAACAAAACAAGAAATGAGAAATAGTGAACGAACAGAATAACAGAATCTACCGATTAACCATTAATGAGTCCACAAATAGAGAAATTTAAACTAAAATCGCCCTTTATCTTAGGATCGGCTTTCAATTATTACGCTGTATTGACTGACTGAATATAATCGGATTTGGACTGTAGATCAGTAGATGCTAAACTCAAAATCTAGGCTCCTGAACTTTTCTCGATTTAAACTCACGCTAAACTTGGTTTCAAATTTTTGATCTCCGCTAAATCCTGCACTCGCGTCGACAAGTGTGAGAAAGTTAAATAATTCAATTCATAGTGATAGGACGAAGTAAAATTTCCCAGATTGTACTACATTATCATAATGGCTTATGAGTAACGGATAGGAATCACAGGCTGCAATAATTAAAAGTTTTATGTAGTAGTACCGTTGGATTGACACTATGAAATATGAAGATAATTTCTCATTTAACATAATTCTGCGAAACGAGTAAACCTAATAACATTTGTTTCAATTCAATAACTATAACTCTTTATTAATAAGTAGTTAATTGTAATATTAATCACGACTAGTCTCTATCTTAGTGTACTGCCTACTGTCAGGTCCCATGATAGGTCCATAACGCCTCCACTCTCTTCCGCTTAACTTTTCATGTCAACATATGAGTGAATCTTTAAATCATCTAACATTCATAATCTCGGTCTGCCTCTGCCTCTTTTTCCTTCATGACTAATAATTATACTATTATGCAAAGGCCTATTATATCTATGTCTAATTTTATATATGTACACTGTATACAAATCCACCATATGATAACTTTAATACACCGCAGATCAGGTTTGCACGTTTAAGTTATTGCTATGGATATGTTCGCATGTTCCTTGATCATTGTTGTTATGAAGAACTTGAAATCTATTGCTATTTTAATTGATTAATTGAGCATTTTCTAAAATTTAAAATTTACATCTGTAATAATAATAATAATAATAACAATTCTTTGGCAAAGGCTTTTCATGACTTTGCAAAGATTTAATGCAGTCTGCTTCAGCAGTTCTTTTAAGCCGATTGATGACCTCGAGTAGCCGGGCGGCGATTCAGCACGTATTGCTTGAATCGTTTTTATCAAACCTCAGGTTCTTTACACCGGGGTAAAATAAATAAACAATGAAAATAATAATAATAATTGCAGAGCGAACCGGCGATAAGCGAGAGACCTCTTTTCTTTGGCAAAAGGCTTTCGTAAAAGGCTTACGTTGCAAAGACTTAATGCAGTGTGCTTCAGTGATTCTTTTAAGCAGCTAGATGGCCTCGAGTAGCCGGCCGGCGGTTCAGCACGTATTGCTCGAATCGTTTTTATCAAACCTCGGGTTCTTTACACCCGGGGTAAAAAAATAATAATAATAGTAATAATAATAATAATAGCAAAAAATAATAATACTAATACTAATAACAACAATAATAATAACTATAATAATAATAAATATTATTATTATTAATATTAAAAATATCGTTATTATTGCAGTACTAGTCGCATTAATATTAGTATTATCATTATTTCCATCTGTTCTATAAGTTTTATTTACTTGCATGTAGTATTATTATACTTTATTGTTGTCGATAAGTACTTGGATTTTAATAAATTAACCTTAATCTATACAGCTAAGTTTAACGTCCTTTTTCAGTATCACAAGGTACACAGTGAGAGATATTCCGGCTGATATTCGAACCAAATACCTCCTGCTCTTCAGACAAGCCTGCTATGAAGTCTGCCAACCAACCGATACACGTTTTCTAATTCAGACTGAGTCCAAATATACCAATGGAAACGCTTATATCGAATCCATAGTTAGTTTTTTGAGAAATTCCTGGCCAAACTATTCAGCTCAGAAAAATTTAACCTAACTTCAAAATTCCGTCCTTTGTATGTTTAGTCTCTCTCATTACATTTAACTCATACTGTGGCATGGACTATCATTAGTTAAATAAGCGGCAGAAAATGGACCTGCTTGCATCACCTGCTGCTATAATGTGTGATAATGTATGTATGATGCTGCGATATCTTTACTTCTATCACTTATTTTGTCTACTTAAATTTTATTTTACAATAATTTCTCAGGGTATGATGAAATTATGACCTAAAACTATCAATTTACAGACACTTCACCAGAAGAATTATGTTTGAGAAATTTTATTTTATCTCGTACTTGTTATATTTGTAACATGTCAATGAACTACTCTGTCAGATATAAATAAATTTAATCAGCTTAATTTGCCGTTATACGATTAACGCGAAATTCCTTTTTAACTTAATTATCTTAGATTATATTTTAAGAGAGCGTCTAAGCACTTTATTCTTATAAACTAATTCTGTAAATATTTGCGTTTTATTGCTAAATAGTCATTGTTTGCCTAATGGATTTTTGAATATTATTATTATTATTATTACTATAAAATATAATGTTCCTGCATCGAAAACATTCATAATTTAAAATATACTTCTTGGAACATTCCATTTTAGCTAAATTTTGAAAGTCCTATATTGAGGACTTACACTGTCAATTGGATAAATTCCATTATTCGCAAGAACTATAGTATCAAACTCATAATGATTCATAATGTGCAGATAAGTAATTGTCACTGAAGAATAGCAGATTGTGCTTAGATGCATTGTGCAATGTAATGGTAACGGTGGAGGCCTTCTTTTGAGGAAACATTTCTTGCCTTCAAAATTAACTCGGCATCTGTGACGCAGGTTTTTGGACGTGAGGTTAAGCGTTCCATACTCAGTCAGTAACTTTTGAGCTTCAGACAAAGCATTTTAGGCCTACCTTCATTTTAAGATGAGACAGTTGGCAACTTCAAGCTCTTAACGGCTTGAACGAACAGTGGCAAATCATATTTTGTACCCATCCGGTAGTGCTCGTGTATATTTTCAGTTGCGAATATGAGCGAACTTTAATCAAACTAATATCCTTATAATCATTGTAAATTGAAATAACATAAAAGTTGACTATTGCTGTTAGTGTTTCATTATTACAGGGCTGCATATATTGTATTTTGAGAACTCTTTAGAAATTTTTGATTTGATATAAATTTGATAAAACTGAAAACAACTTTGAGTTTGAATAATTGAGAAAAACTTTGAGACTGAAGCGGAGACAACAAAGAGTCCACCAATAATATCTCTCAACAAAAAAAGCTGATAAAGCTTATATTAACGTCAGTTTCCTCAGTCGAAAGCGATGTCAGTTACGGGCGAGCCCATGATTTGAACCCCCTCATATACTGATCCGCTGTCGAATAACTAAATCAATCTTCAGTGACGAACAATACTGATGAGACAACCCACATTAATGGGTCAACATCGATATAGTAGTGAAATCGTATCGTCACCGATATCTCTTCACTAACCCTTGTCCTTCTGTTCCATAATTAGTTGATTAGCTTGTTCTTCCATTATCCTCTCTCTCTCTCTCTCTCTCTCTCTCTCTATATATATATATATATATATATATATATATATTCCAAGTTTGAATGTTCACCTTTGTTCTATCTTGTTTCCATATTATTGATTAATAGTTTGTTATAGCTCGTGTATCTGTTTCTTCACTTCCATGTGTATCTCTTCTTGTTCTATCTCTCTATCTATCTCTTAGTATCTCTCTCTCCTTCTTTTGTCTATTTAAGGACCTGCTTCCCTGTTCTTTGGTTAGATCACTGTTAGTGTCTCTAGTTCACAGTCTCCCGTGGGTAGTTCTCTCTCAGTTAGTCTCAGACTTAGTTCTTAGTTCTCGTCTCTACGATTTGGTCTTGGCTCTTGTTCCTGACTTGTGAAGGTAACTTAAGCTATTAGTTGTATTTGTAATATATTATGATAGAACTGATTACAGCGATTATTATTATTATTATTATTTGTATTTGAACTGTTTCTATAATACACTTTTATTTGTTAATTGGTCTCGTCTTATATATATGTTAGTATAGGTATTAGTAGGCTCCTCGCTCAACTCCTCCTGGTTCTCAGACAGGTTCGAATTCCCAGCCTGTGTCTTCGCAATAAGCATGATTCTCTATCGCTGACTACGGGGGAATCCTTTCTTTCTTTCTAGTTTAGGCTAGTCCTAATCCGGTGGTGGCTCGTTAAAACCTTTCTTTTCTTCCTCTTTCTTTCCCCGAAGCCGGGGTTATTCCTCCTTCCTTTCCCCAATTATATTGACACATGTCACTAATGGTTTCTAGAGAAAACTCTTTCCCGTGTTACACTCGGCCACTGAGGAATCAACATCGTAATAAATGAAAGCAAATTCAGATGAAGGAAATTAAAAACAACTCAATAGGCATAATTCTTATGATCTACATATAATTCTAAGGGATGGGTAAAGCATAGCCTCTTGTAAAGGGATTAATTTGTTGATCGATGAAGTGCTCTTTACGGAGCTCGACAGCAGGCCCTACATAGTCATAATAGGAATATAATATAAATTAATTCATCTAACTGAGGAAGGCAACGGAAAACCACCTCAGAAGCCATACTTTTCTCAAGCTATAGGCTACATAAGGTATGGATAAGGCATAGACTTTGTGAAGGGATTGACTTGTTGATCTAAGGAGTGCTCTTATGAAGCAATAAAGCAGACTTTGAGTATGAACATGTACCTTGAACCTGCCACTTAGCAGTGCACTGAAGAGAGAGAGAGAGACCAGACGTCGACCTCCCATTTAAACCCCTCTCACTGGAACGACATGTTTCACGCTTGAGCTTACGTTCAGCGCCATTGAGGAGAAGCGATGGATGAAATATGTGAACGAAGAGGAAATTTGTGTGAAAAAGATTCATATCGCACAATGCGGCGCATCCGGTTATAGAGTCATCCGTTACTTCCAGACCGGAGCAACGCATGCGACATCCGGTACTGCGGAGAGATTGAGCGGATTTGGATTCGTCGGCTTGTTAATATAAACTGGAACAGCGAGATTCATGTTACGCCGCTTGTTGTTTGCCATTTGAACTTATTTCCATTGGGCTTACTCTGAAAGGAAAATCTGTAGTCTTTTCAATTTACAGTTTGAATTCTGATAAAGAATGGAAGTTCCTTATAAAAGAGTCGTTTGTACATAATGTTATTGCATATATGAACAGTGTCCACAAGGTTTTGTTTTGTGTGCAAACCTCTTTTACGTTTTCATCTGTGTATTTAGTTGCTCATATGCGTGATATTTATATATAACAATATGGCGTTGTAATTTGAATTTATTTAATACACATAAAATAAATATAAAGTGTATACATGTATATACAGACTGGGGCAAAAAAACCTCCTGGCGAAATCTCAATAAATTAAAGAAAACTCAAAATATCTCTACGAAATTTACGGAGCTTCTAGGGGAGGAATTTCGGCGTATATCCTGCAAATTTTATGGAAATATTTGCATTAGTTACGAAATTACAGCATTTCTAGGAGAAAAGTGCTCAAATCAATTTTAACAAGGCTTTTCGAAATGTCAGTCGTTCCTTTTAAAGAAAATAACGACCCTGAAAAAGGCCTTTTACTTAAGTGGTGGAGTTTAAGCCTGCACTACCTTGTTAGCTACTCCAATAAAAGATGCTTAAAATACGTTCTTCTGTTAAAATTATTCCTAAATTTTGAAGAAAATATCCTGTACTTTTGTTTAAAAAAGCCTTGTTAAAATTGATTTTAACATATTTTTCGAAGAAACGCTGTATTTTTGTTACTTCTGAATATATTTTCACCAAATTTGCAGGATATGTGTAGAAATTTCTCCTCTGGAAGCTCCGAAAATTTTGTAAAATCATTTTGAGTTTTGTCCAAGTTATTAAGACTTTTGGTAAAAAAAGCCTTGTTAAAACTGATTTTGCACTTTTTTTCGTAGAAACGCTGTAATATTTTTCCTGCTCAATAGATTTTCATCAAATATGCAGGATATACGCAGAAATTCCTCCCCTAGAAGCTCCGTAAATTTCGTAGAGATATTTTAAGTTTTCTTAAAGTTATTGAGATTTCGCTAGGGGATTATTTTTTTTGCCCCAGTCTGTATATATATATATATATATATATATATATATATATATATATATATATATATACTCTATATATATATATATATATATATATGTATGTATGTAATATACAGTATATATATATACTCTATATACATTATATATATATATATATATATATATATATATATATATATATATATATATATATATATATTAGGGTGTACCGGATTTGATTTTTCAAATCCGACGAAACTGGATTTGAAATACATGCATATGCCCGAAAAGGATTCGATCTAGTTATAATTGTAGTATTAAAAAACCATTTAAAAAATCACATAAAGACACTGTTAACGTCAGTTTCGTCTCTCGAAACGATATCATTGACATGCGAGCCCAGGATTTGAACAACGCACATACTGATCTGCGGTTGGAAGTCATTATCATCGTTAAGTTATTAACTAGGTTATCAGCGTTTGCTCAATCAGTCACCATCATTGTTATAAGCGTATTGTTCAATTAGTAATTCAAACGTAATGTAGTAATTAACAGACTCAATAAAATCATTATCATTGAATGATTGACTAGCTTCAAGGTGTGCTCAATCAATTCACACAATCATTCATCATTAACTAGGTTATCAATGTATGCGCATTATTAAGTCATATAATTAATTAGAATATCTTCTCCTTCAAGTCATCATCATGAAGTCATTAGCCGCCTCAATCAAATAATCATTCAATCATTAACTAAGTTATCAATATATACTCTATAAAAGAATCACCATTACTACAACAACTAGGTTATTAGTGTATGCTTAATTCAATAATCATCATTAAGTCTTATGTTCTTCTTCTTTGAGATAAATTTTCAGAATATTTTACAATATCAATTTATTAATTTTTATATGAGAAATGATTGCAAAACTGGAATTGCAAAATGTACCTGAATCCGATCAAATCGGAACCGGAATCTGGTACACCTCTAATATATATATGTATATATATATATACATATATATATATATATATATATATATATATATATATATATATATATATATACACACACATACATATATCAATATAATACGTGTGTGTTCAAAACAAATATTCAACACAAATATAAAAAAATATTCAGTCACTTCACTTTAACAATGTAAGAATGACCTAACAAGTATGTGCGCACAGTACAGACTGTAGCTTATAAAAAGGGCCAGGATTTACATGCACTTATAATACGCAAAATATGCATCCAAAAGCGCGTAAAATATGCGCGTAAAATCATTCAAATATGCATCAAAAGCGCGTACGATATGCACTTAAAAATTAATCAGATATGCAGAATAAGCGCGTATGATATGCAGATAAAACATAAAATATGCAACATAAATCACTTTATATGCATTATCAGACATTTATTTAAAATTTTATCTTCCTACTTCCATCAGTCATCAGTAATTAATCATCAATCATGAGTGGTGACACTTAGTTCTTCTTATGTCCTTTTTGAAGCCTATCAATTTGTCAAGGTTTGTATTTTTCTTTACAGTTTCTATGTATTGAGGTATGAATTTATGACTAGACTGGTGTTATAAGTCTTTACGATTTTCTGAACCAGTATAATTAAGTTATTAAGATTAAACAAGAAATGAAAGCAACAGAAACAAAAGAAAACAATGGCCATGTTCAACAACTATGTTGATGTTGATCCATATATTGAGGCTAAAGAATCTAATCTAACGTAACCCTAATCCATAATCTACCTAACCACAGCTTTCTCTAGCCCTAATCCTAGTGCAATCCTCCCCGAACGTTTTCTGAATCGTAGTAGGCCTAGTATTCTTACCTACAAATTCGTAGCGTTATATCACATATAAAAACATTATATTAGGCAGGAAAATTGGCAACATTTTGAAATGTGATTTTGACGGTGGAATTTCTGAAGTAATAGGTTGTATAGTTGTCCAAATGAAGACGAACTGCATAATTGTGGATTGGATATGTGATTTGCTATTTAGTCTTCTCTAAAATTATATGTTTGTCATAAATAATAAAAACAACAAAAGGGAGCTTGCTCTGGTGTTATAATTTGCAATATATACATATTTGTGGAATTTTGCCGCCGTATGAAACCTACTACTATAGTTGCAAGGATGTTATATAGTTGCAAGGAATTTTAAATTTTATTTACTATATTTATTTCCTAACTGAAAAGTAGTCTAAATTAAAATATTAAAATATAATATTTAAATTTTAACTTATTAAAATATGCAGTATAAACTGTGTGCAGTTAGTACAAAAAATGAGATATAAAGCATAAGATATGTATAAACATAATTTACCTTAACTTAATTATACTGGTTTAGTAAGTCTTAAGAACTTGCATCGTGTAGTAAATGTACAAGCGATATGTGTGTACAGTGTGTGTGCACTGCGTGTGCACAATAAACACTTAAACGTGCTTCGCAGTGTGCGTGCTTCGTAGTGTGAAATATGCGCAATGAGCGCGTAATACATGCACATAATTGTAAAATATGCGCAATAAGCGCGTAATATTATGATCTTAAGTGTGAAATATGCGCAATAAGCGCCTAAAATATGCTTTTATATAAACACCTCAATATATGCACCCCATATGCAAAATAAAACCTCTGCCAAACGTTGAGAAATTTCATGAGAGATGGTCATTTTCAAAAATTTTCAAAAAATTCCTTAAGGAAAAAATATGCGTTTGCATATAAATCCTGGCCCTACTTATAAAGAAAAATGTTACAGCGAAACGGCGTAATTCAGTTTTTAACTAACAGGGACCAACTTTGGTGTACTTATTTATATTTGAGAAATGCCCATAAAATACTAAATAGCTACATGTAAATTTAGCAAAGACTAAATTTAACCTCAGTTTTCTGTCTCGTAAGAACGAAAGCGAAGAGTCAAACAAAATATACCACCTTATCCCAAAAATAATCTATGCAGTGGTTAAAGTGGGAATTGAGACCTAGGGTAGCGGTCAGAAATTCGGGTCTCCTGTAACGTATTTCCAGATCTCCTAGTACCTAATATGGGGCCCTATCAAGCGAACGCAACTAAGAAAGAATGAGAGCTAGGAGAAAAGAATCCCCCTGTGTCCTCCAATTTAACCACTGATCGTATACATTTATTATAGCTGGACAAAATCTAACCCAACGAATCTCCACCCCAGTAAACTCTTCCACCAGCAGTGCCCGACCATAGAGAATTAGTCATGGTTCGTACAAGTGGTCGCAGCCTCTCGCGGACCCTAATGGCAGGTAGTTACCTACAGGTCGCGCGTCACTTCCTGTTCACAATGAAATCCATTTCCTGTCCATTGCCGTGTAACCAACGTTACAGCAGCCTTAATAAAGAATTAAGCCGATTATTTTCTGAAGCTTTCTCATTAGCAAGTGCCAGTAATGTACAGATGTGACATTTTCTATCATTAATGTTGTAAAGGGCATAGCAGAATTAAGGGTTCCTATTGTAAGAAGCATTAAGCAAAACTCTTAAACATAAAGCATTATATTTCTAGTACACTCATAAAGTGGTATTTGATACACGTGTTAATACCCTACAGCATTTCGGTCAATCTAAATGTAGTTTAATTGTGAAACTGTTGCAGTACTGTGCAATACTGCAGATACTGTAATAGCACCAAACTGTTGTCAAACTGTTGTGGTCAAACTGTTGTAGTGCCCGAACCCCTACAGAATAGACCAACCGTAACTTGCACGTGTTGTAAGAGACGACTAAGCTAGAACGATAGAATGTATTAGATAATCTCCGAAGCAACTTCCGCCCAATTAAAGACTGCAGTAATGTAGGTTATTGACTGTGCCATTGCGATGGTATCGGCTAATTAGTCAATGAAGTGCTCTTACTGAGCGCGAAAACAGACGATGAATAGGAATATTAGCTTTGAATAAGCTACCTAGTAAAGTCTAGAGAGAGTCCTATTAATCCTGCTCAGTGCTACCAAATATGCCAAATGTTCATTCAAATTAACAATAACAACAATACGATTAGAGTGCTACTGTTGTCCATGACAACAACAAGCACTGTGGAATCAAATCAAACCCGATGAGCAGAGTGAGGGGTCCATAAACGGTGCGAGCCAAAATCCGGATAATCAGTCCAAGGAAGGGTACTAGCGGAACGGAGACCTAAGAAACCTACTTAAAACACAATTAAAACAAAACGTACGACAAACGTAAACTCAATTTAAATACAACCATGCCACATAATGTGCAGAAGTATATAGAAATAAAGTAAAATCAGGTTTAAATAGTAGGTCAAAGATGTAAATTCATACTCAGTGTCTCTTTTGGGCGATCAATTATCAATATTCAATCGATTAAAATCGGTTCATTTCATAAAGTAGAGAAGGCACTGCTATATTAAACGTCAAATCAACCCTTAGCATGATGGCTTTTTAGATGGTTTAACTTCTGCGCATAACTACCGCCTCCCTCAATTAGTCTCTCAAATTTCAGATGTATATCATATATCAAGATATTTCCATATCCTGCTGCATTTGAAGAGGCTCTTAAATTGTTATAGTTCATTGTTTAATCTTTGTGGGCTATAAACAGCATCTTTCAAATAATATCCGCATAATATCGTTTACAAGCAAATATTTCATCAACTATGATAGGTTCAATAACAAACAATTATTGGACGCCACTGATACTTACGAAAATTAATAAAAATTTTGATCTATATGCCTATAGGGCCTGAACTAAATGGCATCATAATGATAATTAATATCTATTTTTATTAATTAGAATTATCGTATCACATGGCCAGGGGCGTCCATTCCCCCCTAGAGCAACGACGCAAGCTTCCCCCCTATTTTAACAATCCAAAAAATTAAGACGCAAATTCCGCGCAAAATGTGTAAAATTCAGTTAGGCCTACTGTGTAAGATGATTATATATACATATATATATATATATATATATATATATATATATATATATATATATATATATATATATATATATAATATATATATAGTATATATATATACATATGTATATATATATACATGTATATATATATATATATATATATATATATATATATATATATATATATAATTATATACATGTAGGCCTATATATACATTTATAAATGTAGGCCTATATATGAAATATTATATATATATGTATATATATATACATATATAAAGCTAAATGTTAACGTCAGTTTCTCACTCGAAAGCGCTGTCAGTGACGGGCGAGCCCAGGATTTGAACATCGTAGCTAATGATCAGAGGTCGAGTATCTTAAATCGGCAAATATTATACTATAATCCATATATATAATATTATAGAATTATAGGCCTATCTATAGACATATAGTACTATACACTATGTGGCGGATCCAGGAATTTGTTAAGGGGGTAGGCCGAAAATTTTTTGGACAGTGTCAAAATTTTTCACTTAGGCTCACGTCTTCTCCTGAGTAGTAGAAAAACAAAACTATTCTAATAGGGGAGGACTCAAAATATTTCACTACTGAAATTCTAATTTTTTTTAATTTAATAAATGTAAATCTAACAAGTTTACATGGACTAGTGTTACAAATTATAGTCTTATGATAGAAATTATAGTCAAGCCAATATTCGGCACTACATTTATCAATTTCTGCTATGGCTTCAAAGATTTCAGGTTTCTGGGTTTCTGGCTTTGGAAGTTGCTCCAGTGGAGAAATCCTCCATTACTAATAAAAGGTAGGTTTTTCCACCCTTAAAAAACTCAGCAGATGTGGACGAAATGCACAATGACCTAATTTATGCTGAAGGGGGATCAAGCCTATCCCAGCCAAGGCTGGTTGCGTCACTGCTCGGAACAGAGTTCAAATTTCCTTACTTAACGTTTTTTACTCTTACACAGTGGTTAAAGTAGGAATGTGCTAAGTGCTATAGTGGAAATGTCAACATTTTGTCGCTTTCCCTTCAAATTATATACGATGCCTACGGTATATTAATTATCAAATTTGGACCCCTAACAGCGGAACACACTTTAGAAATTTGGGAGCTAGTGAAACTGAGTTACCCCTACTTCTCCTCCCCCCACTGTAACCACAGATCTTATATCCATACAAATAGCCATGAACATAATGAAAATAAAGTTTACAATTTTTACCGTCGGGTCTAAGGGGGGCCCAAACACCCTGGGCCCCCACTCTGGATCCACGCCTGTGTATACTATAATCCTAATAGTAAGCTATAATACTAAAACTATGCATACACACTATACACACAAAGCTATACAAAAAGTCGCGTGATTAGACTAGGGCCTAAGCCTGATCACTCATTGCGCATTTGAATGATGCGCTACTGCGACAGCCTACAGCCTGCTGCTGCAGCTGTATCACGGCAGCCTGAGTGGACGGTTGTAAAAGTCTAGCCTGTAACCTGAATCACCTGCAGACTAGACTTTTATAACAATTAATGAGGCTTCACTTGCCATTGAGCTACTTTTATATTCCTGGCACTGATTCATGGCCTTACATTGGAGTCCAAGGGGCCCCAGGGCCTCACAGAAATTGGACCACGCCATGTAGGCTAAATTTTGTTTGTGAGATATTTAGTTTCTTGCGCAATAAAATATTCTATGTTGTCAAGTAGTCCCTTTGTCAGGGTCATTGTTCTAGATTTTAGCAAAGCTTTTGATCGGATCAGACATTCAACTGTTATTGAAAATTTTGCTGATCTGGACATACCATCTTGCATCCATAATGGGCTTGTTAGTTTCTTTACTGGTCGTCAACATTGTACTAAATTTGATGGCAATGTATCCTCTACTGCAAATATTTCAGCTAGTGTTGTACAAGGTTCAGCTATTGGTCCCGCTTCATATTCCATTACTGCTTCAGATTTAAGACCTATCTACTCTTATAATGACATTATTAAGTTCGCTGATGATACATACCTCATTATCCCATCTCAGTATCTTTATACCACTGACGATGAACTTGCTAACATTGACTTGTGGTCCAGTAAGAACAATCTACAGCTGAATAAGTCGAAATCCCGTGAACTTCTTTTCCATCCTCCGCGATCTAGATTTCTAGCAAGTTCTGTGCCACCGCTCCTAGATGGAATTGTCAGAGTCAACACCTTGAAGTGCTTAGGTGTTACACTGCAATCCAACTTATCTTTTTCTGTCCACGTGGATGATATAATTAGCAGTTGCTCTTCTAATCTTTTTGCCATTCGCACTCTAAAATCAAAAGGTCTTAATTCTGACCTAATTGTCACTGTCTTTAAATCTATTGTACTCTCCAAGTTAACATATGCATCGCAATTTTGGTGGGGTTATGTTGGTTCCTCCGAGAGTGAACGCCTTGAAGCCTTCCTCAGGAAGGCTACAAGATGTAACTTCTATGATGGAGTACGATCTTTTGCGGATATCGCTGCCGATGTAGATGAGAAATTGTTTAACGCTATCATCAGTAACAAACAGCATGTCCTGCATCGGCTTCTTCCGCCGCTTCAAGATAATGTTAACTTTAAGCTCAGGGAGAGGGCTCACCCTTTCTCCTTACCATCTAAGCGCACACCTTTGATGGATAAGAACTTTATAATTAGAATGCTATATAAAGACTCCTATTAAGTTTTTTTTAAACAATGTCTGCTTATGTTTATTACTTTCTATATTGCCATTTGTGTGTGTGTGTACGTTTTCTGCGGCATGTCAGATTTCATGTAATAAACGAATATAATATGTCTATGTTTGATGATCCGGGGCCCCCCTTTGCTCCGGAGGCCCCCCGGCCGGGGGGGCGCGGGGGTGCTAGCTACGGATCTGTGTACAGTACTTGTAGGTCCTATATATTTACTGTCAGAGTATTACTGCCTAAGTTAACCAGCATGTGAGCTCACTGAGACGGGTGTAAGATGTGATTCATGCAGAATTTCATAGCAACGATTGGACGGCCATCAGAAGCACAGAACTTTCAGACTTTCAGTTTTTCATTGCAGGTTATCGATCGAGGGAAGTAGCCCACAGCCCACACCACGCAGCCAAACGAATTGAAATTGTGTAAGTCTAGCAGCAGCAGCAGCCTGCCGCTAGAGTAAACGTGCATTAGTTAGCGTTCATGACTGCTTTCCGACCGCATCCAGTAGACGCCCTTGTCAGTGTTGAGGCTAAGCGTTGGCCTATAAATATTAGGCCTGCTACTCAATCAGCGCCCGCTCAGCGTCAAGAAATTGTTTGTCATTCACTTTGACCCTTAAACCTAGGCCGCGTAACTCAGCTGTACACTTGCGCTATTTTTCCACTTCCCCCCCCTATTTTTCCAACGACGCAAGCTGCGTCGTTGTTAACATTGTGTGGACGCCCCTGCACATGGCCTCCAAGAACTTGTTCACTGAACCTGCTGTTGGTTGAATATATGCTTGTAATTAATTTTATGCAGATAATATACGAAAGATCCTGTTTATAGTCCAAAAAGATTAAGTAACGAAATATAACAAATTTAAGAGCCTCTTCAAATGCGTCAGATAGGGCATTATAAATCGTCTAAAATTTGAGAGACTATTTAATCTAAAGATATCATTTATCCACCAGATCAATAGGGAAAGTATTTACAAGTAGACGATCTCGTATATCTGCATTGCTCGCATCTTCCATTAGAATGGCATAGCAGTTACCCGTGACGCAATTAATTAACCGTTTAATTAATTATTTACAATTAATTAGTTAACCGTGACGCATAAGCAATTAATTATAATTGATTCCAATTGTAATATTTAATCAGCTTTTTCCTATGCCTCTGTTATTTGAATGATATGAAATATTAGCATTTATTTACAGATCAATTCTATGATTTCAGCATTCAACAACACAAACAATTCACAAAATTTAGGATATTTTAATGACTTCATTTCTATGTAACTTCAACATAATGGAGTAACACAAAGGATGACTTCCAATTACATCTCTTTCAAACTATAGAAAATGACTCGTTATTTCGCTTAAAAGTGGTTATTTTCCATTCAGTGAATGCAACCAACGCCAACGTTTAATTATCAAATGCATGCACAACAGGTAATCATGAAAACTTCTTCTTCTACAGTGCACTACCAAATGGCAGGTTCAAGGTACATATTCATACTCAAAGTATGCTTTTCGCTCCATAAGAGCACTCCTTATATTAAGAGCACAAGTTAATCCCTTCACAAAGTCTATGCCTTATCCATACCATATATAGCCTATAGCTTGGGAAAAGTATGACTTCTGAGGTGGTTTCCTGTGTTGCCTTCCATAGTTTCATGAAAAAAATGAATGTTAAACTCTCGTACCCTGCTGAGGACAAATTCTGTGCACACAGTCACGACGCCACCTACCGGGCGCGATTATATTTAGAAACTTCTCGAAAGAGGCGCGCAGCGGTGACCGTCCAGTAACGAAATTGTCTAGGACTTTATGATCAAACGGGCCGGGTCGACAGTAAAATTGTACAAAATTGCAATCTCGAAAGTTGTAATCATACCAAAATAGACGTCTAACGACTTGTACAAACGCATAATAGTTAACTCGTCGGCTACTGAAATGTTTCGCATTATAACCAAGCAGAGTATATTAAGCTAAATCGGTGTCTACTATTAAATCATACAGTAGAAACAAAGTTTTATACTAAATCTTATCCGGGAGCTTAAACATAGCTAGCTCTAAGAATTACGCAAACATGTACAGCAGTTTTTGCGCTGACAATGTAGAGCCTAACAATGATAAATACATGTAGGATAAAACATAATCATCATCATCATCATCCCTTGAATCCTAGGATAAAACATAATACATTTATAAAATAAAATGTTGCGTATTAGAAGTTTAAAAGCTACGATAATTTACCTCCAAATATAGGCACAATTTTTCGTTTATGTCCAAGTTGATTGGAAAATTATATTTTATTCTTTCTAATTCAAGAAGTCTCAGAGGCACTGGAAACAGAAAAGCCTGGCAGAGTCAGTGTTAGAGGACCCAAAGATCTCTGGAAGTCAGAATCTATTTGATAAGCCTAAATGAATTGTTATTTGAGTTTGCAATTTAGCACTACAGTGATGTACAAATCTCTAATCAACAGATACGGTTGTCGGCTGATCTACATTTTCAAGTCAAAATGGTCATATAAGGAGTTGTAAAAAGTCGAATACAGGCTCCTCTGTTAATTAATAATATTATACTGTTCTCTCTCTTCCTCTTAGTGCACTGCCTACTGGCAGGTCCATGGTATATAACGCCTCGTCTCATCTCTATACATTTTGCTAGGAGGTTATTTTTTAATACGCAGCCTGTATTATATATATATATATATATATATATATATAATACAGGCTATATATATAATATATATATATATATATATATATATATATATACATTATATATTTACATTATACATCTCTATATATATTTACATTATACTGTTATGGCTGAAATAAAATTAATAGTCCTGTCTAACTTTATAAATACTTAATTATTAGAATTATAAAATTTGCTTGAATGTTAAATGTTTCATATCCTCAAGATGCTAAATTCACTGTACTTTTCTAGGAATACATCCTTAAACAAGGATTATCTACCATATGATTCTCAAATGACGCCAACGGCGATCGTAAAAAGTAACTTCCGCCAGAATTATGACCGAGACGAGATTTCAATTTTGCAAAGGATGGGCAGTTACGCTTAAGTAGAATTTTACTATTTACCTTCAAGAATTTCCTTATAGCGTTAAGACAAGGATTGCAGCAAAGATTTGTCTAGAGAGATTTGTTTCCAGAGATACGTCCTATTAGAAACAGCTTTCGCTTTATTTCACTTATATCAGTAAAGACATTAAGTTGAATTCCCTTCTCGCTAAGACCAGTATAAATTAGCTGAAAGATTGTCATTTTCACTTTAATCCCTTTCCTTTGTGTCTTCTTTATAGCTTCATTCTTTTATCCAGGAGCTTAAATGCACTGCTTTGAGTATTGTTGTAACTTCGTTAGTATTATATATAATATATATACACACACGTGTATATATATATATATATATATATATATATATATGTATGTATGTATATATATATATGTATATATATATAATATATATATATATATACATATATATATATATGTATATATATATATTATATATATACAGGGTGAGTAAAAAAAATTATTACTCCTGCAAAAAGTTTGAATATCTCAGGCGATTGTTAATATTTTCAAGTAAAACTTTTACCAGTTAATAAAGGACTAATTTTTGATGGAGTGGCCAATTTTCATTCATTTTGGTACATAGATTGGCCAGTTATGCAAGTTTCAGCAGAGCAACCCCCATTTTTACCTAAAAATGGCGTTTGCTACAACGGTAAGGGAATATTGCACTTCATTGACGAGAAGGCAAAGGTGAACTCTCAGTATTACGTCAATACTTTGCTTCCGGAGCTGTTTTATGATTGCTATGCTCTTCTACCAAATGGTTTCATCTTTCAGCAGGATGGTGCTCCGGCTGATGCATCTCGTCATGCACAGGAATGAATCAGCAAGACAAACCCGGATTTCATCGAGAAGAATGAATGGCCTCCAAACTCACCCGATCATAATCCTCTGGATTACCATGTCTGGGGAACCACGCTGCATCTCTATCAGAAACACCAGCCGAAGCCTAAAACAAGACAGAACTGCAGGAGGTGCTTTACGCCATTTTTAGGTAAAAATGGGTGGGTTGCTCTGCTGAAACTTGCATAACTGGTCAAGTTGTGTACCAAAATCGATGAAAATTGTCCACCTCATCAGAAACTAGTCCTTTAGCAATTGGTAAAAGTTTCATTGGAAAATATTCAAACTTTTGCAGGTGTAATCATTTTTTTACTCACCCTTTATATACCGGGTACTCCAGAATAAATGAAACTACTTTGAAGACTAATAACTTTAACAATTTTTATCCAAACGTCTTACTTGATACATTAAATTAAAGACAATTCTCATTTCTATTAACTAGGGAAATATCTTGGAGATATTCTCACAAATGTTTGAGAAAGTGCCATTAGTCGCCGATAAGTAATTTTCACGTCATATGATCGCCTGCATGAAAGTAAACCTGCCAGAGTTTATTGAACCGTAGAACTGGCCATCTAACAGCCCTCCCCCTGATTTGCTAGTGTCAAAACCTCAAATTTCTCCTATTTTGTGCAATATTCTTCAATTTTCTGATTAAATCCTGAACATCACTTATCACGAACAAAAGACATTTCCCAAATCTTTCTTATTTAAAGAGGAATTCTGTGACGAGGGGGATGTGATCGGAGGGGAAGAGGATACTGGGTAAGCAGCGATGACGAAGGATCGCCTCGTCAGCTGGGGTCTCGAGGATGGCGGTGGGTTGAAGGGTTTGTGGGCTGAACCAGATGTAGTCGAGGCACAGAGGCTTGACTGTCCCCAAGTCTTCACTGGCGTCGTCACAGTTCGTTATCGCAGGCTCAGTTCCCTGTTTAAAACGTTGTTAAAGTTAATTTTATTAGTTAAATTCGAGCATAATAAAAATACATCGCGCAATATGACGCACACACATAGACATCTAACGTTAAAGATAGGCGTACATGTATATTGGATAAGTAGGATTTTTTAAAAAGAGAAAAAATCCATTGAGAATAGGTCAAGGCTTATCACAAAATTATTGAAATAAAAACCATGCAAGTAGTAGATTAATACATTTATCAATACGACTGAAGAAAACACTTAATGATCTATAGAAGTAGAGGCAATAGATCGATTTATAGTCTTTCCAATTGCTTTGTGCATATCAATCCTACGACAGCAGTAGCCCTACGTGATTGTTGGAGTTCACCAATCTAGCTGAGATAAGATTTAAAAATTAATAGTCGATATATATTTCATCGACGTTAGGTAACGGAAAACCACCTCAGAAGTAATATTTTTCCCAAGCTAATAAGATAACTAAAGTATGTAATAATAAGTCATAGCATTTTGTTAATGGATTATCTTGTTGATGATATTGATGAAGTGTGAGAGAAGTCTCTAAGTATTATGAATAATTATGTCACTTGGATCTGCGGTTTAGATGAGCAAACTAGAGAGAGATATATTTCTTTAAGTGTATTACACCAATTGTTCGCTTAAACCTACCCAGCGGGAATTTATTTCCGTACTTCCTAAGCTACTACTAAGGATGTACAAGCATATGATTCGGCCGAGCACAAGTGCAGTCAGTTGTTAAATCTAGAAAATGAAACTAGTCAATCATTTATAATTTCTCACACCCGAAATTAGTAGCCTAGCCTACTGTATAATATCAGAGAAACACATGAGTAGACGATAAATTACAAATAAAAAAACACAAAGCTAATAACAACGCAAGTTGCGTCGTTGACATAATTGGGTGAAGTGGAAAAATGTACTGCGTTTAAAAAAAGGAGGAAAAAGTTTTCTCATTGTTAGTCGAGGGGGGATATGCATGCATGTGTCGTTGATTTAGGGAGGATGGACGCCCCTGCCACAAATATCCCTCATTTGAATTATATGACCACAAATAGTATCCTTCATTTGAATTATACGCCAACCACTAATATCCTTCATTTGAATTGAATTAAAGTTTAAGTATAAGACATGGGATGGAATTTGTCGTAGCGGTTAGAGTTTTCGCCTCCGACGCAAGTGGCCTGGGTTCAAAGCCCAGATCTATTCAGCAAATAATGAATATCCCCTGTGCTCATGAAAATCAAATCATGCATCGGATGTATCTTGCTGCCAATTGACGTTATTAATATCAGCGATATGATTAACAAAGGAAATGATTGATAGTAACATTTCAGGAATCTGTAAAGCAGTTTCGAAGATCGGTTACCCCCATGAAACTCCTATAAAAATTGTCGGAGATTGTCATCGGTAGCTAAATCATTATTAAACATTTTCAAAACTGTTGTTGCAATTAATTATTTGCCGCAAAACAACTTTTTAGTTTATTCGTGTTCAGTTTTGAAAGGTCTACTCGGTAGCTAAAAATAAAATATTCAAAATGGCTTTTCCAAGTAGTTATTGTCGCGGATGCTCAAGAGCAATTTATTCACTTTCACTTCAAGAATAGTTTCATTCTATATTTTCTATGCAAACTAAAAGCAGTTTGCACTTCGTAAAAACAGGAAATTAATTTCTTTGCTGTCTTCGATTGTTTGCGGCCGCACGCCTTCATCCGTTAAGTGCAAAGAAGTGAAAAGTATGAACTTACCACAACGGATTTGTAAGAGCTCTCCAATTTAAATTCGTTTGTCGAATAAGCATCAGGTAACAATTCTACCATCCCATAGGCTCGCAATCTTGATACCTTTAATGAAAAAAATCATAAACCAAACACTGACGGTATTAAATGAATCGGCTGTTATGCTTAAATTCAACTAATGAAAAATAAAAATAAAATAATATTATAATATTATAGCACAGTAGCGTAGGGAGGGGGGTACAGGGGGGTCACGTGCCCCCAAGATGTCACGTAAAGTTTTATTCAGCTCACAATACAAGTGCACACATTGTATTTAGTGTGTGCATTCTCCAAGATTAAAGTGCCCCCAAAACTTAACCCTGGTTACGCCACTGTTATAAGGAACAGCAATTAATTTTGTAACGTATTTGTATTGTAATTCTCAACGGTTAAAATTTCAACGAACAAGTAAATGTCAAGCAACGTTATCGTAATATCACCTCAATCTACTTTCTCTCTATATCAATGCTTCTTAGTTTCAGTATGCTACATAACCGAAAGATAAAGCTATATAGAATTTAAGCTATCGTTAATTTGTCCATTCCATTTATTTCACATGATCTCATCAAAGAATCCTCAACATCTCTAATTAAAATTTTCAAGACTTTCATTATTTGTAAGTGCCACTTCAGCTTACCAAGAAGCCAATTGCAGAAAAGTAAACCATCCTTTACAACACGAAGTCAAATTAAAAATTATAATATAAAGAAATATTATAGATAGATCCACTAATATTTTCGACGGCGGATCAGATGTGCGGGGTTCAAATTCTTGGCTCGCCGTCACTGACATAGCTTTCGAATGAGGAAACTGACGTTAACATTAGCTTTACTTTTTTACAAGCACCAATGAATCCTATAAATCTACGGTAACCACCTCATCGGCAGAGATCTTCTCGTGACCCATACAATCGAGCTTCAGGAAATCTTTAACGCTGACGGCGCCCTCTGTGATCAGCTTGTAGCCCGGGTAGGAGGGAGGGGTGTTGAAGTCTCCGCATATTATCTGTGCGCAAACTGTTGGATGCTCTGACGTCACTTTCGCTACTGAAGAAGATGTTTCACGAGATATATGTTCAAGGGGTTTGTGCTCTGAGGCAGCATCGGGTTCATCGTGATCTGTCAATATGTTACACATATCGGAGTATAAAACACTAAATATAGGCCTATTAAGCACATAAAGTAAAAGCTACAAGTTTAAAAATTGTATTCGTACCACAAATGTCCTGTCATAGATGGTCATGCGGATTTCGACCCTTGACTTTATCAGGCACGCATGCTCTCAACTAGGTCACCAGCCCCTGTCATCATCGTCATCGTCGTGATTATCATGATCACGATCCTCATCATCATCATCGTCGTCGTCATCATCATCCTCATCATCATCATAATTTCCCTTTGAATCCCAGTTTAACCAGTGTCGGAATACGAATAGACCTTCTCCAATCCACTCTGTCCCACAACGTAAAAACGTCTCCATTAGTTTTAGAAAACTTTGTACCAATTTATGGAGCCTATGCGCTTACCAACCGAATACCTTTTCTGACGTTGGTTTGCATCTTAGACGTTTGTTTGGATTTTACTGCTTTGTAACCATTTCCGACAGGTGCAGTGCACAGTTGGTCTCTTCATCAGATTGCAACTGATTTAATTAAAGTTTTGTTGCTTGCTTCAAAGTATAGTTCAAAGTATAGTTTGCTTCTTATTTATTATATTCAAGTTTTCCTTAAACGAAGCGGAGCCTAGCTAGCTTTATACCGAATTTGTCTCCAATTAGTCTTGATATGGTGCTAAGGTACAGTACCTTTCTCTCCGAATGATATAGCAAATCTCAGAATGATACAGCATATTCAGAATCTGACAGCAAAGAAAACTACATCAAAACTTAATTGAAGAATAAAATTATCTAACTAGATTTATTGTCGTTTCCATGATGACTTTGATCATCGCAATGTCTACAGGCGTGATCCAGAGACTTTGAGTTATTACAGAGATCTACGCTACAGGTCTTTTGAGATAACTCCTGAAGAAGCTGCATTCCCATCCAAATCTGAAACAAGATTTTCGGGAACAATATCGCTATATTACAAAAGCAAAACAAAATAACATATAGAACCACAACAAAAACAACATCAATGAGAATTA
Source organism: Enchytraeus crypticus (assembly GCA_905160935.1). Classification (NCBI taxonomy): domain Eukaryota; kingdom Metazoa; phylum Annelida; class Clitellata; order Enchytraeida; family Enchytraeidae; genus Enchytraeus; species Enchytraeus crypticus. Next base: position 587,579 of record CAJHZI010000767.1, read on the forward strand.
TACGATTAGAGTGCTACTGTAGTCCATGACAATATTGAGCAGTTTGGAACCAAATCCAAACCAATGAGCAGAATGTGGGTGGTCAGTAAACAGTGCGAACCAAACTCTGGGTAAATTGTCAAAGAAATGGTACTAGCGGAATTGAGGTTTAGGTGTTGGTCTCAGTTCACACACAAAAGAATGATGAAGTATCCTATAGTCTATATCTTATCTAGCTGATTATCTATTAATCAATCAATTATCTATTATCATCTATTATCAATCAATTAATGTTTAGCTAATAAATCTGATTTTATTACGTTTTTATTTAGGGCCTACCTGAAATGTCTGCAGGGCAGGGCCGCGCAGTTCAGTCCAAGCAATGTGCACGTTAACAACAACAACATCTCTGCCACTCGACAGGTGGAGCAATCTAACCCCCAGGCTGGCTTCAGGTCTGTCAAGCGCTGCGACAACTTCTGACATCTGCCGACTGTCCAATTTAGCGCTATTCTAAATGTGTAAGACGACAAACAACAACAGCATTAAAATAACATCTCAACAACATAGGTCATGTGCTTCTATGTTCATGGCAATAGTAAGCACATGATCTGATATTGTACAGCGAGAGGACGTAAAACATAAACTACATTAATAGGAAGTGAAGGGCTCAACAGTAATGGTAAAATAACGACAAGAGCTTTAGAGAAATACATTTAAAAGGACACAAAGATCACTTATAGCGAAGATAGCAACAGAGAAAACAAAAAAAGCTAACTATAGAAACTAAGACGAAAGTTTAAAAGCCTAATAAATAAAACGATAAATATAAAACAATCAACAAACAGAATTCTTAGACTAATAAATCGGATTTGAATAGCTCATTTTATATAATTAAGTAGTTAGAGTCTAGTACATATTGAACTAAAAAAAATTTCATAGCTAATACTGCAATACATAAACAGAAGGAGGGATTACGCACAGGGGCGGATACAGAAATTTTTTAAGGGGGCCCGAATTTTTTTTGAGACTGCAGATTTTTTGCTTACGCCATGCCTCCTTCGGGACATGTGACGCAACCATAAAATTTCTGTGGGTGGGGGGTTAGGGCTAACTTTTTTCACTACTGGGCTCGGCTCATAATGTGAGTGTATCCCCGTATCTTACCCACTCCCCACTCATACCCGTACTAAAGTGAGAGGAAAACCTAAAATGCCTAAAATTCTACATTTGTTGTGGAAAAGAGTAGGTTAATTTTTCACCTCTGAAGGAACTCAGCGGATCTTGACGAATTTCAAAAGTGACCTAATTTTGGCGGTAGGGGGGGCTTAAGTCTCTCCCAGCCAAGGCTGTTTGCACCACTACTCCGGGACAGAGTTCACATGTTTTACTTACATCTTTTTTCCACTTACGCAGTGGTTAAAATGAAAATTGAGAGCTAGTGAAACGATCAACATTTTTCGGACACCCTTCCATTATACAGGGCTCCTAGGATACCAAATATGGGCCCCTAATCCCATATTAACTCCTGTGACATTGGTTGGTCAGTTTTATTCATTAAGGAAGCTGTTCGTAGAAAATTTGTTAGCAGTGTGGAACAGTCACTCTTGAATGCTTCACTGATAGTTTAACATTGTTTCACTCTCAGATACTTGTTTGCATCTGCATTGGTTGCTTGTTGTGTATGTTTTGCACATTTTTGTAATTTCTTTCTTTTTGCTTTGTCTGTGGATTTATTCACGAATAAATAAATAAAATAAAATAAAAAAATATTAGAAAAAATTGATCTAATGGAACTGAGTTCCCTGTCGTACCCCCTTCCTCCCCCCTAACCAATGCCCTTACAAACATATTGACACAGAAAATTACAATAGAAACAATGAAAATATATTTTAAATTTTTTTATCGCCGGGCCTAAGCGGGGGCCAGGGCCCCCTGGATCCGCCACTGACTCCTAAATTTAATTTAAGAGCTTTTTTGTTTATTGATTATTATTTTGGTGACTTATATGACGGGCTTTCATTGCTTTCGCAGTGTTGTCTTCTAACGATGATATTATACCAATAGTCTTAAATTGGGTATTGCATCTTTCCAGGCTCCTGAAGTTTTAAAAATCGTCCTAAGGGGGAGTTAATCCCAACACTCCTCTTGGTTGCCCCATTGAAAAAACTCTTAGCGGATTAATTTAAAGCTCCTGTTCTGCCTGAAATGTGCATAGATAAGAGACAAAGCAAAAAATATATCTTGACAAAGTATTTCTACCAATTTTATTCAGTAAATTACAAGTGATTTCATTAAATAATTAGCAAATTCTAAACCTTTCTAATCAGTTCTGCACCAGTATCCTTCGTAGTCCTGACTCGTTTGCATATAAACTTAAAGGTTCCGGTCTTCCAGAATATTGCCAATCCTTGTCCCACGGCAGTGCTCACGTGGACTCCCGTGTATCCGAGATCCTGGAGGGATGGAGTGAGAATGGACTCGAAGTGATCGACCTCGACCTCCTGCAGGCAGACAACCTCGGGGGACATCGACTGGACCTCCGCCATGATGTGCCCGTGACGGGCAGCCATGTAGCGTACCTGTGCAGAGACAGGAAATTCTCGCAAATACAGGGGTGGATAATTCTTTTGAAAAAATTAGGTTTGTAGGATTTTTTAGGTTTTTTCCACAGTTACTTTGAAAGTTTGAACTCCCTGAACTCATAACCAGAAATGAGAAATGTGAGGTTACACTACTGACTTGACAATGACATTACAATAGCTTAGCTATTAATTTGCAGCATTTTTCAAAGGTTATTGTCAAATTTTCAGATTTAAATTGTCAAATTTTCAGATTTAAATTGTCAAATTTTCAGATTTAAATTGTCAAATTTTCAAAAGATTTCAAATTTACAGTTTTCTTAAAAACCTAAAAAGCCATATCATGGGCTATTAGGTTTAAAAAAAACCTACTTTGCCACCTCTGTTAAACTGTGCTAGTCTTTAAAGTTCAAGAACATAGCCGGTGTAATATGAAATGCGTTAGTTAATAGAATATTGAAACAATCCGTGTTAAATATTTTAAGAAGAATCATCCTATTCTAATTTCGTTTGTATACCGCTTAATTGTATTTATAGTTAGTCAGACAACTTTTAAACTGCGAAGTTTCTTTTATATGGTAAGGTTGCAGCAGTTTTTTTAATGGTATATACTTAGTAGAGCGCTTGCAATTTGCAGCTTTAGGTACTGCGCGATACTGCCTAATCTACACATAATAAGTTTCCATAATTAAATATACATGTATTAGCCTACAAAGAACACACCCCTTTGCCTGCCACAAAGGGGTGTTAACCGTACATACTCAATTGCTATTATCCTATCTATTGTATTAGTACAGAGATAAAACACGAAAAAACTACATAAACACTAAATTCCGGCTAAACCGGATTAGTTTTTAATAATTTAACAATATCCATACACCTGGCGCAGCCGTGCCGGCAGAACATACATTGATTAAGTCATAGCTTCGGATAAGGTAAGTAGAGCTTCGGACCTTGAGCTCAAAGATAAAATGTCGCTTAAAGATATGTTGTTATTATTCCAAAATGGGCATGCAAATAATGAAATAACGTCTTTTGATATAAAGAACCCGTAACAAGTGCAATCGCCGGAACGACGATAACACTAATCATTTTAAGAGGATTACGAATAAAGATAAGATAACGGATAACTTGGATAACGGGAGATGCTTACCTTACTAGCTATCAGCCTGTTTGTCTTGACTTATTTGTTATTACTCTATTTGCTGTTATTGCTACTATACTAATTTTGCTTAACCGTTAATTCGACACACGAATTCTCCTGCACGCCCATAAGCTTAGGCCCCTTTAGGCTGATATTAGGACAGTCGATTAACTCCATAGATCTCTTTTATTCATTCATTTAACATTATCAGCATCTTTCCAGGTATTATAGGAAAGATGCTGATAATGTTAAAGGTTAGGATTATAAAATTGTGTTTATTGATTATACCATCACACATAATTCGCTTAATACAAGCACTGTATGAAAATCAAGAGGCTGCTATAGTAAGGACTTCTTGTGGAGACACAGATTGGTTTGGAATCAATAGAGGTGTGCGTCAAGGCTGTATTTTGTCGCCGTCTTATTTAATATGTACGCAGAAGCAGTGTTGCGAAAGGTAGATATGATTGAATCAACAGTAGGTGTGAAAATTGGTGGGAGAAACATCAACAACCTGAGGTATACGGATGACACCACTCTCCTCGCGGAGAGCAGGGAAGGTCTGGAACAATTCATATTAAAAGTTAAAGAAGAAAGCGAAAAAGCTGGTTTGTTCCTCAACATTAAGAAAACCAAGATCATGACAACTGATATTGCTGAAACCGAAATCAGAATTGACAATGAATATATTGAGACAGTCAACGATTTCGTCTTTCTTGGTTCTAAAATCGTCCGTGAATCAGGACCAGAGATAAAACGGCGGATAGCAATGGGGCGCACTGCGATGACTGGCATGATGAAAATTTGGAAGAGTAAAGACATAAGCCTCGTTACCAAATGCAGGATAGTCAATGCGATAGTCTCCTCAATTGCCACCTATGGATGCGAAAGTTGGACGCTAAAAAAGGCGGATAGAAGGAGAATCGACGCTTTCGAGCTTTGGTGTTGGAGACGCGTGTTACGAGTCCCGTGGACGGCTAAAGTTAATAATAGAGATGTGCTAGATCGCATAAAACCAAGTATTTCTCTTGAAGGGAAGATCATAAAGCAAAGGTTGTCATACTTTGGACATGTCATGCGAGCGAGTTCAATTGAGATATCAATTATGCTAGGACAGGTCAGTGGAAAAAGGAGGAAAGGTCGTCAAAGAACGCGTTGGCTTGATACTGTAGAATTTAACCACAACACCAGCATAGCGGATTTGAGGGAGGCGGTAAGAAATCGTGATACATGGAGACAGATAGTTCATAAAGTGTCCAAGAGTCGGCTTCGACTGAATGGATAACTCATCATCATCATCATCATCATCATCATCATTATAAAATTTTGTACCAATTTCTGGAACTTGGACGCGCACCAACCGCATACTCCTTCTGACGTTGGTTTGTATCTTAACGATTTGTCGCCTTTTATGACACGTCCAGCCCATGGTCGTTATATTCTTCAGCACCTCGGAAACAATGAAGCTGGTAAAGCTAATGTTAACGTCAGTGTCCTCACTCGAAAGCGATATCAGTGACGGGGGAACCTAATACCGACATCGCCACTGGCTCCAGCCAGGCGATGTTGATTCTTTGTTCATTTAACAAATAAGCTCATAATTAAATAACTAAAATTATATGTACTTGTAATCAAACTTATCATCCTGTCTAACCGCTTCAGGACAGTGAAGGTACTGCCCCTCTGGAATGCAGTGATCTGACAGAATGTTGTACGTGGCCACACGAAACCTCCTCGTTTCTTCATTGTCTAAGCCAGTCCCTTCCTCGCTTAGTCTAGGTCGCTTTGCACCAACACCATCACTGTCAGAATGATCTGTCGTGTTACAGGCACAACCGTGCCTGTGCTCAGTTTGATTGTGGGGCTCAAATGATGTCGTCGCATTAGAGTCAGTTGTCTGTATAAGATCTTGTTTGATTGCTTCAACAACCGAATCATCGGCAAATTCATTACCACCAGCAGATAAACAGCTATCACCAGCAGATAAACTATTGCCATCAGAAGATAAACCATTTCCGCCATCATATAAACCATTACCACCAGCAGATATCCCATTACCGCCAGCAGATAAATAAGATGAAATAACAGCAGTAGAAGCATTTGAAACAAGTTCGTTTTGTGTTCTGTTGATTTGATTACCAAGAGAAAACAACTGCGAGGTTTCCTCCACAGTTTGCTGTGATGGAGTCAGCGCATTGGCTCCAGCAGAGAAGATAGTTCTACGAGTTGGACCAGCCACAGAGACTGAAGCAGCACAGACAGATGAAGCAGATGAAGTGGTTGATTTGGCAAACCTCCATCTTCGAGGAAACACTTTGGCTAAATCAGCCTCTAGAACACCGGTTGATGACGTCATCTTAAGAACTTGCGCAGTGACCTTCATCTACCTCCTTCACAATATAGTATTAATATAGCATTTTAATAATAATATAGCAGTATACTGAAGCGCATTTTTACTATATATCTGTATATAGAATTATTCAACTCCAGGTGAGTAGGCTGTAGAAAAATTGTACGGGGAAGCAAACTAATCACGGCGGGATTAGCGCACTTGGTTTAGTTGCGCGTCAATTATTGAAGTTAAGCTGTATCGACCTCGGTTAGTACTTTGTGGTGTACCTTGGAAGACCGAGTGTTGCTAAAAGCTTAGGAAGGAAAAAATCCCAGGGTGATGGAAGGTTATTATTAAATCCGCTCCGGCTGCAATTGATGCGCCATCAAAAGGCAACGATTACTAATAACCATGGAGTGGAAGGAGGAAATGGGTCTTAAAACAAGCATCTGTGCTTCCTGATCCAGTGTGCCGTTATGTTATGTTTATGTAATCACACCAGATGCTTTGAGCTCAGGTGGTGGTATAGCATATCGGTTAGATATCGATTGCGAATTAGTAGATGTAGGGTTCACATCTCGTGCTCTTTCCGTCACTGATATGCTCTGATATGCTTTTGATATGGGAAACTGACGTTAACCTAGGCTTTAGCTTTGTAGTATTTACTTGTTATGATAAACTGATAAGGTAGCAATATAGTTCGCCGAAATTGATAAGTGAAGAAACATCCTGACGCTACATCCTCCCTGACGAAAATGGGCTCAGTAATTCACCGCGGCAGTGAACTGTCGTGACAATATTCATGAATATTTTGTTGACTCAGAATTTAAAATAGCATATTATGACGTTTATTCATTTTGACAATAGAAAGAATATACTTTAGCAAAAAAGTTATTTTATTGCGTAACAAGAACTGTTCACTCTATTAGCAGGACAGTTTACATTTTAAAGCTGTTGTGATCGTAGACGGTTGATTCAATACAGAAAGCAATGTATTGCAATGTATTGCAATACATTGCACGCAAGTCTCTGCAGTCGAGACTTGACGTAAAATTCAGAACACAATATTTTAATTTGGAGCATATAAAAGAGAGTATAAAAGAGAGTATAAAAGAGAGTATAAAAGAGATTATAAAAGAGAGTATAAAAGAGAGTATAAAAGAGAGTATAAAAGATAGTATAAAAGAGAGTATAAAAGAGAGTATAAAAGAGAGTATAAAAGAGAGCATAAAAGAGAGCATAAAAGAGAGTATAAAAGAGAGTATAAAAGAGAGTATAAAAACGAAGTTAACACATCTTACCGGGGCTAGAAATAAAATAAAATTAAGAAAAATTAATTTACTCTCAAGCTACCTCTGCTAGTTACGGTTAATTTTGAATTTCTAAAACATTTGATGCGTAGCCTATGCTTGAAAATTCTGCGATTCCTATAGGATTTTAAACCATAAGCTACTCAGAAAATGTTTTAGAAATTAACAATTAGTCGTGACTGATGTTCATTTACATTAAAAAATTTGTGAAAAGTATCCACAATTGTATCGAGAATAGATCCTGATAAGTTTAAAAATTTCATTTGATTTCGCAATCATTGGATAGAAAATCCTAATTCATATTTTCGATATCGTGTTTTTTTAAATTCTAATCAATTTGATGCGATCCACACTTTGTCTAATTTAACAGTAGTCATTTCAGGTAAAAATATTGCATGCTTAGAATTGCTTACATTGAAGGAGAAAAAAATCACATTGTAATAATAAAATGTTATAAGTAGGCCCAATGTTACAAATTTCGATTAGTAATTTGTTTATTAACGAAGTTTGTGTTTCAGCTAATTTCTTAAATTTAAAAAGATTTTAAATACATTAAAGATGAGTTAACAACTTTCGTCTTTCGTAAATTCTCTCTCTTTCAAAAGTTCACTGCCTGTTGGTAGGTCCAGGGCATATAACTCCTCCACATATTTCTCGGCCTTTCTCTACATAGCAACATACAAATTAATTATCAAACCATCCAGCATCCCAAGTCTCGGTCTTCATATAGCCCCTTCTCCTTCCATTTTTCCTTCAATTAAGTCGTTTAATAAACCAATCTCTCTCAGGATATTACCCATCCAGTTAGATCGGTTCTTCTTTCCATTCCTTAGGATATTTATCAACTGTCTATTTATGCCAATCCCCTTTAGCACTTCTTCGTTCCTAATTTTATCAGTCCATTTGATTTTCTCCATAGCTCATTTCGAATGCTTCTAGTTTTCTAGCATCCTCCTTTAAGTCCATGTTTCACAACGGTACAATAGCGTGGTCCAATCTAAAGTTCTAACAATCTTCGTAGCTTTCTTTTCAATCTTCTTATTAGTAATTCTTTCCTCTTACTGATGCCAGTTTTTGTTTGCGCAAATCTACATTTATATTCCAAATTTCGTCAACTATATGAGATAATTTTCATCTTACGAAAGGACATCAGCAACAGGTCTGCCTGAAATTTTAAATCTATCATCTTTGAGAGAGCCAGACTGGTTAATAAATGAAGGTCGTCCCTGATTCGAGTACTCAAAGATTTCAATCAACTAATTGTATTCGTAAAAAGCAGTCGCTTTCGTTACAATGACAAATGCACTAATGATTAGATTAAAATTGATTTAATAGAACACTGATCTAGACCTACTATAGAACTACTGATTTATCAAATAAATTATCGTTATAATTATCGTTACTGCGCTGTTAGAATAAAACTTGACTTACCTTGAAGTAAACTTTGTTAGTAAAATTATAAATGATAGTAGTGATTGTTAATTATATAAATGTACTAGTCTTGTCGTTGGAGCTAGCCTAAGTCTATAAATAAATCACAGTACGGATATTGAGTTTAGGTTTACTATTTGTCAATAGGATACATGTAGTGCGCTATACCAGTACGTTACGCAGAAGAGCGGACTAGTGCACTAGTGCACTGCTGGTATATCGATGTTTTACGCTTGTTAAATGCTGCACGGCGCACAGGCTGACAGTCGTTAACTTGACATACAAAGCGCGTCGTTATATAGGCCGCATTTCAGCGATCACTTGCTTAAATAGAGATGTGGATGGCAATAAGCCATTACAAATATTATTGTCATTAAAGTGCAAAAAAGTAAAAGTTATTATTATTATTAATTATATTATTGTATTAATGTTAATTTATTGCTGTAATCATTATTATTCTTATTAAAATTATACGATTATTATTAGGCCTAATAATTAATTACACAAATTCAGTGAGCAAATCTGCCGCTCGCCTTTTGCTGCCTATCTCACAGAGCCTATTATATTATTTGAATGTGACTCAAATTAATTAAATAGGTCACAGTTATGACTATTAAGTAGTTAGATCATCTTTGATGCGCTTCAAACTAACCAAAACTAAGACCGAAACTGCTTACATAACTCAAATGGTCAATGTTCAATGTAGGATGTGACATTTGAAATTTCATATAAATATTTAGTAGGTTATTCTCTTAACAGTACACTGACTTGCATTGGTACACGAACTTGCATCGTTGTTGTTGGTTAGTATATTTGCGGATCTAAAATAAGCATATATGCTTTCTGAAGCACTATGGTTATAAGTTATGTTATTTGCCTTGCTGCTTTATTTAGTCACGGCTTAAGAGAGTAGCCTAAATAAATAGAGTCTGCAGATCCAGTGACAACTCCATGCAGCAGTAGACATGCGGTGGAAGAAGTTATTTTAACTGAAAAGTGGGGCATGCATTTAAATTTTGTTAGAAAACGTCAAAAGCATTAATGTCAGGAAGTTTTTGAAAATTTTAGCACGGCGAAGACAGATCAAACCCCTGCTATATTAAACCAATGATCTGTCAAGTACTATGGTATATGAATACGACGAACTTATAAAAACATTATTTAGAACTGGTGCATTTTTATGCGGCTTGTCATTCGGTCGAAATATTGCTGTTACACCCTGTGTTACGATAGCATTAAAGTTAATATTTGCAAATAATATTATATCATAATACACGCATAAATAACGACATTATCAACATTTCTTAAAATAAACTGTAGAATAAAATAAACATTATAATAAACTGTAGGCCTAATATTTAATATTTCTTTTATATATAATGTTTCAACGAGGCTTTCATAAATAAAAGTGATGAGCACTAGTAGTGATGAGTACTAGTGATGAGTACTAGTGATGAGTACTAGTGATGAGTACTAGGGATGAGTACTAGTTATGAGCACTCGTAGTGATGAGTACTAGTGATGAGTACTAGTGATGAGTACTCGTAGTGATGGGTAATAGTGATGAGTACTAGTGATGAGTACTCGTAGTGATGAGTAATAGTGATGAGTACTAGTGATGAGTACTAGGGATGAGTACTAGTGATGAGCACTCGTAGTGATGAGTACTAGTGATGAGTACTAGTGATGAGTACTAGTGATGAGTACTAGGGATGAGTACTAGTGATGAGCACTCGTAGTGATGAGTACTAGTTATGAGTACTAGATATGAGTACTAGATATGAGTACTAGTGATGAGTACTAGTGATGAGTAATAGCGATGAGTACTAGTGATGAGTAATAGCGATGAGTACTAGTAATGAATAATAGTGATGAGTACTAGTGATGAGTACTAGTGATGAAGACTAGTGATGAGCACTCGTAGTGATGAGTACTAGTGATGAGTACTAGTACACAGAAATTTTCTATCCAGTCAGCTGCCCAGTAGTGAAGTGGATGGAAACTTACCCTTATCAGACAGATACAAAACTATGTCTTAGATAATCCATTTCATTAATTAATATGTTATCTTGTTTATCGGACCCTAGTGAAGTTTATTATTTGTTCAAATCAGAGTTGTCAACAAAACATCGATCTTTTGTCGGTGTTCCTTAAATCCCAATAGGAACTCCACTCACAAAAACAGAGATGACATAGACCTGAGATGACATAAGAGAATTAGCGCGGTATCTATTATGATCTAGTAAAACATTTACTAAACTTAACATTTACTAAACTAGATAACATCTCGATTACTTGGAATTTGAATTAACCAGCGATATTGCATTTGTTGTATGATGAGTCAAAGGTGAAATATTTTGAACTGGTTTTTGCTAGCAAACATCTGACACTTTACTCTTAGGTTGGCGCTACAGAAATTTGAATTCGGGACATCGCGACTAAGATGATGACGAATTGCTCTACGGCAGTAGACGTTAAGAAAGTGACAGTGAAACAAAAAACATGACACTAAAATTTCGTAGGCCTACTTACTATAAAATAAATATATGCATTTATATAAAGGTGTATATATTACTCCAGTAGGACTATTACAAAACAAATAGGCTACGTGAACATTGAAGAAATATAACTATTGAACGGTACTTACATTTTACAGGTTAGGCCTACTTGTGCTTATTCAATTGACAGCCTTATACATTTGTTTTATATTTGTCTACCAGTGAATTTGTGAAATAAATTAATATAATAGGCTAAAAGGGGAGGTCTAACATAATAACTCATAATGTAAGTTAAACTTAAGATGGCAATGGGCTGCCCAATGTCATCTCAAGTTGGACTCAAGAAAGAACTTAATTTTTTATGTTATTATGATATTTCTTCGAATAGGCCTATTATTTATTCTAAAATCGAAATGAAGCCTGTATTCATTGTGTTCGCCACTGGCTGGAGCCAGTAGGCCTTTGTGCGGGGTTCAAATCCTGGGCTCGCCCGCGACTGACATCGCTTTCGAGTTAGGAAACTGACGTTAACATTAGTCGATTACTGCGGAAGGTTAGGCATTCAGCAAACCCTACCTGTACAATGACGGAGTTCTCAGTTCACCTGAGCGACTTTCAACACTCCACAGAGAGTCTGAAGAATCAATAACTTCTCTATAGAAATCTCTCTCATTACTAGCGCGACCTTCTGCTCTCTCTCTCTCTCTCTCTCTCTCTCTCTCTCTCTCTGTCTGTCTCCCTGTCTGTTTTTATTATCTTCATACTTATCGATATTCCATTCTATTCTAGTTCACTCGTTTCCATGACACAGCGTTTATATGCTTTCTCTCGTGTTCTCTCATATCTTTCATCACCTCCTTAATTCTATCTCTCTCTCTCTCTCTCTCTTAGTTAGATCTTCCTCAGGTCTGTTGTACACTACAGTAGGCCTACACAGAATATTTTGAAGTTGACAGTTTCTTGACGGTCGACTTGTCGGCTCCGGCGCCTGCTGTGTATCATAATATACTCGTATTACTGGGTACATTAACTTAGCTCTGAAGTTCTGGGGTCAGCCCCCACTACCTCTGACTTCAATAAAACTTATACCAACGTTTTGGGCAGAAATGGGCCGTTGACAATGTTTTGGGCTAGCTGGTACTGTTCCAGAAATAATTGCATTTGAAGTTCTGGGGTCAGCTCACCACGACATCCGATTTCAATAAATTCTGAGTATGACTATTTACATGTACTTTTAGCACAGCACTGTGACAGAACCCCAGAGAGATAAAATCATGTCATTCTATGGAAACAGAATTGAAATAAGATTTTAAGCGATATATGTTATGTTCCACCTTGCTACTTTTTCTACTAATTTTACATTTCAGACAAACTTTGAAATAAGATTCTTTTACTTTCAACTGAATATAAAATGCTCAATTAACATAGAATTTGTTACAGATAGAAATATTATATCTGGATCATTTTGTAGGTAGAAAAGACTAGTAGTCAATGGCGATATAGTCAGTATACAATATCAAACATAAAATAATCAATTAACAGTAAAATATTGATTGAACGACTGCCACTATGGCAATATTTATACAGAATATTATTTCACAGTAATCTAACTGTACACTCTTGTTAGAAATCATATTTTCTAGCTCGATCTAGGGACTCCTGACTCATTCCACCATCTTTATATTTGACTTTGTTCTGCACCATTCCCTGCACAACTATAGTGATCTCTTTGCAAGATATATAAATTATATATAGATATAGATTGCACTGAATTAACATTAAACGAGAGCAAATCTGGACATTCTTACTCATATAATTGTAGCATTCCAAATGATTTCCTAATCGTCGGCTAAAAGCTACGTAGTGTCCAATGCTGGACAACTTGACAGTTCAGTAATGTGAAAAGCCAACTGCGCCGGCCATCATTTATTTATTTCAATTTTATTTATCATACGCACATGATAGCACCATATTTCCATTAATTATTAATTAGGTTCCATTAATCTTCACATACAATATTATAAAAACGGTAAAGCACTATAATACTTACGACAGTTAAGAGTTAGATTATTTATATATCATAATTATATTGTTTGTCCTGAAGGTTTAATTGTGTAGGAATATCTCCCAAGGCCACTACAACATCGGCAGCAATGTCAGATGTTTTTGCAGAGATTAATAAACGTTCAATTATAAGCAAACAAGAAAGTTCCAAAGAGTGCTCTCTTACAGAATCACAACCCGCGCATTTGCTTCCGTTGAGTATAATCTGGTTGGTGGTCATTTCTTGAAGTCTGCACAAATTCCCCCAGTTAAGATTATGCTTAAGACATCTTGTGTGTAAGAACAGTTCCCGGCGCAAGTAGGGTTTTGTCACGCAAGTTGCTGTTTCCTTATTGCAAAGAGGAACTGGCAGAATTTTTGACACCATATCTGTTACTGTGTATTCTGCTGACACTTGTATTAATCTTAGCTGTAAATAATTAAGAATAAATAGTTCGCGAAAAAGTAACATTCGAAGTCTATAGGTTCGAGAAGTGACTCCTTTGATAATAACCTCCTTGACTATTTGAAGTAATTTTTCTTCTTTTCGAGATTGTTCAACTATGTCGTACAATTATGGATGATCGCAAAACGGTGTGAAGAGTAACTGGATGATACTATTCAAAGCACAAGTGTTGGTAGATAAGAACTTTATTTTGTCAATTGGAATTGGTTTTAGGTTCTACTCTCCATTACGTAAAATGCCAATAACTCGTCTCTTCCCTACATTTATGCTCAAATCCATACTTCTCCACTCCGTCTGAGAATCTAAATACTTCCTGCGTTTTTTCGCAGAAGTAGACCCAAAATTTTTTCAATTCTCGAAGCGGTACATACCGGAGTTGAAGTCCTTTCTTACACTGTCATCTTCCGTGTTTCTCCCAGTTTCGCTAAAGAGGCCTTGATTAAAGGAATTTCTTTCATTGGTTTCTCCAACAGTCTGTCTCGCACGTGAGTGGCACTTAAGCACTTTGCCATGTCCTTCTGCCTCTCCGTCTACAGGTGAGGAACATTCTGAAAAGAGATGAACAGGCTTGCAGCATGTAATCCACTTATGTGCCCCCTGAGGCTATCTCCAGCAGAACAAGCAGGACATCTGATGTTTCTAGGACTGTCATCTATTTCTAGGTCGTCATCTACATGTAAGATACGGGAAGCAAGATGTATTACTTCACTGGGACTGTCTTCTCCTTGTATGTCGTCATCTACATCTGGGACTTGGCGAGCAGGAGATATTGCTTCACTATGACTCTGATATTCTTTGACTGTATGTCCGCCTCGTGAAGAAAGTTTGGCTAGATTTATTCAGCAGTAGAGATCTTGGATACGTGCAAATTGGGATCAGCAGGTTGCACCAGCTATTGCGGTTACGTGAATCGGCAAGAAATCATCCACTCTCAGTGGCACCTGTTTATGAGCCAAAATTCAATTGTTTAAATCATTGAAACTGCTTTCCACTGGCGCACTCGAAGCCGTTATATCTCCGTATTTGAAAACAGGAATCATTATGGCTGACCAAAGTGGAAAATAGCGCATTAACTGTTGAACTTATGTCTGGCAGATATTGCAAATTGTCTCGATCTCCATTGGTGGTAACACAACGACGAAACTCATCAGATATTTGCTGTACCGATGATTCAAACGATCTCTAGTTATCTGTCCTCATCAGAACTGCGCAATCCGCATCTTCAATTCCGGATCCGTCAGTACTGATGTGTTCTTCTGTAGTGACTGTACCTGAGATATTTTCATTAATGAAAAGCAGATGAAGAAGCAAAATTACTTCAGTTACTGCAATGGTATAGTAGGCCAAATCAGGAATTTAAAATTATATTTTAATTTCAATTGGAATTAAAATTGAACGCATTTGAAAAGATCAAACATAGAACTGAAAATATTAATTAATTTTTAATTTAAAATTGCCACGTTATATCCTCACGTTTGAGTAGTTTCATGCATGTCAGCAAATAATTTATAAATATTAAATTTATATTTGTTGAAGTAATTATAGTTATTTATCAAACAGTTGCAACATATTCGCTAATGTTCAATAAGGTCATCATACGGCCTTAAAACAACAGAACTGAAATCCAACTCAAAATTGATTTCTTTTTATGAAATATAAAGCAGTGAAGAATTAAAATTGAAATTAATAATGAAATTAATGCCAATGACATTAAAAGTTTGAAATTAAATTATTTCGATAAGAAATTAGAATTAGAAATTAATGTCGTGAAAGAAATTAGAAATAGAATTGAATATATTTAACGAAATTAAATATCTGACCTTTACCTATTGCCTGTATAGGTAGGCCTATTTCAAAAGGAAAATCGCCTGCAATTCTATTTTTGAGCCATAATTTTCTTCTTTCGCACAAACTTTCTGTGTTTGTTGACACGTCTCTTTTGTTTCACTCAGTGCTACAGTGAATATTGCTTGCAGTAATTTCGTGCATCATCTATGTCTGAGCATTGTAGGACTTGAGCCATGGATCGTATGTAAAATTTGCGAACTCGATCTGATTTTCCGCGCAAACAGGACCACATTGTGATATTCTTAATATGTGCAGCATCGCGTCGGATCTGACATTCGTGCAAGTTTATCGATTGCGATTTAATTCTAAGTAATTTGCCACTCTCTAATAGATAGCCTAACAATGACTGAAAGCGTGCAAAGGATCTTACAACTGTTGACAAGCGCCAATGACATATCAGTTACCACGAGTTTAGGACGTTCAGCTCCTGATCTAATCCATTCCGACAGCCAGAATGTTATACTATTGGTATCGTGACGCTCAGATAACACATTGCACACTGTGAACTGTATATAGGCCTAAGTTGTATTATCTTGAATTGTTATTTCATAAAGAAATATGTGACCAGATTTACTGCCGCCTTCGAACAGTGGAAGATGAACGAGATTGCCAGTAGCATCTATACTGACTTTAGAATAGTCGTGTTTTTGCAATACGCATTATAAATGTTAATCTGTAATGAACTCCAATAGTGAACGAAGACAGAACTGTCGGAGCGCAAATTCAAAGCCGCTAAAATAGCAAGGGAAATAAATATTTGAATTAGCATGTTGCAAGGTAATAACTGCCTAGCATCAACATCACACTGCAGCATCGACATGTCGAATGATTGATATTGAACCTTCACGCTACATAGCAAAACTCAACTCATCTAAGCGTCCTCTAATTAAAGTGATTGACACGTTAAAATTATCCAGACCCACAGCAATCAACAAACTGCATAAATATCGAGCCCAAAACTATGTCATAAATTTTATTGAAATCGGATGTCGTGGGGAACGACATCCGATTTCAATCTCGCTGGACAAGGAATCACTCTCCAACCACAGGCCCATATCCAATTTACCATTCATTTCCAAACTCACAGAGAGAGTAGTCTTTCAAAGACTCTCCACCTATCTTAAGCCCAACGACCTCTTCAATAATCACCAATCTCCTTATACCCAACATCGCTCTACTGAAACTGTTCTTCTTTCTGTCTGTAACACCATTACTAACGCCATGTGCACTCAACGTGTCACAGGACTTTGTACTCTCGATCTGTCTGCTGCTTTCGACACCATCGATCACCAAATCCTCCTACAACGTCTTTCCTCATGGTTTGGTATCCACGGCAATGCACTTGCTTGGTTTACTTCATATCTCACCGATCGTACTCTTAGCGGCAAAGTTGAAGAGTATTCCTCTCCGCCCTCCATCCTCAAGTACGGTGTGCCTCAGGGCTCTGTACTTAGTCCTATCCTCTTTAATTTATACACTACTCTACTAAGCTCCTTGATCTCTTCACATTCATTAGATCATCAACTTTTCGCTGATGACACTCAGCTGTACACATGCTTCACCCCCACTCCTATCCTGATGCTAAGGCTTGTCTACAGCAATCCTTTCAGGAGATATCTTCCTGGATGTCTGCCAATTTCTTGGCACTCAATCCATCCAAGACTGAGTTCGTGTTATTTGGAACACCTCAGCAACTTTCAAAACTGAACGAGGTGTCCCTGGCTCTCTCTCTTCCGATGTTTCAGTCACACCAGTTTCTTCTGTGAAGAATCTTGGTGTTATCCTCGACCACCACCTCTCATTCCACGAACATATCACTATTATATCAAACATATCATATTTGACTTCACAGGCATGTTTCTTTCATATTCGCGATCTTCGTTTAATAAGACCATTTCTTTCTCTCGAGACTGCCACTACAATTGGCGCTGTTCTTGTGCAATCCAAACTGGATTACTGCAACTCCCTATTTCTAAATCTTCTCAGTTGCGAGATTGATAGGTTGCAGTTCATTTAGAATTCCCTTGCACGTGCAGTCTTTCGTAGCTCCAAATATTTTCATGTTACTCCAATCCTCAAGTCCTTACACCGGCTCAAAGTTCGAGAACGCATTTTATACAAGACAGTTTCTCTAACTTATAAGTCTATTACCACTCCCGGTAATAGTTACATGTCCCACTTACTACAAGTGAGGCAACTAACCTCCAGGCAGTCATCTACCAGGTCGTCTAAGTTAGTTACTCTAGAGAGACCGAGCCTTCCTTCACGTAGCAAGCTGTCTAGGCGCTTCTTCCAGCATGCTGCCCCGCAGATCTGGAATTCTCTTCCTTCCACTCTGCGCACCCCCTCATCTATTCCTGATCAGCCTTTCCTACTTTACGAACAGTTTGATAAGCGATTGAAATCTTTTCTCTTCGACTTTTCATATCCACCAAACGTCCACGAACTGTGACCAACACGTAAACCTCCGTTCCGCTAGTACCCTTCCTTGGACTGACCACCCGGATTTTGGCTCGCACCGTTTATGGACCCCTCTCTCTGCTCATCGGCTTTGATTTGGTTGCAGTGCTCAATGTTGTCATGGACAACAGTGGCACTCTAATCGTATTATTGTTGTTGTTGGGAGCCCCCCACCAAATAATCATTAATAACTCTTAAACTATGCTAGCCCAAAACGAAATTTCAACGGCCCTTTTCTGCCCCAAAAGAGCCCAAAACGCTGATGCGATTTGATTTCTAGATTTTCGTGGTGGGGGGGGGGCTAAATTTCAGATTCTACGTTTCATTAACTCTTTAGATAATATGTTTTGAACAGCAGAGGTCGGCAGAAGTTACTAAAAACAGAAACAAATAATAGTTAAAGGAGTACGTTCGTTCCACTGGAACGAACGTGCTCCTTTAACTATTATTTGTATTATTATAACTATTATTTGAACGAACGGAGCACTTAAGATTTATGACACAAGTGTCAATGACAGTCTGGCAATATTTAATCAAGTGCGTTTTGAGTTCCTGTAATATTTGAAAACCATGATCAGTAACCATGATCCTTATTGTAGTGAACCAAGTTGACAAAATCTTTCCCGAAACTGAATTTGCACCCTAAGATGAACAAATAATCGAAAAAGTCTGTGTTTTGAATCTCTAAACTGTGTTGACTTTTGTATTTTCTATTATTAAGAATAACAAAAGAATAACTGTAATCCAAACCTACATTCCAATCCAATGGACAACAGTAGGTCAGCATCTCTGGCCCTGGATTTGAATCACTGACTGTTTATAATAGCAATATACGAGGAAAACAACTTTGTTTTATTTTATTTCTACCATTTCGAAGCATTAGTAATTATAATTATCAATCACTACACACGGTGGCGTAGCCATACATTTTCTCATGGGTGTCAGCTTAAACTGATTGGGTAGCGGCTTAAAAGTAAGTGGCATATTTAGATAAATGCAAGTTGCTTTGGACAGGGGCACAGATAGGGTGTCTGCCCTTTCATTCGGGGTGGCAGCTGTCACCCGCGCCCCCTTAATTACGCCCTTGACTACAAAAAATTGTAAAAAGGAGAAACACAAACTTTCCAATTCCAGATCTTGTCGATCAAACATTAAACCAACCTCCAATAGAAATAATCAAGAATCAGCTCAGAACTGAGTTTTTGGGCACCCTATGGTCCAGAAGTTTAAAATCAACGAACGAATTCCACGAGTGCGCATTAATCAATATGCGGCTCAGCAAAAGGACCAAAACCAAAGATCTAAAGGTGAAATTTAACCGAAATTGGTAATCATTAGCATTGCAAAAATCCAGATTTTGACAAATTTTTATATTTTATATATCCTAGGGTGAGTAATTGAAATTAATCTCGCATGGTCCCCCGAAAGAATGACAGAAACATGGAGAATCTAAATGGAAACAAGAAATAATTCAGAAAGGACAACTATCATCATTTCACACCACTCCCTTCGTTACGTACCTAATATTGGATTCTTTGCACCTAGCCACTTGGCTCATTGCACGGGTCCATAACTAGGCCTCCATGTAAATCGCATGATTCAACAGATCAATGGCGAAAAATAAAAACGTCAGTATTCAACCATCTTAATATATAATAGGGCATACCATGACAGACTTCGAATCTACAAGCGAACACGAACAATGTCATTCAAGAGAGGGAGCGCCATTTCATTCTTTAAATCTACGTGCACCAGAAAGTTGTACCTCCTTTTTCGCAATTTCATAATGTTTGATGTATTTCATTTAAATTTTATTTATCAATGTGTAGGGATTTATGGCAAATTCACACACGATTAGTTGTAGAGCGACGCAATATTTTTAGTAGTTAACCGTTTGCAGTCCAACGTTCCCATTTTGGGAACATGGAAGCTATTGCATATTACTAAATTATTCTAACGCATAACTATTTTATCATGATGGAAGGCAATTAAAATTGGATAAAACGTTCGAAAAATATAAAACTTGTTAAGGCCTTGTTCCAAAATTTAAGATTACAGAAACAAAATCTGACGCATTTTTCAATTTCTTTATTTTTATTTTCTACAAATTAATTTAATATTAAATATTTTTTGAAAAATTATAAGTTTTGCATTATTTCATAGCTAAATATGTGCTTTTTGAAAAACTGTAGTAACAGGTAGTGTATATAGTCTACTTTAAAAGATATTCTTCAAAACATGTTATGTTCCCAAAATGGGAACGTTGGACTGTGTATAAGCAATTTACTGGTATATCTTTTACTACTTTTTGCAGCTAAGCTGATTGCTAAAGCAGGTCTGTGACGGGAGAGTCTATGATTTGAATCCCGAAATTCCTGATCCGTAAACGGATAACATACCTATTTACCACTTTCTCCAGTTATGCAATTATAATTATTTATTTATTGTTAGTTTATTGCAATGGTTTATCAAAAACATTATTAGTACTTATTATAGAGTGATTATGTACTATGGCTGTACACAAGGACGGATTCTTCAGGGTTGTAAACTGAGCAGACTCTTTGATGGGTTGACGATTTTAATTGGTTGACTTCTTGAGGGGCTTGAATTGTTTGACAGCTTGTTAACTTAATTAACAACAATGTCTAACTGCCGTGGCTAAGCCGTGAATAAAGGAAAGATGAAAGAATCCGCCCCGTGGGATTCTCTAGTGACGAATTAAAAAGACCAAATAACCTTACTGGGTTTTACAGTGAAGCCGTGAGCAAGCTGTCTAGCTGAGATTCTTGTATAACAGAATTTTGTATAACTTGAAGGAATTTAGATATAATGCTTTAATCATGAAAAGCCACCTTTAATACGAGGGGGAGGTTGCTTGATAACAGGGGTGTGTCTGCAGGGTATATAAGGGTTGGATTGTTGGAAGTTGTTGGCCAGCCAGCTTGCCACGTAATCCATTTCGACAATTTCTTCACAAGTCACCAACTTATGTCTGATCTCAGTGACAACGGTTTTAGGGCATGTGGCATTGTGAATGATAACAAGTGCAACAAGTGACCTTTGATGACCATACCTCAAATGAAGATCAACCGAGGTCACTTTGACTACAGATCTGATGGACAGGTACTCTTCATACGGTGCAACGACAATTCTGTAGTTACTGCTTCCAGCAACCATCTAGGCGTTACACCGGTACATTCAGCGAAAAGGAGGGTAAAGGGTGCGAAGAAAACTAACTAGTAACACAGCCTGACCTCATCAGAAAGTACAACAAAGGAACGGGTGGGGTTGATGTGTTAGATAGAATGCTGGCTTCGTATCGGCCACGGCTCCGTTCTAAGAAGTGGTGGTGGAATCTGTTTAGCAACGGCCTTAACATGGCAGTAGTTGTGCTTTCAGGTTCTACCAATATCTGCATCCTGACAGCACACTTACTCACAACCTGTTTAGAAGAACAGTGACGATGGCACTGTTGAGGTCACAGCAGGCACGCATACGACTTAGTGGCTCAACAGCTCCTACACCCAACGACACCCAATTTTATGGAGTGAACCACCATTTGGAAAGCACCAGTCAGGGAAGATGCACTTTTTGTATGACCAATACTCACCTGCAGTGTGTGAAATGCAAGAAAGCACCTGCATAAACTCTGTTCTGGGCTGTACAACAACAGGTCGTAATAACCAACCAGTTGCGTAGCAGTAGCACTGTTATTGGACATGTAGTACATTACACAACTGTAAGGTATCATGACTACAGACTGTAATTAGAGAATAAATGATAGTGTTGATATTATTATTTCATTATTTGGATATTTTGTAAGTACATGTATGTTTAGATATAATGTAGCTAGAGAATAAGACATATTAATATTAGACTTGTATATATTGTACTAAATGTATTGATATAGGTAGGGAATACGACTCATTTGATCGGGATTTTGTAAGGAATGTTTAGGTTTCATGTTTTCTAATAGTCAACTCTTAAATTAGAGAAATTTGTACAAATATTTCAAGCTATATTAGCGTTGTCTCACTGAACGCGTCGTTGCCTATGCACAGTCCAACGTTCCCATTTTGGGAACATAGAAATTTTCACATAAAATGTACAAAATTTCTCAAGATGTTTACAGATGCTGTTATGGGAGCCCAAATTGTATAACATATCCAAAAATTAGCCATATATGTTAACTCTATCTATGTCCCGACTGTAAACGGTTAAGATATTTCTTTGTTTCGTTTTTGTACTTTGTATATTGCTAAGCAATCTGAGCATGGCTGGTTTTGATAGTCCATGGAGGCGTGGCGTATCGAGCGGAGATAAAAAGAACGCAGTGTTTATTTTGTACACGATAAAATGTCAACAAAGAGTGTAAAATGAACTTTGAATAAGAAATGCCTCAGCTGCCAGCTGCGAGCGTAGAAGCCAGCAGCGGGCAGGCGCTAGCTTATTGTTTACAATCTATTGCTGCTATAAAAAAACATGCATTATAGTGAAATGATCAACTATGTTGATATCTATCACTTTTTAATACCACATGTTTAAACCGTTAGGCAATTTATTCCATTTTACGTGTAGCCAATGTAGTGAATGTCCGAGATTTTATTCTCAGATAAACGCGGCTGGGATTCGAACCCACGATGGTTCAATTCACCTCAGGAGCTGTCATTTAAAACTTCATGACGTTACCCCTACGCTACTGAGACATTCAATATACACATTTAATGTATAATTATTTAACATAAAATAACAACAATTAGAGTGCTACAGTCATCAATGACAACATCGAGCACTATTGTGACAAAATCAAGCCGGCGAGCATAAAGAAGGTCCAAAACGGTGCAAATTCCAAAATTCAGATAATCAGTCCAAAGTATTTACTAGAATTACTATATACTATTTATTATAATTAGTATAATTAATTAATAATTAGTTACATAGATACTAATCCAACTTATTCAAGCTTATTAAGAATTAATTTGTTGAGACATGGCTGTAACATTAGTATTTTTGATAGATCAAATGCTGCCTTTTGAAGGTGAATCGATTACAGAACAAAAATTTGCTCATTAACTGAGTTAGACGATCATGGCATGGATACTTCTATTTTCATTGTTGCCGTTGTCAAAACTAAAGCTTTTGTATATTCAGTTTAGCTTTTATGCTATTAAATTGATTATATTCATATAATGAAAGGAGTCCTCCATTCTCGCGCATCTTCACTAGTCTGTACTTAACACTACTTTAGAGGTGTTAATTATTTTATTTATATGATATTCTAGCGTGTGTTTGATACGTTTTCTATTTTGTACGATGTACCTCTGTGTATTGTTATGCACATTTTAGGACTTTCCGGCAAGGGTGTCCGGTACATTTCAAATTTGTAATCTCTAAGGATGGCCAGTCGCTCGTTTTGACGGAGATTATGGATCACCACAATCACAGTGTCAAAGGTTAATAATTTTTCATAGTCTATATTACATAACTTATTTCTGCATTATTTAAATTCTTGTGAAAGTTTATGGATGTACACTGGCATTTTCTTAATAATTAATTTTTTATTTTCGGTAAGGAGCCGGTTGGCAATCGATTAACTGCTGCTGTTAGAATTCTAGAATCTCGACCTGGCGGCACGGCTAGATTAGCGATATGCAGTTCAGACAGGTGCACACCAAAATCGTTCGAGAATATACAGCGAGTGTCCACAGAGTCAGATGATCGAATTCATCTTTACACTGAAATCTACCACTTCACTGAAACACACCTATCAACAAACACAACAGTTGATATGATGGTAACATAAGTTATACTCTCTTTTATTAATGAACTCATTAAATATTAAATATAAAGTTAAACATAGCTATAATCGCTAGATAGTTCATACTACCGCTTAAATGGTTATTAACCATAATCATCCAAGCCGTATCCTAACTGTCAAGCGCTATCAAGCCATGGTCTTGCACTTTGGAACTCTTTGGCGACTAAAATTAACTAACAAATATGCTAGCTTCAAGTTTTAGAAGCACAAGAAAAAAGCTGTTAACATATGCCATAAAACCCCTTTATATACAAATTATTTTTGTGTCAATTGTGGAATTGCCACACAACTGCTTTTGAATTTTTGTGAACTGACCGATGGCACATGTGGGTAGTCTACAGCAAATGACCTTCCTGAAATCTCTGTCAAATGGGCATCGAAGACAGTATATCTTGCTCCAGGAATTTCGCCCAGACAGAGCAAGTAATCTGCACGACCATGTCGAAGTTGTACTGCTTGTAACAGCGTGGATGAGAAATGTTATGATTTATTCAAATTCCACTGCATGAATCATAAATCGGAACTAGCTGCACTTGAAGTTGTTCCACAACAAGGTCTCTCATCTAAGGATGTTCATGGATACTCTTTACGCTTATTATTCCCGCTCACCAGCTCAGTTTTGGATGGTTGAATCTGTATCTGAAACTCTAGACACCGACTTGCAGCACAAAAATGTGTATATAAGGAAATAATGCAGAGGAAGGAAGAACAAAAAAGGAATAAATTGACACTTTTGGTAAAGAGTTCGGAGGAAGCGTAAAGTTGGCCTTATGTCTAATGTGACTAGCAGCAGTTAAAAGAATGCTAGGAAACGCCAAAAACAGCGTATAAAGATTAATAAATATCGCTGCACATCAGGTAATGGCGCCGCCATCCCATGCCTAGGTATGAAGAATTTTCTAAGTAGCTTCTTGACAGCCGGTAATGTGAGCAGGCTTAAAAACTCATTGGAAATGCGAGTAGTTCTGAAACTTAATGGGAATGTGCCTTACAAAAATTTAATCCAGTTAAACTGCATACTGTGTAAGTTAATATTTTAGTTCCTGTTACCAGAAATGTGTTCCTCTTTGTAATCTCTAATATATAGTACTGAAATCGTATCGTTGCAGGATAACTCTTCACTAGCCCTTGCCTTCTGTCCCATAATTAGTTGATTAGTCGTTATTACATTATTTTATTATCCACTCTCTCTTCTCTTTCTCTCTCCATTCCATGTTTGAATGTTGACCTATGTTCTATCTTGCTTCCTTATTATTGATTATTAGTTTCTTATAACTCGTGTGTCTGTTTCTTTACTTCTATGCGTATCTCTTCTTGTTCTATCTCTTTATCTCTCTCTTAGTATCTCCCTCTCCTTCTTTAGTCTATTTAAGGACCTGCTTCCTTGTTCTTTAGTTATATCGTTAGCAGTTAGTCAGTCTTAGACTTAGTTAGTTTTACGTCTCTACGATTTGGGTCTTGGCTCTTGTTGCGACTTGGGAACGTAACTTAAGGTATTAGTAGTATTTCTAGCGACTATATTTTATGAAGTTTCTTATTAATATTTTGTGTTCGAACTGTTTCTTTAATATACTTTTATTTGTTAATTGGTCTCGTCTTATATATATTTTAGTATATGCATTAGTAGGCTCCTCGCTTCAACTCCTTCTGACTTCTTTAAGGGGTTCGATTTCCCAGCCTGATACTTCGTTATTAGCACGATACTCTACCGCTGACTACGGGGAATCCTTTCTTTCTTTCTGGTTTATGCTTTTCCTAATCCGGTGGTGGCTCGTTAACAAGCTTCTTCCTTTCTCTTCTTCTTTATTTCCCCGAAACCGGGGATATTCCTCCTTCCTTTCCCCAATTTGGCGGCTCGTATGTCTTAAGGAGCCGGGGGGGGGGGGGGGGGGGGGTTGCAAACAACTCTTGATAAATTTCTTTATGAGGAAAGCCAAGGTTATAGGAGCATTGTTTATCTTGATAAAATGTTCTTTATGAGACGTGATTTCAAGGATGGGTTCTGGCAGGTAGAATTGGAGATAAATTTAGTAAACTGATTACGATTAACATACTTTTGGACATTACAGATTCACCCGACCTCCTTTTGGAATCAGTAGTGCTCCCGAAGTGTTTCAGAAAAGAGCTCAGCAAGCAAATGGAGGCGTCCCGGGAGTAGCGGTAGTCTTCGATGCTATCATCATCGGGGCTTTATCATTAGTGGAACATGGTAGTGCTATAATCTTTTGACACCTGTTAGAAGGTGATCGAGCAATGAACGTACACTTCAACCGATCCAACTCCAACTGAGAGTTCAATCTGTAGTCTATTTGGATCACCAAGGCCCTTCAAAAGGAATTTCCCCAGATCCGATCAAAGTCCGTGAAATAACTGTGTTCCCACCTCATAAATCCAGATGGAGATGCATGCAAAACTTCGGCGATAAAACATTTGCTTATTGGCAACTAGTCAAAAAGGACACATCTCAGTCTTGGGCTGAACTTCAGCAGACAGCATTCAACAAAATCAAAAAGCTGATATTTAGTGCTTCAGTTTTGAGCTACTATGACCAGAACAAGTCACTAGTTAATGGCCATCTAGGCTAATGCGGTCAGCACGGGTTTAGGGTCTTATCTTTCCCTTTTAAAAAACTGGTAAAGCTAAGGTTAACGTCATGGCGAAGTCGGTTAACTCGAGTGTAAGTGTAAGTTAACTCGACCGCGAATCAACTGATCCGCGGTCGAGTTAACTTACACCTTCCTGAATACACGATCCATGTATATCTGAATACATGCTACATCTTCGAATCCAAGGGTTCTAATCTTGCACTTCCAGGGCTGCCCATGAAATTCGCTGTGGAAGTTATTTATTTTGCAAAGATAATTTGCAAAACAGCAGTTTATTCTACGAAGTTTATGTAACGGCGCTTCTTCGAGTTGATGCCACTGTAGAGATTAAAGGGTGACCAATCTTTGTGTCAGCCTGTGCCAGTCTGTGTGTCAGCTGAGCCTGTGTCTGTGTCAGCCGACGTTTCATCCGACAACTATACCTGTAAGCACACCGACATAGAGAAACACGCAAGTGCTGCCTGCAAGCACATCTGAGACGAGTCATCTTCAAGTTCTACGTTAGATGTTTTTAATTCTGTTCTAGCAACGAATAATTTTGTTGATTCGGATAGTAATTCTAACAGCGAGGATTCTGATTCTGATTTGATCTTTAATATGGCACTTTCTTATCTCCAAATCTTTCTCGGGTAGGGACGGTCAGTCACCAAAGTTATTCATGAAATTAGGGTTGTTACTTGTTGAACGCTGTTACGAAAAGGGTAACAGCGTTCAACAAGTAACAACCCTAATTTAATCTCGAGAATTTCTCTCAATATTGAACTCGTAACCTTCGTTGTCGTGCGCTAACATAGTGACATTTATTATCACACAATAGTTACCTATTGCGAAGTACTCTATATTGAACCTTTTGGATATTAGCTAGATATCTTTAAATTGAAGAAAAGTTACCTTAAAGCTATTATACTTGATATTTACAAAATCGGTCTTTGGACTTTGGACTTGCACCACTCATTCTTGCAGATTTTTCACATGAATTCGGTTTACTCCGTACGGATTAAATAAATATAATAGTAACACACTCTATATCAAGCTCAGACGCGGATATATAATATATTAATAAAATATTATATTAATATTTAAAAGGATATAAACAATCTGGACTTCGTACCCTCTCACCTGTATCTACAATTCTATATATGATCACTCGTCATATTATAGTAAACACCCGTGCTCATGTGTAGAGACTCATCCTGAGACATCGCTCTCTCTCTCTCTCTCTCTCTCTCTCTCTGAACATAATGCCGCCCAAACAACGCTCAGTGGGTGAAGAGCTCGCCGAGGCGATCAGAAGTGGGGAAATCTCAGAAGAATTGGGAAAAGTTATCGGCCCCATAGTGGCAGAGTCAGTCAAGACAATGTTTTCTGAGCTAGTAAACAACCTGCTTGAGGAAAACAAGAAACTACTGATAAGATTAACAGTAGCTGAGGAGACAATCAGGCAACTAAAAACAACGCCGCCAATAGGTATCAGCATCCCTCCTCCCCTCCGTGTTCCAGAAAGGTCACCAAAAAGCAGAAGCTGGGCCGAGATAGCTGATTCACCAAATCCAGCGATTTCTGCTCAACCTATAAAATCAAGTCAACAAGTAACTAGCGTAGGTGGTACTAACGGATTTAACCGCCAGGCGAGGCCCCAATCGATCACCTACACAGGGAAGAAAACCGACAGCAAAATCAAAGCTGTGCCCAAGAAACTATCAATATTTATGGGCAGACTCCAAATCGACACAACTGAGGACGATATGAAGGATTTGCTGAAGGATAACGGTATTGCTGAAAAAAAAAAAAAAAAGCTGACTGGAAAGACTAAGGACGGGCGGGAGTACAAATCTTCGGCCTTCCTTATCTCAGTCGATGTTAAATACAAGGATCTTGTTTTTAACATGGATCTGTGGCCTGACAACATCACGATCAGAGAATGGTGGTCCTCCAAACAATAGTCGACATTTCACTCTTTATAATGGCTTGTAATTTTAATGGTTTAATTAACGATGATTTTATCACTAACTCCCATGTAGGCCTTTATTCACCAGAGGACTCTAATAAACTATTGAACTCTTTTAAACTTTGTAACTTTGCTATCTTTCATATCAATGTTAGAAGTCTCAATGCCAATTATTTACACTTATTAAATTTACTTGATATTTATGATTACAAATTTAATATTATTTTACTATCTGAAATATGGTCCACAAACCTGGCATATTTTGATAATATATTTCCTATGTTTTTCTTTCCTTTCCGCCACTGAACCAGAGAGCCGGTGGAGTTGGTGTTTTAATTCATAAATCGATAGTTTATAATATTGTTGCCTCGTCAAATGACTACAAGTTACTAGATGATGCTGCGGAATATGTTATACTTGATGTAACTACCAGTAACGGCAAACTTCGTATATTTTTATTTTATAGACACCCAAGTAAAGCAATGCCGATTTTTATTGATTCATTGTTTGATTTACTTAAGCTGTACAAGCCAACGAAGAGAAGCATATTATGTGGTGACCTGAATATTGATTTACTAAAATATGGTTCTACTGCATGTATTGAGAGATACGTCAATGAATTATTCTCGATGAACTTTGTTCCGTTCTCTGTTATTCCGACGCATTGTGTCAATAATTCAATGAGTATTATTGACCATGTATTCTGTAATTTTGGTATTGATTGTGTGCAAGGCTGTAGAATTAAGTCATTAACAGTGGCAAGTGATGTTAGTGACCACTATGCCAACATTGTTGCTATAACTGCAAACAAGAAAAGGGTAAATTACTGTGATCGACCCACGACACGAATTTTCTCTAAAAAGGCTATAAATTCTTTTAAAAATCAACTTTCTTTTACCGATTGGACACCCATTTATAGTTCTGATCAGATAGACACGTCGGTCGCCTACCTAACTGATACCTTAACTAACGCCATTGATAACAATTTTCCGTTAGTTCTACTGTCTCGAAAAAGTTTTAAGGACAAACCATGGATATCAAAGGAATTGAAAAAACGTATCAAAATAAAAAATTCTCTCTACCTACTTTTCAAAAAAACTAAAAGTATTGAAGATGAAGATAAATATCGTGCCTATCGGAAATCAGTGGAAAAGGAATTAGAAAATTATAGAAAGATATATTTCAGCGATAAATTAAATATAAGATTTAATTCCGCTAAAAATATATGGAAAAATCTTAACGACATCACTAGCCACAAAAATAAAATAGCTAACAATTTTATTGATAGAGTTTACTCTAAAAATGGTTTTATTTATGATAAATATCAAATGGCGAATGAATTTAACAACTACTTTATCAATGTCGGTATTAACTTAGCAAATGAAATATCAAATAATTCTAATGATTACCAGTCTTACCTTCCTGAAAATTTCCCAAATTCTATATTCATATACCCAGCCATCAATAATGAAATCTTCAATATCATTCAAAGCCTAAATA
Organism: Enchytraeus crypticus; assembly: GCA_905160935.1. Lineage (NCBI taxonomy): Eukaryota > Metazoa > Annelida > Clitellata > Enchytraeida > Enchytraeidae > Enchytraeus > Enchytraeus crypticus. The sequence goes on from CAJHZI010000767.1 coordinate 617,544, forward strand.
AAAGTAATGCCACCGGACATGATAAAATAACTAGTAAAATACTTCAGCTCGGTGCTGAATACATTATCAACCCAATTACTTTTATTATGAATAAATCTCTAGAGCAAGGCTTCTTTCCTACAAGCTTTAAACTAGCTAAAGTAATTCCTATTTTTAAAAAGGGTTGTAATCATGATGTATCTAATTATAGACCCATTTCTCTACTTAATAACTTGAGCAAAATTTTTGAGAAAGTGATCTACAAACGCCTGGTTGATTTCTTTAATTTTAACAATACTTTATCTGACAGCCAGTTTGGTTTTAGAGAAGGCCATTCCACAATTGATGCACTTTTCAGCTGTATCAATTTACTGACAAATAAAAATGCCGAGAAAAGTAAAACTATGGGCATGTTTTTAGATTTATGTAAAGCTTTTGATACAGTCGACCATGGTATCTTGCTCTTTAAATTATCTAATTATGGTATTCGTGGTATAGCTTATAATTGGTTAAAATCATATTTGTCCGACAGACAGCAATATACTGTAATAGGAGATATACCATCTGATATAAAATATATCAGAATGGGCGTGCCCCAGGGCTCAATATTAGGACCATTGTTGTTTTTAATTTACGTTAATGACTTACAATTTGCCTGCACCAATGCCACATTAAAACTTTTTGCTGATGATTCCAATCTTTTTGTGCACGGTAGCAACCTTGAAGAACTGTACCAGGCAGCTAACCAAGCTTGCTCACAAGTTAGTCGTTGGTTTATCTGCAATCGTTTAACAATTAATTGTTCCAAGTCGGCATATATATTATTTTTTCCTACAGATGACGATAGTGCAAACATTACGGCAAATGATATGTGTGTTAAATTAAATAATTGTTCAATTGGTAAAGTTTCAATCACTAAATTTCTGGGCATTCTAATTGATGAGAACCTTACTTTTAACAATCATATCGATGCTTTAATAAGCAAGGTTAATAGCTTAAATGGTATGTTTTACAGACGAAGGGACTACATACCTCAGGGATGCCGTAAAAATCTGTATTTTTCTCTTGTTTATTCGCGCATTCAATATGGTATAGAAATTTATGGAAAAACAACCTCTAAGTTATTACAGCCTCTGCACTATTCCTGTAATAGAATTTTACGAACTCTACAAAATAAATCCAGGTTTTGTAATGTCAAAGAATTATATGCTAATTTCAATACTTTACCTGTATCTCAACTCTATATACTCTCTATAAGTAAATTAATTTATAAGTGTATTAATTTTGACGGTATTATGTCTACGGCAATTCGTGACATCATTAATTCTCTCCATCAAAATCGTTATTACAATACTAGACTGTCAAGCACTAATTATATATTTTCTAATAATAGCAAGCTTTTCTTCAAATCTTATATTTTTAATTGTGTGATGATTTGGAATAATGTTCCCTTAGAAATTCGTAATAGTAAATCTTTGAATTTATTCAACAAGAGATGCAAAAGCCATTTAATTAGTATTTTGTAATGATAAATATATCTTAATGTTGACAATTATCGTGCTATTTCTGTCTTTACTTAGGTTGCTTGCTTCAATAATTGTGATTTCATTTTTATGCCATCAATTGTTGTACAACAGTTTTTCGAACTTGCACGCCGGTTAGTCGTTACTGCTTTTTCGCTAGTAACTTTTGCTAATTTTAAATGTACATGTATGTTTGACTGTTTTTTGCGTGTTTGCTGGCTGTCAACTAGATAGGGTATATATGCCCTCTTTGATGACCTTGTGATTGTATGTATACTTGTATATGTACTTCAATAAACATAGTTCTCTCTCTCTCTCTCTCTCTTCCTTCTATCTATACAGTCGATTCACGAGAAAGTTAACACACTCCGACTCGTGAACTCTAGTAAACAACTAGTGAATGACGATGTAACCTAAACGATTTCATAAACTCATTTTGGATAAACTTGGAACATAGGCCTACATATTAAACATCGAGCGCCATGGATGGGCCTAATCGAAAACTAATCCTATAAAACTGTTTATGCTATATAATAAACAAGTTTAGGAGAATTCCAGCGAAGCCGCTTAAATCAGTTTTCGTGGAATTTTATAGCAGTGATGAAATTTCTTCGGCGAAAGAAATACTGTTAGAATCCGCTGACAGTTTAAATAATGACAATCTGCCAAAACTAAATATCAGCAGAAGAAGGGAGAGTTCTTCCAAATCATCTCTTGAATTGGACGATATCATCACAGTCATATCTACAATAGACGAAAGTAGAATACTACAGAAGACGCGTTGCTTGAAAGTCTCCCGATCTTTGTTGCTGATAGTCTAAAAAACATACCAGCTACGAAACTTCTTGAAGAGGATATGGAACTATTGTGGAAGAAATTTGAGAAACTGGAAGAAATCATCTCGGGTGGCTCCAAAGATATTCATGGAACATGTTTACTGGTATTTAGAAATGCAGAAAGGTCTAACTGAAAGAGGAAAAAATCGGTTATTGTACTTCCTTGATATCTGGCATAGCTTTCGATTGGGTTAGAGGTTTAATGTCAGGCTCTGATGCTCAACGAGCATGTTTAGCTTCTTTCGATGCGTTTAAAGCTGCATTCTTAGGGAGATTTCAGGTTTCCAGGAAAGATAAGTAGAAATTGAAAGCAGAGTTATTTAGATTTTCTCAACGATCAAATCAACCTTGTGAACAGGTCATTTATGCCCTTTTCTAATGACAACAACATTGAGTAAGCTGACATTATTTCCAACGAAATCTTCTGATATTACTCGCAGTTCCATCAGATGTGATCTTGTGGCAATTTAGAGTAATCGCTTCCCTGACTTTGAAACTATTGTCGAAGCACAAACTCACCTAGTCTAATTCATAAAGCGATCCTTAACTGCTTGATGGATAATTAATGCACGTGTTCGTTCCAGGGCACTTACTTCACAACTTGATCACGACTTCCAAGCTTGAAGAACGTTGCATGTTAAAACTTAGCTAATATATTGTTGCATCTTTTTAAGGGCAATTTTCATGTCGACATAGTTGGAATTTTTACTTCACTGAATTATATTCAGATATCTTCAGCTAAGAACAATCTGGCGATCCTGTCTACATTTAATGCATGAAGAACATTTTCGCTGTGGAGATATTTATTTCTGTTTCTTCACTGAAATTTTCTCTTTACCATTTCAGAATCAGCACTGACGTATTACTGCTTAAATTGCGAAGAACAATTTCGTTTCGAACTGTTTAAAGGCTAAGTATTTTACTTTATTCATTTGTCGTTTAAAATGTCTGTTGTTATGACTTTTGTGCTATCGAAAGTTTCCACGTTTTATTAAAAGGCCTTAAACCTTTTATTTATCGCTTCTCTTGTTTTTAGTATTTCAGTTAAGCTTCTAATACTCCATTAAAACACATAATACCCTAGACACTTGTTACATCAGAGCCAATTCTGTAGCACAAAAACATATCACAATCTAATATGCTTTTTGCAAGACAAGGGCAGAATTCTAGATATGAATCATCTAATTAAGATTAGTGTAGGTTTCTGCAAAGAAGGATTGGCTGATAGATCGCTGGTTCTGGATGAAAATATTCGTTTACCTAAGAGGCAGGGGCATGCCTCGATAGAGGCTATTATGAAAGCCGTACTCAGCGCTAACAATAAATTACTTGAATTCTATTCTGTTGATCTTTTTTGCTTACCTCCAGTTGATGTGACTCACCGAGACGTTAAAATGGGTCTAAATTTGTTAGTATACTTTGATAACTGGTTTAATTTTCTAAAATTAATTACTCATCTAGCAAATAAGGGGATATATGCTCTTGGTACAATTAGAGCTAATAGGCTGCATAATTGTAATCTAATTTCTGATAAGGAACTAAAATAGCAGGGCAGGGGTTCCTAAGTGAAGATGAAAGGAAAAATGAATGATGAGGTGAGAATCGTCAAATGGTTTGACAATAGACCGGTAATATTTACAACGACTTTTGATTCAGCTGCTCCATTAAAATCTGTAAAGAGATGCAGTAAAAACCGAAAGGCTACAGAAGATATAGCTTGTCCATCTGTAATTATAACATATAAAAAATTCATGGGTGGGGTGGATTTAATATAAAAAATTCATGGGTGGGGTGGATTTAATGGACTCCTTAATAGCACTCTATAGAATAAAGATCAGAAGTAAAAAATATTTTCATAGGCTTTCTTTTCACGTAATTGATATGACAGTGGTTAATTCTTGGCTGCTATATAGACGTGACTGTGAGTCGATGGGCTTGGCTAGGAAGAAAGAGAAATCATCGCTAGAATTCAGAATGAATTTAGCAGAATCTCTTTGCAAGGAGAAGAAAGATCTAAGGGCATGTAAGACATGAAGGAGAAGCTCTTTGGATTTGGAAGCTACCATGCCAGAAGGAAACGACGCTGACACGCCACAAAATCTCTCCCTGATGTCCGCAAGGATGAACTGGTCACTGGCCTCATATTAGAGATGTGTGAGGACGCTGCAAATTTCCTGGATAACAGGAAATTAATAGTAAGCCAGTGACAATGTGCAGCAAGTGCAATGTGAATCTCTGTAATAGCAAATGTTCTCAGCACTTTCTCGTCTAGCTCATCTTCTCCTGTGTGAATCTTCTTTGTCATCTCCAGCAACGTGTCACCATCAGCCAGAGTAAGGTTTAGGAGGACGACCACTGAGCTCAACAAACTGATGGAGACATGCTTCACAGAATTTCACACTATCTAAGTTTGATATTCTTAGCTGCTAAATATTCACTTACGTTGCAAAACTGTTTTGAACATTTGATTTGATAATAATTTTTATACAAGTTGTGAAAATAAGTGTTTGTTGAGTGAATAAATTGCTTAGGATTTCTGTTTGTGGATATCAATGTTTTTGTCTATATATATATAGTTTTCTTTGCAGCCTGAAAGGACGTTTTGGGCAAGTTAAATTTTTTTCAAATTAGCTCCAAATGATCTAAATCGCTACTGAGGTGAATATTAAGAAACTAGAAGCACAATAATGTGCAGAGAAAAAAAATATGTTACCTGTATGCATACGCGGTCAATAGAGGATTAATGCCATTCTCATAGAAGTTCAATCTCTACGTCGTGAAGTTCGATCTATTAGTGATTTGAAGCCTAAGATGAAACTTCTGCAAGAAATATTAATCGATTACGAAAATCTAAGATCTGAACTAGATTCAACAAAGGATCAGTTAGCATCTGTAGTATCGCGTATGACTTCAGTTCAAAATGATCTCATATTCTTCGGTGCTACAAGAATTTCTTCTTCAGATGTTGATTCTCATCAAGAAGTGGGTAAAGCTGTTGTATGTAAATATAAACAATTAATCCATAGAGATACTTACCGTGTAAATCTGGATTATTTTGCAATTTATCGTAAGTTTGTAGCTATAAATTTATCAAGATATTAGAGGGATTTAATTTTCCTCAAATGGCAACTATAAAAAATAGAGTATATGATTGAAAACTAATAAATAACTACCATTGAAGATACATTCGTAAAGGTGTAATTCTGACTTTTGTTCTCGCTGATCATAATAGGATCGCAATTACATATATCTACACTCGTGGTCATGTTCACTAGGTAAATTACCCAACCAGAACTTTCACTAAATATTATCATGGGGAAAAAACGATCTAAAGCAGAGCCTGAAGCCTCCATGGATGACTCGCTAGAAAGTAACACGAAAAGTATCAGCGATCAGCTAGTTGAAACTCTTAAAACCAAAGAGGTAGCTGAGGCACTTGTAACAGCCTTGGCACCAATGCTAACCATAATGCTACAAGAAACTGTAACTAAGCTAATAAACCAAATCACAGAGAGCAACAAAAAATCATGGATAATCTGATCGAAGATAACAAGAAACTGAAGCAACAACTCATAAGGATCAAATTTCAACTTGAAAAGTTAGAGGAAGAAAAACGACAAACCAGCATCATTAAAAGAGGTTATTTTTCATTTCTTGTTCTGTTCATACTACATTATATTTTGGTGAATAAAGATCATATATAAGAGGACTATCCGAATATAGTTTCGTGAAAGCAGCAACTGGGTCTGGTATCGAATCCACAACAATAATGACATCTCAAACTAAACATCTCTCTGTGGAGAACACAGTTATTCAAATGTGCAAGGACAATCTAGGCGTAAACATTCAACATGAGAAAATCTGTGAGGCGTTGAGACTAAGACCCGGACCAAGAACGACCAATTCTTGTCAAGTTCTCTAATATCCACATTAAGCAGATGCAACATAAGAAAGCCCTGAAAGCTGCCAACAAGCTGATCTACATCTCCGATTATCTAACCAAACCGACAGCGGAGTTATTCAATAAAAGCGTATATTGTTCATAGAAAAGAGATACCATGCTACTTTGACATTTAAAGGTGAGGTATATGTCAAAAAGTCAGCTGATGATAAGAAAGGAATCATGATCAAATCATAGGTGATCTTCAAAATCGATCAGTATATTGTGGAGTAAATTTCATCGAATGTTTTATCAAAGTTCATCCTTATATTTAATGTATTCCTATAGTAATTGCTATTTCTAATAATTTGTTTTTTGTTCTGTGTTAGATAAACTTTGTTTTTTGCTCAGTTTGTTGATTCTGTGATAGATAAACTAGAGCAGTCAAAATACGGCTGTTTCATTAACTATAAATGCCATAACAGTTACATGTATGCTGACGATAATATTTTGCTCAGTATTTAGGTTACTGATATGCAATATTTATTTAATATCTGCAGTGAGGCTTTTGATGAATTTGATTTTCCCATTAATATATCTAAGTGTCGTTGTATGTGTATCAGTCTAAGATACAGTGCACCATGTAAGCCTCTCTCTATCTGCATAATTTTTTGCATAGTCTGATCCTGTCTAATTGCTTGGATAAGTTGGATATAGATCGTAAAGATTATGAAGATTATTTCACTATACAAACTAAATATGGCATTCAAAGTAATGACTCTAATGCTAAGACAAGATTTAAACTTTGGAAATATTTTGAAAGTATTTTGCCGCAATGATGTTTCTAGTATATGTAGCAAAATGACCGTATAGTTAATTCAAGGGTAAACTTTATTCTTTTATATTTCTTTCGTTTGCCTAATTCAGTCTGTGTTTTTATGTCGTCTTATTTTCCTTTCTTGTAATACTGCCACTTGTTTGGTGAATAAAATAATATATAATACATTAAATTTATTGATAATATCGACGATATTAATGATTACTCCACTATTATATATATATATATATATATATATATATATATATATATATATATATATATATATATATATACACACATATAAAATGTATCTATAGATAATAGTTTACTGTGCCATTACAACGTATCTTATTCTAAAATTCTGCTATCACCAATTATTTTATGCTATATTTTCTATACAGGCCATGAAGAAGAACCGACTCTAGAACCAAGCTCTGATCCAAGTTCAGCTCCAGATACAAGTTCTACTTGTCGTAAGTACATTTTTAAAAAAAAATCTCTCTTTGTATTAACAGGTTCATACTACAATCTCTTCATAATCTGTTTAAATACACACATCGAATTATCTACTTACACTTTCTTTATTTTGCATATCCGTTAATTCTAATAATTATATTTCACAGATGACTGCAGTTGCACTCTCCCCAATGGGCAAACGATATGTGTCTCCTGTGCCACCAACATGTGGTGCATCACCTGCAGACATAGGCTAAGAGAAACCTGTTTCAATCTTGGGTCAAGGATCTGCAAAAGCTGTGAAAACAAACTAATACAGAGAGGAGGTGGCGGTGGTCCCTCAGATCCTATCACTACATTTGGATCTTATTCCCTCCCACCATTCGGTGAACAGGAAGGATTGAGAGATGATATAGAGTCTCGGCGTGGTGCTATCGAACAAATCTAGCAGCTGGATCTAGACAAGACCTCTCGAGTCAGGTTAATTTGTATCGTCTGAAAGGGGATGGTGCAGAGACCTCTACGAATGCAAATTTTACATCTAATGTGAAACGTCTCCTACATCCAAGCGAAAATAGCAATCAGATCTATGACGCAGGGGCCAAGTTGAACGAAATGCTCGAAAGATTCACAACGATGGGGTATGGCTGGATTCTGGATCACATGGATGACGTTGTTGTAAAAGTGGCGTCCTATAAACCTATAGCCACTTCCTCCTATATACTGGCACCAAAATTTATTAGAAATAAAAAGCCACCATCAATATAAAAAATATTGACGATGAAAAGTGCTTTTTGTATTATCTGGCTGCTGCTGTGTATGTGATCCCAGAAAAAGGACAAATTTTTAATCTTGAAAGTCCTAACCATTACAGGTCCCACCTCCATAAAGTTAACATATCCGGCATCGTATTCCCCGTACGCATCGATCGGGTCTCTAAATTCGAAAAACAAAATCTTGAAATAAGTATCGGCATTCTGAGCTAAATTGAAGACGAAGAAGAATATATTCTTGCACAAATTTACATGAGCAAACACCAAGACCGTCCACACCACGCTAACCTCCTTCTCTTAACTGATATAGACCAAAACGGCAGTCCACAAAATCATTATATTCTAGAAAAAATTTAGGTAGACTATTTAGACACTTAAATCAAGATTTCTATCAAGTTCTCCCCTGTAGATACTGTCTCCATCAATTTTCTTAAGAAAAACTCCAAATTACACAGCAGCAAAACTGCTGGACGAAATCTGCTCTAGCCATATCATATCCTCCCAGCACTCCCAAACTGCAGATAAAGGCTGAAAAGGCTGAGCACGAGTCGTTGATGATGACTCTGAAGGAGAAGGTTGAGGGCTTAGAGGAGCTAGATGGGCCTGAATGCAGTTTCGTTGATGGCCTGATCGAAGCATGTAAGATAACATGGACACCTCCAACTTCCCTCCCTCCAACCCATGTTTTAGCAAAGTAAATGATAGAAAATTGGGATTTTTAAAGGACGAGTGCGAAGGGCTGCTACCACTCGCGTTTGTAGGATTAAGATCGAAATATATAGTCTCCTGCTCTCACAAGGTAACAAATGCCCTGGGAAATCAATTCAGAAATCGCTTCATAAAAAACACAAAACGTACAACACTTTTGCAGGTAGTCTAGTGCAACAAACGAAAACGAGAGTTGAATTCTGCAGCATTCGCAGCAAGTACCACGTTCTACGAACTCAAACTCTGAAAAAAGGTGGACTGAATCCCTACGACGACAAACGCTACATTCTCCCCGACGGATATACGACTTATGCATACGGACATATCAAAATTTCATCCCAAACAGGTACCAGTGTGACGTAAAAATTCCATCACCAAGCACTTTTAATCTTCTCCAGGTGTAAATATTAGGAAATATTGTATTTTAAAGCAAATTGTAAATATTGTACATAGAGACAAGACAGACTGCTGTATATCGTCGGCTAAACTGCAAAACCTCATAAGTAGGTTTTTGCAGGAAATCATATTATTGCATCAAAATATCGGTTTTCATAGTCTACATCAACCTGCAAAAACTTGTATTCGAGAGTGTTATTTATTGATCCCATTTTCATCAATGAAGTAGACGGCGCAAATACTCATCAACATCCGGTGAGAAAAAATCAACACTGCAAAAACTCGTAAGTGGTTGTTATTTTATTTTGAAATATTGATTACAAACTTCATCCAATTTCATCCTTACATTTCGTCCACAAAAAGAAAGAAGTATTCTTTTATAACAGTATTTGGATTATTGTGCATAGTTTGGTGTGCATTTTAAATGTGTAAATGATAGATAGATAATGTTAGAATTATGAATGCTGCAATAATAATAATAACAAAGAGTAGTAAGGTTTCAATGTTTGCGGAATGTGGCGGATTTGTGGTTGTTGGTTATAAAAATAAAATGCAAAGTAACAATTCATTGTAATTAGGCCACTAATGACCGGTGCAGTGGCGTTTTAAGGGTTTTATTATAGGGGGAGGGAGATGGCTTGAAATTTAAAAAATTCAGAAACGAAACAAGATCAAGCTGGGCCTTACTATTTATCGCGTTGGATGATTTTTTCACATAAATATTTACATTGAATAAACTTTTAATATTAAATTATTTGCAGGAAAATTTGACCACTATTGCATAGCATTGCAAAAGAGAATATTATTAATACTGCTCTGAGAATTATATGTTCTGACATGTTATTGATTTAGATTACCATGAACTCCCGTGGTTATCAGATTTTAAATTATCGCTGGCAAGTAAACAGTCAGAATGTCCTTCACCATCTAAGCGGAGGCCAGTTGTAACCGGCCATCAACACTCAGCCATCGCCAATGTTTGGGGTCCACGTCCTTCATGTTCAGCATTGACTGTCAAAAGTCCGTTTTCAATCGTATTGCAGATATCACAACTTTGTATGCCATGCAAAAGGCAAAACAACTGATTGCATCTGTCGAAGATATCAGATTGCTTGTAGCGATAATACTAATATCAGGATATGCACCACTTGATAATTGACGTTTATATTGGCAAAATAGTGAAGATGTGCATAATGAAGCCATTGCCAGTGCTATGACTGTTAATAGGTAGGAGGAACTTTTTCAGCATGTACATAATATGTGCGACAATAACAACATAGATCAATCCGATAAGATGGCCAAAGTACTGCCAATATTTAATATGCTAAATGAGTGTTTCGTTCGTAACTGGCCTACTACACAAGATACCTCTGCGGACGAGTCACTGGTGCCTTACTATGATAGGCACTCTTCTGAACAGTTCATTAGAGGAAAGCCTATAAGATTTGGGTATAAGGTGTGAAGCCTTACACCTCTTGGATACTTAATCCAGGGTGAACCTTGTCAAGGTCAATCTAAATCGTACAATTCTAATCTTGGGTTAGGAGGGACTGTAGTAGACATTCTAATATTGGTACTGCCTTCGTCTACTACATATCGTGTGAATATTGAAAACTTCTTTACCTCACCACATTTGGTTGATCATCTAAAAGAACGCAATATATGATTGACTGGAACTGTTACAAGCAATAGAATTGAGAACTGACCTGTGGAAGCAGTGGATAGTATATAAAAAGCCCCAGAGGCACAGTTGACTTTCATTCTGATAGGAAGTCTGGTATGATTGTAGTACACTGGGACAACAGCGTCGTAACTGTTATTTCTAATAAGTCTGGTGTAAGGCCAGAACACAACGTATCAAGGCCATGGTCAGACATGTAGCCAGCTGACCACAACCTTCAATCTGCTGCTTTATATGCAGCACCATTGACATTTATGAACAGCTTATTTTAGATATGTAAACAGACAAATTCCAATCTCAATGACCTCAGAAACACGAGAAAAGAAGAGGGTGATATAAAGAAAAGGCCAACATACTTGAAAGTTATATAACTATAAATAGGATTTGATGGGTAAACAGGATTGCTTTCTCAGGGAATGACACCCCTGACCAGAAAATATTAGTAGAAGCTGAGGAAGGCACAGGGGGCCTACTTCGTCATAAGCAGAATCCCCCAAGAATAATGGTATATCAAAAGGAATGATGTAGGTGACTTAAAGATCTACTCGTATGTGGACGTGAAGATGAAAACGGAAGATAGAGAATAGTGGAGGCGTTATGTACCGTGGACCTGCCAGTAGGCAGTGCACTAAGATGCATAGTATTTGATCACATAAAACATATCTGCAGCAAACTCTTAAATATTTAAAAATAGTAAAAAGTTAAATTATCAACAAACCACTTTTATAGTCAATCAATTCCTTCTCGCTCTTTGAACTTGCGCAATTTCTCCAGTCGCCTGTGGGACTTGGACTCTTTGCGTAATTTCTTATCTGCAGATTCTCTCTTCCGACGCTCCAATACACTATTTTCTCCATTAAAATGGACATCTAGCCTTTCACGAAGACGCAATCGAGCAATCTCTCGATTACTAGCGAGGGACCGAGTATCGTGGCACTGTTTCAAAAATAAAAATGGACTGCTCAAAATGTAGCTAGTTCATGAATTCAATCATCGAGCTTGATTTATTGTCTAATGTCGACCTATAGTTTACAAAGATGAGGGGGTTGAAAGGTAAAGGTTAGATGCTGATGACTCGCTGTAACTATGTCAGTTTCTGTTATTAAATGTATTCGTCTTAGTCTCTAGTTCAGCTGGATGTCAACTGACATAGTTACAGCGAGTCATCAGCATCTAACCTTTACCTTTCAACCCCCTCATCTTTGTAAACTATAGGTCGACATTAGACAATAAATCAAGCTCTATTATCGATATAACTATGTCAGTTGACATCCAGCTGAACTAGAGACTAAGACGAATACATTTAATAACAGAAGATACAAGATTTACGATGACAACTTTACAGTGGGCACCATCACTGCCTGAAGACGCTGCATTGCGGCCGATCATTCTAATACCTAACTATCGTGTTGTATTTGGTCATATACAAGTACTGACGCTATCATCAAAAAAAGTGTGCCAGACTTGATCTGCCCTTAGTTTACAGCAGCAATCGTATCAGTAGCTTAGTTGCATTTTAATTAATAGAAACAACTTGTATATTATCAAATTCACAGCGCAATAATAGTATAATACTTCAAATTCAGATGTAAAGTGTTTCAATGAAACAAGTGACGTAGGAAATATATCTAAACTCAACAAGTATGAATGTAATTAAATATTTTTGAGTCCTGAATACATTCATCCCTCAACTGATTCAATACAACCCACACCAGTCTAAAGCTATCAGAGTCTATCCACACTCGTTAATAAAGTCAAATGGTCTACTCTGCAGCATGATAGATTAGTACATATAGCAGGACACTGCTAGACTGAAATCGAACAAGACCCTCTCAGGCAGTACTTTGAAGTAACAGATGATAACTTAGCTTTCTGGCTATTCCATAAATATAAAAACAACCATAGCCAGTGGAGTGGGAGTATATCCCTTTCCCTAATATGGCAGGTAAATTGCTTACACATCAAAGCACCAAAGTTACATCAGCAGACATTGTTAGAATAGTGCAAACCTTGATTACAATGCCGGTAGGAAGATGTTTTAGTACAACACAGTTGCTGGTTTTATTTACAGCCTGACCGCCAGGCCCGCTGCCTCTAACATGCTGTTCCTCTAACTCATCCTCAACCAGCTCTGGGTACTCATTGATGTCGCAAGATTTTGTAGATCTATAACCACCACAGTGAAATCTCCTATTCATCTAGAAAAATAAATATAATAAAAATATAGTAAAAAATATACCATCAAAGTTAAATTAAAAGCAGAATACAAGGCTCTAGTATATAAAATGATTATATAGTGTTCATCAAATATCAGAAAATTAGACTAGAAGAGTCGAAACAAATTCTCATTACATAACTTCTAGTAGAAGTTAGCACTTCTACATAAATAAGATATATGTGAAAAAGCTAGTGTTAACGTCAGTTTCCTCACTTGAAAGCGATGTGAGTGACGGGCGATCCCAGAATTTGAATCCCGCACATACTGATCCGTGGTCGAATATCTTACCGACATCGTCACTGGCTCCAGCCAATGAAGGTCCTGATATACATGTAAAGCAATGTTTCTCGTTTATGCATCTTGATCCTCGGCTCATCACAGTCTCCATCAATAAGGCGATAACTTTATACACAACGATAACCGCGTGCTGTCGCAAGTACTGGCCAAAGAAGGTGTTTAGAACTTTAACGTACTTTAATATTAGCTGAGAAATTAAAAATTCTTATCTCGAGAAATCATAATCATAAATGTGTAGTAAAGGATAAAAATAAATGCTAGACTTTGCTAAACTAAAATGATGCAAAAATAGACTAACAATTTTACTTCAAGCAGACAAAATTTAGCATTTAGCTATAAAAATTTCAAGTTTTGAATAAATAAACTTTGAATTAATTTTGCACTTAGAATAACTTTACCCAAATTTTAAATAACAAAAATATAGGTGTTCAACCTGATATGTAAATGTATTTGACGTAGAATGCATGATTTCAGAACAGCAAAGTTGATCATGTAAATTGCACCAGATACTGGAATCCTCGCTCACAAAACCAGTTAACCTAGAATCGGTGTTGAGATGTTTAGGTGAACGTATCTGGCGCAATGGACTCAGTTCAACTAATAAATGATGCCATTTCTTGGGTAATTGCCATCCATACCCCAACCTCACGATTCCAACAATGATCCTTATCGAACCAGTGGACATGTAGTTCATGGGAAACATTGTCACTAAAGACAACAAACAAACCTAGTCAATTTATCTAAACATTGATTCAAAGCAGTCCACAATGTTAAAGACACAAGAACTCATACTACTAAATAATAACTACATTAAGTGATAACTACATGTATAGTTAGCAACAAAATTTTTATGAATATTTGCCTGCAACAATAGTAGCAGCTGCTATATTTTAGCTATTTTACATCAATAATTCAATATGAATATTTATATAAATATATCTTATATCAAAGTTTATATGACTTTTTTATATCAATATAAACTGTGTTGTCGGGATTGCTGAAGAATAGACCAACCACAGACTGCACACATCATAAAAAGCTACAAAACACTAACATCCAAACCAACATCAGAAGGGGGATTCAGAAATTGCTAAAAGAATTTCAATAGTGCTGGGTGGGTTCAGTGAAGGGCAGCTAGTAGAGTGCTGAATGATAGGAGAATACCGATTAAAATGAATGGCAAATTCTATAGTTCTGTGGATAGGTCAATAAGGATGTTAGGATTGTTAGGTGTTTAGAGCTTGATGCTAAAAAGGGACTAGGTACAGAGATTGCATGTGACAGAGATGAGAATGATGGGCCTAATATGTGGTCAAACTAGGAAGGATAGAATTTAAACTGAATATTTAGTATGTGAGAATAAATTTGAGTGTTGATCGGATTAGGGACAGGTTAGCTCCATCAACATTGAGATGGTAGTGTCATACAGCGAGAAAGGCAAAGGAGGATGTAGTAGAGAGAGTTTGGAAAGAGGAGACGGAGATTTAGTTTGAACTTTGAGAAAGGTAGACCACAACTGAGGTGGAATGAGGTGTTTAAGAGAGATTAAGGGAGATATGAACAATAGGGGATTGATTGATGATATGGTATGGGACAGAGAATAAAAGAGGATGTCTATTCGTTCGTATCCTGACACTAGCTATGAGGATGATTATGTGAAATTGTAGAATACAACTTAACATGGAAATCGCCAACTTAGCCATCAAATGAGAGCCAAGAACAACAGACGCCATCTGGAGTGAAAAGGTTTTAGTAAATACAATTCTGGTAAATTCTGGTAATTGAAAACCATTTAAAAGCATCCGGTCCTAACATGCTCAACATTTAAAATCTACTCGCTCAACATTTGTTAAAATCTACTCGCATTTAAAACACCAATCCTCAACATTCAAAGATAAGGGTCTGAACAAGGACTTGAACCTAGGATTCAGGAATCCTAGGCTCACAATAGTCTTTAAATGTGGTAGTGGATAAACTTATCAAGGTTTGTAATTTTTCCTTTACAGTTTTGTATGTCGAGATATGAAGTTACGACTAGATTGGTGTCACAAGTCTTCAAGACTTCTTGAACCAGTAAAATAAAGTTAAGTTGGAGAGAGATAGACCACAACTGACGTGAGAAGCGGTGATTAAGAGAGACATGAAATATACGGGATTGACCGATATGGAATAGGACAGACAGGAAACTTTGATTCAAGGGAATATGATGACGGCGATGATGATGATTATGATGTTTAAAAGTCATGACCTATTTCTGGTTGTACCGTAACAATTAGAGATACTTACAGACTGACAAGTGTTTACTTACGTAAATTAATTTATATATTATTAAGATTTCATAATGCTCAGCATTATAAGGTAAAACAAAACGAGGAACATCTCAGACTTCCATCTCTCAAAGTTGCCGGAAAAAGAAAATAAACAAAAGTGTGCCAGTGTTGCCGAGTTTGAAATTTCTAAAATTCTAAATCGACTTAAGGGCACACTTTGTTCAGTGTCTCTCTCAAATATAACTTTAGTCTTTCCCTCCAACATTTTCAAAAATTCTGCTGGGGCATCATCTACTCCTGCTGTCTTTCCTTTCTTCATGGCACTATTTGCAGTATAAAATTTCCTCCTTCGTTATAGCTGGACCCTTCCTATCACTTCCAATTACAGTTTCTTCCTTTAGTTCAAAATCCTTTTTAACTTAACTTAACATAATTATACTGGTTAAGGAGGTCACAAAGACCTGCAACACCAGTATTAGCTGTAATTTCATACCTCTAAACATAGAGACCAGACCGTAAAGGGGAAAAAAGATACAAACCTTGACAAGTTGATAGGCTTCAAAAGAAGAACATTAAAAAAAACTAAACACTCACCAACAAACCACACACACACACATAACCAGCTCAAGTATAAACTTACACACAGGTATACAACTATGCAAAAATACACACACATACATGCACCCATGCATGTTCACATACATGCACATGCATACACACCAACACACACATTTGCACATATACACATACAAAAATATACAAACTTACAAACACTCAAATACTTACATACATATACATACATACATATATCCAAACATACCCCACATCCATATATATATATATATATATATATATATATATATATATATATATATACATATACACGCGTAAATATGCACATATATACGTACGTATACATACATACACATGCACGCACATACATACATACATACACACATATACATTATACATATATATATACACACATACATTCACATATGTACATATATACACATATACACACATATATATACATGTACACACATATATACACACATACACATATACATATATACACATAAATATATACACACATACACAATTACACATATTTGACTTGGCTTCCTAGCTTTATCATACACGCAGCTCCTCTACATATTCTCTTCATCTTTATTTAACTTCATCTAGCTCTGCCTTTATTCCCCATCTTTGCCATTTATGCTAATATTTTTTACATTTCCTTTTTTCTTCTAATCGGGTCTTAATTTTATGTCGATTGCCTGACTGAGAGAGAGAGAGAGAGAGAGAGAGAGAGAGAGATAGATAGATAGATAGAGAGATAGAGTTAGAAAGATAGAGAGAGAAAGAAAGAAGGAATTTAAACATACATACATACATACATACATACATACATACATACATACATACAGGATTTTAATTACGCGGGAGCCCGTCTGGTCTGGGTTCCCGGGCCCACTAAATATTAGGCCCAGAGCTAGCCTAATTATAGTGAGAGCTCTGTAAGGGGCCACTGGGAGCCCAAAATTGAGCCTCAAAGGGTCACTACGGTAACTAGATGGGGCTCTCAGAGTGAGCGCACCGAGCGTGTTCACGAATTAGATGTATAATTATATAAAATTGCGCGTAAATTTGTTTTCTGTAACCAAACCGATTGCTAAGTAAATAGACATGTTCCCGGCAGGAAGGGATTCAAATTCAGATTATTACAAAGAGGCCAAGCTGTGAAGCTGTTAAGTCAGATAACTTTCGAAGTATAACTAATTCTGGAGGAAGTAGGAATTAAGGTGAAATTTTATCAGGCACTTGCAGACTTCATGTCAGCTCGATATATCTTTCTGATTCTGACAGGGTCTTTTTTGCAAAGCGATAGAAGTTCTCGATCCTGATTTGCTTTCTTGCAGATAAGCCTATCGCCAGAATATGGTAAATCTCATTTAAAGGTAACGATGTAAAGTTTGATTATCGATTGTTTCTGGAGAGCAGACGACGAAGTGAAGCATCAGTTGAGGAATCTCAAGAACAGTGTGTCTTCGATTCCAGTTAGCACAGCATATTGTGATAGTAGGTTTTCTAAAATGAACATAATTTTTAGTATCCTTAGATAATGCCTAACGTTAGCACAAATGTCGAATCTGATGTTCGTATCGTAAATGGACCGTCTGTAGATTTGTGACAACCTCTCCACTTCATTAAATTATGGCTGCCATCCAAAAGGCGAGACGCCATCGAGACGATTGGAAGGTGCAAGAGAAATAATTTTGTGCCGAGTCAAAATTTTCTTCCGTCTCTTAGAAGTAGGCCTATATAATGTTACATAATCAAATACATGTAGATTGTTATGATGTCATTCCAGTTAACTCTTTAGTTTGAGTTTAAAAATACTTTAGATACATTCCAAACTGTTATCCAGCCGTCTTGCTTAATATAAAACATAAGAAGTGCAAAACACTACAAACTGCTACAGAACTGTCCAACTTTATCGGATAGATGTTAGTTTTCTAGGTGTTAATATTAGGTTGTGAAGGACTGATTTTCTGTATCTTGTAATTTGCACCGTTTTTGGGCTCTCTTTTGCTCATCGGCTTGATTTTGTCTCAATAGTGCTCGATGTTGTAATTGATGACTGTAGCACTGTATTTGTTGTTGTTGGTAAGTTATGTTTTTAGGTATATCAGAAAGGTAGGTATTATTCCTTTGCAACGTTTGTAGAATGAGGTTCAAATTAGGCCTACTAGACTGGTGTTATAAGACTAAGTCTGCATGACTTCCTGAACCAGTATAAATAAGTTCAACTAAGTTAAGTAACGTTATAGTGTTTGCTTCGGATGCCATCCGAGGTTGTTGCCAATTGATCTATGTTAAAGATATGTTGTGCCATGAAGTCTGAAGAAGATTGATACTATGTCTACCAGAAGCTGTAAAGCAGCCTCATTGGAACTTAAAACAAGTATGTAATTGCTTTCTGACGAAGTACTTTTATTATTCATTAGTTACATTTCGAATACCTGTGTCTTTATTAAAAGGAATGTTACAGATTATCGTAAATGAGTAAAATTGCAATATACGGATACTATATTAAATGCAGCGTCCATGCAACAATTTTGTATTTTCAGGAATCCCACTGGTTTCCACACTCAGCTAATCGATTTGCATTTGCTGTCACTGTGCTCAATGTTGTCGTGGTCAACAATAGAGATTATGCCCAACTCTACATTTATTTTCGTTTTTAATTTTACTTAACATCAGACAAATAAATAGTTAAAGAAATTCGGTGTCTATAGTTTACATCAAATGATATTTTAATTTACACATTTTTATTCAATAGGCCTACCATCATAAAGCGAAAACTAAATTGCACAATAGCGTTCAAGAACAATGTAAATGTGAAATCTAGCAAATGTGAAAGTTTGCGAGTACAAAATAATTATTCGAAAGCTATTGCTTAATTAAAGTAGAATTAGGCCTACCCCGTAAGGGCTAATATTAACAATTATAGTGAACACTATACCCTTATAATATATGCTAGATTAGGCCACCTAAGAATAGTTAGCCTATCTTCAATAGACATCCGTTTAAAGTCCATTAATGAAGACTAAACAAATTTAAGAGTTTAAAGCTAGTAAAAAGCTAAGGTTAACGTCAGTTTCCTCACTCGAAAGCGATGTCAGTGACGGGAGAGCCCAGGATTTGAACCCGCATCAACTGATCCGCGGTCGAGTATCTTACCGATTTCGCCACTGGCTCCAGCGAGAGTTGGATTTAAACTAGTCAGTTTAAATCCAACTCTTTTTAAGAGTTGGATTTAAACGTTTAATACCAATTTGCTAAAGAATTGACGTCTACAGTACGGTTCAGAATTGACACTTAGCCTAAATTTCATTTAAATATCTACAAGCTGATAATGAAAATACCTTTTAATGACCATAGGCCCGCATTTGTCCATCATTTGTGGGGGTTATCATTGCATAAAATTTTCATAAGTAGCAGACCAGACATTTTAACAGTACGTTATTTGTTGCAATTAAAAAATGAACTATCATGAATTTCTGTGCTCGTATACTTTATTGAACTTTGGCATAGCTATGTAAATCTGTCTCCTTTATTTGTCTAACGAATTGCATAAAATATCAAAATGGCAATACGTACAAATTTCGCTAGGGTAATAATTCTATTATGGCCTACACATAAGATCTTATTATATGGGCATGATTGACTGACATCGTTTTGATTCAATATGCGTCACCTTGAAAATCGAAGTGAGACTTGTTGTCAGTTAATCTTTTTGGTACATCTTAACAGTCGAAAAATTGCATATCGACTAAAATTTAGATTAGTCTAAATAATATTTGCAACTTCAACAGAAATCGTAATGAAATTAGTGAACGAGATTCAATTATACATGTACAACAAACTACAAAGCGTCAACATGCAGTATACATAATTATTATATAAAACACATATAGGCCTAGTAAGGATACGGTAAAATATTAGAACATATAGCTGAGGAGTACGGTATAAATGAATGTGAATTTTCGGCCAATTATTTCTAATTAAGACGGTTGGGTTGTAGTAGTAGTTTTTTATATTTCTGTCTCAGATCCTCCTAGCTTCGTCAGGTGATTTCAGGCACGTTCACTGAAAATAGACAACACAAATGCCAATTAGGGTTGACAAGAAACAACACCACTGCATACATGGAACTGCTAGTTGGCCCACTGATAGAATAGACAAATTATTAATTATGTGCTGGTTGTGATTTTCACTGAAGTATTCTGTTATGAATTCATACTGTATATTATTTTGGACTTCATGTAACTTGTATGTAATACTGTAGTGGCTTGTGATTGTGAAATAAACATGAACTCTCACTGCAAAACTAGGCATACTCTAGGTCTACATAATGACGATTGGCTTGATAGAAATGGCAACATCATTGTAATTCTAGGCATACATAATTGGTTGGTGTGTGGAGTCTTTGATTACTCCTACATTAATAAATTAAATCACCGATCCTGATGTGCAGTAATAAATCTCATGAGCAACCACGTTGATATCAGTCACTTTTAATACAACATGTTTTAAATTGTTCTGCAATTTATTTCATTTTCCTTGCAACCAGTCCTGTGAATGTCCAAGATTTTACTCTCAGATCAGCGCGGCCATAAATTGAACCAACGAGAGTTCAATTCACCTCAAGCTCTGTCATTTAAAGCTTCACGACGTTACATGCCACATCTAACTAATGCGCCATTGAGACATTAATTCTTCCTGAGACATCAATTTCAAAATTAATGAGGGGTTTTAGAAGAAAACAATTTTCCCAATTATGCACTATAAAGTGTAATTATTTAGTGATTCGCATTATAGTATTTAATAGTATTGCATTTAAATGATTCTCTAAAATCCTAACTTTAATACTAGCCTAATTGTTAATTTTGAAAATTTCGCTAATTAAAACTCTATATATAGACATATAGAACGTTTAATAGCGTAGGGGTATGAAGTTTTAATGACAGACCCAAAGGTGAATTGAATCCTCGTGGGTTCGAATCCCGGCCGCGCTGATCTGAGAGTAAAATCTCGGACATTCACTGGACTGGTTACACTGAAAATGATCTAAATTGCGTAACGGTTTAAACATGTGATATTAAAAGTGATAAATATCATCATAGTTGAGCATTTCACTATAATACATACTATGTATGTATATAGGCCTATGTAGAACAAAAAAGTGCTTTACGAATTTTAACCTTGATAATACGTCTGAACTTCCATTGTGCAGTCTCTACTCTGAAATTATATGTAAAACAGCAAAACAAGTTAATTTAAAATATTAATACAATTTTAATGAATTTATAAATTTGTATAGCAGTATCAATTTAAGAAGTATTAACCTCTTAAGGTAGTTCAGATAATAGAGGATTAGGTCTAATTATCATTTACAAACTCATAGAGCTCAGATAGCAGTTCTTTTCAGGGTCAAAATTGTCGTGACGAGTATAGAGGATAGTGCCGTGAACTCTTATCTGATATTTTCTTACTAGCCGCTGAGTGCGAAATTACAGAGGTGTCATCTCGATGCTTTTAACTTCTGCCATGTAAAGATTGTCCAGATACGCTGTTATATTGTTGCTTTGATAATAGACCTTTTATAAAACATGTTTACTTTGGAAAACTCACATCGTATATTTTCTCATTTTGTGCTGGTATAGGATTGTTTGGAAAATATCTGTAATTATGACAACTTACCGTTTATAATTTTGCGACACATTGTGTTGTTGCTTCGCTTGATTTTATAGACTTAACCCGTGATTATATAAGATTAATCCATTTTGTCAGGTAATCCAAGTGAATATCTAAATTGAATGCTTAAGTAATCCACAGTCTCGAAGGACGCCTGCTGTGTCCGAAACCTTCTAGTAGAATGAGCCTTGGTTATGCTATAGGTAATGGTATAGGTCTACATACTAGTATCCCTGTATATGTCTATGTATCTCTGTGTATCTCTTTGTGTCTCTTGCATAGTATATATAAGACCATGCTCCAGTTGCTCGGGGCAAGTGAATTGGGCGAGTGAACTGTGTGAGGAACGGTTGAGTGAACAGTGCGAGGTCAGTGATTGGGCTGGTCAGTGATGGCGAGGAAGTGTTGGCGGCGGGGAAGGCAGTTAGAGCGTTTGGAGTTGGAATGTTGGAATAGGAAGCAGAGTTGTGGAGAGCAATGGAGAGACGTGACAAAGATGATTCTAGTTTAGTGTTGATATGTTAAATTAACTTGAAACGTAGTGTAATTGCTTAAGACTTCTCATAAGAACTACAGTAACTAATAACTATAGTAATTAATGCAACAATACTTGTGTAATCTGTAATAGCCCAATTGTAATAAAGAGTAATCGGATTAGCATCGTTAACAAAGTGCGTCAAGTGTTATTCATTTTAGGAACAATATGTAATCTATAATCAATCAGAATCAGCCGAAAGCATGTGACATCTATGTCTATGTACGAAGTGGCGGTCCTCGACCTCTACGCTATAATAGTTCCCTAGTTAAATTGTAATAATAGAGAGAGATAGAACATTGATCATATATCTAATGCTCTCCTCTCTTTATCTCGCACAATTTCACGCCACAGAACCATCATCAGCTGATCGTTTAACAGAAGGCAGTAATAATGTAAGATATCCTCTCTCGATATTTTATCTAGGCATAGGCCTATAGGCTTATTAAATGTAAATTACGACATTATTTTAACATAATTCGAGAATTAATCGAAATATAATTTTATTTCTAATTTATTTAATGTCATTCTGTTTATAAATGAAGAAATACATAGTAAACATATGCGTATATGTAAAGCATTGCCAGCCGTCAATATACACCCCTCCCCATTCCCCCACTACTGCGCCACCTGGGCCTTGTTTATCATCTGCGCAGAGCTGCCACTACATTTTATAGAAGATCTAAAGTCTTACTCCTGAGCCACCGCGTGTCGATCGTCAATGTATTTTACACGTCAGATGAATAAACCTTTCATAGACTAGACTGTAAATAGCCTCTTCGACATCTCTCGATGCGGAAGTTTAATTCAAGTTTTTAAATTTATCAAATCCAAAAGAGCTAAAAATAATATTAAATTAGACAATTTCTTTTAGTTCCACTTTTCAGCATTGATACATGTAGCTTCACGTTTACGTTTCGCTTTCACTTGATTCCACGTCGTTTTCAATGTTATTTCTATTTATAAAAAGCAACTTCTATGAATTCCAAAAACAGATGATTTCTATTGTAGAGAATTCAAGTTTGTTTCAGTAAACGAAAAAATGACATACCGGATTGCGGAAGTTGATATTTGTTCGGATTGGTCTCTGATTTATGGGCTGAGTAGGTCTACAGTTGTTTCCAATAGAAGCTTTAGGAATCTCTTCAGATCCTTGCATTATATCTCGTAAGATCTTCAGCTGTAACAGCACACAAACAATGTAATTTTATAGTACTCCGAATTACAATCAAGCAATCAACCGTAACAGAAAACAGTTGCTTCAATATTACTATCATATACATCAATATATATCATATATTACACTGCGGAACAGTAATTAATTACAATAGAAAACAGTATATTATTATTAACTAGTATCGTAGTAATTATCTTCGTATAGAACCATATTAGCTTTTATATCGTCATTATTCATTCGATTATTTAAAAGTAATAAAATAATAAACTGAACTGGGCTGGTGGCTTGTTGACAAGCTGTTCGACAATGGATCAGTTAGTGCAAGGTTCAAATTCAGTGCTGTTTCCGTCACTGATAAGCTATCGAGCAGGAAACTGACGTTAAACATGTGTTAAGCCTTATAATATCAGAGAAAATGAATGCAATTCTGTGACTGAAAAGATTGTTAGATCGGTGTGGGTAAATAGTATTAAGAATGAGTAGGATTTTGTTATTGCGTTTCATTGGAAATTGAAATACACGTAATCTTCGTGCATTTCTTAAACATTGCTTCTTACATACAGGAGATAGCATACAACATACTTTGTCTTGAGCGTATTGATGAAAGTGATAAGACTACATACATGGTCTTGAGCGATATAGATTGGTCTGTTGATGATGATCCAGGTGACGGTCTCTTGACAGCCAGGCTGGGTGAGAGACCCCTCATAGGTGATGTAGTCGCTCGAGGGAGGCAGTAGACCGTATATTGACAATTGACGTAATCTCTGATGTCTGCCTGAATGACAAAAAAAAAGGAACTAATTCGAAACATTGTACAATGTATCTCTATGATCTTTTTTTATTTTTTATTTGTCGCTATTTACTACATGTATATATTGTCAACACTTTTATGTCATTATAGTAAGTAGAATTAAATGAATTAAAATTTATTTACTGAAATTACATTTAGAAGTTTTACATTTCTGAATAATATTTATATTAGTTTAGTTGCTGCTAATTATCTCTCATGGCTGTGACAGCATTAATAATATTTATATTAGTTTAGTTGCTGCTAATTATCAGTAACTCTCTCATGGCTCTGACACCATTAATAATATTTATATTAGTTTAGTTGCTGCTAAGTATCTCTCATGGCTCTGACATCATTAATTTGGGGCGGGGTTTAGCATATTGGTAAAATCGTGCATGACACAAACTAAGTTAAGCAAAGTCGGGTTAGGTTACTATATGGACAGGCAACCATCTTAGATGACCGGATGCTGGCTGCATTGAATAATAACTCAGGAATGTAAGACGGTTATTCTTAATCTGCGATGACTCTAATATACTTCATTGTGCCGTTATATGCAACGATTAATATAATCATGTACAGATGAAAATGACGAAAAATACAAAAGCAGCAACTAGTGCAAGAAAACTTTGTAGCAAATGCGTTTGCTAAGTGTGCAACCAAAAAGAAATATAAAATAAAATATCACCCCAAATGTAGACTGTGTAGGCTATTCTTTCAAAACTGGTAAAAAAAGCTAATGTAAACATTAGTTTCCTCACTTGAAAGCGATGTCAGCGACGGGAGAACCCAGGAGTTGAACCCCATACCGATCCACGGCCGAATATCTTACCGACATCGCCACTGGCTCCAGTGCCGGTGTCGATTATATTTGTAGCCTCAAGGAGAGTTTTGGAAAATTGTGAAATTTTGATTTCTGACTAAGAATCTATTTGTAATATAGGCTATGTTGATCGAATTGATTCCTTGGAATCAGCCAGGGGTCTTTTATTGAAAGTAGCCGGTGTCGCCTGTATAAGAGGCTAACCCTGGAACCTTTAAAATGCTACTTTAAAGAGATGCTCGATTACTTTAAAAACAACTTTGGCCGTTCAACTGATAAATTGTTAACTAGTTAAAGGAAATTGTGGTCAGCTTTAATTATCCACAATGCTAGCATTTTATTTAAAAAATATATTTCTTTCATTAGTATTAATTTATTTTTAAAATGTTTATTCTAAAGGTAACGTTAGTGAAATGTACGATAACCAACAAGTTAATTTTTGACACAAATTGACTACAACATTTAGCCGATTAAACGTTTAGCTACATACTATGGAGTTTTGTAATTTTAATAGCACCTGTTAAACTGTTATGGTCCATAAAATTAAGCATATAATCAACCTATGGTTAATACTACAGGTGTCTTGCATTCTATGAAAAAATATATAAGCTACTTGTCAATTTTTTAATGGGCTCTAATCCCGCTTTACTTTACAAATAACTTAAAATTTCAGTAGTGAATCACTCAATCAATCAATTAATCAATCAATCAATCAATCAATAAGAATTTAACGTCCGGTTCATCGCCAAAAGGCAATGTCAGGGGCGTCAAAATCAATATCATAAATAATCAGTATTGAGTAAAGCATTATTAATACCTTTATAGCGCACTTCCTTCAGCTGCTGTGTAATTAAGTCAAACTCTGCATTTGGCACCCTTCCTATCTGCAAAATCGTATTTTAACAATGGTAAATATTCAAATCAATTAATTTCGCTATAGTCAAATCCATAAATATCTATGTATGCCTACTTTCACTCTCTTCTAATTCGAAAGTGTAGGAAATGCAGTAACATGACATGCAAATTACATGAAAAGTAGTGAGTGACATGTTCTAATATAATATTATACAAATTTGTATTATAAATGTATTACACAACGTGCAGCTTGCTTATGCATGCAACTGCCAACTATATAAATTATCATCATCTTCCCTAAATCACGGTTTAACCAGGGTCGGCATACGAATAGGCTTTTCTCCAATCCTCTTTGTCCCACACCAATCACAATATGCCTATACCATTCTATTCGTTTAAATTGTGCCACAATTTCTGGAGCCCAGGCACTCACAAACCATTTCTGACGTAGGTTTTGGATCTTATATAACGATCTATTTAAATATATGCTATGAATAAGCAAATTCAAGTTCCTTATTTAACTGAGACTGAGGAACTAACCTGAGCCAACAGCGAGATTGTAACGAGACCGTTGCTTGCATGTTGAGCCTGAGATATGTTTCCATAAAGATCCGAGTTATAACCAATTATCTGGATCTGAAAAACACAAGAGTCTCGATAACTTGTTATTAGTAAATTATTTTATAATTTCCGTTTGCAGTGTGAATTCTTCTTTATTTATTATTATCTGTTTTAATGCAACAATATAAGAATTTCAGCCACGGACCATCTGAGATATTCAGAGCTTTATCATTAGAATACCTGGCCAAAATTGAGAAATTGAAAATTTTGCAGATTTACTGAGGGCGGGGTTTAGCGATATTGATAAAGCGTGCTAGTCATAAATGAAGTTAAACAACTTGCGGCGAATCCATGGATTTGCGACCACATTGGACGACCTCGTATAAACAAAGGGCAACGATTATTAATAATCGTCGGAAGTTAGACGAAAATAAAGAAACTACAAAAACAGCATTTAAGTAAAGAAAATCTCTAAACATGTGCGCTGAGTCATGTGCCTAACTGGACAACCCAAACAATCGAACCTGAATAAAAGTTGAATGACAGCCTTCCAAGTCCGGCTTTTGTGAAATGGCAACTTACAATTTTTATTTTCTTATTCTTCTCTAGCTTGAACAAATTTATATACATGTATAGGCATATATTAGGGTTAAGGTTAACTGCAGTTTTGCGATTTGTTGTAGAATTGGGGTTAGAGCTATGTGATGTTTAGGGTTTCTGATGATTGTTGTAGTTGTCATATCAGGTCAAATAATCAGGTATAATTCTGGTATCTAGTGACAAATAGATTTGAGGCGCACCTGAGGAACTAAATGGAGGTCTGATGTTAGACTGTCTGGTGGTGGAGGGGATTAAAGAAAGATTCCTATTCATGATCACGCACGATGAGATCATGTACCAAATTACAGATCTACTAAGTGACTCAATCTTACTCAAGAGTTATAAAAAACATTACAATAGAAGCAATCGGATAGTTCAGTCGATCCGGCCATCCAACGAAAGTTAATCGAAATAAATGGAAGGAAGAAAAAGAACGTCCTGGTATATTATTCCGCCAGGGTTCATTTCGAGAAAAGACTATTTCTCTTCTTATTTAAAGAAAAATTATTTTCTTTTGGAGATGCAGCTTTCGATGCCTCAAGTGTTACTGAACGTCTATATACAGACGGCCGTTCATAATATTGGATATGTGTTAGAAGAGTTTCTGTTAAGTTTGGAATTCAATTTTCGTGAATCAAAAATATCTCGGATGTTGCTCTGACCAATACTAATCGACCAGACAGTAATATTGATATTTGCGTCTGAGATTTGATTCATTTAATAGTAACCAATAGAAACTGGAAATGAGGATACCACCATTAAATTAATTTAAAATAGTTAAACCTTATCGTTAATGGCTTTAATATATATTGTTCACACCTTTAAGGGCCATCTACGGCTCAAGGAATCTTATCTAATATCTCTGACGTTACTTCAAGAACGTGTCGCTTCGGTAACTAATTCGGAATGTCAAATTTGAAAAATATTAATTATATTTAAAGTTCAATTGTGTTAGCTGCTTTAGGTATCTCTTAATGCAACTGAATTTAAACAAATGACGAGTACTAATGTTATAACAATGTATGCCAGATAAATATTATTTACTAATAATTAATATTTTGAGTAGTTCTTACAGCGCAAGAAACTCATCTACATTAATTAGAGACATTGCACAAATATCGACAAGTAATATCTGCAACATATCGAATATCTGTTGTCAATGTCAATTTCTCAAAATTTCTATACTATTCTCAAGAATTATAATTTCTTTTCATTGTCAAATATACAGTAAATCAGTCCGACAGCTTGGAGTCAAATCAGAGTTGAAGGCACATGTACTTGATTGGCAGACAATATCGGACATGTCATCATACCCTGGAGTAATCCGACATCATGAAATCTGTCATCACTACGTCGTAATCATCATCGTAAAGTCATCATCCGAGTAGCGGTGGATGCCTGCATTATCATTATATGCGATATTGATTGATTCCCTCTAATACGACTAAATCTCCGTGTAATTGAATATGTCGTCATATTACATCAATTTTAGAGCTAACCACCCTTGGTATGACCTCCACTAAAATAAAAATACGAATTTGTTGAGCGATCAGTGAAGTGCGTGCAAAAATATGATGTAGTCGAGTGGTTCACATTTAGTCACTGCAGTGAATCTGAGAATTTCAAAGAAAAGGGAGGGGATTTAATTTCATCACATTTTAAGGCTTTATGACATTTATTCTTCCAAAAATGTTTTGATTATGATTGATTAGATGATTTGATTTTGCAAATATCCCATATGATTTATTTATTCCTATTGTTATCTTGGTATTATGACTATTGTTATCTTGGTATTATGGAACTTTATATTTGCTTTTTGTTCCATGTATGTTTGTACGTTTTCTGCGGTATGTCAGATTTCAAGTAATAAACGAATATAATAATAATTGTAAATGAGTTGAACCAATAGCAAAAATCCCACTATAATGAGCTGCATACAGTAAGTATGTGTAATATGAATGTTTAGAGTAGAGCAACCATTACATGTACTCAATCAATATCCATTAATTGGAAAGTGCCAAGGTAATGATCTAGCTATACATGTATATTGCTAAAAGCAAGAATCGTGACATTGCTTTAAGAATTTGTCACAATTTTATTATATACATACAGGCCCATACATATTTAAAGACATGTATACGAACAGCTAACCTTATTGCTCAAATCAAACGTGTAAGTAATCAAATGCTACATGCCCGTTTTTTAAAGCCATCTTATACAATTTCGTCTTCCCACTAATTATGGCTATTTACCTAAAGCTCATTGATATTTCTAAATTTAGATAGAACTTTACATTTATAATGCATGCATTCATATTCCTACCAAAATATCAATAGCTATTTTATGGGTGTGTTTGAATTTTGGCCAAAAGGCCAAGCAATAAAGATTTCCAACAGGATACAACTATGACCCCCACTCTCAAGGTTACCAAACTGACTTTTATTCCAGAGCTTAATTATTTAATTGCATCATTATGAATTTCTTTAATGTTACTATAACTTCACAGAGCCACAGTTAATCATTTGACTTTATAACTGTTAGCCTCATCGAAAAAATA
This sequence comes from Enchytraeus crypticus, assembly GCA_905160935.1. Classification (NCBI taxonomy): domain Eukaryota; kingdom Metazoa; phylum Annelida; class Clitellata; order Enchytraeida; family Enchytraeidae; genus Enchytraeus; species Enchytraeus crypticus. Next base: position 647,546 of record CAJHZI010000767.1, read on the forward strand.
TTGCATTGTATACTAAAAATGCATTAATAAGGCACATTTCATACAGTTTTTAAGGAATATACAATTAATTGTGTAACCACCCTGTACTTTACATTCTGCTGTCTCAGAAGCCCCTCAGTGCTTATCAGGTCTACACCGCTCCGCTATCCGCTGAAGGCAGCTTCTTAGCCGGATGTGGAATAGGATTAAAATTATTGGCTCACACATCAAACCGGATCGCTTGAGCAATAAGATGAACGACGGATTGTAGCGGAGCGGACATCTGCTCTACTCCAGGGAATGCAGCACGTAGCGCCGGAGCTGAGTCCTGGAGCGACCGAGTCGCCGATAAAACCTTTCAAGACGAGAACGAAACGGAGAGACAGGCCAAGTGGCTGGATTGGAGGCTGCGGCGAGGCAGGACAGGGGCTAGACAGGGGCATGAAAGGGACAGGACAGAGACATGACAGGGGCATGAAAGGGACAGGACAGAGACATGACAGGGGCATGACAGGGGCATGACAAAGGGCAGGACAGGGGCAGGACAGAGGCAGGAAAAAAGGCTGCGGGCGAGGCTGGACTGGGCAGAATCAGGGTCCTTAGTTAGGGGTGTCTTCGTAACTTGCTCCTACAGTTCTACTCGAAAATAAACTAGGCACAAGAATTAATGGAGTAGATTGCGAAAAGCAGAATTAAATTATCGTAACTATGTTTTTCAATTACATCAAATCAGGTAATGCGAGTAATGCGAATAATTTATATCTTAACTGAGCCACTCATCTTCCCACGAAATGTAGACAAATTTCGACTGAAAAGCTTGGAAATCTTCAAACAATTTCCTCCCTGGATTATATGCAACCAGTAGTACAACATTCACATTTCTGTCAGGACTGTTTTCTGTTTAACTGTCTATTGAATGGCGTAGCTGGAAAAATATTTCTGTTTTTCAGCTTATGCAGTTTAAATTCCATTTTTAATATTATCCTCTACAAAAAACTCTTAATTTTAAATATGGAATAGTTTAATTAAATTAAACCAAAGATATTAGCAGTTTAAAAGAGTGCTTTCATTTTAACTCTACAGTATTTGTCGACCATAGAATTGGTGAAATCAATTAAACAGCATGTCATCGACCTCGCAGACACTGCCAGAGGGTAGCTGATAGGTGGGGGAGGGAGACTTGGGAAGGTGGGTGATGGGGGGGGGGAGCTAAGAAGCATGATGAGCGAATTAACGAGCAGGTGATCATCGATCTGAACGTGGAATCGACTGTCGAGCTTCAAGTGCAGGAAGCGGCAAGGAATTGGCGGTAGGGGGGTAAGTGTAGGGATACTGTAGTGGAATAGAAGTGAACACCCTGGAAGGATAGAGATACTGTTGAATGTTGAGCGCATGAGAGCGCGAGAGCTGGAGAAAGAGTGGGGGAGATAGAGCGAGAATGAAAGCGAAAAGGAAATAAATGAAGAGAGGAAGAGAAGAGCTTGCAGTGAATCGTAAAAGACTTGCTAGCATTACTGGTGAATCAGAATCGTCGAACTAGCATGAGAGAGAGAAAGAGAGAGAGAGAGAGAGAGAGAGAGAGAGAGAGACTCAATGTTTAATTCATTGACAATTACAGATTACAAATACAGATTCACCATACAGAGTAGACCATAGTAACACAAAACTATAAAATGTGGAGTTAAAATAAACACAGGTGTGCAGATGTGCTCAAGGCATAGTAATCAAATAGCTACCAGCATATCGGCCACCAGTGAGGGCATATCCCTATCTTGCTGGCCACCGATAAAACATATAATCACGTCAATTAACTTAAGTTATTAGACTTTAAAAGTATAACATAATTAGGCTATAATATCGATCCAGACTTGAAATTAAGTTAGTAAGTATATAGCAGATTAAATAACAAATCGACACTCGAGAATCATGAATAATTATGATAACCAACTAGCATGTAGATGATTTTTAAGAAGCTTTTGGAATCTATTACGGTTTTGGATGGATCCGATATGGTCTGGTAGACTATTCTAAATTTTGTAGCTGTTGAATAGCGTCGAAGAGAAGAATGCACGGTTAGATTGTAAGTATAGATGGTCAGTTAAGGATAGTCCAGTTATGTAGTTGTGCGAGGTTTTACTATGAATAAAAGATCACTAATAGCAGTAGACAAATTATTAGGAAAGTGTAAATGCTTATATATAAGTTTAGCAATTGAGAATTTATGTGAAAGGGCAATTGGAAGGATATCATAATTCATATAAAGTTGCTTAACATTGTAGAAGCGATTATGATTTTGTAGATTCCTCAAGACTTTATTAATAGAAACATGTAATGGATGAAGAGCAGATTCAGTTGCATTACCATAAACTTCAACTCCATACGTAACATATGAGTATATAAGAGTATGAAAAATCATTTCACGACAGTAAGCAGGTAGAAATTGTTTTCGAGCATATAGCATAGAGTTTAGGTTATTGATATTTTTAGATAAATATATAATATGTTGTTTGAAATTTAGATTATTATCAACCCATATACCTAGGAATTTGATTGAGTTAACTTTGTTGAGCTCGATATAATTCAAACTAATCTTAAGATTGTGATTGTCAATGAATTGATTATCAGCAGCACTAGGGAAAAAAATGATATACGCAGATTTAGAGATATTAATTGTTAAACGATTACATCTAAACCAATGGAATAACTTATCACAGATATAATTACTTGAATTAAATAAATCCATTAAATTACTTTCACTAACAAATATGTTAGTGTCATCCGCAAATAACTTTAAATTAATATTATCGCAAGCGTATTTGATATCGTTAATATAAATTAAGAAGAGGAGCGGTCCAAGAGTAGAGCCTTGAGGGACACCTGTAGTAATTGGTGAGGTAGAAGAAATAGTGCTTCCAATACAGGTAAATTGGGATCTACCAGATAAATATGAAGTAAGAAGGTTAAACACATTACCCCTGAATCCATATTGATATAATTTATGAAGAAGGATCCCATGATCAACCGTATCAAATGCTTTTGAAAGGTCGAGAAACATGCCTAGTATGTGGTTTTTGTTGCCTTTTGCCATACTAATCATATTGCAGATACTAAATAAGGCATCAGTGGTTGAATGGCCGTGACGAAAACCAAATTGATTTTTATAGAGTATATGCATGAGTGAGCGAGAGAAAGAGAGAGACTAAGAGAGAGAGAGAGGGAGAGGGAGAGGGAGAGAGAGAGAGTGAGATAGCGAAGAGTGAGAGTTAATAAAAGCATAAGAGCAAAAGAGAATGTCCGGAAAAATTAGATAAACAAAATTTAAGAGCGGACTAAAAAAGGCCTACTGCTATGGTAACAAATCTGTATCTGCTAATCTGCTTAATCTGCTATCTGTAATAGTAATTGATCACTTGAACATAAGTGTATTACATTTGAACACGTTCACCTGGTTATATTAAAATAAATAAGATCCGTCTATCAACTGATGCATTGCTGTATGAATATCAAGCGATGGCATTGGCCTGACCTTTAACTCAAGTTAGTCGGAGCACATTAATTCGCCTTTTTATTACTTGTCTAAATGCACACGTTAATAGAATTTAAAAAAAATATAAGTTTCTGTTTTCGAGCGTCCATCCTCACAAAAAGTAAGATTTGCATGTAGACTCTCATGTAGACTAATGTTTAGACTCATATGTAGACTCATATGAAGACTCACATGTAGACTCATGTAGACAAATGTAGACTCAGTTGTAAATTCATATGTAGACTCATATGAAGACTCACATGTAGACTCACACGTAGACTCATGTAACCTCACACGTTGACTCACACATAGACTCATATGTAGACTAATATGTAGACTCATATGTAGAGCCACATGTAGACTCACATGCGGATTCGTCCACTTATGATCAACCAAACAATCAATACATCAGTAAGAAACTAACGTCTGATTCCTCTTCATAGGGCAATGTCTGGGACGTCTCAGGCAGACTCTGCATCAACAGACGCCAGTGTCCAATGTACCACACGACGACGACTAAAATATAAAATACTACTAGAGGAAGCGAGATAAAAACAGTGCCAGTCCAATATCCGACGCAAGAGGGTCAGCATATTGAGCTATGGTGAAAATAGATTGAAATATACATGTACTTAGACTGTCTGCAGAGACGCATTGATCAACATGTTCTCTCCTTTGTTAATAATTATTTAAGAATTGCCGGTCATTCGGCATTAGTTGAAATGATGTCTAAGTGTTGGAGTTAAATCAGTCTGAGCGTGGCTCCTCTAGATCAGTCTGAGCGGTGCTCCTCCTAGATCAGTCTGAGCGTGACTGCTCCTAGATCAATCTGAGCAAGGCTCCTCCTAGATCAGTCTGAGCGGGGCTCCTGATAGAACTGCCCGAGCGGGGCTCTTTTTAGATCAGTCGGATCGGGGCTTCTCCTAGATAACGGCTGGATAAGTCAGATGGCTGGATTCAGATGTCAGATGGCAGATGGCTGGAGGCAGTGGCGAAGTCGGTAAGATACTCGATCGCGGATCAGACAGTGCGGGGTTAAAATCCTGGGTTCGCCCGTCACTGACATCGCTTTCGAGTGAGGAAACTGACGTTAACCTTAGCTTTTACCAGCTTTTATAAGCCTGAGCGGGGCTTCTGATAGAACAGTGTATGCGGGGCTTCTTCTAGGACTGTGGCCGAAAGAAGGAGACTCTCACTCCTTGCCCTTAAACTGTCTGAGCGAATGTTTACTTAAATAGCAAGATATATACCAGTAGAAAGAGATATAATAAGAACATATAAGAAAAGAACAAATACAAATCATTGAATGCCGGTATACAGAAAGAAAAGAAAAAAGGTGCTAATCTGAGCTACTAAAATTAGGTAAATTGGTAAGTGTAAACTAATGAGAGATATAGAGGAACTGTTATATTTATAACAAGGGACGGAGAAATTATGTGGAGACACATAACGAGTGGAATTGGTATTTAAAGAAGGGGACGAATCAGAAGAAGAGGACTGAGAAGACGAAGAAGAAGAAGTAGCAGAAGAAGAAGAAAAAAAAAAAAAAAAAGTATAATTGTAGAATAGTGTAACCTACCGTGAATATGATGCGATCAACATTTGGCTAAAGAACGCTTTTCTGAGTGTGATGGCAGACTTTGAGTTGACATTGATTATATTATACATACCACTTGTGGAAAGTATGAAGAAGTGTATGAAGTGTGTGTGTGTGTGAGAGAGAGAGAGAGAAATTGAGAAAGTAAGAGAGAAACAGAGTAAGAGACAGAGTGAGAGAGATAGGCCTACTTGTATCGAGACAAGCAGACTCTAAGTATGGGTTTAATTTAGTACACTATAGATATAGGATTTAAAAATTCGAAAGTTGTTATAGCACGTAAGTAATTGGTCCCTGAGAGCCTAGTATGATATACAAACAAGAACTGATTAACAATAAAGAAACTCCTGGTGGATAGAGACATCGCCAAATTTGGAAAATTAATACTTTTAAAAACAATTTTGCAAATATTTAGTTGATATAACTTAGAAATCGGTAATATACTAAAATTCTTTTTAAGTTGCTTAAAATTATGAAATTTATGTTTATTCTGTAAGTTTCTTAGAATACGGTTACATGCAATATGTAAGGATCGAAGTAATTGATGGATTGTATTAGCATAAGCTTCAATGCCATATTGGATTCTAGATTGAATTAATGAGTAGTATAAGCTTCTGCGACAATGCATATGTATGAAATCTCTGCAAATATACAGCGCCTATTTAAATTATTTATGAATTATTTAATTAACTATTAAATTATTTACTAATTTAGCAGATTAAAAAACCAATATGATGACCAAAAGTTAAATTTTAATTTCTTCATTTTTCAGTTAAATCGATTGTTCGCTTCAGCACAACATAAAGTTATAAAGTTTGGTCCTGAACGAATATGCTTATCTGGTATGCATCAATTTGATAGGGTGAAAAATTAGTAATGAGATTCAATATCGCAGTAATTAGAAGGAAAGATCTCGAGTTATTTTGCCTGTTTAATTCATAAAATGGGATATTGAGATAATATAAAGTATATAAATTATATTTAAAATAACTTATATACACTATGCTTACTTTGCAGAATGTTATTTTAATTCATCACTTTAACAAAAGAAAACTTAATCTCTATTTTTATCTTCTCAAATTCTTTCCCCTATAAACGTGTACAGTCTTTATTCGCCATATTCATTGCAGTATGAAAAACACAACAAATCAAACAAACATAAATCAACATAAAGAAAATAAGGAAAGTAAACCTGTCTAACTAGACATACCAAACGATACTCCTATACAAATACTACTACTGTTAGATTATTGCTTAACGTTTAAAATATAATTTACCCATTTAATTTATGTGTATTTAAAACAAAACATTCAAAATATGATCAAAACCTAAAACGCGTTTATGCTGGTGAATCTTGTATCTGAATTGCATATTTATTTGTAATACCGTTAAAATCCAAGGACTCAAGAATTGTCTACTTTTATTTTGTCATTTATCTGATTAGTGGCAATTAATTTATTCAAAAAGTTATACCTCATCAGTCCACTCTTATATTTATATAGGCCTAATTCGTCGCATTCTATCTTTAAATGTCCTTCTTTTAGGTCTACGCTTGGATAGGAAAAGAAATCTGGAAATCCATAAGGTGACTTGAGCGGACAGGACGTAATGATTTCCTCTAGGGAATGGCCGGACGCTTCCGTAGCTTGTCCTGTCCGAGTCCACGTCGAGTCCTCGCCTTATATCTCTCGGTCAGAGGCTGCGATCAGCCAACTGGAACAAGGGAGTCCGGGCACGTGAGTCTTGGAAGTCATATAAACATGGATTGCAATTACTGTAAGACAGTAAACAGTAATACTGACAATCTGTAATAGGCCTGTGTGTAATATTATTAGGCTTACTGTAAATGCAGTGCTACTGTATCGGTGTCAAAAAAGGCTCATTTGACACTGATATATGTCTATATATATATATATATATATATATATATATATATATATATATATATATATACACACATATATATATACATGTATATATATATATATTATAAATGTATATACATAAAATATATATATATATATATATCAACTGGTAAAGCTAATGCTAACGTCTGTTTCCTCACTCGAAAGCTATATCAGTGAAGCTCGAGCCCAGGATTTGAACTCCGCACATACTGATCGGCGGTCGAATATCTTACCGACATCGCCACTGGCTCCCGCCAGTATATATATATATATATAAATATACATCTAGTATATATATATATATATATATATATATATATATATATATATATATATATATATATATATATCCAAATATATATACATATACAGTATATGTACATGTATATATACAGACTGGGGCAAAAAATAATAATCCCCTAGCGAAATCTCAATAACTTTAGGAAAACTCAAAATATCTCTACAAAATTTTCGGAGCTTCTAGGGGAGGAATTTCTGCGTATATCCTGCAAATTTGATGAAAATATTTTCATTAGTTAAGAAATTACAGCATTTCTACGAGAAAAGTGCTAAAATCGATTTTAAAAAAACTTTTTGAAATGTCAGTCGTTCCTTTTAAAGAAAATAACGACCATGAAAAGGCCGTTTACTTAAGTGATGGAGTTTAAACCTGCACTACATTGCTAGCTACTCCAATATAAGATGCCTAAAATTCGTTCTTATGTTAAAATTATTCCTAAATTTTGAAGAATTTGTCCTGTACTTTTGTTTAAAAAAGCCTTCTTAAAATTGATTTTAAATTTTTTTCGAAGAAACACTGTATTTTTGTTACTTCTGAATATATTTTCACAAAATTTGCGAGATATGTGTAGAAATTCCTCCTCTGGAATCCCCGAAAATTTTGTAAAACCATTTTGAGTTTTGCCCAAGTTATTAAGACTTTTGGTAAAAAAAGCCTTGTTAAAACTGATTTAGCACTTTTTTCGTAGAAAAGCTGTAATATTTTTCCTGCTCAATAGATTTTCATCAAATTTGCTAGATATACGCAGAAACTCCTCTTCTAGAAGCTCCGTGAATTTCGTAGAGAAATTTTGAGTTTTCTTAAAGTTATTGAGATTTCGCTAGAGGATTTTTTTTTACCCCAGTCTGTATATATATATATATATATATATATATATATATATATATATATATATATATAGGCCTCCAATGCATGTATATTCTACAAGTATTTATAGTATATGTACATACATGTATAGGCATAATTATTATATAGATATATACATTGCATATATATATATATATATATATATACATGTATGCGGACTGTGTATATGTGAATATGTAGGCCAATATATAGATAATTATGTATAGATATGTTTAGATAGGCCTACATTTAGATACACGGTCATGCAATTATCCATATAGTAATTTGACTTGAACCACGAGAAAGTATTTAACGTCAGTTTCTGTCTTGAAAGCATACCAGTGACTGAGCACTGGATTTTAATCATGCACTACCATACACATTTCACCAACAATGTTGCTGTCTCAGGTGATCTTAGTCTAATAACAAAATCATGTTTATTGCTCTTGAATGTTCGTTAATCAATCGTTCGGTTTCAGAGAACAAACCATTGTACATCAGAATAAATTTTATCTTTTAACTAATTTCACAAATTGAAAAAATCCTACTAAAAATTCATAGCCTCAAATATGGAAGATATTTTGTATCCTATCTCGTTAATGCTCCTAAGACATGACAAAGAATTATAGAGGATTTTCTTTGGGAAGGGATAGAGAGGAGAAGAATAGGAAATAAGAATAATGGTTCACGTCGTGTTAGATCTCGTCACTGGAGATGGTTAGCTCTGACATTCAATTCTCTTAGTCCTGTACAACTCCGTAATGATCTCTCGCTTCAATTAGTGTATTATTAGAATAAATGACTCTGTATAATATATTAAATATTAATATGTATTGGTATAAAAATGTATATTATACACATTATATATTATGTATAATACATCTAAATATAATACTAAATAATGTTATGTATGTATATTTGTTCACAGGCATAAATTTAAATATACAGTATATATCGAATAATTATATACCATATATCGTATCAACTTATATAGGCCTATGTTTGTATATATATATATATATATATATATATATATATATATATATATATATAATGCATCATGTATGTATAAATTATAAATATATATAGCCTATGTATATGTACATGTATTGGTGTCTACGTATAGGAACTATGTATCTAATATAATGTAGTATTATATATGTATATATATATATATATATATATATATATATATATATATATATATATCGGTATTGTGTCCAGGCTACTGGAGCATAGACCTGTCTTAAACTATGCCGGCCTGTTTTAGAGGAAATGTGAGAATAAAGCATAGGAACTGTGAAGAAATTAACCTGCTAATCATCTGAGATTGATTATAAAGCATTGTAAATTTGCTCTGAAAATTTTTGGAAAATAATCGTCAAAATATCGATCGCTAAAAATTACAAAAGTTACTTTTGTCGGATCTATAAATAATGGGTAAATAATAGGAGTATTCATAGGATAATTAGGTCTACCTTTATTGAGCGGGCCAAATTAACTAAATGTGTTTAGGCCTAATTAGGTGCTGAAATAATCAATTTCAAAAATATATCATGTGACTTCCTTTAAAAGGTGCATTTAATAGAATTTTTATGATGTACAAATTATAAGCAATTGTAACAATAATAATAATAACAACAATTAGAGTGCTACAGTCATCAATGACAACATCGAGCACTATTGAGACAAAATCCAGACGGCGAGCAAAATAAGAAGGTCCAAAAACGGTGCAAATTCCAAAATCCAGAAATTCAGTCCAAAGTAAAGGGAATGAAAGAAAATGTGGTTTAGGCGCAGGTCGCTGCTCATGGACACTGGATGGAAAAGAGAGATGGAAAAGATAGGTTTTCAACTGCTTATGGAACTGCTCATTGGAAAGAAAAAACCTGATGTGATTCAAATGAAGATTTCCGAAGATTGGATGGAAGAGAATTCCAGATCTGAGGTGCAGCAAGCTGGAAAGAACGATTAGATAGCTTTGAGCGTGAAGGTAAGCTAGGTCTCACAAGAGTAATTAACTTAGAAGACCGAGTAATAGCAGGCTGCATCACTTTAATCAAGTGATGCAGCATACAAGTTTGTCCAGGGATGGTGATGGACTTATAGGTTAACGAAGCTGTTTTGTAAATGATACGCTCTTTAATCTTTAGCCAGTGCAAAGACTTCAAAATAGGCGTAACATGTGAGTACTTGGAACTACAAAAAATTGCTCGCGCAAGAGAATTCTGAACAAACTGCAACCGATCAATCTCCCAGCCAGGGAGATTTGAAAACAGGGAATTGCAGTAGTCCAACTTCGATTGCAAAAGAGCAGCACCAATTGTAGCAGCTGTCTCACGTGACAAATATGGACGTATTCGACGAAGATCACGGATATGGAAGAAACATACTTGTGAAGTTTTAGTTATATGTTCGTGGAAGGTTAGGTGTATATGTGTATACAAAATATGTGCAATGCAATAGAGAAGCGGTTAAGCAGTTCTATTTTTGCCAATCATTGCAACAAATTAGTCAACAATCATTGCATCATTATGCTTATTGTCAACAATCATTGCGTCACTATGCGTAGTGTCAACAGTCATTGCATCATTATGCTTAGTGTCAACAATCATTGTATCATTATGCTTAGTGTTAACGGTAACAGCTGGTATACTTTATGGGTTATCATCTGCAATCGAATATAGTGAATTGCTGAATCCTTGTATCCATAGTCGCAATATGATCAGTTGTGTTTCAGTTATGCTCGGTTTACTGCTGAATAAACTAATAATACTCATACATGCACGTATATGCAGAGAATGACGTAAGATATGAATAACTTTTAACCGAGAAAGACAAATACCAGTCAGAAACGAAGCCATAATTTTCCAAGCTAAAGGCTATATACATCTAAAAGGCTATATCACGAAGAGCGACAATAATACCAAGCTACTTTAACATTTCAATAGGTTGCGAATTTTAATGACTTCATATCGATATTAAGAAGTTTATTTGCAGAAAACGTAAACAGTTTGAGAGTGAAAATTCCTGCAGGCACCTATTGTGGAGGAATTCCATGCAGTGACAAGTGGATCATTACGCATAACAGAAAACGTAGGTTAATAACTGTTCAGATCTCAGGCTCTTGTGCTGCTTTTTATGCTCATTAGATTCTCAAGAAGACTTGCGTGTGACGCCATTGCGTAGATTCTTTGATAATTATGTAATTCCATTATATATTAGCGTGCATTATAATAATTCTGAAATCTTTAAAGTGATTACTATTGGACAACTAATTTATTGAAAGCTATTACTGTACCGACAGTCACGTGATATATAGATCCTATATATATATTATATATATATATATATATATATATATATATATATATATATGTGTGTGTGTGTGTGTGTGTGTGTGTGTGTGTGTGTGTATGTTTATACTGCATATATGAATTATTTATAAGGCAAAACGTATTTTTAACTACAAGTATCTTCTACACCAAACAGAGAACTGCATAATAGGCCTACATGCATGTATACTGTGAAAAGCTAAAGCTAAAAAAGCTAAAGCTAAGGTTAACGTCAGTTTCCTCACTCGAAAGCGATGTCAGTGACGGGCGAGCCCAGGATTTGAACCCCGCACATACTGATCCGCAGTCGAGTGTCTTACCGACTTCGCCACTGGCTCCAGCCATTATGTTAATATATTCAATGTATTATAACTTCTTTATTTGATTTTAGAAGATGCTTTTTAAATCAGCTTGTTTATTTTTAAGTGCATAACATAGAAATGTTTATATGAAGGGTGCTTGTGCCTGAAGTATACCCGGATTTTGCACATTTTATTTTGTCGTATGCTTGTATATAATACAATGCTCTGCTGTGAAAAGCGAAGGATTAAATAAATAAACAAATAAATGTACAATAAATGAATAATAATATAATATTTAATAATATAATAATAATAATAATATTTACTTGGCAAAAATAACTAGGTTTTTAATAGAATATAATATAAATTGAGTAAATAATTTTCTCGGCATTCGATGGATGAAAATTAATTTAAGATGCTTTGATAAAGTCTTCCATTTTACTAATAATAAGTTAAAATATTTTACTGCACATTTACAAGTCTGTATTCCATTAAATTGTAATTATCCTCGCATTAAGCAAAATAAAACTATTTCTATAAAAATTATGAACACTTCTTAAAGCTCAAATAAAATTCTGAAGATGAAAGAAGCACAATCTGGGTATTCGTATTAGTGTATTACAGTACAAAATTTAACAAGTGATAAAAATTATAAGAGTGATATTGAGTAGTAAAAATTATTAAAAAGCGAAAGATCGAGGAAGCAGTCACAGCGGGACAGCGAAGTGAGTCGTTATGCAGCACTAGTATAGTAACCCGGTTACCAGTATGATGAAATTAATGATTAATAATAACATAGATCTTTTGTAAAAGGTGTTTACTTTGAAAAATCACAATATATATTTTTTCATTCATTGGATGCGCCACCGTGCAATGATAAACTTTATTGCTTTGCGGAAGGCAATGTAATGCATCCTAAAATGTAATATATCCCCTCTAGATATTTTATCTAGACATAAATTAAAAGTAAATAAAGAATATGTTTATCATCGGATGATAAGTAGTTTAAATATACATTTATAAAATAGCAAGTTAGTACATGAAGAAATACATAATAAATATATGCGAATATACGGAGCATTGCCAGCCGTCAGTATAAGCACACACCCCTCCCCACTCTCCCATCCCTCCCACACTAGGCTTTGTTTATTGCGTGAGCAGTGTTATCACTACATATGATAAAATTCCTGTAGAAGTATGAACCGTGAAGAGAACGAAAGAAAGAGCATCACATTGATACGTATGCCATGATAAGAACAAAAGATAGATCGTCACATTGATATAAATGCCATGAAGAAATGAAAGATAGATCATCGTATTGTCATCATATTGATACAAAAGCCATTGAGAGAACGAGAGATGGATAAATGAAGGGACTAATTAGTGATATGGCATCAAACTGCTGTATAAGACACGAAGGGACTAAAGGATAGGGCATGATATTGATACCAAAGCTTCTACAAATAAATACTAAACCAAACATCTACATGTATATATTGAAGCATAAGCTTGAAGAAATTAAATGGCGTAGAATTTTTATTGAAGCATAAGCTATGCAGAGAACGAAAGATAGGGAATCATCAATGATGTTAACTTCGACAACAATAAATCATACATTTCATACTGAAGTTGTAAGATTTAGCTATGAACTGCATGAGTCAAATTACATGAAAGTATAATAATAAAGTGCATGAGGTCGCCTCGGAAAGAATAATATTTATCCAGTTAGTTTCTTTATTTTCTCTATAGAAGTCACGCAAGCAGATCTTGTACAACGTCAGACGTAGGAGGTTGACCAGACTGTGACTGACTCATGATATGTTGAACATTGTGGCGAGAGAGAGAGAGAGAGAGAGAGAGAAATTCAATATAATACAAAGAATAATTGCAGTGGAGAGAGAGAAGAAAAAGAGCGAGAGAAAGAGAGAATGATAGATAAAGTGAGAAAGATAAAGTTACAGAGATAGAGAGAAAGATAGATAAAGAGAGATAGAGAGAAAGAGAGAGACCGGGGGTAGAGAAATAGAAAGTAGAGAAATAGAGAAATGAAGAGAGAATGAACTGAAGAGATAAAGAGACAGAGAGAAAGAGAGAGAGAAATAAAACGAAGAATTATTTAGACAGAGAGAGAGGGAGAGAGAGAGAGAGAAAGAGAAATAGAAATCGAGAGTATTCAGTACAATAAGAAAATATATAGTTAATGTATAAATACTACTAGTGGAAGGAAGACTAGTGAGAGCGGTGGAAATGAAGATAATATGATGTGAACCAGAAGAGGCTATGTAGTAGGCCTATTATTTTGTAACTGATTATAAATAATTAGTCTACTCAGTATATTCTTTTAGTCGAAACGGTTTTAATTTAAGTAAAACTGATGTGATTCAAGATTGACAAATATTGTAACTATATTTTGAAAGTTTACCAGACATTATACGAGAGTTTTAAAAAGTTGTTCACAAGCTTTCAGGCTTATCGCTTGCTGGCTTGATGACATAAACTGTTCTTCATTTGTGGATCAATGGATCGAAATTATTTGTATAGCGGCAATAAGTAGCTTATTAAAAATATTATAAATGACTAATTTAGATGAATTATTTCACAGATTATAAAACCTCTCATTCAGCTTGACGCTGTACGATATATCTATCTCATAACCTGCTTTCCTGTACATCTCTCTCTCACTCTCTCTGTCTGTCTCTCTTAGTTCACTACCTACTGGCAAGTCCATGGTATATAACGCCTCCACTCGTCTCTGTCTTCCGCTTTCCTCTTCATGTCCACAGATCTTTAAATCATCTAACATTTATAAACTCGGTCTGCCTCTGCCTCTATTTCCTGTACATGTTTCATACCTAATTTCGCAAAACTAAAGACCTATCATTAGACTGTTGTCCACTTCAACACATCTTCTGCCTCTCCGCCTTTCTGCCTCTCTGCCTCTCTGCCTATCTCCCTCTCTGCCTCTCTGTCTCTCTGTCTCTCTGCTTCTCTGATTAGCGGAGTGTACAGTTTCTTCAGTCTCTGCATTTTCTTGTGCGTTCTAATGACGCTGAACTGATAATGGTTGTTGGATGTTATTGAATGTCTCAATAGCGTAGTGGTAACGTCATGAAGTGACAGATCCTGAGGTAAATGGAACCCTCGTGGGTTCGAATCCCAGCCGCGCTGAAGTAAGAGTAAAATCTTGGACATTCACTGGACTGCTTACACGGAAAATGGACTAAATTTCTTAACGGTTTAAATATGTGGTATTAAAAGTGATATCAACATAGTTGCTCAATTCACTATAGGGCGTGTTTTTGTTGTTGCGCTCTTTATGAAACGTCCTTGACATGACCGTAGGATGCGGAATCGGACGTTAAATCACTGTATTGACTGTGACCGCCTACCTCTGCTGGAAAAGAGTGCCCATTGATGGTATGCTCTGAGCCCTGTCTGTTGGCGGTTCCGTAGTGGAATAAGATCTCGCTGGCCCTGTACTGGTAGGAGAGAGGTCCACCGGTGATGTTGACGAAGTTTGGACCCGGCTCATCCACCGTCAGTCTCACGTCGTGGCCTGAGTTCACCAGGATTCCATTCACCTGGAGCATTGTTGAAACGACATCCATGGAATTCAACCGTGCTAATTGAGGACTAAATATCTAATCTATGCTTAAAGGGGGCACACAAATAGGTAATGTTGAAGCGAGAATAAAGCAAATAAACTATGTTAAACGAGGGTTAAGAAATCAATTAAATATATATGAGGAATGTCAACAATAAAAATCTAAATTTACTTACGCTTATTTTTCGAGTGGAAATGATTTATAGATTCTATAATTATCGTATGACTCACGCGATGTTTGTCGATCTGAAAAGGTTTCAGCGTGGGGTCGAAGAGAAGATGTTGTGAGTCGATGTTTACAGGCGATTGTCTGCGACCTTTACTGCACAGACTCCACTCAGGGTTGACCAAACCCCAGAACTCTGGACCTGAGCGGATATTAGTAAGACAGCAGTAGAGAAAGAGTGCTCATAGTTAGTAGCTATAGGGTATATTGATATGGAAGATATCTATAAGTATATCTATTAGTATATCTATTAATCTATTAGTATATCTATAGATAGTTATAGTAAATATAGCGTTCTATATATTTACTGACAACATTTCTGCTTATTATATAGTCAATCCTAAATACTGGAAATATAATTCAAGTTCCTCATTAGATCGTAGTTAGGCTAATTATATACTGCGTTTTCTGATGTAGGATGAAAATCAGATTAAATCTTGATTTATTGATTAATCATTGGAGATAAGGAAGAATATTTTGGCACAGAGATTTTGTTAAGTCCAGAAAAGAACTTCTCAGTTTGATAGCTTCACTGTAAGCAATAAACTTTTCAACAGAAATACAGCAATAACATATGCATATACAGCAATACAAATGAATATACCACAATCAACAGAAATAAACTTATCAGCCTTGATTAGTTACTGCCTACTGTTTAGTAAATTGGAAGAAGAAATGGATAGGAAACATTATAAAAGTGGTCATAGAAGGCAGAATGGAAGGAAATAAAGACAGAGGAAGACCGAGATTAGGAATGTTAGATGATTTAAAGATCCACTCATATGTGGATAGTAAAAGCTGTAGACGACAGAGAATAGTGGAGGCGTTATATACGATGGACCTACCAGTAGGCAGTGCACTAAGAGAGAGAATATTTACTTGTCGGTTCTCAGACATCGCAGCATGTAAGAGTCATTAATAAATAAAATACAAAAAATAAATTGTACAGTAACGATTGTAACTGTACTTTGTACAATAACTTTTAATTTGTTTTGGGCAAATTCTAAGAAAGCCCAAAATTTGTTGGTAAAGTAAAATTGCACAAAAAAGTTCTGACTGAATTGGACACTATTAATTAAACTTTCTGAAATATTAGACGTAAGGACGCGGTTTAATTGTTTTGTGTTTTGTGTCATCACGTACTGTAAAACCTGTGACCTGAGTGTTACACATTCTTTTAATCAGTGCGCTTAGCTACTCAGTATAGGCCTACATGTTGTCTAATCACAGTGCACTGTCGCTGTAAATGACCTCACAGTGCCGCATGTATAATTGGCACTGTTTTTGCCTTTGCTCTAGTAACCAGATCTCTAATTGGGTCTCTCTCTTAGTGCACTGCCTACTGGCAGGTCCATGGCTTCCACTCTTCGCTGTCTTCCGCTTTCTAATTGGGTATCTGCGTTAAATGTCAATTTGTTACGTAGTTAATGGTTAACTGTCGATGTGAACTGAAGTGACTGAGTAATTGGTTGTTTTGCTTTGTACAGCTTAAAATATACACGAAAGAAAATCTTAATTTTCTTATAAATCAAGCCATGACTCATATATGCGTTTGTAGTTATCAAAGTCTGTTCAATCATAGCTTACAATAGTAATAATGGAAATACTGTGTATTGGTGTTCAAAGTTTAATCATATATATGGTTACTTCGAATTTTACTGTTGTGAAATTCTCATCAACAGATGAAGTTGGATAGAGTTGAATTTGAGTTTGGTTTAAGCGTGAGCGGTTAATTTGACTTTTTAGCACGTTGGATTACGCTTTGGGGGATGGAATGGAGGGAATTATACCAGGTTTATTTTTTTGGCGGCCTTAATTTTTATTTACAATTGGAGACGACGGATTTAATAACTTGCTAATAACTAACAAAAATTAGTTAATTTGATGTCATGTAATTTATAAAAGGCTATTTTTATGCTAACTAATTTTTGACAAACTTAATACTGTATGTTCGTAATCTACGTTAGCCTCGTGTGGGATTAGATCTATTGTCCTAGACAATCCTTCGTGACTTGACATTCAATTAAATAATGTTGAATACTCTCGCATCAGATTTCAGCATCACAAGGCTGTGAAAATATGCGTAATTTTTCATTCCATCTCGTAGGAGAAAAGCGACAAGGAATCCGATACAGCAGGATGAAGAGAGTCCGGATATAGACTTGTGACGGATTTATATGGATTAATTATAGCTTGCGAATAATAGCTGATGAACTGTCATCACGGTCATATATCATATCTGGCGGCCTATTACTTCTTAGTGGGTGAATAATAAATTTGAAAATGAAAGCTTATTTGGCTCGCGATTTGATATGCTTCACTAACTATAGCTCAATACACTTTCAGGATATTGTACATTAAATTCGTTACTAATTTTGAGCTGTGCGAAATTAGACTGCAATTACAATTGTCTTGGCTCTTGGCAGTACGAGATTATCTCAGTGATTTAAAGAGAGTTTAATGTGCCTTTCGAATTGGTGCTTAGTTTATTAGCTGCATAGAAAAACTTATCGCAAAGAAAGTAGGTGGACGTCCTGAAACCACTTTATATCGTTCAGGCTTCCTTTATCTTGCAGGAATTTAATATGCCATAGAAAGCTTTGACGAGCAGAGTTATTATTCTGTATTTATAACTGTTTTGATTTTCAGACTTGTAATTTAGAGAAAAATAAAATGTTGTTAATCTTTTTAATTTTTTTCCTCTTTAATTTTATCATTATTTTCTTTACGCTGATTTGTGTTGTGTTTGATTTCTGTTGTATGTGTTTCTTACTGCCATGGATTTGGTGAAATAAAGATTGTATTAATAATTTAATACTCTTAATCCAATTTTAAGGGCCTTACCTTTGTTACAGCAACTTCATTGGTCTAAAATTTCACATCGAATTGAATTTAAATCGTGTCTGACAATATTCTTGAATAACTCAACCTTTGCATATTTAGCTGATTATTGTATGCCATAAAGTGTTCTTAGTAAGAAAAAATGCAATATGTTGCGTCAGGAAAACTTGCTTTTCCTAGATGTCCAACAGTTCTTATAGTGACAAGACATTTCCTGTAGCAGGTCCTAAAACGCAGAATGAACTTCCAAACTCCATAGGATATTCTTATCCAACAAATAACTTTAAGAAGAATCATAAAACCCATATTTTGCTCAGTTCTTCCCTGTAAATTTAATTATGGGATACGATCTATGGTAAATCTCTTAATGTTTGAGATTTTAACTATAATAATGATGATAGTGTTTGGTTTTGTGATACTTACTATCCACAGTTAATATTTTTAACCGATGCTCCACAGTGGATACTTTTAAATGATACTCCACATGGCCTATAAAAAAGTTAAAAGTTGCTGTCTGGCTGGAAAGGATTTAGGTTCTTACACTAAATTTTATCTATTTTTGAAGTTCGTCCTAATCCGGTAAGATGTGGCTGGGTAAATGGAGGGGCGTTGATGATAATAACATCATAACAACTTGCAAAGAATGCGAGTTGGATGGGGAATATAATTTTAAAGTGCTATTTAAATATAGTAAGTATAAAACCCATATGTGTTTGTATTCGTGTATGGATGTGCATATATACTCAGCATCCATGCATGTACGCATATACATGTACAAAAGGTTCAGCCTCCACCTACAAAGCGGTTTCCTGGTTGAGCCACTAGAACTCACTTGTGATGTACTCAATGGCGACGAAAGAAAGAAAAGGCGCAGCTGGGGGGGGGGGTGAGCGAGTGGAGGCAGGGGAGTGAGAGATAAGACGGATGGGTCGCATGGAGGCTGATAAGCCATTGTGACATAAATGGGTGAAGAAACGACAGCCGGCTTGTGATTATACTTCAAGTAGTGCAATAAATACGAGACCGGCATTACAGTCCACACAGTGAAACATGAGTGCAAGAACATGAGTACAGTGGATTCAGCTACCGAACACCGAGTAGCGGGTATTCCTGTGATAAAGTACTGTTTGAGGTCGACAAAGTCCATAGAAACAATTAGAAACCATGAGAGATGGATAAAGTCAAAGCTCTATCATACGTATCATAAGTATTATATTTTTGGAATCATATGCATGTATTTTAATTTGCGAACCTTATCATATGTGAATCTAATGTCAAAAGATACGAGTTTTCACTGTTATGTAATATAAATATATATACATATACATACATACATACATATATATATATATATATATATATATATATATATATATATATATATATACTGTGTCAAAAAAATTGGCGCCTCAAAAGAAAATTTTTCACTATTTTTGTCCCAGATGACAAAATATTTATTCTACGAAGTAACTGTTCTAAATAATTATATACTTTGAACCATAATGCATGACTGCTGCACCTTTTTTCAGAGACGTGCGAAGTTCCTTAATGATAGAAGATTGGGGTAGCTCATTAAAGATAACCTGTAATGATTCTTTTAATAAGCTGACATCCGGTGGTTTAGGGCTCAGACTACTGTAATTTTCATTTCTTATCAACTATTATAAACTAAATATTTCAAATCAGGAGAATATGGAGGTTTTCTCCAAGATTTTAGTTAAGTTGCTCAAGATTGAAAGTCATCAGTGGCTGTTAAGCCTCAGATTACTTTCACTAAGGTAGGATAGCTATGTTTCAGGTAGCTACTAGTGTGGACTAGATTTGTGGGCTATTGCGAGGCCTCTAATTTTTTAGTCTAGTAAATAATCTGAATACACAAAGCATGTAGAGATTCTAGCAATACGCTAGGACTTAAATGAAAGCAATAGATCGACAAAACTCTCAAAAAACAGTACAATTCTCTTATATACTGTAGGTGCACTGAAATCTCATATAACAGTAGGGTTGTGGCGCAAAAAGGGTATAGCCCGACGTATGCAGCTCACACTTCAACGAAATTTGGCAGAAAGGTGTAGGTAGAATTGGACCAGAAATAATTATGGAAATTTGCATCACAAACAGACATCAGGTACAAAATTTCTGAAACATTTACTGTAGGTGTGCCATTCTTTTGACGCAGTCTGTTTATATATAGTAGAGTATATATATATACATGTATATATATATATATACAATATATATATATATATACATATATATATATATACCCCGCACGTACTGATCCGCGGTCGAATATCTTACCGACATCGCTACTGGCTCCAGCCAAAGGTAGTGAACACTTATACTCTAAATCCAATTTTATGTACATTAACTTTAATTAACTAATTCATTTCTCAATTAGGTTTCTATCTACTTTAGTTGCTCCAATCAAATAGTTATTCGCCATAAACTAGAATACCATTTATAAAGACATATAACGGGATAGCAAAATAATTAATTTTCATAGGTTGCAGTCTGCTTAAATTGCTGTAGAGACCATAGAAAGGCTGCAAAAGGGCTGCTAAACTCAATCCTTTCAGTGTAGACAAGGATGAAAGGAAGACGTTGTGTTATCCAATAACAATTACTCATTTAATATCTTTAAGCGGTTGATAGCCTATGTAGAATTTCTCTAAAATGATCAATTCTCGGGCGTATTAACTTTGAAGTTCTGAACTCAACGTTCGGAGTTCTTTATTTATACAAATCTGAAACCTTTATACACTCATTCCGAAATATTTAGACCACAAGAAAACAGCAGTTTACTATAATTTGTTAAGGACACCTTAGAAAATATCTGACTCCACTATGGTCAACATGCATTTCTCTTAAGTTTCTCTATATCTAGTAGTCTGCCAAGTGGCAGATTCAAGGTCCACATTCCTAGTCACAAGCTTCTTTCACGCGAAGTAAAGAGCACTCCATTGATTAACGAGTTAAAATCTTCGCAAAAAAACTGTGCGTTATCAACACCTTAATGTAATAATATGGATTACGATAATATGGATTATTTATAATACAGGTTTTTAAATGTACATAATCATGCGTACTATTACAGTCATGCTACAAGTACGCTTTAAAAGCTAAGCTGATAAAGCTAAGATTAATATCAGTTTCATCACTCGAAAGCAATGTCAATGACGGTCGAGCCCAGGATTTGAATCCCGCACATATTGATCCGCGATCGAGTATCTTTCCGACGTCGCCACTGGCTCCAGCCAGTTAGCGTTTTAAAAGTAATTATTAATGCTCACCACTACAAGTATGCTACGCTTACTCGTTTCAGTATAGAGAAAGTAATACTAACCGTGACTATTGCAATTTATTCATACTTAGTGCATAATATATCTATTCATATTGTATTGTATTGATTCATAAGTGGCTTACTGCATGCATGCATGTATGCAGGCATGGCTGGAGCCAGTGGCGAAGTCGGTAAGACACTCGACCGCGGATCAGTATGTGCTGGGTTCAAATCCTGGGCTCGACCGTCATTGACATTGCTTTCGAGTGATGAAACTGATATTAACCTTAGCTTTTTATGTATCTCATCGCCAGTGGCGAGTACTGGCGATGTTGGTAAGATGTTCGACCGCGGATCAGTATGTGCGGGATTTAAATCCTGGGCTCGACCGTCACTGACATCGCTTTCTAGTGAGGAAACTGAACTTGTATACATCACCAATATGTAGTAAGTACTGCTTCCCATGTAGATGTATACTCATTTTGCTAAGTATGCTAGAATGGACTCGTTAAGTAATGCTACTGAACAACTACAAGCCTATATAAAAAGGCTTTATATAATAATAAAAACTTAATTATTATTGCGTCGAAATAACGTAGATAGTCCCATTGAAATATCACATATAATGGCATAACATAGATATTGGAATAACATATATATTGAAGAAGCACATACATTAAAATAACACAGATATTGAAATAACACAGATATTAAACTATACAGATACTGAAATAACCCAAATATTTAAATAGCACAACATGTACCACAGAACCGCTGCCGTGGGCAATCGAAAGTTCTCGAAGCACTTAAGAAATCGCTGTGTGATGTTTGCAATACAGCGGGGTCAAGTGAAGAACGTAGGTGTAAGCAGAAATATAATTGTCGGAATGAATGAACAAGTTCAGGATTATCCTAAAATAATTAGTACTTAACGATTTTTTGCACTACTGTGGGTTGCAGCTCAGTGCAGATGTTGAATTACATGAAAGTCAGTTACATGCACGTTCTTACATGTTTGTATAATTTGTGATGTGATGAACAAATAAATTATACGAAACCGTTATAAAGAATTGTATTCATAGTATATAAATGTTTCACTAAATACTGTTTAGTACTTGTATGGTACAAACGGCGGTACTGATACTGTTTTTATACTATATAATAAATCTATGCATAACTGTGCAGTTTAGAAGGCATATTGCTAAGTAACATGCTGATTTATAAACCTATTATTCTAGTTTACGAATTCGTATAATAAATTGGCTGGTTCGATAACATGTTGGCAAATCGTTCGACTATGGATCAGCATGTGCTGGGTTCAAATCTAGCGCTCTCGCCGTCACTGATGTCCTTTCGAAACGGGGAAGTAATGTTTTACTTTTGGATCTCGAATTCGTTTTAGTGCATCTGTCTTTATGCAAAAGGCAAAGCATACACGAATCCTACTTAAACATAAATACACAATATAGTAGGCAGTTCAATTTATCTACGTGATTTTAAAATTCTGCATTATACAAAAGTATATTGAAACCTGTCTCCACAAGCGAGGACTTTAGCACAATTGGATCATTCAACAACCTCTCATCGACTGCTTCTGAAAATTTGTTTACTAAACGGTTCATTTCAGCACCTCAAAAACCACCTTATTAATCTATATTTCCAGGTAGGGCACTCAACCACTACACACCACATTAAACAATTAAGCAATCTCAATTTTTTTCAGGTCAATTTCCGATTGAACTTAAGATTGCAAATAGAAGATTTAATTTTTTGAGAAAATTGTGTCTTTCTGGTAACACTTGTAAATACTTTAATTGTTTCAATGGAGAGTTATTGCCATTAATTAATAAATACTGCGTGAACGTTAGTGGAAGTCATTATTGCGAAACTACTTTGAACGATCGCTAGAAATCATTTAATTAATTTTTATTTATTAATTTTGAGTTGATTGATTGAGTGTATGCTTGCGTTGATTTTTTTGTCAACGTTATTTTTGTGTTTATTTGTATGATTGTATTGTATTTATTTCTTGTCTTGCTACCTGAGTGGTGAAATAAAGCTATATATATTACTCAACCAATTTCAAAGTGTCAAAAGTTACACTGATATACAAAAAACGGAAGGTTAGACGAAGAGAAAAATTATAGACCTATTTCACTTTTGAATAACCAGAGCAAGATATTTGAGAAAGTATTGTATGAAAGAATATCTAACTAATTTGTATAAGAATGATATCTGGTACTAAAATAAATTTCACTTTAGCTCTGTCCACTTCACTGACGACGCACATAAATTTATAGCTGAACCAATAAGATACCATATGGAAAAGGAAACAAACTTTTTTATGGGCTTACTTTTCGATTTGACAAAAGCCTTCTATACGGTCAATCACATTATTTCACTTAATAAATTATGTCATTAGGCCTATATGAAGTTCGTGGTGCAATACATCATTGGCTTAAGTCTTATCTTTCGGGCTGCTATAATACACATGTGTATTGTATAATACACATGTATATTGTATAATACACATGTATAATACACATATCAATACATCATGTATATTGTACGTATGTACGTATATTGTATGTATTGTATGTATCAAGTATATTGTATGTATATTGTATGTATATTGTATGTAGAGACTACATTCCGATAAATTAACTAAAAACATGTACTTTTAATTTGCAAGGAGTAGAATATCAAATGATTTGTTAGTCTATGGAAAAATTTCAAATAAAATTCTTCATCCCATACACATTGCAAAACAATGCGCTGAGATTTCTATAAGGTAGACTGCCAGACTAAGCTACTTTACTTAAATTACAATACTCTATCTATATATAAATTATATATATATTACTATCTCAAACATGATGTAGAAGTGTCTGTGTTTTTAAGGTTCTATGTCTTAAGAAGACATAGATTATTAGAGATATTTTTAGCTAAAATATTTCAAAACAGTGGGTGTCATAACACGCTTATCGTAACTAATTATCTCTCTTCTCCTGCGAATCTTGCTAATTACTCGACAAATGTGTTTTTATCTCGGGATTCGTTTAAACATTCAAATAAGATGTTTCGCATTGGCGCATAACAATAACATTTATCCTTGTCTGCAGGAATAGCTTTTGACAATATAAAAGGTCTACTTAATTTGTGTAATATATTTACTTGGGTGTAATATTTTATGAATTATTAAGTATTAATTACTAGTATTAATTAATGTTGTGGTCAGCAAGATAGGGCACTTGACCTCTTTTCTCTCTCTCATTCTCTATCTCTCTCTCTATCTCTCTCTCTCTCTCATTCTCTATCTCTCTCTCTCTCTCTCTCTCTCTCTCTCTCTCTCTCTGGTGTCCGCAGAATAAAATGTTTTAATTATTTGATTTAGATTTAAGTGCTTGAAGGATTTACATACATTGATAAGATGTTAGTATGATGTGCCTGTATGATGCGATTTGCTTCTTTCTTCTGTTGGGTTTTTGTTCTACTAAACAAATATTTCATATTTGAATTGAAAAGTTTGAGAGTTGCATTATACTCATCACATAACGTTAAGTCTTATGGCCTTTGTAATTTAGCCGTTTGAATCGAAATACGACTAAACGATGTAGAATAAGGATGAATAAATTGCATAATTAAAATGTCTAATCTTAGTAGTTTAACGACGGTTTAATTTGTCAACGAAAGTAAGTCTTAACGTTTGAATGAGAAGATCATTTGACCCGATGGACAATATACCTGGATTTCTTAGAAAGATAGGATAGAATAATTTTGAGATCAAGGGCACATTCGCGAATATGATTTCAAATTCGTTGATTATATCCAAAATTGGAAGAGATGAATAAATATGACACATTATAAGTGGGAAAGGTTTACTAAAAGAGGTCATAGATGCTAGAATGGAAGGAAAGAGAAGCAGCGGCAGACCAAGATGAGGAAAATTAGATGCTTTAAGGATCCATTAATATGTGGACATGAAGAAGAAAACAGACGCCATAGAGTGTTGGCGTATTATGCCATGAACCTCCCAGTAAGCAGTGTACCAAAAGAGATTAGTATAAGTTTTACTCTTAAGTACTGTAATTGATAACATAAATTACTGTATTTTATAATTATAAGCATTTAAATTGCGTTTAGTTATACAAGTATGTTTAAATAAACAGTGAATTGAATTTTATAAGCCTATATAATTTAATTACATTATATATTAGGCCTATTTTAGGCCTAGTAGAGAAATTAGGAGAGTTAATGGCGTAGGCCTATAAGTGGCTCCATTTATCAACATCATTGTTATCAAAATGGCTACAATGTATTACATACGCACAACTTATTCATACAGCTCAGCATAATATATTTTCAGAAATGAGGATTTAACAAAGCTATCAATTTTCTGGTCTCTCTCGCTGTCATAATGGCTGCAGGAAATGATTTCTCAAAGCAAATCTGTTCGTCAAATTATTCCGTCTCTACATGAGATGCTGAACAAAACTCGCTTAGTCATCTAGAGCACGTTTAAGATCGCGATGCATCTATCAATCAATATCTTAAACCTTCGTGTCGCCGATCGTCTGCATCCGTGCGCTATTACAAGTACGTTAATCACGCTCGGCAGCTAATTGAATTGTAATTAGGCCGAGCCTATCTGTACGATAGAGCTCTTTGTATCAGCCATCCACTGATTTACTTGAGTGATTCTCATTCTACGTTTTTATTAAATGAATCGAACACGAAAATAATTTTTTTATCAATGTTAATTTATTCTTGACGCGCTCTCTCTCCCTAAAATCGAATGGCACGCACGTATAGGCGTCGTTCAGAATATATTTTTCTTACTGTCTGTTAGTAAATTTCTGTTATGCATCTGAAAAATACGACAAAAATTATTTGCAGACTTTTGTTTTTGTGACAGACACGTGAGCTAAGTCACGTGACTACTATTATGACATTCGATGTAACGAAGAAATTGGAGTAGTCAAAATAAGCAACAGTATATTGTAGAACTAAATTGTAGAACTATTGTAGAACTAAATATCAACTAGTTTATGACCCAATCAATTAAAAGTATAGTTTTAGATCACGTAACTCTCAAGTAATATTTAAGAACTAAATATTTTGAGTTCAGTAAACATACATTTTCCCCAGTGATTGAGTCCGAGCTCAATAGAGGTTACATCGTCAAACACAACATCAAAGAATAATCAACCATAGACTGGTTCTGTGGTGGCTCACCATTGCTTTCTTCTGCTTGGTATTCTTTGATAATGATATAATGAGAAGGCATAAAATTATTTTTATGCAAAAGTATGAATTTTCTACATCCACGAGAGCTGTCATTTAACGTAGCAATGCACTTGCAACAATTGCAATTAATGCAACTCTGACATCTTTAATTTTCACAGACACAAAATGAAGGTGGTAGATCTATTCCAAGCCAGAAAATATTTTACAGCAATGCCTAATCACCTGACAGTAGTTAACAATTTATCAGGATAAGAAGGATTTGCGAGTTGCCAAACTATTAAAATTATAACTGATATATTTCTCTCTGAAAATAGATAATTTCTGGTACAGCAGATAATATTGAAAATTACCGATCTGTCTCTTTATTAACCTTAGGTTATTTTAAATAACCTAAGTAAAGTTTTTGAGCAACTCATGCATAAACGTGTTACTATTTTTAGGTAAATTTAGTATTTCACATGAAGATCAGTTTGATCTTAATACTGGTCACTCAACAACTGAATAAAATCCTGGGTATATTTCTTGACCTCTCAAAAGCTTTTTAAACAGTGGATCGTAATATTTTGCTATATAAATTGCAATATTATGGCATTCGAGGTACTGTTTATGATTGGTTTAATTCATATTTAGCTGGAAGAAATCAATTTACAATGGGTGGTGGTAGTAAATCTAGTGTGTTACCAATACCACTTAATATTTCAGTCCCTCAAGGCTCAATTTTGGGCACATTGCTTTTTATAATTTATGTGAATGACATTCATTATGCTTGTAATGATGGTTCTCTGAAATTGTATGCTGATGACTCTAATTTATTTAACGATATTATTAGTGCTGATTTGTTTACGTCCATTCACTAGTTCAATCTAGGTTACAGTATGGCATTACTTCAGCCTCAGAATTTTCCATGTAAATTATATCTAAGAGCCTTGCAGAATAAACACAACTTCTGTAATGTGAAGCAACTCTACCGAACTTTTAATATTTGATATGTTAATCAATTATACCAACTAGCTTATGATATCATTCTCATTTCATCCTTGGATGAGGAAATGTACGTTAAATCTTTATTATTATTGTTATTATTATTATTATTATTATTATTATTATAGTCTATTAATATTGAAATGTCTGAATTTTATGAATTTATCTGTCAAGCGCTACTAGGGATAATTTCATTGATAATATACATAGGCCTAATCACTCACATAGTTTATATCATACTAGACTCTTCAGTCTTAACAACTAAGTATTTATATGCAGGAACTACCAATGAATTTTTCAAATCTTATGCTTTTCACTGTGTCCCTAACTAGAACCTTATATCCCCTGACATACGCAATGCAAAATCGCTGAGTTTTCTAGGCAGTTTAAAGTCAACCTTTTTATGAATGGTTTTGCTAGTTTTTATGGTCGAAGTAATGTGAGTTTTACAGTGCTTTCATTTTGTTTTATTTCTATTTTTATTATTCATTTAATTCTCTATATACATGTATATTATAAGTTCAACTGTAGAAATGCATGTCGTAACGACTTACCTGAAATGCCTTCATATGTCCACCATTCTGACCAGGTCGATGCAAGTCCTGCAAAGAGAATATAGACTTTTATTTGTCAAATTTTTATGAAAAAGTAATGTAATATATAACATATACTATATATATTTATGTAATATAAATCTATAATATATATTTCTATATTGTATAATATTAATTTATATAATTTATATAATTTATTTATTTTTATTTTTAAATTTTATACATCTAATAATATTATAATTATACATAATATTATAATACATGTATATCTAATTCATATATTATATATTTTCATTTATTTTGTTATATTTAATGATAGAAAATTATTTCATTATTTATTATAATTATTAATATCATTATTATTTTTTACCCCGGTGTAAAGAACCTGGGGTTTGATAAAAAGATTCAAACAATACGTGCTGAATCGCCGCCCGAGTAATAATAATAATAATTAATATTATTATTATATGAAATTATTGGAACTTTAACTAAACCTCTGCTACTATTGTTCCTAAATATATGAACTGAGGATCCTAGCGTCGACAATTAATTTATGTGACAATGATCGATTATTTAACACTGATCCGAAGTGTTTATCCAGCAACCAAGTTGTCGAATAATATAATCAATAAACGTTTTAATACATATATATATATATATATATATATATATACATTTTTTAAAAATCTATATTCATAATGCGCAAAATTCGTGCTGATATGAACTGGGATCAGCTTCGCTTAAAAGGCTTACTTTCTAATTGTTTAGCGTTGTTTGGCTGAGCCTATTTACTTCAGCGGTTAGTGCTATCAGTAGTTTATACCAGATTTACTTTCTAGATTCTCCCACCACTGATGCTAAGTCTTGGAGATGTAAGTGACGTTTTTGACTGTTTGAAAAAGGAATAACGTTTTGTTGCGATTGCTTACGAACAGGAAGAGATATTCACATGTAGAACACAGGAAAGACTACAGGATTTTATCACTGAACCGACGCTTCCCTGCTACAGCCAATACTAAAGAATGGCACAAAGACTTAAGAGTTTTTTGCACAAGTTTGTACAAGTTTGAACAAGTTTATAAGAGTTTTAAAAAGTTTGTACAAGTTTATTAGAGATTGTAATAGCTTGTAGGCGTTTGTAGCAGTTTGTAAAAGTTTGTAGGAGTTTCATTGGTATATCAACCGTGACTCCATCACGTACCCGATGAAGCACCGGCAGTACCTATGATATAGTCTGTTGGTTAGGCAATTGTTTCATGATCAGTCGGCAGGCGGTTCAAAACTTTACAGGCTTGTTGATGGTTTAGCTTTAAGGCTTAGCTAAGCTCAACATGGCATTTACAAGCTTATCTAAGCTCTATCGGAATTTAGCAGTCAACATCATAATAATTCACACTGTGTATCACCCATTCATGGACTCTACACCGGATATCCGGTGTGACCGCAATGAGGGATTCCTGCTCTGAAATAGGATACGATCAGTCTTCATCTTTCAATTCTTCCGGTCTTGCTCCTTCTTATTCTCGAATTATGTATCGTTATTCCTCTTCCGATCTCAAATGGGCTAATCCACATACACCGTCATCAATGCTTACTATTTCACTGGATACCTTGTTTTATTATATTTATGTAGTTTGACGATTTCTACAGCCCATAACTCTCACTACGGATAGCAGTGGAACGAGAAGACGTGATTTAACCAGTAATTTTAGCTTAAATTTGGAATTCTAAAATTAATTCAAACAGTTTCTGGAAGCGCAATATCCTAGGGAAAGGTTCAGCATATTAAATATTTCTATTGCAACAGGTTGCCATAGACCATAATGTACAGTACAATAATTCTAAAACTTCTGGAACATCTTTAATATAAATTTCAAATCAGTTGAATATAATGTAGTTTAGTGGTCGTCTCTAAGTTTAATTGACGCTCAGTATTTGCTTGTTGTATGTTTTATACATTTATTTCTAATGAACTCTATTAGTGCAGTGTATCATAGAATCACTAGCATCTACTAGTGTTCTGCCAAATGTAAATTATATCCACTGCACATTATCCAACTCAATTGTCTCCCGACAAGTTCAGCGTCTTCACTCTCAGTATTCGGGTGGTCTATTCTTACGTGTCTCGGAGACATCACGGAAAACTGAAACCAGTCGCATATGATAATAACATTTTTACTTTAATCTGACACAGCACTAACATTCTGAATGAACTAATAAGGGCTAGAAAACTATTAAACGTATTATAAATATAAAGCATAACAACTTTTTGTTATGCTTTTATCTTATCCCATATGGTAAATTATGCCACTACTTCAAGAACATAATCCACGTAGTTCATATCGGTTTCTCCCATTCCACTTAATTATGGGCCATCAAGCTTCACATTTCAATGATGAAATACTACACGGACAACCCCATATTTTTTCTGTTGTTCCTTTTAAAGTATATTTTTTGAATATTCTAGCGTGTTCCTAAACTTCTGCTATACTTTGTTGTATTAATTATCTCTTGTGTCTCATAAAACCACATCAGAAGCCATACTTTTCCTAGCTATAGACTACGCAAGGTATGGATTAGGCATAGACTTTATGAAGGGATTAACTTGTTGATCGAAGGCGTGCTCCTATAGAGCGATAAAGCAGACACTGAGTATGAATATGTACCTTGAGCCTGCCACTTGGCAGTGCATTGAAGAAAAAGAGAGTGTCTCATAGTATAAGTTTCCTTCTCGCATTTGGAAATTTACTTTATATAATTTTTTTGTCTAAATCAATCTATTGTAACTTAGTTTACTAGCTAAACCGAGATAATTTTACAAATATCGAGTTCATTTTGAGCTTCATGTGCCAGTATCTGGCAAATGGGACATATTTTTAGTTGAAAATAATCAATTATCTGGTTGCCAAAGGTTCTACGGTATTTAGAAGTGCTATAGAAATTGTTTAAATTCTGATTTGAGCTGACTTTACTAGCCTGTAGATCTTTTGTGGTCGTCAGAGAGAGAGAGAGAGAGAGAGAGAGAGAGAGAGAGAGAGAGAGAGAGAGAGAGAGAGAGAGAGAAGAGAGAGAGAGAGAAGAGAGAGAGAGTTAATTTTATTTCAGAGTCACATACATGTACCACTTCAATGTTACATAGAGGTGGTTAATGAAGTTTAAAGTTACACCAGATAATCCGTAACTTAATGACCAATTCAGTCACAAAGAAAACAGTAGGCCTAAATGGTTAAGAAAATGTCAATCCTATCAGCAATAGCAGATTTATTGTTGTTTGTTAGTTTATTTAATTACTGCTATGAACGCTTCAACTAAATCACCATTTAATTTCCCCATAATTAAATGGCAGACAGAAATAAACAAATGAAGATCTTGAAAGATTCGGTACAGAGAGATAGTTAATAGATGTGACAAGAATTAGAAAGAAAAGCTGGATAAGACATACATGTAGTATAAGGGGAATGGTTTACTGAACGGTTCTATAGAAAGAAGATTGCAGGGGAAAGAATTAGACAGACCAAACATGTGAGTTAGACAGACTAAACTTTCAAAGCTCTTCCATTTTCTGTTCTTTATATTTCTCATTTGCTTTCATTTTATCTAGCAAATGCGATAATACTCTCATCACCCCAAACTCGGTCTTCCTCTATTTTTCATCCGTCAATCTCTTCTACTTTTATTATTTCATGAAGCTCCCAACAATTCTCAAAATCTCTTAAGAAAATATCTAAATATAGCAATAATGTTTAATTATTTTACTAGGAAGTGGCCTTCCAATGACAACTGAAGAGAATTCACCTCGCTCGGAAGCATTATGCTTTCAAAGATACCAGTAGGTTTAGTGTTTTATAAAATGACTTATTTTTGATGAGGTCAAAATATTAATTATTAGAACATTAAATTTTATATAGACCGGAAAATCAGATTTAGTGTAGAAATATGTAACTTGGACCCATCATTTTACTAAAGAGAGCGAGATTTACGGTTTATTTTAGCAGAGTTGTCATACGTAAGTCGCCTTGCTCTTAAATTTACTACAAGCCTACATATAGGCCTACCTTATCCTAAAGAAACATCTGCAGTTACGGACTGATTTGTTTCTAAGTCCATGCATTCAACAGGATAATTCATATTGCTTAATTACATTACTTGCAGAGTATCTTAGTCATTTCTTTACATTATTATTTTTCAAATTCTTCACAGTTCCCAATCCATCCATCTACGTTTCTTTCCAGCTATTTTTCTCAGCTAACCATCTCAAATGCCCAGTCAAGCGGTCCACTGGTCATTCAATGAGGAAAGATGGATCGTCTGCGCGGCGTTCAGCTAACTTAGGTCACATATACATCAACGATGTCTGCCTAAAATAATTTATAAAAGGGAAGGAGCTATAGAATAATCGAAGGCTTATTACTGACTTAATCGCGAAATAGTTATATCCTTGCAAGCTGATTTAATTTTACTAAGCCTTACTTAACATAATAGCGAAAGTGTGAGATCAATCTTGTTAAGTTTCGAATCTTGAAGGAACTATTAAAAGCGATTCAGTTTTTTTTTCTCATAGGAAAAACTTAATGGAATATCTAGTCATCTTAATCAGTTCACGATTTTAAAAATTGTACGAAAGAACTCGCAGAAGTTTCTGCTTCTCATAGCAATTCGACAAAATGTCCAGTGGGCAGAGAAACATCGCTGAAGGATAAAAACAACATAGAAAGGTTAATTTACTAGAAGATGCTGTTGTAGTTACTGAAGATGCTGTTTAAGTTACTTGCTGGAGCCAGTGGCGATGTTGGGAAGACATTCGACTGCGGATCAGTATGTGAGGGGGTTCAAATCCGAGGTCTGACATCGCTTTCGAGTGAGGAAACTGACGTTAACGTTAGCTTTTTTAGTTGTGCTAAAAACGAATAAAAAATGAATGAAAAAGATGAATCATAAATGTACCAAAAAGACGAAGGCGATACTTTAAACTAATATAAATTATGTACACGTAAATACTCACCTTGTTCACAGATGTACATCCAAATGATCAGAATAGAGTATGCAAGACTGGCTGGAGACAGCATTATTATTCTTAAATTATTTTAAACATTATTCAGGTTATAGTAAAGGTTTCTAATCTTTAGACTGCATGAAGTTTATAAGTACATGTGGTTTTTGAGTAAAAAATTATTTAGCAATCGGAAATGTATAAATGTTTATTATTATTATTAATATAATTATTATTACAATTATTACATAAACAATAGACCTCTTAAATTATGATTTTCCCTGTACATAGTATCAATTTTTTGTACGATAATATTATCTGATAGTTAATGTTAACAATTAAAATTTTATAGAGATAGATAACTTTAACAGTTAAAAATTAGCATTGAAATCTTTATTTTATATTTAGTAATTAATTTATTATTATTGGACTTACAACTTTACCCGCGCTCAATATGCTCCGGATACAATGTGTAGTTAAACGCACATAATATTATATGATTAACTGTGATGATATATATCACTTTTATTTTCACTTGCTTAGGCGTTTAATAAATTATCCAGTTTACTAGTCCTATGAATGTTTGAGATTTTACTTTCTGATCAGCTCTACCGGAAAATGATACAAGGACCTCTGGAAACGTTATCTAACCCACTTACACACTGAACTATTTGGACTTTCAATTACGGTTTTTTGTTTGACTTATAACGTTGATGCTAGGAGCTAAAAATCTAATTCAATGCAATTCGAAATTGATTAGGAAGTGTCTTTAAGATGAAGACTTGTAGCTACGGCGCATTTGAGAGAAATGTTCAATTTTAATACCAGTGAGTAAAATTGACAGTTTTATGAATATAAAGCAGCAGAGTCATGATTATTAAAGATTAGTAGCTGTCGAAATATAGCATGCACATATAATGATGCACGATAAATATATATGGTTTCACCTTCCGAATACACGTTCGTATGTGACATTAAAAAATGTTATGGCTAGCTAATGGCATAACCGATTGAGTCCGAACCCAGGTAAGCTGCTATCGAGTTTAAATTTCTTCCTTTCCATTCATAGAAATCCTTCCTAGACATGAAACTTAAACTCTACCTAGTTTTTAGATATGGTTTTAAGAGTTGCCCAAGTCAGTAAGTAATTTAAATTTTTTACTCTAGCCTAAGTATTAATTTTTCAGATTCTGACATGTTTAAAAAAATTGGAACATAACTGTATACCTATCTTAGTGAACAACCGACAGTATATTACAGTATACAACCTAGAGCTATAACATTGTATAACCTAAAGCTATAACACTGTATAACCTAGAGCTCAAAACAGTGCACAACCTGGAGCTGTAACACTGTATAACCTAGAGCTAAAACAGTGCACAACCTCGAGCTGTAACAATGCGCAACCTAGAGCTATAACAGTGTACAAACCACAACTGTAACATTGTAAAACCTATTACTCTGTACAACCTGATTAATGATAGAGCTTTGTTCAACCTATTGCAATATAACCTTCCATTCTTGCCGTTAAACTCCTAGCTCTATATGCTGTATAGCTTAAGACGCTGTTAAAGACTCTATAGTAGCTCGCCTTGCTGCTGTTAGTACTGCCTTATAAGCTCTTAAAGCTCATCAATATATAGCTTTTCAACAATGTATAGCTTGTCAACAATGTATAGCTCATCAATATTTGTCTTATCAACAATGTGTAGCTTACTAATATATAGCTTATCAATATATAGCTTCTCAACAATGTATAGCTTATCAATGTATAGCTTATCAATGTATAACCTATCACGCTGTTCAAGACTCTATTTTAACTCGTCTTACTGCTGCACTCAAATTGACCCGGTGAAAGAGTTTGTCGTATTCGGTAGCCTGTTAGTGAGTCGATGAGCTTCAAATGCTATCGCTGTGAGCCGCTCCATCCGCTGCAGAGTCACGCATAGCCGAGCATCAGTGCATGAACCTTATAGTAGTAGTAATAATAATAATAATAATAATAATAAGTGGAGCTACTGAACTTGCTACCTCTAAGAAAATGGACAAGTACCGCGATCTGTATTTAGGCTACGAAGTTGTTCAGGTGGCCATTGAAACCATGGGCCCATGAATCACTGTGGAGTTGACTTCATTAATGGCATAGGAAGGCTAATTGCAAGCGAACCGGTGATAAGCGAGAGACCTCTTTTCTTTGTGAAAGGCTTGCTATAACTTTGCAAAGATTTAATACAGTCTGCATCAGCAATTCTTTTAAGCAGCTAGATGGCCTCGAGTAGCCGGGCGGCGATTCAGCACGTATTGCTCGAATCGTTTTTATCAAACCTCGGGTTCTTTACACTCGGGGTAATTAAATAATAATAATAATAATAGTATTAATAATAAAATATCAGTAATAAAAACATAAATAATAGTAATAATAAAAAATAATAATAGAAATAATAATAATAATAATATAATAGTAATAATAGTACTAATATAATAGTAATAATATTAAAAAGTAATAATAATAATAATTATTATTATTATGATAGTAATAATAAATGAAATGCAGATACTAATAATAATAATACAAATGGTAACAATAATAATTTTACTACTTATAATAGTAATATTATTGTTATTACTATTGTTAGTATTTGTTGTTACTATTAATATAAATAATAATAATAACAAATAGTAATCATAAGGATAATAACAAAAAATTAAAATAATAATAATAATAATACCTAATATCTAAACCTAGCTACCTCTAATATTAATTAGAGGTAGCCAGGGTTCAAGGAATTTGGGCTTCTCTATCCTTATCGGAAACGCCTATTGGAATGGTGTCCAAGTCCATGAAGGCTTGGGACTCAAAAATCTCTGGCATTGCGCACTCGGAACTCCTTTCCAAGGTTTTAATCTCACAAGAAAAGGCCCGGCTGCTTGCTGTTTCTACTATTCAAAGTGGTGACTGGTTGAAAGCCTTGCCTTTATCTTCCTATGGCCTCCGCCTGGATGACGAGGCAGTCAGAGAAGCGGTCGGTCTTCGTCTGGGCTCCTACTCATTGTGAGCCACACATCTGTATATGCGGAGCATCGGTCAATGCTCTGGGCACTCACGGCCTTTCGTGCATGCGGAGCGCTGGCAGAATCAGCAGACACCAGTATCTGAATGATCTGGTATGGCGTGCCCTAACTCGCGCAAATATTCCCGGCTATTAAAGAGCCCCAGAGATTGAGCAGCTCAGATGGGAAACGACCGGACGGTGTGTCACTAATTCCTTGGCCTGAAGGCAAGTGTATCAGCTGGGATGTCACTGTAACGGACACATTCTCAGCAAGCAATCTCGGCCTTTCATGCGCTGCTGCTGGCTCAGCTGCTGAAGCCGCTGCCAATAGGAAGTCCCTTAAATATGCCTCAGTCTCTAGCAGCTATATCTTCCTGTTAATTGCTTTTGAGACCTTGGGCCCAATCATCTCTGTCGCGCCTGACTCATAAAGGATTTAGGCAAGAGAACCAGCGCTATTACAGGCGACCAAAGCGAAAAAGCCTTTCTATGGCAGCGCCTGTCTATCGCACTCCAGCGCTTTAATGCTGTCTGCATTCGTGGCACGTTTGCGAATGCGGCCTCTCAGAGCGTAGAGGAATTATTTTAAATATTTTTTCATTTTTCTTTTAATTAAATAAAGTCTTTCTTTTATCTTATTTTTTAGCCCAGGGCTCTACACTGTCCAGGGCAATAAAATAAATAATAATGATAAAAATATTATTACTATTATTATCATTATTATTGCTAAGATTATTATAAAAATACTAATAATAAATAGTAATCATAATAATAATAACAGAGGCTTAACGTGGATTTTAACAGAATATGATGATTTCAGGGACGTCCCTTATCTCATGGCACTAAAAATCAAGTCATCAAGCGCCTTTTAAAATACAAATTATAATGAGAGAAGAAATCGTAAAATAAAGATTCGAAGAAATTCGTAGAGGTGATAAGCAAGCCAAAGATCTACAGTTGTCAAAGCATATAAAATTTTAATTATGCGAGAATGAAAGCTTGGTGACAAAATGGAGCTGTGGCTGCAATTTGTATCAAGAGTATCTAATTTATTGGCTGATTGTATTGTATTGGGAAAAGCGGAAAACATTCTCAATGTGTAACGATCTTTTGACAAATCGCTTCTTTACAGTTTCTTGTTTTAATTTTTATTTTATCATGCCATTATGCGATATATATGCGTCTGACACTTTTCGTCTGCTTTCTTTCATTCTCTAATAAAATCACAAATATAATTGAACTATAAATGTGTCACTCACAAGTATAAATATTTCACATTATTTGTACGAAAGAAGGTAAAGGAGAAAAATTTAGAAGGTTAGGTTGACTTTCAGAAATATAGGTAAGGACTTATATTTCTGAAAGTCTACACTATAACTCTTATAATTTAGAGGCCTGCGTTGATACATGTAAATGCGACAATTTGAGGAAAGAACAGATGGATAAGACATGGCATGAGGGAGATGGCTTGCATAAAGATGGAATAAAGAAAAAAATGAAAGAGAAATGGAATTCTAGAAACTTCCAAACCAAGAATGTTAAAATTTAAGTTAATGCATTCTTCTATTGAGTTGAAAGGATAGAAGCGACTAGAAGTAATCAGAAGAATTAATGGGAGGGAGTTCGCGCACTTTCTTAAGCTGGGAGTCAATAAACGAAGTTAGGCTACATAGATGCCAGTTAGTATTTGGATGAGTGACCACCTTGGAAGACCAAGTGTTGAAGGCTTTGAATGAAAAATCCCGTAGGTCCCCAGAGCACAGGTTCAATGTATATAACTCAGGAAGTGCTCAGCCGAATATTTCACTTCGCATACAAAAGTATTTCGGCAAAATAGAAGCCGGCCTAAATCCATTAATACATCCCGGCACTACTCGTTTGAAATCAACGATAATTGAACGAGTGCGACGTAAGCTAAATATTCTAAATTATACGTTACGGACTAGCCGTTCAACTGTACACAAGAGGGATGCAAAACTCATTGTCCATTAGTAATGCTTTGCCTTAATTATTATTAAATACTATTACATTGACTAGTTTAATTTTGTCAGAAATATAAAATTTGAAAACAATATCATGCCTTTCGTTATCTGATAAAATTTCGTTCCCTACTATGATCGTTGAACTATTTCGCTATTTGCTGCACCGCACTGACTGACCGCTTCGTTAAGTGTGTACAAACGTCTATGTATAATTCGAAAGATTTATTACGAATTAGGCCAACGGTGATTATTATGATTTGCTTTTAATCCAAGTTTATTCATTAGCAGTTTTAGGAGACTGACAAAACTTCGTTTCAATTATAAGTTTGATTGCTAACAATCGCTATTTTTTAACATTAGGAAGATCGCGTTATCATTTTAGTAATACGTAATGTGACATGTACACTTACGTTTAGAATAGCTTGTACATGTACTTGCTACTTACCATCGGACGACAAACAGCAAGTTATGAATTATTCTATCTTTAAAAAGTTTCCATAAGTGTATACAAATTAATTTCTAATAATTAATTATTGATATCTTGTCAATCGCAGAATTGGGCTTTAGTTGAAATAATATACTAATAAAGTGAACCACGCATGGAATTAATTTGTTTAATTTAGGCCTAAGTATTCGCTTCGTAAAAGTTACAAGACGAACTTCGTGTTCAGATATTTACCTTAGCAGGACTTGATTGGAAACGGACGTCCAAATTTTATAGAATATTATATAATTAAATTTAGTTTAATATATTTGTATGCCAATATTTTTTGTTAACAGTCATTTTATTTTATTTTATTTTAGTGCAAAATAATAAAACTAACACAAGCGACATGATGCCTCTGTATTCAATGATATCGATGAAAAGGGCATAATTGAGAGCCGAGATAGCGAAATAAGGAGAACGAATCACAATTGTAATCAGACATAACGTAATAATTGTATGCGAGAGACAAAAAAGCTCATGTCCAGCATTAGACCAATCTGAGCAAATATTTCAAATGCACGAATTGAAGAAGACACAATAGAAGAACGGCACGTAATAGCTCTACTAAGTATAAAACAGTCTTATGTATGAAGTGCGAATGAACACGAACATTAGACATGAATCATATTTCATCTACTCCGTTAACTTGCGTTCGCTGTCAGTTACGCGAATTTCAACATGAACTGGTATACATGATTTGAATTTGATAGATATTGACGGATAAATTCCAATTACTTGATGGATATTTGCATATACGTCATATTATTACTTGATAAATATTATCATATGCAGTATATAATATTATACTATATTGTAGACCTAAACTTTATTGTAATATTTATGTGTATGCAAAATAGATGTTGCATTTGATAACTATGTTTGATATATTATGTATAGTATAAGACAGTATTAATTTGTTATAATTTTGTTATTTCTGACAGTGGTCAACTTGAAAACGTGATTGATAAGATTCCTGATAATGCCCCATCATACGCAAAAGCTTGAATTAAATACTTATACGGCAGATTAATTTAATTAATCAATCATTGCATGCACATAGGCCTTATACGCTTCCTCATGCTGTATAATTGTACTATTGTTTAAATAATTAATAGTTGTACAAAATGACTGTATATGTGGCATTGATCACGTTTCAATGTGCACGCAAGTACTTGTTACTTTATACAAAGTACAATTTAGGCATACGCGTTGTACTTAACATTTTACCATGCTGTTATTCACAGTACATCAATAAATCCAATTAAAAACTGAAAACTCAATGCAAATACATAAAGAACATTACATGGATTTCATTGAGAATTGCATATGCCGTGTTGTGCAGTATAATTTGTATAGAACTTTGTACGTATTACACGGTTCACTGCTGCGTCTACACAATCCACTCTCTACCTCTTCGTCTTCATAGACCCAAGCTCAATTACGCTACTTTTCAACAACAAATACAGTCAAGTATAAATTAATCTTCTCGATTAAGTTTAAAATGGACACGATTCGATCTCGCAATCCTCTAGATGATAATTAGACGAGGGAGTATGAAGAAGAGGACGTTAAATTCTACAGCAAGTTAACAGAGGAGTCAATTTGGCTAAATTAAGAAAAAATGAAGTCAGCGTTAGTAACGCAATATATAGAATATCACGAACATTCTATAGAGTACGTACACACGAGGCGTTTTCTTCAACATTCACAGTATACGTTGCATCTCTAGTAGTGATACGAAGTCCATAGTTGCATGCTAATAATACCAGTGTAATAGATATAAATGCATATCAATATGTCTACATGTACATGTATATATGCCAATTGTCCGAGACACAGAAGTATGGCAATAAAATAACAGAACAATTCAAGCTACTCGAAACTAGCCTGTACTTCAAAAGAGAATTCGTACATTTTCATTCTAAGAAAATGTTGGGCATTTTGCTTCCCCTAGATTAATTATAATTGAATTTATAGCTTAAGGTTCACAAAGTTTACAACGAATGAAGTGATTAGAAACCATGAACACTTCAATCAATCAATCAATAAGAATTTAATGTCCGGTTCTTCGCCAAGACAGTGTCAGGTACGTCTCTTTGCATTGAATTCACATTGAAGGTAAGACTTAATATAAAGTTTTATTTTTTCTTCTAGATAATTTTCATTTTAACACTCGAAAGGAATATGATTCCGCAAGCGTTAAGTGTTGCACAATAATTTCAAGATATTCGTTATGAGTCACACTAGTAAAGTACGATACGGTGACTGATCTGTTAATATCCTATGCCTTTCGGATGCAATGACCTAACAACCTTTATTTCTATCTCAGAGGCGAGAACTCTAAAGAGAGTTAAGCTCCTAGCCTGACAATATCTAACAGTATTCCATGTTCTACAAAAAATACGTTAAACTTAGCTGCGTTTATACCCAAAATAATATAGTTTTCGTTGAGTACATAGAATATATTACTTTTACATTGGATTGGCAAAGTTAGCCTAAGTTAGGCTAAGATGAGTTTGATCGTTATGAGGTTGATCGGTTGATTAACTAGACTATTGAACTATTTATCAGACTCTACCCCGATGTGCTTTCTAAACCACAAACCACCCTTGTCTTTGACTTAACTTTGATATTTAATAGAATATATTATCTGCATCGTTTTCATTCAACTAGATTCATGAGCTATGTCAAACTAGGAAATTATTG
Organism: Enchytraeus crypticus; assembly: GCA_905160935.1. Taxonomy (NCBI): domain Eukaryota; kingdom Metazoa; phylum Annelida; class Clitellata; order Enchytraeida; family Enchytraeidae; genus Enchytraeus; species Enchytraeus crypticus. The sequence goes on from CAJHZI010000767.1 coordinate 689,293, forward strand.
ATTCATTTGACACATTACGCACATGCACATAGTATCCGTTCAAAATCAACAAATTCTTTACGTTTAACGTAAAGAATTTGTTGATTTTGAAAGTTGACACAACTTTCAGTTGTGTAAATATCTTTATATATTTCTAATATATATATATGTTTTATATTTTAATATTTTTACCAGCATCTTTTGTGATTTTCTATACTGTACGTCTACAATTGAAATCCTAACACTTGTCACTATGTCAATAACATTGATATTCGATGATCTTTTTGTCCTTAATGTCACCTAACAAATATTACAATACTACATTGTGTACATATTAAAATACGAATTCTTCGCACAGTTTATTCATGAAAAATTAACTAAGCATGCACTATATAATCAAACTGCAAACAGCGAAACAGAATTTAGATATCAAAACATAAACTGATATGTGTGTAATACATAAATGCTACTTGGAACAATGCCTCCTAATAATAACTGAATTAAAATTGCTAATAATAATTTGCCAGTAATAATCGCATCTCACTGATATGCTGGCTTATGCCATATTTGCCCAAAAGTTCTTGGGTCCCCTTCCCGACAGAGAAGATATTTTTACAACTAAGATTTCCATAACTTCGCGATTAACAGGAGATAATCGACAGGAAAAGAGTGACAACAACGCAAGTGGATAAAGTTAGTTACAGGTTTGATGAAAGATCTCAGATAGTTTACCCATTGTCTTTGTCGAGGATCTGCTCCCATGTTTAATATTCAAAATCGTTATAAAATATTATTTGACATTTTAATATAATTTATATATTTTACACATTCAAGAGTGTCAATTACCAAATTTAATACACTGCTTATTTATCAGATAGGTGTCAGAGATCACGAATAAGTATTCAGTTATATTCATTACCACTGCGAATACCAAAACTGGCGTTTAATCTCTATTAATTAAAGGCATTCATCGAATGTCTTTAATGCTTACAATGCTTACACATAGACAAAAAAAGACGTAGGAAGCACACTTCGGCAGAAAGAAATGAAATAAGAATGAACAGACAGCATACGCATAGATAAAAAGAATTAGGAAGCACACTTCGGTAGAAAGAAATGAAAGAAGAAAGATTTCAGATGTCAAACAGATATATTTTGCTTCGACTTCCTAATTAAGCAGATATTACAATAAAATGACAATGCATATCATCTTTAATACCATATCTGTATACCATCTGTACATATTTTAGCATCTTCTGATCCAGTAAATGTCAGCGATTTTGCTTGCTGGTGAGCTCGTTTGAGAATCGACCAGTAGGATTCACTTGCCACTATGCCTTTCAGAATCGACCGCTTAATTTTCCATGGCGCTATACGATGATCTACACAATGGGAATCAATGCCACGCGAAGACCATTCTGGACATTTAGCCACTACAGACTATATCGATATATTCTCAATGACTAAGATATTAATTATATTTTATAACGTAATCGTTATACGGGAGAAATAGTTCAAGCCTTGTAGAACACTAAAGTATCCTAGAATATAATTCTGCACATATATTCCCATAGGCGTCCCATATGAAAATTAAATGCGCGCAATTGAACCCCAGACGAGAGAAATCTAACGAGTAAACATGAATATTCAACTTGTGTTTTGATACATCATGGGGTAAAAGATCCTGGGCCCGTGATTCGGAAGCCGCATTTTTCAGATCATAAAATCTATTCATATATTTGCAAATTTTATGACTTATCGCGACCCACGTAACTGCAGAGATAAAAATTGGCACCAAAATGTTGCTATTAACATGTTTACCATAATGCAATAATTTGAAGTCGAGGGTCATTGACCTTAAACTGAATTATTCGAATATTAGAATGCACCGTTAATGAAATTTTTTACTTTTTACTCATGGGCTTGATTTTGGTTACATAGTGCTCGATTTTGTCACTGATTACGGCACATCACACTGGTTGTTTATTGTTGACGTTGTTGATTGCTGATCAAGGCGTCGACATGTCCGTTAAACCAATTTCATTTATTGCATTTAAACGAACAGAATGCGCATATTTCTCTTACATGCTTAAATGTAATACAGCAATAGGCCTACATATATATATACACAAAAATCGAGTATAAAAGGATTCGAAATTAAAATTCAACGGCTGAAAAGATTTATGCAGGACACAGTATGTAACTGTATTATACATGTAGTAAACACATACAGCGCTAAGCTACTTACACTATTCGGATTTGTGCAAGTGCAACAACTAAGCATTTACATATCATGCATTATTCATCAGAATCTCAACAGATTTAAATGAAAGTCTCTGACAGTGTCGAAATAGGAAACTGACGCATAATTATTGCATCAACTATTTACAAAAAGTATCAGCGTGTACAAAATTGAACCATATTAGATATGGGACGTTATGGGATACTTAAAACAAAATATGAACGGAATTCCTAATTTGTTAGTTGGCACTATATCAGAAAAGGAAAGGAATTATTTTAACTGCAGAAAAGTTAGGGATTCATAGTTCAGTCAATGCAATAGCTTACTTAAAAACAACTATTTTCAACCCCTATCCTTTTTCATAAGCTCAATGCAGTCTGAGATTTAGGAATTGATTGACTTCAATACAATATATTTAAAGGTAAATGCGAATCTGTCGTAAAAATGGAAAGGACCGGAAACTGAGCGCTTTAGGTCCATGAAAAGTCAATTTTTCCACAAAAAATGGAAATGGGAACTCCGTCACTGAACTAGCCATAAACGATTGAATAAGTGCAATGCACGTGATGGGACACTGCTTCAGAAGATAATTTAGTAATCGTAAAGAATCTAAAGTGGAATAGGAATGCAGGTTTGTTGACAATTATTTGGTAGTAGGGGGCCTATTTAGCACAAACTATTGAAGTTAGAGCACGTAAAATTCACAAATGCACTGTGAGATACGATCAAGAGCTACGTAATACTCCATTTAATTATATGTTATTGTAAAACTACAGTTTTACAGAATTACACTCGATGCATGCGACGACATCTGAACAATTTCATTAATACTGTAACTAAAAACATTTAAATTAAACTTGTATAGTTCGTTAATAACAAGTGCGCATATAATACTATTACTATTAGAATTATGTACACGCCGTAGCGACCAACCGGCGTAGAGTTCAAATAACAGATAAACTAAATGCAATCATATAACCAGCTTGAGCAAGTAATAATAATTTCAAAATAACAATATAATAGTAAGGTTGAGAGGTCACCACAATCGTCGTAATGGGTTTAGATCTGAACGACGTTTTTATTAAAATAATTTAAATATAATATCTATTAATTAAATTAATGTCTTTTATTCATTCAATGTAATCCCAAGGTACATTCTTTTACTCTCATTTTGCACGCTCACAAATGAGCTAAATATTTAAGTTGATCATAACACAAGGGCTCATATTTTTCCAAATCCTACGGACCCAATGGCTTGACTGATTAAGCCATTAGTTTTGAACGTGCAATATTATTACTGAAAATAAGCTTCCCACGAGGAAGCAAAGGTTTACTAATATTACTGGGTGTTAGGTTTAAGATATTAAAAACTACTTTTGCATGGATAAAATACGGTTCTTCGTTAAACCGTATTGAGATAATTATTTGGTGTATCTTATGTAAATTGTTACATATCCGACAGATCTATTCATAACCTCACCTACACCAATGTTGCCAGGAGATTTGGATCATGTTAATTTGTTTAATTAGCTTTCTTCAATCCAAACAAACTACAGAATAAGCAGACCATCAGAGGATAATGTGTAGACAAGCTAATTAAAATGCTCATAATACACCGAAAATTATAATTTACCAAATGTAATCTAAACCAGAATCTATCTTAAATTCGCTAAAAATTTAGGTTTTACGGTTTATTTGTCGGATGATAACTGATTTCCATTATATGAAAACATTGCCCGAGCGCGCTATTATGAGCTGCAGACATTAGCGACGGACCCGATGGATGCTCAGACGAAGGCTGGGCTTCTGCGCTGATGATCCCTTGCCGCTAAAACTTCTGTCCAAACCTCAGGGGACTTAGACACGGCTTTGAGGACGACACCGCAGTCTGGGAAAGGCTGCCTCTCAGAGTTATTCCCGAGATATCCGCCAGACTGTCTGGTCTGGAGATTGATATTATGCAATTATTCAGAAATCTGTGCTAAAAATATTTTTATTGATTAATAAATTTGCCAAAGCTGCTGCGAGCCAGTTTTGTCTGCTAGGGCTTTATCCATTCATGGTCTCACTAAGAAGATGGAGCATTAAATGATTCAGTTATAAAGAAATACATCAGTTCTAAGCCTTCTTAATATTTCAGTTACTATGAACTACATCAGCTCTAGGCATCTTTAATGATGCAGATTTGATGAATCATATCAGCTCTAAGCATGTTCAATGATGCACTTATGATAAGTAAGCCTCTTTAGTGATGCATTTATTATGAACTACATCAGCTCTAAGCATCTTTAATGATGCAATTATGATGAACTACGTTAGTTCTAAGCGTCTAGCTACCACTAGAGTAACATTAATTTAATTTAATGCATTATAGAAATGACAGCGAGCTTCTACACTTTAGTCTGTCCTCTTTAAGCTAGGCAAAAATACATTTTCTGTTACCAGCATTTCAAGCATAAACAGGTGCCTGATATATTTAAATTATTTGTTAAATGTATCTATATATGCTTTTGCATGATTTTTAATTAAATTAATGTAAATTTATATTTCATTTCAATAGCGGACATGTGTACGTGTTTTTGCCAATGTTTACACTTTTGCGCGAAATCTATTAAACTATTTACATGTACACCTCCAACAAGTTATTTATTAAGCCTTACATGCTTTTACTAAATACTTTTTAAAATATGCGAATACTTAAATTTAATCATTTCATATAGGTAATGAAACGATATTTAAAAATAATTTGGAATGTCTAAAAACTTCCAAATTTGCCTAAATTTTGCATCGATTTCAAATATACATATATTAGTAAAATTTGCAAGGAAAATGTCTTTTGACTGGCATAGGTGATTAAAATCATTATACTCATGCATATACAATCTATACAATTTGTAAGCATCTTATTTACATTTGCATACACATACATACATAATACTATATTTATTAATAAATACTTACCTTTACATACATACCGTGTAGTATGTAACACCTAATTACGTATCATGTAACTTAACACAACTATGAAATAATATTTTGCTAATATTACTAACTTTCATGCTGTGCAAATATTTTACATAATGGCTGACACACAGATCTAAACTACAATTAATACTCTGCAGTATTGTCAGTGAAATTACTGAAGTATAATATCATCTCTTGTCGCTACTGAACCGGATCTTTTTTTCAACGGAAGTTTCTTTTGACTCATCAGCGATTCGCTTCCGTCCTTGACCTTCTGATATCGACCTTGAAGTACGCCTTTAGGAGCTGCAGACATTAGCGACGGGCCCGATTGATGCCCGGTCGAAAGATCGGCTTCTTCGCTGATGCTATGATCCCTTGCCGCCCAAACTCCGCCAAAATCCTCCTGGGACTCGGACACGGGCTCTACGGACGGAACCGCAGTCTGGGAGAGGCTGCCTCTCAGAGTCACCCCAGAGATACCCTCCAGACTGTCTGGTCTGGCGATCTCTTCACCGGATTTATTAACCTCCACTGATCGCGACTGAGCGCTGTGCCCTGCTAAGGCCCCTTGTCGTGATTTAGAGTGAGACGCAGAAATCCTTGCAGGCTGTTTGAAGCATTGAGCGGCATTTATGGAGTTTTGTTGAATTCTATTAACAGCTCTCTGTTGGTCTTCGTTCTCCGAATTATGCTGCGGATCCGTCCGATTGTGAGTGAATTGATCTGGTAGTCTCTCTTTCTCCCTGGCGGCACCCGGTGGTCGGGTGGTAGTGCCCAGGCCGGTGATACCCCTTGAGCGCATGAGGGCAGCCGAGGCCACGGTCGCCCAGGTTCGCCCTCTAGTCCCCGGCTGTCGGTACCCCATCCTTTGCGTGCGGTGAGGAAACGGACGATGAATGCTGGCGTGATCGTAACTAATCCTCTCGTGCTTAGACCATGGGATCATCGAAGGCCATGCTTCTCTTGCCGTCTTCTTGCTTACTAAATCTTCACTGGAAGCTCTTGGATTTGAATCCACGAGCTCTTGGATGTCAGTGAGGATGACCTCGGGATACGGGAAGGCGCTCGGTGTAAGGCCTAATCTCCTTCTCCGAGCCAGTACCTCCCGATAGTCGTTGATCAACTGAATCACCTGATTACCCTGAACATTCGCGCAGAAAATGATAAATTAAATCATCATCATCATCATCGTCATTTTAATAACAGTTAAACCAGGGTCGGGACACGAATAGATTATTTTCCATTCGTTTAAGTTTTTGTAGCAATTTCTGTAGCCTAGGCGCTCACCAACCGAATGCCCTTTCTGGCATTGGTTTGGATCTAGTTTTTATGTCGCCTTCTACGACACGTGCATATTTACACGGTTGATCTATTCTTCAAACAATTCGGACACAACACGGGAAAAAATACTAAATTCAATAAGTAATAACAAATAACAATTAGCAAAATAATATTAATATAGGGCATTATAAGTACCAGTATTAGTAGTTGTACCAATAGTACAACTACTAATACTTGTTTTCACCTTCAGTTCCTGATTCAGGGACGATTCATATGACGCTGTTTTATCAGACTTTGTAATGAATTGTTAATGTCACTGTTACTGTTACTGCTAGTGTTATTTTTATTACATCCGAGAGGTCCAAAATTAGACTCTAAGGTAGCAATCTGTTGGATTATAGAGTATCTCTTTATTGGAAATAAAAAATTTGAAAAAGTTCCGAGAAATGCTCTTTCTTCACACCTTTATTCCGATAAATGTTAGATAGAGCCGACAAAGCTATATTTAGCCTTGGAGCTGCTATCCATTAGCGTGCTCATCAGTCAACGATGTATCTGATGTGTCTAATGATTATGTGCTTGGAGCCTGCCACTGCACAGTACACTATGGAGAGAGAGACAGAGAGAATAATCAAAGCTTTTCACGAATCAATCTTCATAAATGCATCATCTCCACATATCTCAGAGTCACATTAATGTTTTGAGAGAATAGCGACAATTCTCTAATGAATCGCTAAATTAATCAAGATATAAAGGTTTGGCTCCCGGTACCAGACTTCGCTGTCAGGAACAAGACCTTGTGAATTATCCATAGAATGATTGAATGAATGAGCAAAGTCGATAGTAGTTTAGTCTACCATAAAATCAAAATTAATAAGTACTAAGTTTAAGAATATAACGTCATCATCATCATCTTCCCTTAAATCCCAGTTCAACCAGGGTCGGGATACGAATAGACTTTCTCCAGTCCTAAGACTGAAGTTTATCCCAGAAGATCATGTAAAATCTGTAATTTTATTAACCTTAACTGAACCGTAAAATGAAGACTTTGAACGATCTCCTAATTTAATACTCACTCATATCACACTTGCTCACTCATATCACACTTTCTCACTCACATCACACTTGCTCACTCATATCACACTTTCTCACTCACATCACATTTGCTCACTCATATCACACTTTCTCACTCACATCACATTTGCTCACTCATATCACACTAGCTTACTCATATCACACTTGCTCACTCATATCACACTTAATCACTCACATCACATTAGCTCACTCATATCACACTAGCTCACTCATATCACACTTGTTCACTCATATCACACTTGTTCACTCATATCACACTTGCTCACTCATATCACACGATTGATACGCCTCTCTTGCATGTCTAGGCTTTATTCAGACCATTCTTAGCCACACGCATTGTGTAGAGATGACATTCTAGACTAACCTCGTTAGTAAAGAACACTAAGGACGTGGTAACACTCTTGATGTTAACAGTTAGCAACTTGTTAGTAGCCTCGCACTCGGCGATCTCATCAAATCCATACGTCATGTACACAGACTGCAAATAACAATGACGTCATTTATACAGACTGCAAACAACAATGACGTCATGTAGACAGACTGCAAATAACAATGACGTCTAGTACACAAACTGTGAAATAACAATGAGGTCAAGTACACAGACTGTGAAATAACAATGACGTCATGTACACAGACTGCAAATAACAATGACGTCATGTATCACACACTGCTAAATAACAATAACGTCATGTACACAGACTGCAAATAACAATGACGTCATGTATACAGACTACAAATAACACTGATGTCATGTACACAGACTGCTAAATAACAATGACGTCATGTACACCAAGAAGGTTATAATGTCACATACTGCTAAATAACCAATGACGTCATGTACACATACTGCTAAATTACAATGGTGTCATTATTGTTCTTAATTTAAATTCAGTACTTTTCAATAATGCAAAAAATTATGCAAAGAAATGTAGCCAAATTGTTTTATAAAAGGAAGGTAAACAGTAAATACAAGAAAGTTATGCGGTGATTACGATTACGTGTTTTATGGTGAGATCTATTCTCAATTATTTTGCCATCGCTTATTATTATTTTGCTCACTCTAATTTCATGCCAATTAATTGCTAACTTTTAATACTGTTCTGGTGAAATAAAGTTAACCATAGTAAAACAAAATAAAATAATTTTGCTTTAAATGACTGACAATGCAAAAGCTATTCTAGTTAACAAAATTGATTGAAATGATACGTTGAGAAGGCAGACCTGTCCCTTAAGCTCCATCAGATGCAGTCCATACTGAGATACAGCGAGCCACAGAGTCTTAGGCAGATACTCTAAGTCTGACTGCTGCACAATTTATAATAATAATAATATAAATAATAAAGGTTGAACGTCCGTTTTCTAATCCAGGGATGATGTCAGGGACGTCCCCAACAGCACATATCACTACAGATCAATTCACCCAGAACAATCTGCGAAAGAAATGTGCTGAGGAGAAGTAAGGTCCTAAACGAAAGCCAGTCCGGTGATCAAAAAATGGTCAAGGTAGATTGATTATGTCTATGGGTGGGAAAAGATAACTTTTAAGCTTGCTAGAGAATTTTGCAAGAGAAGAACAAGAGCGAAGATTAGCAGGTAAAGAGTTCCAGATTGTGGGTGCTGCGTAAGAAAATGAACGTCTGCTCAATGACGTGAGAATATTTGGAACTGAGAGAAGATTGGCATCGGTGGAGCGAAGTGCACGTGAGGGACGATAGGGAAGAAGAATTTCAGATAAGTAAGAAGGCTTGCCAAATCGCAGAGTTTTGAAAGTTAATAGAGCTATTTTATATTTTATGCGTTGATTACCAGGGAGCCAAAGAGAGCGAAATTGAAGTCGAGAGGACTTACAAACAACACGTGCAAGAGAATTTTGGACGCGCTGCAAACGATTGAGAGAAGAAGTAGGCAACCCATGTAATAATGAATTACAGTAGTCGAGCTTTGAATGAACTATAGAATTAGCAAGGATAGTGGCTGAATTTCTAGTAAGGGATGGACGTATTTGCCTAATCTGAACGAAAAAAAGAAAAAAACCAGAGATATTTTTTAAAGTCAATCATCATTAATATTCAAGGTTTTTGGGCGGATCGCAGAAGGTGAAAGAGCAGAACTGAAATTAACATAGCTATAGGTAATTTTACTACTTTTGCAAAGGAGCAATTAAAATGTATTCAGTTTTGGAAGGATTAACAGCAGACGGTTAGCACAAAACCAGGAATAAACTTGTCTAGAAATGGATGAGAGATTAGCCAGTTTCTTATATATATATAAATATATATATAATATATATCTATATATATAGTAAAAGAAATATATGTGCCGCGATATATATCTTATTATCTATATATATATATAATATATATATATATATCTATACTACTGTATTATACACCACCTGTATATATATATAATAATATATATATCTATCTATAAATCTATAATATATCATAATATATATAATTATATATTATTTTAAATTTTATTTATTGCTTTATTTCAGGCGTAAAAACCCATACATGAATCTTGCACATAGAACAATGCAACAAAAACCAGAAAAGCAAATAGTCTGCGCATAAATTGAGCTATAGGCCTAAAACAATTACTTATAGAATTAGGCATACAAGGCTATAATAGGCTCAGAACATCAAAACACTTAACTAGCATATTAGCATTATCCAGCAAGCACATTCTAAACTTTAATCTGTAATTTGAAAGGATAGTATCAAAACTAGGCAATCCGGTTTCTAGCAGCGCGATAGTTAGGCTGCTGTAACGTTTGTATCCAAAAAATATTTTAATACATTTATTATAGCAAGATCGAAACTTCTCTATTGAACCTATTGTAAACGACGAGCATAGTGCCACATCATAGAAGCACATACAATAGGATTTGAACCTTCTTAACATTAGGAGAGCAATAAGCAAATCTACCCTTTAATATATTCGTACGCATAAACATACCACGTATTTCACGCTGTATATCGTTATTATCACGACCATCATTGGTTATAATATGACCTAAATATATAAACTGCGTTACATAATTAATAAAAGAATTGTCCAACTTAAATCTCGGAAATTCCTCTAATACACTCCAATTTCGATCCTTAGGAGCAAATATCATGGCGACAGTTTTACTAATATTAAAAGACATGTTAATAACTTTAGCGTTAAACTGAAGCACATCTATTAAATACTGTAAAGTTCTCCACGAAGGAGCAATGAGAACGATATCATCAGCATATGCAAGAATGTTAATTAATCTATTATTAATTGCACAACCAATCCCGGTATCTACTATGTATATACACTGTGAGTCATAAAAAATCATGTGCGCAGTATTTCATCCACAACTTTGACATTTGTGAACCGATTTTGAAAATTGTTTCAGAATTATAAAGTAGAAGAAAAGTATCAATCTTAAATCTAGTTTTTGTGACAATTCCGGTATATTTTAAACAATAACAGACGATTTTACAAACATAGTCTGTCTTTGTTTAAATTTTAAAATGGTGTTTACTAAAGCAGATTAAGAGTTCACAAAAACTTGTACCTCTTAAAGGGTTGTGGCTCACATTGGTTGATTGCCGAATTTCCAAAAAAAAACTGGATTCTGGGAGGGCCAGATTGCTTATTAAAGAAATTACACCGAAAAGAAGAAAATAAATAACGTGGACGAGTTGAAGCAACGCCTGGTGGACGTTTGGCCAGACATGAAGCAATCTGTCATTGATAAAGCAATAGATGAGTGGCGCAAGCGTCTCCGAGCTTGTATTCCAGCTAAAGGAGGGCACTTTGAGCATAACTAAGCTTTGACAGTTGACAGTAGCAGTATAATACTGCTTGTTTCGTTTTTTGTTAAGCCACGGATTTGTAAACATTCTGTAGCGATTGATTTACTTAAACTGAATATTTTCAGCCCGCATATTTTCAAGTACTGCTTCAACGCAAAAATAATAATTAACAGAGTCACTTAACGTTATTTTATAGCAAATGTGTTCCTGATTATACCTATGCAAAAATTTAAAAAATCGGTTCACTAATACCAGAGTTATGGGCGAAAGACTGCGCACATGTTTTTTTTGACTCACAGTGTATATATATATATATATATACAGTATATATATATATATATACATGTATATATATATTAAATATTAAATGGACATCATTGATAGCATTGATAGCACTGATAGCATTGACAGCACTGATAGCACTGATAGGGGATAGAACCGATACCATTAATAGCATTGATAGCACTGATATACATAGTCACTAAGATATACATATACACTGTATATATCATATATATTGTATATATATATATACTGTTATATATATATATATATATATATATATATATATATATATATATATATATATATATATATATATATATATATATATAGTACTGTGACGACGTCTATCGTCCAGTTGTTAATTACTTTGTTTCTGAACTTATGAACGATTGTGTGGCGAGTTTGAAATTCAAATGTTATTGAACCATAAACTGGAATTGGTTAGAATTTGTTATAAACAGTTACTCGAGGGAGTGACACGAGACAGTTGACACGGGACTGTCTGACGGAACAGTTGACACGAAACTGTCACTCGAGACAGACACACTTGGCATTTAACGTCTAAAGACTTTTACTTAAAATTAAAGTAACTTAGTAACAATGTTTTATTAAATTAGGAACAATATAGGAAGACGGTAATATTCAAGCTTCTGTAACATAATTTGTATTTGTGACTTGCTGTAACGGGTACACGAAACCTTAAGTAGATAGATTTATTGTATATGTGTGATTGATGTGGCAACATGTTTCTTATATTGTTATCGGTGTCTGAGTTATTTTATATTAACTAGACCATACCTATTAGCTCCCAAGCTACCCCCAAGAAGGACCTACCCATTGCTTAGAGTCAGTCTACGCAGAACCTTCGCGTTTCGAATTGGCACGAATTTTTGGCACTTATAACAAGCATAACGGTAGTATTTACTTAGTATCAATTAAAGTAACACAAACAATCTAGTTTACAGTACATATATAAACATGTATGTACTGCATATAAATGTTGTGGCATTGTATATAGTCATGTATATATGTATATATACATATATATATATATATATAATGTATATGTATATATACATATATATATAATGTATATGTATATATATATATATATATATATATATATATATATATATATATATATGCAGGTTGACCGTTGGACACATATTTGTTAGGCTTTGTTACAATATATCATCTGGACTTAATATAGTATTAGAATTTGCCCTCGTAGCTTCTGGCGTTAAATCTATGGCTTTGACTTCATCCCTTTTAGTTTTTGTCCTAAATTTTGACTTCATATCTCTTAGATCTTTATCCTAAATTTTTACTTCATTAGTATTAATATTACTTGGCCTTGGTCAAGGTTTTGTCTAATTTATAGACTTATAGATCTTTACTAACTGTGACTTCGTAGAGTATAGCACCGAAGAGCGGCCACTGCTTGAGGATGTCGAGGAAGGATATGTTCGCCACCAGGGGGCTAACTCCCACCAGGGTCTTGTGGACTACGGCTATCTCAGATAACACCATCAAATCTCTCAGATGTCGAGGCAGTATTCGTACCACAGAGCTAAATAATATATCAACATAGTACTCATCATCATCATCATCATCCTCCTCCTTGAATCCCAGTTAACTAGGCTCGGGATGCGATTAGACTGTCTTAAATCTTCTCTGCCCTACACCACACCACCAGCCAATCCACTATGTGAGACTTTTCCATTCTTGTAAATTTTTGTAGCACTTTCTGGAGCCTAGGCGCCTACCAACCGAATGCCCTTTCTGACGTTGGTAGAGCTTTAGCTTAGAGCTTTAGTCGCCTTCTACGATCCGTGCAGTCACCGGTTTGACAATTTTTCAAACAACCCGAACACAACACGGGGAAATATATCAATATAGTACTATAATACTAAATACGCTAATGAATGTATGGGGCAGTGAAATTATTTTCAAATATTTAGCTACAACATTGTTCATTCTAATTTAATTTATTGAATTACTGCGAGGTTTTGTAACAGTTTCTGCACAGAGTTAGTTACTGTAGAGACATGTCAAGTTAGTATGTATTAATTCAATAGTGTTTCCTGTAGTAAAGTAATTAACTAAATCGCTATATTGCAGTTAACAGCTTTTAAATATTTGCTATAGTCATCATCATTTTCCATTGAATCCTAGTTTAGCTAAGGTCGTACTACAGTAATTAAATACGTAAATAATAAGTAATACGTAAATAATAAATAATTATATAAATAAGTAAGTAAACATTTGCTATAGTCGTCTTCTCTAACGGCAGGCCCATGGCATAAACCTCTTCCAACCATTTCCATCTTCGGACTTCCTTTTCATCTCTATATATGAATTTTTTATCAGATCATCAGCATCCCATGTCTTAGCATTCCTCTAACTCTTTTCCCTTGCATTCCTACTTACATTAAATCCTTGAGTAAATCATCCCCTTGAAAATATGTCCTATTCAGGTATTCTTTCTATTTCTTTCCACATTTATTAACTGTCTATCTCTACCGACTCTTCAAGAACTTCTTCATTTGTAATTTTGTCATTCCAACTAATATTTTCCACGCTTCCTTCTCCTTAACCACATTTCCAATGTCTCTATCTTCCAGATAGATATCTTCTTTCTTTAATGTCCACGTTTCACTTACAGAAGTGTCGAACGCACCAATGTTTTCACAATCTTTATCTTTGTGTTGTTCACAATGCCTTTTGCTAGTAGTTCTTTTCTATTTCCGAAAGCCAAACTCCTTTTCTCTTTTCATTTTTTTTCTTGCGCCTGTGCAATTCTACATTTTAGTTCCTTTTCACACTTCCCATTATCCGTGATGGTGTGGCCCAAATACTTGGAGCTTTTCAATTAATCACATTTTTTCATATGTTTGGCATTTTAACTCTTGCCATTGCCAAGCTATCGCTGCATTTATTGTTTGACTTCATTGTAGGCTGGAGCCTTTAGATCTATTTCACGTTTGGATTCCATGTTTCATCAACAAAACTAAATTAATGCTGTAAATAATTATTATTAAAGCCGATACTAGCATCTGTGAAGAAAACATCAACAGCTACATACACCAAAATAGACGTGTAAAATATTTGACCGTTTAAACCACTAAAATCCTACTCATTTGTAACTAATTTGAAAATTTTAGCTGTAAAATATTGTACAGTTATCGTTGTAAATGTAATATTGATATACACTGTAGATGTGAAAAACTTTAATCTAAATGTGAACATTATGTTCTAAATGTTAAAATGTATAACAAAAACCTTTACAAAAACGTACATTATCAAATGTTATCCTTACTGTAAAACCTTAACGACACTGTATTGCAAGTGAATTTCTCTTAAAACACTTAGAAGTAAGCGTATCCACTATCAAACAATTTTCAAGATTGTTTTCAGAGACAATATAACTAAACAACAATTACTACAAAATAATACCCTAAACATTTTAAACTTTTCTTTGTAACCAAACTACCAAGTTATGACAGTATAGAAAACTCTATCATAATCTTCATCATCTTAGAAGCTGCAGTAAAAGAAATCAGAAATTTAAACAGTACGAGCTAGCAATTGATCTCTGTAGGCAAATCATAGACAAAACAAGCCAACAAGCTGTTTTTACTTCAAAATATTTGTTTTTTCACGATTAAAAATTTTTATCAAGCTCATTGAAAAGTAAGTTTTTACCAGCTTAGTGCTTGGAGGCCGCACTGCATTCCTAGAAGTCTTTGTTAGTCAATCCTTAATAAGCGATATCTTAGGGTCTATTCTCAATGTTTTGGATGCCAGATAGAAAGCTTTATCAACATTATTAAGCAAAATATAACAAAAGCATAAAAGTAAAGAACCTCCTCGCGAACTCCATCTTAACAACAAAAGAGAAGCAATTCGTACAGTGGCTATGATAAGGACAAATGGCACATAATTTATTATAATATAGACGTAATTATAAAAGATTTCCTTAGAAACAGTGCAACGTTACAGTTTAATATATCGTTTTAAACTTTTTAGATAACATTGAACCTTCAGGAACTGTTATGTAAGAAAGGAATGCCTGCATAAAAGCAAAACATTTAAACAAATATGTTCTAGTATAGCTAAGTGTTAAGAAATGGAATTCCTTACACATTAAAATATTTAAAGGGGTTTTCTTTATAATTTAGGTCATTTATTTAATATAATATTTCTCTTTCTATTTATTTACTTAACCTGTTTGTGGCATCATCGCCTTTTCAAAATTTGGTACCGGTGAGCAAGCTGATCCCAATCTCATTTTTACTATGGCCGCCAGAAAAGGAAGATTATTAAACTCTGCTTAATTCTTTAAATAAAACTAAATAATAAATAAATGTCATTTTCAATAATGATTCATATATTAGTGTACGATACTAGATTAAATATATTTTGTTGATAAAGGTTCGTGATTTAAATGGCATGCTAGAGAATGAGTATTAGCATAATTAAGGGATATTAATACTATAGCTGCACAAGATTCGAAATAAGATTTTAAACTGCATCCTAATAAAATTAATATTGTTAAATTGAAAGTCATTTAGCTCCCATTTTAAATGAAAAGTTATTTATAGAAGTATTTGAATCATATATTTATTCTACAGGTGAAAATAAACGCAAGAAGGCCTGCCTTTTAGGCATTAATATAAACAAAACATTAAGATTTAAAAGCCATTAAAGACCGATTCAAATTGAAGAATGGACGACAATAAGTATGATTAAAATCAGTGAGCATTCCGATGAAACTGTGCATTTATCAAAAATGAAAATTATCCTATAATAAAATCACGTACTACATTATTTCATCTGACACCGGCTCATCGCTGAAATATTAACAATAATTGTAATGAAATAAAATATCTCAACAATTATGAGCACATGACTCCAAAGGCGTTTAAAATTAGCCTTCTCTATCAATCTTTTACGATGGAGAATCTAAAGTTAAAGTCTACTGATTCAATTTGCAAAATTAAACAAATTCTTTTCTTTCAATTGATTAGGCCCATTTACAAACCTTGCTCTAATAGTCTCTCTTTAATGTTCTGCCTGGTAGCAGGTCCAGATATATATTCCTACTCATAGTTCGCCTTTAGTCTCAGTCAGATCACTTCACTGACAAACAGATTGATCACATCACCAAGGCTAAGCCTTACCTAACACCAATGTAACTATTTACTAGTGGAAAAATATAGCTAGCAAAATGACTTCCGATTGCCTGACTCAATTTCCAGTTCAATTACCTCTTATGACTCATGCGGTTAACGGTTTGTCGACTCTACTCTGCAGTACAATACAGGACATCACTGCCACTGAATTGTGATTGTAATGGAAGTGTTTTGCATGTCAATATTAATCACTATAAATCACAACTTGGTGTTCATCAGCTATTTGATGTTATAAACATGTGAGCTGTCCATCGGTATAGTGATGCATGATCAAGTTGTTTTACGAGTATATTTACATATGTAATACCTCAGCTTGACATTCTTACAATTAACGAAACTTAATAAATTAATGGAAATTACGCGCACCAGAAATGCAATCAACACAAATACAAATAAAATTAATACCGCTCAGTGACATTCTCGATAAATATAAATTGTATACAAGTATATCAAATCGGGCTATTTTAGAACTTGAAGGGATTACGAAATCAGCAACGCACCGAGTCTGACGAGCGGCAGAGCAGAACGTAACCTACCCTAGAGTAAGTGTTTAGAAAAATAAGTTGTTTAAAAGAATAAGCTGCTTAAAAGAAAAAGTTCTTTGAAAGAAACAGTTGTCTAAGAATAAGTAGTTTAAAAGAAAAGATGTTTAAAAGAATAAGCTGTTTAAAATAATAAGCTGTTTAAAAGAATAAGCTGTTTAAAAGGGTAATCCTGCGTTATCGTCCTTCTCGTCAGCTTCATCTCTAGCAAAACACCAGTGACGGGCGAGCTCAAGATTTGAACCCTGATGTTTTACCACTTCAAAGTCGGAAAACGCACCAAATCTACCTCATATTGAATTGGTTTATAGTTTGCTTTGTAGTGTTTTTATGATGCGGTATTTCCGCTTCGCTTCTCTCAAATTGCTTGCATCGCAGAGTCTTTATAAACGACGAAAATCCTCAATGAAAGGAATCCTAATTCACACTTCCTTAAAACACAACAATCTTGAAAATGGTAGGAAATTTATTCATGTACTACATGCGCACGTCATGGAATATTTATTTGTATATACTAACTTGTAATCGAACGTATTCGCATGCCCATAGTCGCCGTATTCAGCCTGTGCTCTAAGGGCACACAACTGCACCTAACAGAAACACAGAAATATTTATAGAAACAACATTATTCATAACATTTATATATAAAATACTACTAGAATAAAAATAGATATGGAGTTTTCACGCATTACGAAAGGGACTTACATATAGGTAAATTCTATATTACAATAATTAACGTGTAAAGCGGTAAACTGCACTTTAGTGTCAAATAGTTCATATGCCCAATTGTGTAATGGGGGCAAGGTTTAGGGCACTTGGTATAGAGTAAGAGTCATTATTGGTTTTAAACAACGTCGGGCTTGGTTATTACTTGAAAGGGAAGCATTTGTAAAACCGAGTGCTGACAGGTTTGAACAAAAACCCTATGATATTGATAGGATATTCTACACTGTGTTTTTCATAACTGATACCCCTAATTATTTTTGCAATAAAGTCATAAGGAGTTGACCGATGTCCTTGAAATTTACAGTACTTGACCAGCAGCCAATTCTACCAAATGTAGAGAAATTTTGTTCGAATGTCTTAAATAACGTGAAAGTTATAGTTTTGCGAATAGGAGTGGGATCGGACCTGAAATTTCCATTACAGGATTACGGGCATGTTACATGCAGTTAAAATTATCTCCATTAAAATTATAGCGAACGCGTAAAATAAAATTTCTGTAAATAATATTTTGAATAGCAATCATTTATTTTCAAAACGACGTAAAATACGTGCTGATATATTCTTAATTGACAAAGTAATTGAACTTTTAATGCACGCATTATGTCCTTAGGCCTACGTGTTCTTGGCGAGTGCTTAGCTGCCGTGAGACGATGAGAGCATCGTACCACTGCAATGCATGCATTAAAAATGCAATAACTTTGGCAATTAAGAACATATCAGCACGTATTTTACGTCGTTTTGAAAAGAAATGATTGCTTTTCAAAATAGCATTAGCAGAAATTTTATGTTGCGTGTTCGCTATTATTTTTATCGAGATAATTTTACGTTGCTTGTAACATACCGTAATTCTATACTGGAAATTCCTTATCTGACCCCACTCCTATTCGAAAAACTATAACTTTCACGTTATTTAAGATATTCGAACAAAATTTCTCTATATTTGGTAGAATTGGCTGCTGGTCAAGTACTTTAAATTTAAAGAACATCGGGCAACTCCTTATGACTTTATTGCAAAAATAATTAGGGGTATCAGTTATAAAAATACACAGTGTAAAATGCGCTCTGACAGTGCTTGACGCGCTTTTAAAAGACTAAAATTACTAAAAATCATTAAGAGAAGGTTGAAATTACACACAAAAAAAACACAGCAACTTAGTAAGAAAACTGTGTAACACTTGCGTTATGTCATGTACATAACTATAAAGGATAACATAAATATAACCAATAATCAAAAATAAATATCGCTTAGGTCATTTGTCACGATATCTATGTTGCTGTGTAACTATATAACTTCGATTTAAAATATTACGAGTAGCAGGTTTTCTCGGATATTCTGGTTACTAAAGATGATATCCTTTTAATGCTCTTTAAATACTTGTAAATTTCAAAACTGTCTCAACATTTGAACTGTGTTAACAAATGACGATGCAACAATAGACGGCGTGACGAAAATTAGACACGATTAACTGACTTGTGTATTTGCTATAAGGTAATTCATCTAGCATAACTAACTAGTGTGTTTTCTACAAGGTAATTCGTCTAGCTTAACTAACTAATGTGCTTGCTACTAGATAATTCACCAGGATTCAGAAACATAATAAACTCTCTGCAATGAATCAAAATCTGTATACTGACTGATGACCGAACAGAAAGCAGGCGTGCTTGATAAAAAATCTGGCCATTAGTTCGAAACCCCAACTTAACGTTTCTGACCGTACACTTCCATGCGGAAAAGGAAATTGTAGGCATTATCGTTATTCTGCATTGTAAGCAAATTTAATTGAAAAATGATGTAGAATAACGTACGGCATCAAGTTTAGTCAGTGGAATCTTCTGATCAAAGAGATCTGATACGGATTGATGATACAGGAGATCAATCTCTACCGGATCATTCAAGTTAACGTATGGATCCACTAATAATCTCTTCTGTAATCAATACATCGATTAATCAGTCACGCAATGATTAACATTTAACGATTATGAAATAAGTATATACAGACAGACACCTGATTATAAATATTGAGGAACAAAGTAAGAAAAATAAAAATTTAAACGAATCAAATCCAAAAAATCGAATTAAAATTCAAATCGAATTAAATCGAATTAAATCGAATTAAATCCAATCTCTCTAAATGAAAATAGTCCACTAATATTTTAATTAAACAAACTTAGTTCTTCATTGAGCACCATTAATACTAAAATCACTCTAATTCTGATAATAAGAGAATATAAAAAGTATTAATAGACTGATGTTTTCATCTCTTTAATTCATCCGAGTAATACTAATATTAGAAGAAGCATTCTAAAATACATAATAAATAATATCACACCAGTTCAAATCAACTATTAAAACATACAAATCAAACTATAAAAAATGTATAAATTTCTATTTGACAAACTGAAGACAATTCAAGAGAAAAGGAACTAAAACTAATCAAGATTTTTAAATGAATGTGATATGAAAGAGAGAGACATATGGTTATTATGTTCACATATCACACAGTCAATATATTTAAAAAAAATACGTTGACTGAAATTATATAATAAACTGGCGGCGTAATTACTTTAAATATGAGCTTCAGCTCCTTGGCTGCAGATGACGATGTGGAATGACTTCTAGTTGTTTTCTCAAAGTTGTACAGGCAATCAGCAAGCTTCTCCTCACCCTGTATGTATTCATCTAAGGATCAACAGCAACAACACAATTAAATATAAACTGACCACAATAAATACAACTGGTAAAACTAGTTAAAGAAATGAAATGAAAAAGCGTTTTATATATTTAAAAGTGCACATTAAATAGAAATTATGCTGTACAACGGGTTAATGCGTTTCTAGAATTTATAATTCGTAAGATTGAAGGACAATGAGGTCTTGTAAAATAGAGAGATAAATTACAGTAGGGTAGTACGGAACGTATACGCCTACCTAACACTCTGAGAGGCATGAGATAATGATGTGGTGGTGGTGATGATGATGACGATGATGATAATGATGACAAACCTTAAAAACTACTTATGTTCACATTATCACATCATAACAACGCAATCCATATCAAACCACTACTTTATGCATGGATTGATAGAAATAAATGTTTAAGTAGCAACGCTGCTTGGTTGATCTTTCTCACTCTCTTTTTCTCATTCTCTCTCTCTCTTTCTCCCTCTCTCTCTCTCTCGCTCTCCCTCATTCTCAAGAATTTCCTAGCGGATAATAAATGGCAAAAGTATGCTTCCATAATTGATCTTGATCAGCTGTTTCTTATATACCACTTCAAACATTATTACTACCATATTCCTCGCTAACCGGGAAATTTACTGCTTTACAAAAGTGTCAAAAAAAAAAAAAAATCAGTTAAATAGCGCCTAAAAACATCTCAGGGGTGTCAGAGGCAATAAGACTTTACAACAGTAGAAGAGGAAACCTCGATCATGAACAAGCTGAAAGAGAGCAAAGCCTGCAGCGTCTAATCTCATGCCAGCCTTTGCCTTCAGCAGCTGCACAACCTGTGCAAATATCATAAAAACGTAAAATAAAAAATGCAGGTAATATCAGATAAGTCAATTCAGATAACGTCATGGAAGCATAGAATTTTAATTAAAACACATCTATAACGTTGTAAAAATCTAATGTTCTCGATGGTTTACCGGACAAAACTGTTATTTTATAATTGACAATTATACATGCGGTTGTCGATGGAATTAGTTTTCGATTTAAAAATTACAAAAGAAATAATAGTTATAATTCAAATAGCAAAATATACTCTGATTGAAATTATTTCCTATGTCGTTTAAATGCACTTCAATTATAATGCAACTATAATGCAAAATTAACCTCAAAATTCTCTAGGTTAGAATAGATAAATTAGTTGGCTAGGCGTTAATTTGATATAATATAGGATTTGAATTGCTTCTTGAACTGCATAAATTAAATGACGACTAGTAACCTCATCTGCAGTTGACGCTGAATCAAACTCTACCAGCATTGGATGGCCGTCAGCCATGTAGACTCTACATTCTATTGGTTGCCTGTACATACAAGGAAAAAAACAACTGCTATATATTTAATATACATGTATATATGTATATATATGTTTTAGTTTAAATTACTCCAACAGGCTGCATATAAAGAGATAGTTCTGAAGGCGGCGAGACTACAAATGCAAAAACAATAAAATAATCTATTATTACAATAGTTATCTTTGTCCTCTTTAAATTTTATATTAGTAATTAATACTGCGACAAGGAAAGCCATAGAAATCATGAATTTTAAGTATACATGTAAATATCACTACCGTGCCAATCAAGGGTATGAACTTTGAAGCGTCTTCCGTTCGTAATGATGCGTGATGTTGAAATGTAACTGACATTAATTCTGGATAAATTGAACTTACATAAAACAAATAGTTTAAATTATAAAATATCTTGCCTAAATACTCTTGCGTCCTTTGCACTCAAGACAAAAGAACTATTTGCAGAAGGCTTACAATTTATAATCAATTAAAGACTGATAATGATTTCTTTAAATCACAAATTCATTCGAGTTATTCATAAGCATTAGACTCTAAACTGAAAGGTTCAAGGCCACGGACAGTTTGATCCAATATTGGTGATAAACTTAATAAAAGTAGGCCAAATGAAATGGGATAATCATCCAAGATATGAATATAGAAATTCTAACAAATTTACTGTTTATGTTAATAAAATAAATATTCCAGAATGAAGCAGTGTAGGTCTGCTGGAAAGCTTCAAGACATTTCATTTCAATCCAGGCATAACCACTGTGAAGCAGCTCCCAGACACATTGCAAATGAAGCACGACTCGTTGATTTAAGAATTTTATTTCAAAATTATCACTGGAAAATTTAGCAATCTGAAACTCATCGGCCTTGTGGGAATTAATTTAACCTCATAGCTTACATCTTGTAAGAACAGGGCAACAACATATAATTCATGCAAGCAAGCAATATGTCCAATTTGGATCTGTCGTTAATCATAATTTAGAAAAAAATGTTGTCAGAAAATTACATTATCTTGTATTAAAAAATCTCAATTTAACATGTACAGTTTGTTTTCATATGCCGGTTTAGTTAACAAGCAGGTAGCGTTAATATGCCGATAAAGTTAATATTCCGATAAAGTTAATATGCCGATAGAGTTAATATGCCGGTAGAGGCGCACTATTAGTTAGGCGGGTGTCTGATGATATATGGTTTGCGAAACGAATTCCAAACACAACTGGAGCTCACCTCTGACTCTAAACCGTGTAATTTGGAAACTTATCTTGCCTTAAAATTAAAATTACGAGGTAAAACTAAAGCATAGACATAAAGCTTAAAGCATAGAATAGAGCTTTTGACTACCTTTTTGTGACAAAAAGAACTTCTCTGTAAGAAGGCGGCCATCTTCTTCCTCGCTTCTCGTATGTTCTTCGAAGATTCTGTTATAAATTAATTTATTACTGAAATCTCGTTAAAGAACACGGTAATATCGACATACAACGCAGCCAACTTTTACAATGATAATAACGTGGTGGGTGTTCCGTTTTAATAAAGGCAAAATTAAAGCGACATAAGAAAGTTAAGCATTCACTTTGCTTAAATATTCATTTAAATGTTATTAGAGGATGAAACAGAGTAAAATATTCAAAATAGCTATACATATCTTATTCCATATGACATCTATAAAACTGATGATCTATGAAACCAAATTTAGCACCAGCTTCTTTACCACTAATTTACTATGTGAGAAGACACGGTGGAATTAGAATCATTTGCCCCCGAGTTATCAGCAACTATAAGAATTTCGTGTTTGACAACACTGTATCTTATTTAATTAAGTACAAAAACAATAGGCTGCAAATAAAATTTCATTGAAAAATGCTTGCAATTCTACCGACCATGAAATTGGGGCGGATAAATGAAGAAGATTGAAGAGCTAAATTCTACTAGGTTGACGACTATGTAAACCAACGATTCTGATTGGCTGTGAGCCTGGATCAATGCTATATTACCAGACGACAGGCTACAGGCTATAATTTTAATTCACTCCTGAACTCTGGCTTCTACGGAATTACTAGCTGAACTTGTCTAAATATAATTCTTAATGAATTATTTCGACAAGCACATAAACTAGTAGATTTCATACAAGCTTCTGAATTTCTGATTGCATTCGTATGAAATAGTTCTACTATACACCTTCTATAAGTCGGTGATAGTTAGCACCAAAAATACGAAATCCATATTGAACCGATTGTGCCACACGGGATTGCAGATTTTGTGTGAAATTGTCGTCTAACCTTCCATAGGTCGGTTAATCACGACACCATTTCAATACCTCAATCCATTGTACGTAAATCCTTAATTGTACCAGAAACGCCGATTACTAGAGTTGAATCTAGATAAAGCGTTTTCTCGTCAATTTAGGTGAATAGCGGAATTTACAACACTTTGTGTTGGCAGTGAAGACAGAAGACAGAAAATAGAAGACTGAAGATTGAGGATAGAAAATTGAAGAGGAAGACAGAATCAGGAAATAGCGAATTTCTACGAAGAACAGTAATTTTCAAGTGCCTAATCTAGATAGATGTTTCTTTCATAGAATTCAGCTAAACGACTACAATTCTGAATTCTACGGAAAGCTCGATTTACTAGTGCCTGAGTCTAGTTAAGCGTCTTTGCCTTAGATTCAGCTAAACGACTGTAAAATAACACCTCTTGTGTTAACAGTCAGAAGAAAGAAAGAAAAGAAGACAGAAGAGAATAATACTGAAGTTCTACGAAGAACGCTAATTTTCTAGTTGTCCACCCTAGATAAGCGTTATCCTTCTAGATCTCAGTCAGGCGATTGCAAGTCCTAAAATCTATGAAAAGCGCAATTTACTAGTTGCCTATTCTAGTTACGCGTCTTTTTCACAGATTCAGCTAAACGACTGTAAAATAACACCTCACGTGTTAACAGTCATAATAAAGAAGAAAAGAGGAAAAGTATCAAATCATATAAGCGAGGAGTGCCTTGAAGCGTATAACTCGTTTCCCAATTTCTATCTCGTATTTTAATTGCAAATACAGACATTTAGCTAACTGATTATAAGTAGACTGACTTAATATTAATCGCCTATTTTTAGCAATTTATTAATTGTTTCTTAGTATTCGTTTAATATTCTATTCTATCTTTATGTTTAATGTCTTAACTCGCTATATTGCTATCGTGTTTCTTTGTTAATAATAAATCGTTTACAATAATAAATCACTAGTTTTTGTGTCAATATTCTAATTTAGTTAGAATTTACACAAACAATTACAAATACGCCTACTATAAATTATCATACATTGAACGAATAAGCATGAGTTCTGTTCATAGCAGCTCCAGTCTCATTGATTTAGCCTCTAACTGGCTATATGAGCAAGAGATCCTCGCATCCTCAAGATTAATACCGCCAAAGCATGAAGAGTTGGAAAAATTTCCAAACTCCTATAACGGAGAGAGGATTGGAGAACCCAACAATTGGCACCCGAAGTGGGGCAAAAACTGCCACCCAACGGGAGAACCCAACACAACTATGCTACTGACTAGCCACGCAATCACTACATCACGACAGAAAAAATACAGCTTCTATTGTATCTTTTTTAGCCGTATTAATTTTTTTACACTAAAAGTGCTAAAAATAGGCAACTGTGCTATTAATAATGTTAATAATAAAAAGTTAATTGCAAATTTTAATTATATTAATAAAGCATAAAATTCGAAATATTTAACTATAATATATGTATGTATATATAACATGTAATAAATAATTAAATATTTAAAAAATAAAATTTATTGCAATTTAATAATTACAATTTCATAATAATTTTTATAATCATTAAATTATATTTTTATATTTACATACTTTATAAAAATTTCGATAAATGTTTTTATAAATCACGTCATTTATTTACAAATGTATAGGCCTAATAATATAATTTATATTACTATAACTTAATTTTTAAATTTTTTAAAATAATTATATATTTAATTATAATTTGACATTAATAAAAAGTTTAATATTTGCAAATACAATGCGATCTATATACAAAAGTGTATAGTATAGAGTGATAGATACTCTAATGCAGAATTTGGCGAACTTTCCCTCCTCATTATGAGGAAGCAGTGTAGCCCTGCGCAAATGTAGATTGAGATACGAGAAAATGACAGTGTTAGCTGGGATCATTACACAGGTAGCCATCGTCATCAGGTGCCAGTACTGGATGATAGCTTTCTGGTTAGATTCTACAGTACAATCAATTCATCAATCCATCGATTAGTTTAGAACTAAATCAACCAATTAATGATCTCTATTAATCAATTAACAAATTCATAATTAGTCAGCAAATCAACCTTGAAACGAAAGAACATCAATCAAGCAAGCAAACAATTAATCAAAGCTGGGAATAAATAAATAAAATCAGGCCGTTACGACGTATTTGTATTAATCTGAGTGAATTTTTAAACAAATATCAGCGGTGCAATCTTTTATTCAACGCTGTTAATTTATTCTTTTAACGTTTTGGGATCATTCACATAGTTTTAAAGAATTTTGTGACAATAATACACACCACTACACCTTAGACTATTGTGATCATAATGTCTGCGCTTGTTACAAAAGTACAATAGCTCATGACAATAAATTTTTGGTCCTCCTTGCACCGTCGTAAAGAAATATTTACATTATTTCTTTGTAACATTAAAAACAAAAAGATCTCCAAGTGCACGAAGTTTAAATTTCTCGTGCGACTGTCTCTAGTATATTGAACAGTTTTGTATATTTAATAATTAGCTAAAATTGCAACTCAAGAAATTATAAATAATTAAACTAAACGATTGCCGCGGTTTTAAATAGCGTTATTCTAAACTGAGTATTTCGAGGATTTTCACAACAAAGTCAGCACAATATGTCTCATTTTAAAATACTATGAGATTGACTAGTTAGAGGAATAAACCAGCTTTAGTTTGCAGTCATTTTTTCAAACCAACATATTTAGAACAAAATATTTCCCAGGAAAACGAGCAAAATTCAATAATAAAAATTACACATCACTAAAATCAAACCAAATAAACAGTCTACGAGTAGAAACATTGAACGTCGATATTTGTTCAACAAAAATAGATTTTACTTTGTAACATTATCCTAAAGTAATATTACAAGAAATTCAAAATGAAGCAAACGAAAAATAAATTTTAATCAAATAAAATTAATTCCGCACAGTAAGCCAGCCACAAACGATGACGCTATTTCAAATGCTTTTAACTTAGCCAGTAATATACAGTAATTAATGTCTTAGCTTAAAATTTTGTAAAATAGCTAAACTACACTGAAAAAAACATGTGGTGTAAAACATGCACTAAATAGGATACGACTGACTAATTTTGACTTTTACAGGCAGATAATTATAAATCAAGTCCATCTCTACACATTTTCAATACAAACTTCGATTGCAGTTTTTATAGACAACAGATTTGCCTTTTTTTAAGAATATCAGGCTGCTTTAATGATCATTTTAAAATTTGCTGTTAACAGTAAAGAAAATGTCTCTGCTTAGGCATTAACTACCGGCCAAGTTTGAGGCATTCAAAATAGTATTATTACTTATGATTCACGTGTACCTTTATAATTTGCGTATATACATATTCTTTAACTAAAACATATAGCAGTGCATTAACGTATATGCTTGACACAGACGATCGGACGTTAACTTCCTTTACAACTCACCAAGATTAGCTTGTGCCTTTGCCCGAATCTCGTTACCTATAATTAATTTACATTAGCATTATGAAAACATGGCACATAGAAACTGAAGCTTGGATTATCACCTTAT
Source organism: Enchytraeus crypticus (assembly GCA_905160935.1). Classification (NCBI taxonomy): domain Eukaryota; kingdom Metazoa; phylum Annelida; class Clitellata; order Enchytraeida; family Enchytraeidae; genus Enchytraeus; species Enchytraeus crypticus. The sequence continues at coordinate 717,255 of CAJHZI010000767.1, forward strand.
GATATTTCACTTTAATACCTCACTCACGCTTGAGTAATTATATATTTGGGAATTTTTATTAATCTTATTTTGAACAACAAGACTCTCCTGTAACAGATGATATACTACAAACATATATAGCAGTTAATATTTTGTAGAAAATGTTTATCTGTTTGAAAATCTGTCCTCCTAAAGTTAACTTGCTAGTAGAATTTTCTGTCAAATGTTAATACCAGTATCATACCCTATACACAATCAATGAAACTGTAATAAATTAAATCAACAGCTGTTGATAGATTGACTATATTCCTTGATACAATAGGCTAATATTGACAGTTCATTTTATTACAATCTAAAATGTATATCTAGAGGCAATAGTGCACAACTAATCGTGAATAGTCCCATACAGATATCACGTAGGTCCAGGTAGCGACCTCTAGTACGATATTAGTAACCAGTAGAAAAATTAAATAGATTAAGCAGTCTAAAGAAAGAAATATAAAATTAATAGATTAAATTAACTGCAGAGAACTTGAGATAAAGGGCTAAGTTAAAGTACATGTATTATAGTAAATTTACAATGATGAAAAATTGTGATAGAAAATATAACATTTAGGCTGCATAATATCGAGTATGTTGAGTAAGTTATTAATCCTTATTTATAGAAAATAGTAGATTTGAGTTCATGCAAAAGATTTTGATTGTCATGCTTCATAATTATCTTACAAAGGGTACATATATATAGCTTGCTATTCTAATTTATAAAATCATTTTGTGCATTGTAAATCAAATGGCAACTAGTGCAACAAAACAAAGTGTTAATTAATCAACAGCATCACTTAACATCAAAATAAATTGAGTTATCTTGAATACAACTGTATTAATAAGCTTAATTGCATATTTGCATTGAGATTTTTGATGAAACCGCCTTTGCAAATTTATTTACATATTTTTTACTCGTTCTGTATTGATCCAGAGAGTGACTTTCTTTCTTTCTTAACTTAACTTTCTTCAGATATCTATTGTTCTATAATATTGATTAAAATTCAAAGATTCGGTAGAATATGCGGCATCTTACAGCGTTTACATCTCCAATAAATAACCACAGATTGAAATTAAGCCAAAATATGAATTTTGTATGTTGTGTAATATGAATTTTGTATGTTGTGCAATATGAATTTTGTATGTTGTGTAATATGTAATAATTACAAAAATAAAATAAAATAAAATAGTAATCCTCCTTGTTAAAAATAATGCAGCAAAAAGAGAAGCAAACTTAACATTCACGAAATATATGTAGCTTAAGAATATGAAAATTTCTGCGGAAAACTTTCAGGAAAGTTTTATTTACCAGACTTAGTGTCAGTGGTTTGTTTTATAAGCTGCAGGTAAAACTCATTGCATAGTTGTTGATTTTCCATGCACTTCGTCAGCAGAGTTTGTATCACAAGTATCAGATCCATATCATCAAGTGAAGCTGAAATACAAACCATTATCAGATACATATCACAATTGAAGCTGAAATACAAACAATTATCAGATACATATCACAATTGAAGCTGAAATGCAAACAATTATCAGATGCATATCACAACTGAAGCTGAAATACAAACAATGATCAGATACATATTATCAAATGAAGCTGAAATACAAACAATTATCAGATGCATATCATCAAATGAAGCTGAAATATCAACAATTATCAGATACATATCATCAAATGAAGCTGAAATACCAACAAGTATCAGATACATATCATTAAATGAAGCTGAAATGCAATAAATGAATCGAATTTGTCACAAAGGGATAATCAGGCAGACCGTGAATGTTGTATTTCGAATAGTAAAAAAATGAATGCAATGTAAATAAAGCTAAAATTGGACTACCAATGACCCTTGTTTATTAAATTTGATGTAATTGTCATACACTAGTCAAAATTTGTACTCTTCTTTTCAATTTTTACAGCTTTCGCCAAATGCCAGAGCCTAGCATGTAATCTTATTCGCATTCTGTTTCATGCTCACTACAGCTAGCAATCCATAGAGACACACGGCTTTGAGCCTATGCTGTCAGCATCTATTTTATAGCCATGTTCACATCTACTTTGGTTTGTTATTACACTTTAGCTAAGTCTATTCTATAGAGGAACAACATGAGATATCTAAGTCTCATTTCATTATCCACATTTTCAGTTAAATACATCAGTTCTTAAAGCTAAACAATCTGTTAAAATATTAATTCTTTACAAAATTGCATAAGCAGTTAAAAGATATTATTTTAAGGCTTATTTAATAAGTTAGAATGCAGTTACTATACAGTTAAATAAATCCCATACATACGGTGATGCCATTTTAAAGATAACTGAATCAGACAAACGATGACTACTATGAACATCGACTTATAGAAAGACGCCAATTTAATTCATTATCATCATCATCATCATCATCATCATCATCATCATCTTCCTTTGATTCCCAGAAAAAAGAAAAAAGATGCCAATTTAATTAAATTGATAAATAATAAAATAAATAAATTTTAATTTTTAAATTGTTATCTTTTAACATTTCTAAAATTTAATTTAATAAAGTTTAATTTTTATTATTTAATTTGTCAGTTATTCTCAACGTACCAGATATCTCCAGCCCGGTGTAGACGAGGGTTGAGTTGAACATCCTCACGGAGATGTCCTCCATCTCGTGCGTCAGTCCGGCCATCAGGGACGTCTTGAAGGGCGCCTTCGTGAAGAACCAGAGTCCGCACTGAGTCACGTCCTCAGATCCGTGAAGATCCTCTGAGAGTCCTGCCTGCTCGGAGTCATCCGTCTGGATACCCCCCGCTGAGTGCCCTACACCCCCCACACAATGTCTCGAGCTCCCACTGCTGCAATTCCTGCCGCTAATCCTGCGACACATCAAATCAGCTTCAGTCGATTTGACTTTTAAATATAAAATCGAAAACAGCTCACTAAGTTTAAATCCATCTTAGAAGTCTAAACTAACAGATATGACAGAAAAATGGTATATTTCCTTACACGGTACGTACTTGTTAAGAGCAGATCTTAAGAATCCGATTTCCTCTTGAGGAGGCTTCTTCACAATGTCTGTTTGAATCATTATTCGCCGGCATAGCAGAATATTGTCGTAGAGTCTGTGCCAATCCGGTGGAGGTTTGATCTAAAACAGTCAATCAAAATCTGCTAAACTCTTTAAAATATTCGAATGATTACATGAATGAAGGAAGAAAGGAAGAAAGGAAGGAAGGAAGGAGGGAAGGAAGAGGAAGGTAGGAAGGAAGGAAGGAAGGCAGGAAGAAGGAAGGAAGAGGAAGGAAGGAAAGAAGGAACGAAGGAAGGAAGGTAGGAAGGAAGAAAGGAAGGAAGGAAGGAAGAGGAAGGAAGGAAGGAAGGAACGAACGAACGAGCACTAATGAGTTGAGTCAGTTAGTGAGCGAGTAAATCAATATTCAGTGAAGAAATTTTAATTTAAGTTAATTTCATTTTAAACTTAGTACGCTAATAAAGAACTAAAAATGCCGGTAAAGCTAATGTTAACGTCAGTTTCCTCACTCGAAAGCGATGTCAGTGAAGGTCGAGCCCAGGATTTGAACTCGCACATACTGATCCGCGGTCGAGTGTCTTACCGACATCGCCACTGGCTCCAGCTACTTAACTATGAAACATAAAATTAACAATACCGGAAAATACTTACTTCAGCGTTTAATAATTTAATCACAACTCACCTCATTCTTCCTCTTTCCACTTCCATCAGTTGACCTGCCCGGAGAAGAATCTCGATTCAGCCAAAGGGCGTGCTGTGGTGAGTAGAACTCAACCAGTGCAATAAGGTCATCGAGTTCAAGGCACTCAAACAAGTAGGTCTTCTGTCGACCCTGGGTCACCGAGTTCTTGAGCTGAAACGTGACGTAGTTCTGACGTGGTCGCTTGTCCAAAGATATCTGAGAACATATAAGCAATTATCACATCATTTTTAAAATAAATATCTGGCAGGCTTATGGACACCACTCACCCTTATTCTTTTTAATCCGTGTCGATTAGAACAGTATTTCTGCGCTCAGACAATCGATTGAAAGGAATTGTTTGAAAAATTAACTAAGAATTACTAAACAAGAGGATGCATTAAAATATTGGATATGTGAGTTAGTTCGAGATTAAACAGAAGTACAACTAGTCGCTCTCGAAGGCTCATCCTCAAAGCTTTCGCAATTATACACGCAAAACACACAAGTAAATATACAGGCACTAGTTTTGATAGATGAAAAATGTAATTATCCCAATCACGAAACACTTCTTACGCTCTCTGATGTTCTGATAAGTGCCGGATTCAAGGCACACATTGCTAGCCACCGAATGTTTCACTCTAACTTACACTCACCGCAAAATGATTAATTCGATTAAAGAGGATTAAGCTTCATAGCTTGACATGTATTTCTTTGAACGAGATATTTAGCTCGAGTGTCAAAGTAGCAAAACCGGAAACCTCAACACTCTCGCTACGTGAAGGGAATAATTTGTTAAGTTTAACGCAGTACGCTTAACGGATTTAGTACCATGTTCACAATCGAGGACAACGCTTTCAGAGGTATCAGAATGATCAGATATTACTTGCATGCTTAGGATTTGCATATCTATCAAATTTTGATTAAATACGAATTATTTTAACTGCTAAAGTCTGAGGTTATATATTTGAACCAATCACTAAGGCTAAAATTTGAAAGCAGAAGATAAGCAGACAACGTTACAAAAGCCATGCAGGCTTGCTATGCTTAGATTAAGGAATGGCTTAAACTACGCTATTAAATAAACAAAGTAGTAACACATACCGCATCCATTTCAGAATAGTACAGATCGGCAACCATTTTCTTTTCCTGAATGCTGATGACTTTGACCCCTTCACAATTAACTGCGAGAATGGTCTCCAGCCCATAGGGCCACACGCCCAGATAATGGGCAAATATCTTTGAGCAGCCGTACAATGGAAACTGCGACACCAAAGCTAGGTACTTCAGCTTAGCGTCTTTCGATGATTTGTCCTTTCCATACCTCTGCGTAATAAATTATAAATAAATAAACAATATATATATATAATGTATATATATAATTTTGAACAACAACGCCTGTAATCATCTAATACAGGCATTTTATTAACATTAATATAATAGTACATTAGTATAGTAGTACAGATTGGCAACTATTTTCTTCTCCTGAATACTGATGACCTTGACCACTTTTAATTACCTTCGAGCTCCAAGCTATCTAATCGTTCTTTCCAGCATGCTGCACCGCAGATCTGGAACTCTCTTCCATCCAATCTTCGGAAATCTTCATTTGAAGCACATCGGCCTTTGCTTTCCTATGAGCAGTTTCATAGACAGTTGCAGACCTATCTTTTCCATCTCTCTTTTCCATCCAGTGACCATGAGCAGCGACCTGCGCCTAAACAACCTTTTCTTTAATTCCCATTACTTTGTACTAATATTCCGGATTTATGAATTTGCACAGTTTTTGGACCTTCTTTTTGCTCGCTGGCTAGATTTTGTCTCAATAGTGCTCGATGTTGTCATTGATGACTGTAGCACTCTAATTATTGTTGTTAGGGATTTTCTTAAAGAAAAAGTTATTTATAAATTGGTTCGTCACAGTTATTGTGTTCGTCTCAGTTAAAGGCTTATATATATTACTCGTGTAGCTGAGCAATTCCTAACATTTCCTAATATAGCCCGCATTCTAGTCAAATTTAGAAATCGACATCACTGAAAGAAGCCACTACAGACCTTGTGTGAAGCAGCGATCTCTTTCACCCAGTCTCTGTTATCAGACAGCAACACCCTCTGCGGCAGAAACTCCTCGAGGTCCGCGTATCTATGTGACACAAAGATATTCGTTAAAGTTCAAAACTTTAACCCTTTCTTTACCAGGATTATTTTTGGAAACTAGAATAAAACAACGCTATTGGTCAGTTTTATGCTAAGCATTCTGGGCAATTGGTTAGACTGCAACAATGTCTTAGTTTGTAATGTGGACTTGTAAGTACCGCTGGCAAAAATAAGGGGTTGTTATTGAAGGTCATAGATATAACTTGTAATAGGAAGAACGATTGAGTAGACATTCAGAAAAATCCTGTCCACCGTTACTTGATTAAATCCCTTAAAGAGGCAGTGAATTGGTCTACAAATGAACAGGAATGATCCAGTATAAGTTGAGCTTTTCATATCATATTCGTCGAGGTTTGGAATATAGTAGCTCCAGCAACTACATTAACTTAACATAAGACCATACTGGGCAAGGCCTAAAGCCTGGTTTTATATCTCGTTATTTATCTATTGAACAAGATAACAATTTATTTAAAATTTTATCGCATCAATTGCGAAATTCAGTATCGTATCAAAATAGAAGACATTAAATTGGACTATTAAAAGGATTACTTCAATTATCAACACCTCATAAAATAGTAAAGAGTATTAAAGAGTATTCACTTAAGGAGATTTTGAAAAACGAAAGGGGAAGAAATATTCAAATATTCTTAAAGTGTAATAAGGTAAAAAAATAGGTAGATCTCCTCAAATGTAGCTTTTCAGGTCTTCATGCATTAACGACTGTACATGCACTACTTTAAACGAAAAAACAGTTTGTCATTGTTTGTCTTTGTTTGTCTTTTCTGTAATAGACATCAATATGTAATAGAACTGATCATTGGTTATAATATTTAAAAAAATTAGCGTAGTAGTCTACACTATATAAGTAAGTCGAATTTCTACTGTACAAGATAAGGAACAATCTAAAATATTGATAATCAACATAATCATCATCATCATCCTCCCTTGAATCCCACTTTAACCAGGGTCGGGATACAAATACACTGTCTCAAATCCTCTCCGTCTTACACCACACCACCAGCCAATCCCCAATTTGAGACTTTGCCATTCGTTTAAATTTTTGTAGCAATTTCTGGAGTGTAGGCAATCACCAACCGAATGCCCTTCCTGACGTTGGTATGGATCTTAGTGTTTTAGTCGCCTTCTACAACACATGCAGTCACTGGTTGGTCAATTCTTCAAACAACCCGGACACAACACGGGATCTGATAATCAAAATAATAAAACGAATAAATGAAATCGATAACATTAGTTAACCTGGAGAGCTTTGTTTCATCGTAATCACCAAACTCTGCCTGAGCCTGTAACCCGGCAAGGTGCACCGCCATGACAGGGGGCGCCTGAAACTCGTCCATCTAAACATAACGCAGCGAGTTGTATGGTTTGTAAATCCAAGAGAAGCTACTCGAATAGGAAACTGACGTTAAATTTGAGCTTAGGCTTAATTATTTAGCATGATGGAGTGAGCTGAAAAAACCCACCCCGAGAAAAAGCGAAAAAGGACACAAAGGCAATGAAAGCACTAATATATGCCCTAAACAAATATAGACAAAATAGACCATATGAAGTAGCTAAAAGCTTATAGCAAATCAAGACATTCTATCCAGCATATTGCTACTGCTTCGCAATACCCCTGCACATTAGCATAAAGCATACCTTAATACAATAAAATCTATTTACGAAAATAATTTTTAAAAACCCTAAAATATACAAACTAAAATATACATCTAAACATAGGTAGTGAATTGTTGTATGGTTTTTGTAAATCCAAGAAAAGCCACTCGAACAGGAAACTGCCGTTAAACTTGACCTTAGCCTTAATTATTTAGCATGATCGAAAGAACTAGAAATATGATCAATAAAAATAGAATATACGGAAACCGCACAGAAGTGTATACCTTGAAATTTTACTTATATAGTAATCCCTACAACTAAATAGAACAAATCGAATTTTGCTTGTTAGAAAACAACCGGTACAATATCAATACAGCTCGTAAATCCAACTTAAGATCTTTATGTTCATGACATTATGTGGTCGTCCGGCTGGTAGACTTTCTCTTAAATAAACCTACAGATCATGGATTCAAATCCATGCCGCTGTTACCACTTAACCCTGCTTCTGCACTTTAGCGATCAGGCTACAACTTTTATAAAATACAGTTTAAATACCTAAATAAATAGTTGGTTCGCTCATCAACAGAAACAGAATCTGACGTTGGTTTGGATCTAGTTTTTTATGTCGCTTTCTACGACACGTGCAAATTTACACGGTTGGTCTAATCTTCAAGCAACCCGGGTACAATACGGGGAACCTATATTACTACAAACTACAAACCTAAATAATACTAATAATTACTAATAATTACTAATAATTACTAATAATTACTAATAATTACTTATAATTACTAATAATTAATAATAATAACTAATAATTAGTAATAATAACTAATAATTACTAATAATTACTAATAATAACTAATAATTAATAATAATAACTAATAATAACTAATAATTTCTAATAATTACTACTATTTACTAATAATAACTAATAATTACTAACATGAACAACGTTGTGCACGGCCTGAGCGTAGATTAGCCTCAGCTCTACTGGATCATCTCCGATCTCCGACACCCGGGGTTGAAAGCGTTTGCAGAGGATCAGCTTGCCCGGGTTCTGCGCCGGCGAGGTTTTGTGAGGGAGAGAATTGTTCTTCTTCGGGGTGTTGTTGCCCACTGGCACAGGCGTGGTGATCGCCTTCTGGTGCCTAAAAGAGAATTCAGTACAAGAAAGCAATATAGCTCCTGCTGATGGGTTAGATCAGTACAGTGAATCTCGTGGCTAAATGTAGAAGAGCTCTCTCTCTCTTACCCACTCACTCACTCACTCACTCACTCTTTCTCTCTCTCTCTCTCCCTCTCTCTTTGTGTGCAGTGTGCTGGCAAGTGGCAGGTCCGGATACATATTCTTACCCAGAGTCTGCTGTCAAGCATCACTGAGAGGACTAATTGATCAACAAATTAATACCGTCACAAATGGCTATGCCTCGTTCACACCTTAGCGTAGACTATGGCTAAAGAAAATGGTTTCTGATGTGATTTCATTTGCCATTTCCTCAGCTGTTGTTCAGTCACCTTTTACGTCACTTGCAGTTTACTGTCGATCTATCCTTAGCGCAAATATGAGATAAAAGAGTATCAAATTGTAAAATTTGCATAATACTTATGTGTGTTACGAGTCAAATGCAATAAAATGTTAAACAATATTTAAGGTTTCCGTTGAATGCGCCATTTACAGGGTGAGTAAAAAAAAGATAACACCTGCAAAAAGTTTGAATATCTCAGGCTATTGTTAATATTTTCATATCTAACTTTTACCAATTACAAAAGGACTAATTTCTGATGGGGTGGCCAATTTTCATCCATTTTAACCTATAGATTCGCCAGTTATGCAAGTTTCAGCAGAGCAACCCCCATTTTTTACCTAAAAATGGCATTTGCAACAACGGTAAGGGCAAATTGCACTTCATTGGCGAGAAGGAAATGGTGAATGCTCAGTATTTCGTCAATACTTTACTTCCCAAGCTGTTGGATTATTGCAATGCCTTCTACCAAACGGTTTCATCTTTCAGCAGGATGGTGCTCCGGCTCATGCATCGCGTCATGCACAGGACTGGATCAGCGAGAGAAATCCGCATTTCATCAAGAAGAATGAATGGCCTCCAAACTCTCCCGATCAAAATCCTCTGGACTATTGTGTCTGGGGAATCATGCTGCATCTCTATCAGAAGCACCAGTCGAAGCCTAAAGACAAGACTGAACAGCAGGAAGTACTACAGTCAATCTGGAGAGACTGCCCCAAGCCGGTGTCAACAAGGCTGTCCTAGCCTTCCGAAAGCTACTGCAGTCCTACGTAGCAGCTGGAGGAAAGAATATCCAATAGTCAGTAATGCTAGCAGATACAACTGGTTCTTTCTGAACCACCACAACGACCCTTTTCGGGGCCAAAAAGAATAAAATAAAATTAAAAATTTACAGTACATTAAAAAAAGAGGGGGTTGCTCTGCTGAAACCTTCATAACTGGTCAATCTATGTATTAAAATTGATGAAAATGGGCCACCGAATCCACAATTAGTCCGTTAGTAATTGGTAAAAGTTTTATTTTAAAATATTAACAATAGCCTGAGATATTCAAATTTTTTGCAGGTGTTATCACTTTTTTTACTCACCCTGTAAACAAACAGGTTTGTATCTCAGCCGAAATATTTGAAGTAATTTACTAAAACAGGATATTGACTCTATAAGATTCAACTGCCCAAACAGCCTCAGTCAGTCATTAACTTAAGACATTGAGGCATTCATAGACTGCGCATGACTTGTCTCTACTTACAGCTTCGTACTGCGAATAGACACGGAAGAACTCAAAGGAACTGGAATTATCTCACGGACACGCAGGCACACGCAACAATACTCGTAGATCGGAACCGGAATAGGAGATAATGGCAAGAATAGCGAGTGCCTGGATACTGGAATAACTGGAGACATGGCGCATTGGAGCAACCGGAAGCAGTTTTAATTCAACGGAAATACGATTAGCGCGCCATAAACTACCATAGTGCTCCAAGGTGTTAACGGCTGTTGTCATTCTTTTCAAACAGCTGATCAGTCTCAATATCTGTTTTTATTTTACGAAAATTAAACTAAAAATAGTAATCGAACCATAGAGTTCTTTGCTATATTTTCACATTAGTTACTTTCAATCAACACAATCGAAGATGACATTATGGATATTAACGGTACTTTTTATGACCCAATTATGTCAGTACAACTTTCTTTTTAAGTTACAGGCATGAATATAAGCAATTACTAAGTCGTAATAAGCAGCTAATGATGCTTTTTGAAGTTAATATTTACTGATACCCCCATTCTGATAAGTTTAAATCACACAGATCAAAGTAATATATTAATTGAATAACCTATATGTATTTCTTAGTTTGTGATGAAAATCTTAAATTATTATCTCATTGCATAAGTTCCCATATGCAGGCGGATTTCTTTGAAATGTAGGAGTAACAGAAAATTCAGAGTAAAATATCTAATCCTGAAGCCTCTTCCTTCAAGACGATGGAATTCATGGTATTCCATTCACTTTCTGCACTCTAGCATTTTCAATCCTTGCTATTCTTCAATCTTTATTCAATCACTTAATGTTCTGCAAAGCCTTTAAAGTCTCTATGACGAAGGATTGCATTTCTTTATTATGCGATTATCAACAAAATTCACTAATCAAAAGCTTATGGAAAAGTTGCGAACCACTGGAGTCACTTCTGGGAGTTGTAGAGCTGAAGGATGCAAGAGGAATTATAAAATACGCGAGTAAAACGACGTCGTTGATCAATGTTGGACCAGTCCATCCACAGATGCGATTCTACGTGAACGAAATGCTTATAAATACTGCACGTGTTGAACAACATCAACTTTTCAAAGAGAAGTAAATAATGAATTTTTCATTTCCTTTGACATATTTTTGTTCGTATTATGTTACGTATTTGCTACGTTTTGTTCGTATTAGGTTACACATGTATATGACAACCTCACGCGTTATATATACAATTTCCAAGCTTAATTGCCGTTTTTGCAATTTTGGCTATTTACTTTTTAACAGTATGATTAATAGTAACCGATGTATTCTAAAGATAGCATAATTGCAGCTAGCATGGATTTAAGACCAACCTTCCAACACCACGGAGTTTTGTTGATTAAACCAATCAGCACATACATATGGATCATTTTATGGATTTACAAGAAATATTTAAATCTTAACCCATTTTAAAACACATTTCCTACTGTTTAACTGTATAGCATTAGTGTTATAATCAGTCTTTTTAAAAAGGAGCCATGAAGTTCAATTTCTGTAATATATTTAGACACATCGAAATTCAATTCGAATGTAGAGCTGCATATATATATATATATATATATATATATATATATATATATATATGTATATATGTATATATATATATATATATATATATATATCAACATATATATATATTATATATATTATATATATTATTATATATATTTTATTATATATATTATATATTATATATCAACATATTTATATATATATATATATATATATATATATAACATATTTTACTATTCAGCTTCATAACAAATAATATATCCGCTATAAAATAAACTAGAATTAATTATTTGGTTCATATAATCAGCGATTAATTTTAAATGAAGTATAAATTACAGCAAACCTATTATTAATTTGACAAGCATTAATTTTTGCTAACTTGATCTTATTCACGTTAGGGCTTTCTATGCAAGTTGCCGTTGTAAATAACAGGCGAAAATAGATGTTATGATAAATTTACATTACTCTGAAATAAACCACTTAGAACTTTCTACTATGCACTTCAACAGACACTGACTCTCATTTAGATTCCTGTTTATACTAAATAATTGCAGCAAAGTTGAGGTTCGGACGAAAATGTAACTGTACCGAGACGGCAAAAGTGGCACTAGAAATTTTGTTGAAAAAAATTAAAGAAAGAATCGGGTCATTCAACAACTTCAGCAGCGCAAGGAAAAAAGCATCGGCAGTGCAGCGTCTTCTGCTAACGAGCACATTCAGTTACAGAGCCTCAAATCCACATCGCCATCATCATCCTCATCATCATCATAGTTACCTTCTTCTGAATCCCAGTTATCTAGGTTCGGGATATGAATAGACCTTTAAACTTTTCCATTCGTTTTCATAATTTTGTAGCATTTTCTGGAGCCTAGGCGCTCACCAGCCGAATTCCTTTTCTGACTTTGTTTCGGATCTACAAGCTTTGTCGCTTTTTAAGACAGGTGCAGTCCACGGTTGGTCCATTCTTCAGTAACCCGAAGACAACAAGGTTACTAATTAAAAATTACAATAAATTCTCTTTTTATGAATATTTGCATAATGCATAGACAGCTCAAAATTTGATGCTCCTCATAAAGTTAGAATTGCATATGATAAATCACAAAGCACCAATTTACTGTATCTACGGAATAAAGAGGAAAATGTAGACCAAACTAATGAAATAATTATACTAAAATTAGTGGTATAAGAAGCATGCGAAGAGGCTTGAATCTGTCAAAAAAACCAACATTCTCATGTAAATAATAGAACAGTAACTATAAAACTATATAAAATATAAAGAGCGCAATCATTGCAGTAGTTATGAAAAGATTGCGATAAACATTTCTTTCTTAATAAACTTGAATAAAAAGGGTACAATTACGTCAAATTCAAGTGCTGTAAGCTTTAAAAGAAGCAACACACAATATAGTAAATATAAATGCATACTGTACATAGGCCCCACATGTACATGCATATGTAAATACTGTTTATATATATATAAATATATGTATATATATAATATATATATATAATTAAGTATAATAATAATACAGGTTTACTGTCCGTTTCCTTATCCAAGAACGATATCGGGGACGAATAATATCCTAAAAATACACATCACAACGTATCAATTCATCCAAACCTTCAACAGACATGTGCTGAAGAGAAGTAAGGTCCTAAGCGATTCCGGTCCGGTGATTAAAAGATGGTCAGGATAAATAGAATATATCAACGGTGGAAAGAGATATGTCCTAAGCCTGTCAGAGAAACTTGAAAGAGTAGAACAAGGGCGAATATTAGGAGGTAAAGAGTTCCAGATCGTGGAAGATGAATACGAGAAGGAACGTCTACCCAGTGATTCGAGAATATTTGAAAAACCAGGGAGAATCGATGCCTAGGCTGATATAAATTCGTTGCATTCTGCAAATTTCTAATAATAGAGAATGACCACTTTCATATAGTCTGTGTCTTGATAGAAGTTATGGGATGACTTGCTCACAGGATTTCTTTAGCCACATGAACACTATTTATTTATAATATGGAACACAAGGCAAAGACGTTTAATCATTTAATAGTAGGGCACCATGTAATTAGAATAATTGAAATAAATAAGAAAGAGCTTAATCAATGAGCTGCATAAGAGAGGCTAATTTGTGAATACAAAACGCAAATTGTTCAGAAAAAGGAATTACTATGTAAGCGATCGATAAATTCCGCATGGCTAAGTTGCAGTTCAAAGTTAATCAAACATCAAAATCTAAATTACCAAAACATGACATTGAACGAGATTCTTGAACAGTTACTTGAAATTACATTGAAACTACATTGAAATTACTTGAAGCAGTATATGAATCTTTAATTATATTTTTAAGCATTGTAAGATTCTTGCTTCGTTACGTCTATTACGTCACAAGTATCTGCAGGAAGTTTAGGTGATGAAAATTAGGCACATTTACTGCATAATTCATGAACGATTCGAATGCGTAGATTACCTAGAGAGTGAGTGGGTAAACGAGTAGACGAAATAACAACAAGAACACCAACAATTGAAACAACAACAACAGTAGCAATACAATTGGATTGTTCTTGCCTTCCATGACCCAAAGATTGGATTCATTGAATGGCACGAATCCAAACATCTGGAGACCAGTCCGAAGATGAGATAGCTAATAAAAGGAAGGTGGTTTACATATTGGTCACAACGCATGCAAAGTGGATGGAAAGGGGATAAGAAATACAGACTCTTTGAGCTAGATGCAGTAGTAATTTGATTATGTTAGTCACTGCTACTAAACAATTCTGAGCTACAAAGAAATTAATTAAATTAGCTAAAAATGCGTGCTCGTCCAATTTTATTGATTTTTCATTTTTTCATTTACCTGAAGAGCACTCTCATATAAATCTCATGAGGTCCTGCGCTCCGCTGTCTCCTGGCACTGATACAAATCGAATGTGTCAGTATTGATTCAATACATATGCGATAATTATTCAATAAGAGCATGATAATGGGAAGATCTGAAATCTAAGCGCTTAGAAATCGGCGAGCGGTATACTACAGAAAAAATCCATTAGTAGGAAAGGCAATGAAAAGCTACCTATAGCTTTTAAAGTTCTTTAAGAGGAAGCATCATTTTAGATCTCAGATCTCTTTAAAATATTAACTCAGTTCCTAGGCCAAGGGTTTAGCGAAGAGATTTGGTTGGAAAGTTAGTCAATGATCTGCAAATTAAGGAACGATGATTTCGTATATACAGTATATATGTACCGCAGATCTGAAGCGAGACTGCACATAACACTGCAAAAATGAACTTTAGACTCCACCTTCTTTCATATTTATATCTTCAAATTAAGCTTTATAGAGTAGTGATTGACATTGCAGTTGTGAACCTATCGAAAAACATGTGACGAGAATTGTTACTGTATTCACACAAGTAATTTAAGCATAATTTCGCAAATTGACGTCATAGCTAATAGTACATTATATCTCGGACAATCTGACTCGAAAGGCATCTAATCATTTGCTGCAATTTAAAAATAGAGCGAACCACATTTTGTTTGGGAAACTAACAATTAAGAAATCTGAATAAAAGATAATAATCTTAAAATATCAATAATATAATAATCTGAATAAAAACAAATAATCTTAAAATAACAATGAAACTAATAATCATAAAATAAAAATTTTATTAATCTAATAAAAAATAATCTGGGCATATTAACGAGAAATTATCAAAATCCCCTCGTTATACCGCTGATCCAAAACTCAGAAAAAATAAACACTGCATAAAACTGAACTGTATTAACAACAGATGTTATACCGAACAGCCATTGACAGTAGAAAATTTGATATTTGATAAATGACATTGTTGAGAGAGAAAACGGATATTGAATCCTGTTAATTACTGCTGATACTTACTCCTCCCAGCTGGATAGGACGTCCGCTACGTACTCCTCCTCCTTCACGTACCGGTCCTGATCCGGAATGCTCTGAAATAAAAAATTATAAATAAAAATGGTATAAAAAAATTATAAATTTAAAAAATATTATATAAAAATTCGCCAATTTGTGACTGCGGTCAACCTCAAAACCCGAAACATATCGTTGAGGAGTGCCCTCTAACCAGCCTACCGGGTGGACTGTCTACGCTAAGTTGCCTTATAAGTGAAGCAACTATCTGGATTAACGCATACGCTAAATAAAAAATACAAATGGTACAACAATTTAAAGTGTTTGAAAGCGATTATACCAAGAAATGAAATTAACTAATATGAAAATAAATATTTAAGTTCAACACTCAACAGATTCAATCGATTCTCTTCCTGCACTGCATCCTAACTATAGGCCTAAATTAAGCTTTAGCATAACATCTACAAATAAATTAAATGTAATCTCAGGAATTAACTAGTCTATCAACAATGATTTATTGTCCTTTTTCTCACATGAAGGTGATATCGGGTACAAAAGAGGTAGATGGGATTTGAGTTACAAATCCCATCAGTTGGCTGAAGCCAGTGGCGATGTCGGTAAGTTATTCGACCGCGGATCAGTACGTGTGGGGTTCAAATCCTGGGCTCGCCCGTTACTGACATCGCTGTCGAGTGAGGAAACTGACGTTAACATGAGCTTTAGCTTTTTTACAAGAGCTGTAGTGAACCTACCTCATATAATGCCCATCCCTGAGGGCTGCACAGACCGATCTTCCCTGTGACCTGTTTCACCAGATCAGAGGCTGTATCCGTGGAGTCCACATGGACTGTCTTGGACTTCCCGTTCAGTAGATGAACTCGGCACAGTATCGCCTGGTGACTGGAAATGGACTGAAAGTGGAATAGAGAGAGAGAGTTTAAGTTTATTTCAGAATCACACGCCACTATAATATTACATACAAGTTATAAAAAGTCCAAAATAAAATACAGCATGAATTCATATCAGAATAAATATTTCAGTCAAAAACCTAACCAGCACATAAATATCATTAATAATTTGTCTATTCTATCAGTAGTAGTAGTTCTATGTATAAACTATCGAACTATTAACTGAAATATAAGCGAAATGTTTGAATTCTTAACTTCGCTAATTTTACACTTTCGATATCATATAGTAAAAGAATGAGATTTCAGATTGTATCATAAGTCAGTGTAAAGTCTTATTAGATAATATTTTAAAGTTTATTAACCAGAAGGGCAAATACTATTCACACTACATGACCTAACCTTGGCATCACATAATTTGTGGGATAGAAATTTATTTGCACCAATTTTTTAAACTGTTTAGGTCTTGCATATATTTAGCAAATTAATTCGCAGTATTAAAATATCATTTCAAACCTCTCCAGCAATATCATGAAACGTTTTCGCAAGCAATATGAAAGATTTGAGTGATTAATATAATAATTTAACTTTATGGACCGTTTATAAAACTTGTTTACTTTGAAAAAAATCACCTTGTATATTTTCTAATTCGTTGCAGGCGCCACTGAGCAATCACCAGCTGATTGTTTTACGGAAGGCATTTATAATTTATAATATCACATAAATGTAGGATATCCTCTCTAGATAATTTATCTAGACATATACTATATGTAAATTACGACATTATTTTATCACAATTTGATAAGTAATCGAAATATAATTTCCTTCGTAATATATGTGCTTAATTAATTAATTATCATCATCATCATTTTCATATTCTTCTTCTTCTAATCTTCTTCTTCTTCTTCCCTTGAATCCCAGGTTAACTAGGATCGGAATACGAATGGACCTTCTCCAATCCTCTTTGTCCCACACTATATCGTCAGTCAATCCCCTATCTTTGATGTCCTTCTTAAGCACTGCATCCGAGTAGATTCGTGAAAATTCGAGAATTGAGCCTACCGACAACTGCACGTCGACGCAGATATGACATGGCTGGAGCCAGTGGCGAAGTCGGTAAGTTACTCGACCGCGGATCAGATGGTGCGGGTTCAAATCCTGGGCTCGCCCGTCACTGACATCGCTTTCCAGTGAGGAAACTGACGTTAACCTTAGCTTTACCAGCTTTACAGTGAAGAGACTTATAGCCACGTGGTGATGATTTCTATGTTTTGGATCAATTAGTCGCTCATACTCTAGACTTGCAGAGTTCTAGTCGCTACACCTATTGTGGCATTTAACCGCTAGGCTACTTAACCTTCAAAACTCCATTCAGCGCTACTCTGGCATTTAGCATAGAGCGGCACTTTTTAAATATGCCTATTATTATTATTATATTTATTATTTTTATTTTTTGTTTTTCACCCCGGTGTAAAGAACCTGGGGTTTGATAAAAACGATTCAAGCAATACGTGCTGTATCGCCGAAAGGCTACTCGAGATCATCAATCGGCTTATTATTATTATTATTATTGTTATTATTATCTCATATCAGTTGTGGTATACCTCTTTCAAGCTTAACAGCCGGCTCTACCCTTCAAATTCTCTTTACCACATCCTCATCTGCCTATCTCATAACTTACTTAATATGCCCATACCATCTCAATCGCGACTGAGCCAACCTATCCCCGATCCCTCAACACTCAAATTCATCCTCACATATTCATTTTCCATTCTATCCTAGTTTTACTACACGTTAGTCGCAACATTCTTATTTCTGCCTCATGCAAACTCTGTGAATGTTTCCTTTTTCCTGCCGAATATTTCGAACCATACATCCTTACTGGCCTTACCATAGAACAATAAAATTTTCCTTTCAATCGTAGTGGCATTCTAATATTTACACAACAATCCACTGGCAACCTTCTACTATGAACAATACAAGCTTAATAATATATTTTAGGTCTTTGTTCATATAGACAATTCGCAATGGCCTTTTGGCTTTAGTATCAACACCTCAATCTATAGATACTCACTTCAAATCCATGAGCATAGAAACAGACGCTAGATTTGTAATTAGAGTCTCAAATTCAAATATGGCGTAATATGAATTTTAGGCTTATCTGATCAGTTGGGTAACAACAGTCCTAGAGATATTCCATTGAAAAATCGACGCGTGCAAAGAGTTCGTGCTCTAAGTGGAAACTGGGCTGCAATAGGGTGAAACGACTGCATTAGTGAAATTATAGAGGCTTCCAGTCTCCGTGCTACACTCTGAGTGACAGATGAATGGTTGAAGGACTTAAATTAAATTGAATATTGGAAATATTTCCAAACCGAACCTTTCCAGACAATGTTAAACCGATGTATTTTAAAAATTGAAATTGGCGAATAAGTTTAATCTATATCCTGTTAAAAAGTGCTTGCACAAAATAATAGCGCTATCTAATAAATATTTTATTTTGCTTTGCGTAAACATATTTTTAGTGGCTTTCTATCACTTTATCCAGTGCAAGGTTATAGATGAGGCCTACATATTTTTGAAAACTTTATATTTACCTATTTCAAGTTTGATGTTACTGATTTTCTGCTACTTTTATAACTACTTACTATCTGCTTTGGAGCTCTTCAGGAGCACTTCATCGACCCATTGGTTAATTCATTCAGAAGTATTTTAAAAGTATTTTTTGGTAGTTTTTACACTAAAAGTTAAATATTTGCTCTTCAAGCGTACGTTTTAAAGCTTCGATCAAAAATTAAGAATTTGTAGTTTCTCTTAATTAATTCTAGGAGATAAAGTCAGCAGATTTTATGAATACCTGTAATTCGGTCAAAGAGGGGGGAAGACGGCGGGGAGGTTGCCCCCTGTTCTTACGCAGCTGATGAAAGCAGTATTTTGCATAGTTGATCATCTTAGCATCGCGCTGATAGGAGATGGGCAGAGATCTGTCTCCACCGTCGATTAGCCGTCGCAGGTAACGGCATAGGCACTAGGCACAAAATAACAGATAACACAATAATAAAATAACAGACAACACTGGAGATTTCTGTAGGCCTATAGGGTGAATACAGTCAACTACATGCACTACAATGCTAAAATATTTGATAAGTTTACCTTAATTGAATTTCTAATTGATTACCCTGAAGCAGAATACATTTAACGGAATAAAATGTTACAATATATCATAAAATACAATATGAAACAATGTGCTGCAGACCTACATGTAAATGTGTCATTATAATTTAATAATAACGTAACGACCGCCAAACTGACGCCATAGAGGCTTCGTATGTAAACTAAATGTTAACAATTAAACCATTTCACAGAAATTTATAAGTCCGAATTCTGAAGTTGCAGTATTTGATTTCAATGAGGCAACTGAACGCCCTGAGCTAAAAAGAAATTCCGTGCTGACGAAACGTTAATAGACTCAGCCGCAGCATAGTACACTCATATTGATCTCTGCGGAAATGTGACTAGGCTACTGTCCATACATTCAGTGGATTCTTCTGCATTATACATGATGTCCTCTAGCACTGAATGGCGGCAGGCCCAAGAAAATATTGTATCGTACTAGAACACGATAATAACTCCGATAGTTAATGAATCACATGTAACACACTAATGATCATCAACGATTTTATTTTTCACTTTTAATAAAAGCTTAAATCCGATGTTTAAGTCAACTTTATCTCAAAATAAAATATAAAACAAACTGAATAACACCGCGTATTATTCGGTTTTAGTGGCTATCCCATTCGATTCTGTTTATATGCGATATACGTATTGTATACTATGTGATCAACTAAACTAACGACTGATCATTTTTTCTCAGTATCGGAGACTTATTTGTCGACATTATTTCGCCGTCGCTCTACAGAATTTTAAGCTATTGGAACACATAAACAAACAACCACTAATCAAACACTGAAATGGTTAAAAGTGCTTGAGCCAGATGCCACTGAAGAGTTATGTGAAAAGCAATTTTATTGAGCGAATCTTCATCATCTCAAAGTGACGGTAGCACGAACAAGACTAAACCACCCAGTGCCCGAGCCTGTGCATTAATTGTTTCATTAACGGATTTATCGATTGACTTTAATAGTTAGCTTAGATAGTTAGCTTAGATAGTTAGCTTAGATTGCGAAACATGTCGACAGATTGTTTAATTCACGAATTCGTTAATTGATTGATTATGTATTTGGAAGAAATGGCTAAGGATATAGAGACAGTGGATAAAGAGTGCTCAGCAGCTTCGGCAGGGCTCGGGTTCAAATCTAAAACTCAGTCAAAATGAGGTGCTTTGATCATCTATGAAATTTACGAATAGTTGAATATACTAAAACAAAGTATATACTGAACTGCATTTCTGATTGATGTTGTGTTAGTACTTGCTCACTCGATGTTTAGTGATTAATGCTAATTAATTAGCGATTAATCATGCAATTAATGGGTAAAAAACGGTAAGAATGAAAAGTGAAGCTCTGATATGTGATCTATCATCGTAAATAGGTAGGTGTCAAAACAAAAATACAATTAAATTATATGGATTGATTGGTTGTTTGACTGATTAAGTGACTGACTGACCGATTGTCTGATAGATTAGTAATTGGCTTGAGAGACGTATATAATGACTGTTGTCATAATATAAAGACTATACAGTATAATGACAGTTTGACTTGACTTCGACTGAATGGCTTATTCTTGTATTGATTGATCTTACCCTCCTTAAGGTAACGCTAGGTCTGAAAGAAGCAGAACCCACGCACATGACGAGCCACGCTCGGTGTCTAGACTCTTCGCTGGGGTTGTCAGGCCCCGTCATTCGTAGCAGCTGACACAGCAGCTCGTCCTGAAGCTCCCGTTGCTGTAAACAGCTGCTGATCAGAGAGTGCAGCTGTTGATATCCAGCCGCTAGATCTGCGCTGGCTGCTGCAGCTGCTGCCGCTGCTATGGGCGCTGCTGCTGATGAGGTTGAGTTAGCTGAAGCGATGAGTCGATAATGATGATGATAATGATGTAGATGATGATGATCGCTTCTGACGTATCGATGCAGTTCCTGGAATTAATTGAAAAATATTTTACGACTCATCAAATCTTCTGGCTGAAGTAAAATTTGTTGTACGTCAATTATGATGTTGAATTGTTTTCAGCGCATAGTATGGTCCAATTTAAACAGAATATAAAAATAAGCTGTAGAAGTCGAGTGTAACGTCCTTGGTTAGGGTGATGACACTGTGAGTGACTGTCGGGCTGGGATTAATACGTTAAAGGTCTAAAAATTCACAAATTGCAACAAAATGTTTGAGAAAAATCTACAACTCTTTTAAACATTTGAGCAAAGAAAAGACAGCCGCAGATATGTTTATATCTGTTATTTTTGGTAATTTTTAAGATTGAAACATGGAGCTAGATTATTTCGCAGTTACTATGTATTACTTGCTCTCTCTCCCTCTCTCTCACTCTCTCTCTCTCTCTCTCTCTCTCTCTCTCTCTCTGTGTCTCACTCTCCTTGCCTTCTCTCTCCATCCACCTCTCTATCTATCTTTATTCAAATTGCTGTATTTTGCGAGACTTTTCTATCTCTATTAAAGCTAAAAACTAAGGTTAACGTCAGTTTCCTCACTCGAGAGCGATGTCAGTGACGGGAGAGCCCAGGATTTGAACCCAACACCTACTGATTCGCTGTCGAGTACCTTACCGACTTCGCCACTGGCTCCAGCCAGTGTGTGAAATGATTGAATCATTTAAATAAAATAAAAATTAAAAATCTCCCTTAACATACTGCTTTAAGGCCGTTCCATGTTATATTGCTGGCCACTTATCTATCTAACTAGCTAATGGCTAAAGCATAACTTAATGTTAGTTTTTAGTTTTGATAGCATGTCATTAACTAAGTCCACAGTTGGACTACAGACCTAATTCTATCGATATAGCATTACTTACGAATTGGTTACAGCTAAGTTCTAAGAAAGCAGTGGTTTAAATAGTTAACTGCATTTGTACATCTGTTATTTTAGAAGGATTGATTTAACTTAAACATTATGCAAGCGGTGATCGCAATGTGTTTAAACAAGGATTTGGTTTACTTTAAACATTTAGCAAGAGGTAATCACATTGTGTTTAGACAAAGATCGGTTTAACTTTAAACACTGAGCAAGCGGTGATCATATTGTGTTTAAACACGGAGTGGTTTACCTTAAACATTGAGCAAGAGGTGAACACACTGCGTTTAAATAATGAGTGGTTTACCTTAAACACTGAGTAAGCGGTGATAACAGTGTGTTTAAATAAGAAGTGGTTTACCTTAAACATTGCACAAGTGGTGATCACAATGTGTTTAAACACGGAGTGATTTACCTTAAACATTGAGCAAGCGGTGATCACATTGTCGGCATCGAGCATTCTAACGTGAGAAGTGAAGATGGTGGAGTTCTTTGTGTACCTAAGCAAGTCTTCAACTGGAACCATTTCCTGAAAGCATTAGCCAAAGCATGTTTCGTTTATTTTAAACAAAATAATGTCCAATACAAAAGGTGCTGCGATGTGAATTGCGTAAGTTCAAAATAAAGTTATTAAGTTAAAATTAAACGTTATTTGAAAAGCATTTTATAATCAAGTAAAAAGCTAATGTTAACGTCAGTTTCCTCACTCGAAAGGGATCTCAGTGACCGTCGAGCCCAAGATTTTAACCCCGTACATACTGATCCGCAGTGGAATATCTAACCGACATCGCCACTGGCTTCAGCCTAAGTAAGATATGATCTTGTTAAATTCTAATCATATGAACCAGAATTTGATTTTTAAAAATCAAAATAAATTTGTCATATCTAAAATTTTTCCAGTTCAAACGGATAGCGTGGATCCATTTAAAATATAATAAACAAAACAGTATTTATGCGCTATAGAATAAGGCTGAATTAACGAAGCTATTAAATAAATTAACAAAACAATTAAAGCAAAACAACATCAAACATAATGGAACCACCAAAATTAAACCGCCGTAGTGGTCCATTAAATAGCGTAAATACAATATCCGAAATATATAGTCAAGAGAAAGTAGATTTACGGATTGGTCGCAATTTAGATGCGCCTGGTTGATGGGAGTCATCGATCTTTAACTTCACTAGTAACTGTTTCTTACTCTCTCTTAGTGCACTGCCTCTTGGCAGATCCATGTCATATAACTCTTCCATATATTTATATTCTCTGCTTTTCTCTTTATATCTACATATGAATTAGTTATCAACTCACCCAGCATCCCAAACATCTCAAATCTCGGTCTTCCTCTATCCTTGTTTTCTTTCATTACCTCTTTAGGTAAACCATTCCCTCTCAGGACTTGACCCATTCAGTTCTTCTTTCTTTTCTTATGATATTTAGCAATTGCCTACTTATTTCAACCATATTTTACACTTCTTCGTAATTTTATCAGTTCATTTGATCTTCTCCATTTTTCTACCCAGGCACATTTCGGTGGCTTCCAGTTTGTTATATCTTCATTTCTTAATGTACATGTTCCACAACCGAACAGGAGCATGACCCACGCTTAAATTTTTAAAATCGTTATGATTTCTTTAAACTCTTTATTAGTAGTTCTTTCTTCGTACTAAAGGCCTCTTTTGCTTGAGCAATTCTACAAGTTATTTAAGTTTTACATTTCCCATCTTCTGTTACCGTGTGTCCTAAATATCTGAAACTTTTTACCTGTTCTAGTTCTAACTTCGTACCGTCTACTTCCGTATTGACTCCTCCTTTTCTAGATACTCTACACACTTTTGCTTTCTTGATATTAATTTTCATTCCGAACTTTAATGTTCAAACCATCCACAATTTTCGGTAAACTCACTTTGCAATTGTCAATCATACATTTATCATCGGCACATCTTACATCTTTCATGAGTTTACCTCTAATTTTATTCTTTCTTCAGTGACTGCTTAGAGGATAGCAACAACTGATGCGAAAGAAATATAAAAAGGTTCATGGAAGAGAATTTTAGATCAGGGGATCAGTAAACAGCTAAGACAAGTAATGTCGCTTAAAGCAGGATAATATATTATTTAAAAATTAATTATGTAGTATTTACATGGGACTTACATTGAGCGATTTCCTCCTAACGATATTAACAGTTTTAGATAAGGCGTTTTGATATCCCGTGGGATGAGCGATATGAGCATTATAATAATTCTCAGCAAACCACAACATCACCTGCTCCCTGGGCCCCCTCTCCTTCCCCCCACTACCTACCCCGCAAACACCCTCCCCATCAACCCTACTCAACGTCCAGCTGTCTCTATCACTCTCATCCTCACTGTCACTCCCTACCGGATGTCCCAATCCCAATGGATGTCCACCCAAACTGAGGAATGTTCTTTCCAGTTCTTCAAAGGTCGGAGTAACGACAGATTCTTCTTTAGAATTACTATTCATATCTACGATATGATCTTCAATATCACCGGAAATGTTAGAAGCTTCGCCGTTTAGTTTTTTGTTCTTCGTATGAAGATTCGGTCCGTTAATTTTAATGTCATTAACCGTAGGTTTTGCTCCACCGCGCTTCGATCTACTTTGTCTAAAGGTTGACCTGCGCTCTCTAGCCGTTGTTCCATGACTATCGTGTGACGGTTGTCTTTGGCAACTTCCCTGCCCATCTTCGTAACCACTAAGAATATTGCGATCCTCGCGATTAGAAGACTGAAATGAACCGCTCTTCATTGCAGAATCCTTGGCGTTACTCCTGGCATTGCTTTCTAATGGATTGGTTTGACCTAAGCTGACCTCACTTGTCTCGTTACATTCTGGAGTCGTTTCCTCTCTACTTCCGCCATTGCTTAACTCTGAAAACTCATCCAACCGAGCCAAAGGCACAGCAGTCCAGCCAGAGCCGGATGGTGCTTTTGATTGTTGAGCTTGTTCAGGTTGCCGAATGTCTATAAACTGTTGTTGCGGTCGCTGTTGTTGTTGTCGCTTATGTCGATGGAAAGGATGCTGTTGTAAAGGCACATGTGTTGTTGAGCCGGGTGCCCTGTGCGGGGCGTGGTGGGGGCCTGCAGAGCCTGGTGCCCCGTGCGGGGCGTGGTAGGGGCCTGTAGAGCCTGGTGCCCCGTGCGGGGCGTGGTGAGGGCATGTAGAGCCTGGAGCCCCGTGCGGGGCGTAGCGAGGACCAGATGAAGCATTGAGGGGATAGGAATCGGGAGAAGTGGATTCAGGTCGACGTTCCTCATCAGTGAGAGCTGAAGAAGAACGACTTGCTGGAGTTTGCATAGAGTGCCGGAAGCTCTTCATATCCTACAAAAATATTACAAAACATACTTTATTGAAAATTAACATAGTTACTGCTACAGAAACAATTTCTTAACAATGAAATAGAATCCTTGGCCTACCTTTTGAATTTTGATATTGTAACGCTTAATTGGCTTTAATTCCTTGCTCTTAGTCATTGGTTCATTGTGTTAGAAGTTGACAGAGATAGCAATAGCAATCTAATTATATTGTTGTTGCTGTTCATACATATATATATACAGAAATTGTGCTACGTAATTACACATTTTTTATTATAAACGAGTCTTTACTTTCTCATTTCTTTTCCATTGCTTGATAGTTTTTGTCATAAATATGCAACAATTTAAATCCGGAATACTGATTTATAAAAATAAAGTTTTATCAGATACAAAAAAATTTAAAAACAGGGGAAATTTTATTAATATTTAATTTATAATTTAATTTTGAAGAGGTGGGCAAAAGGTGATTAAAAAGTTGTTAACTTAATTTTGACTGCCTTTTTAGTTATATGAAAAGTTTAACTATTTTTAAGTCGCAAGTTTCTAAAAGTTTAACTGCCCTTTTAGTTCATGAGAAGTTACTAACTACATGTACTTTCAAAAAGTTACTAAATAAATGTAATATATTTGAACTGAGCTTGTAGGATTCATATTGACTACTGTTAATACTACTTTGAAATTTCTCACTGGAATTGCGTTAAATAGAGAGCTTAGCCGCCTATACAGAAATGATAATCAATTGATTAGAAAAACGTCCTTAGCAAATTTCTACCGCCGAATCGAGATGTGAGTTCCATGTAAGTAATCAAACCAGTATTTAAACATTAAATTTTAATACTTTACCACATAAATAGTCAAACGTCGAATGTTTGCATTCTAAAGTGGACTAATAAACAAAGTCGTATAATAAATATTATGTGTTTTGTGGACAGATAAATCTGCTGTAGTCTTGCCATCTTGTTTGTGCCATATCGTCATCATCATCGTTTTATTTTGAATATTAGTATAGCTAGAGTAAATTTTGTTTAGCTAGCGCAATATATTATTTCTACGAGTCTATTGACTTAAAATCTAACATACACTTAATCAATAGATGCAATGCTGTACAAATATACTATTTTAAGAATTTGATGGTTACTTACATATATGAGTATGAGCTTACCGTGTATATATATCTTTAAAATTAAGTTTGTGATTTTTGTAGTTTGTAAAACAAGTTTAATAAGTTAGTTAAAATAGTAGTTTAACTGAGTTTTTAGTTATAAAATACTTAACTGTTTTTAAGTAAAAGTTTACAAAACTTTTAACTACTATTATTTACTTGGTGCTCATCTCTAGATATTTTTTATTAAAAATCACATAACAAAACACATCATTTTTAGTCATTTTATTTGAGAAAGTGAAATGACTACAGAATATCTTTCGAAATTAATTTCTAGGAAATTAGTCGGCGGTCAATTACAGACAGTTTTATTTCAGTTCACAAATTAATTTCAGATTTCTATGACTATTCTATTCAATGATAATAATTTCCATTACTATTCTAATTTCAGTTCTTAAATAACTTAAAATTTCTATTACTATAATAATTTCAGTTCTCAAATAATTTCCAATTTCTATTACTATTCTGTTATGGAAATAATTTATATTTCTATTTTATATTTTTAATTATTTCTATTACTGTCAACATTCACATTTTTCAATTAATCAACTGCAATTTAAATAAACTATAAATTTTTCATTTCTTGTTCTGTTTATACTGCCATGTATTTTGGTCAATTAAAGATCATATATATATAAATATCAGCAGCTGAAGAATAGTTCTGTAAGCAGGAATGACAAAATAGTAAGTCTGTTGGAAGTTGCAAGCCAGATTGGTTTTAGATTTGTTACAAAAAAAATTATATAAGAAGTTAAATTTGAAATTAAATAAAGGCAATATGCAGTTCACCAGATATTTTCATGGCACATTTCTGTTAAGTTTAAGGAAAACTCGCATTTCCAGATTTTTCTGAAGCCTGTTTCGACTACCGGCTGTTACTGTTAGCAAGCCACAGAGAGAAAAAATTCATTCTACATAGGCTTGGGATGCCGGTGCCGTTACCAGGTCTTAAGCTATATCTGCTACACTGCTCTCTGGTCCTTCCAAAAGATCAAAGCATAAGTACAATTGCTGCTCGTGACATTAGACAAAAAAGCATTCAATTGCCCTAGTGAAGAGTCTAGTGATGAAGAAGCTGCTGGCGTAAGATTGTTTTTTGTTCTTCCTTCCTTTGTGAACTTTCTTTGTATACGTTTTCATGCACACGCCTTATGTGAGCCATAAGATTTGTGCCATTACTGCCGGCCAATAATTCTTTACCATTCTTTACCATTTCTGTAATCAATTATTTGACAGCAGGATTTTCCCTTTACACCGTCGTATATGAAATACTCCCATACTACGCTTTCTTTCTTTCTCCCAGCGAACATTTTGGCCATTTTTAAACTCATCTTAAACCTGCAACTCACGATTAAAATAGATCCGACACCCCACATGTTTGCAACAAAGTTCACAAAAGAAAGATCTTGAAACAATCCACGGAAACATAAAAGATCACGGATCAAGAAAGCAAGTTGTCTTCTTCTTCTTTAATACATGTGATACTGAGATTTTAAAAATCGTTAAAAATAATCATTTATAAAAATCCAATATTTTATCACAATTTCCGTTCTTAGAAAATTTACGTTCAAGTTACTATTCTATTCAGGACGCAGAAATTTCTATTTCTATTCAATTTCTATTTTTAAAATAATTTCTATTCTTAATTTCCGTTATTGTTAACGGATATCAATAATTTTCGTTCAAATTTCTATTACCGTTAACGGAATTATCACTGATTACAGACCAGTTCGTAATGCAAAAAAGCAAGAAATACAAGTTGAAAGAGTCAGAGAGAATAAGAAAGAGAGAGAGAGAGAGAGAGAGAGAGAGAGAGAAAGAAAGAAAGAAAGAAAGAAAGTGAAAGAGAGAGAAAGAGTGTGATAGATATATTTAGAGTCTACTAATACATGTTGCATGGTAACATCACCACTATATTCAGAAGGCATTATGTAGCATCAACGTTCGAATAGCGTAGCCATCGGCTAGCGAATGCAATCACACACTTTATCTGTTTCGCCATTAAACTTTAATGAGTGTACCAGTATCCGTGCAGGTTGATATATGAACTTAAAATGTAGAACATATTATACAGATGAGGTACACATGATGTACAGATGATGCACAGATGATATACAGATGACGTATAGATGATGTACGCATAATGTAAAGAAGCTGTACAGAAGACGTAACGGGCTATAGGCATGCATGTATCGTCAAACCTTAGGTGATTCAGATGCTTAAGCATACGTTGTAATAATTATAATGATTTAGGTGTCTTGGCTGGTAGCATATCGGTAAATTGTTCAACAGCGGATCAGGAGGCGCAGAGTTCAAATCAGGGCTTTTCTCGTTACTAACATGCTATCAAGCAGAAAATGTACTTTACATTTGGCTTTTGCTTTTTTATAAGCTACAAAATAAAATTTCATAGTTTATCTTTAAATTTTTTTTCAAACTTAAATATTTAATGCACGAAACAATTTCATTGCTTGGTATTTCTGGCAATGGCTTCCATATAATACGCTGCAAAACTTATTATAAAATATAATACAAGAATGATAGAATTATTATAATTGCATCTGCAAATTTTAGCAATCCAATTTGATAGTATTCACCGATCTTCAAACTAATACACCTGTAATCCTACATGCTTAGCGTAGATCTTGTAAAACTCTGTCATCTTGCTCCAACAAAATCAAGACAATTAGTATTACAGAACTTGTCTTGTGGAGTTACTAAACCAAGTACATCACGGACTAAAAGATGATCCCATGACGCTTTGATTCAGCCAGACTTCAAGAATGACGATGCAGAAATATGATCTTCAGTCTGACAGAAGTATTACATATAGATCAATTTCTACAGAATTTCTACATCTGATCATTTATGAAAAGCAGGGATACGATAGATGAGCTATAGACACGCATGCTGTATAATTTACAACTATGCTGAATGCATCTGCACATGAGTGATCGTATTACGTTGTTCACCCAACCTGTGCTGTTTAAGACGTCCATGGTGGTGTTGTGTGAACACGAAACAGAAGTTAAACCGCACTGTATTATATAGTATTGCAATGTGGTGTTGCCATTATTTGAGAAATCTACGTGCCAATAATCTAATTGAATCACTCGGGAAATGGCTTACAATTCGATTTCAAGGACGTCTGACTTTCCATTCTCCACAATTCTACCGACTGGCTCGCGCAGAGAAAAGAAGTTGCAAGGTCAAGCAGGATAAGGGATTTAATTACGAATTAATTAAATGCGAATTTCTAATTCAACTATACGAGCAAAAATGTTAAAGGTATTTTGATCGGTATATCACTTTGATCCGATGCTGTTGAACATCTTTTGAATCTCAGTGGAATGAAAGAATTCAAGGTCATCTTTGCAAGTTCCATTCATGCAATTCATATTTTTTAGATTTAAAAAAATTGCTATGTAAATCCCTTCACAAAAAGGCCATACCTTGCTCATACTTTATGTAGTCTATAGTTTAGGAACATAAATACGATTTCTGAGGTGGCTTCCCGTTTTAATTCTTAGTTTTTGCCTTGTCGCCTCTTAGAAAACGAGTCGCTAAAGGAGGATCTCTTCTTCAGTGTCGCAGACACCAGGCTAGAAATTAAAATTTATATAATTGTCTTATTCCTAATGTCATTATTATTGTGGGTCTTACTCGTGGGTCTTACTAGTAGGTCTTACTCATGGGTCTTACTTGTGGGTCTTACTAGTGGGTCTTACTCGTGGTCTTACACGTATATGTAGATCTTACTAGTGGGTCTTACTTGTGTGTCTTACTCGTGGGTCTTACTCGTGGGTCTTAAATGAACAGCTTAATGAGACAGCGTTGAGTCTATGCAAACCTATGCAGAACATCGGTCAATGACACACTGACAGAGATGATGTATCGCTTATTGTCTGACGCTAGCCTGACTATATCTGACAATACCTGACTATACCGGTCAATATTTACTAGAGTGTATTTAAAAAATATAATAGTTAAAATTAGTAATATTTTGTGATTATATTACACTATTAGTATTGCAATTTTCATGTTATTATTACTATGGATTATATTATTATTTTATTTTAAATTGTTGATATTATTGGTATTATATAATAATATTATTATTATTATAATTATTATATTATTATTATTACTCGTGGGCTTTGCAAGTGGGTCTTACTAGTGATATTGTCTTACATAGCTACTGCTACTACTGCTGCTGCTGCTGTTGCTACTGCTACTACTACTACTACTACTACAAAGCTAAAGCTAAAAAGCTAAGGATAACGTCAGTTTCCTCACTCGAAAGCGATGTCAGTGACGGGCGAGCCCAGGATTGAATCCCGCACATACTGATCCGCGGTCGAGTGTCTTACCGACTTCGCCACTGGCTCTAGCCAACTACTATTGCAACTATTATTATTTTTATAAGTATTGCTCATTTTAATTCTTACTATTAATTTTATTTTTTATTACTATTGCTTGTTCGTTTATTCCTCTGCCATCGACTGCAAGGTTCTTTGAAAAATAGTGAAATAAAATCATAAAAATTGAACATCAAGTTTAAGAAGCCTCTTCTTTACCTACAACCGTTATAATACCGATACGCTTTTCAAACAAATGCTATACCATCAACTGCTCTTCTATATGTTCTTCACTTCTGTATGTTTTAAATGACTGTATTCAAAAATATTTAATTCTTAATAATTGCATAAACAGAAACGCCTCAAATATCGGTGTTTACAGTAAAAACTCTACTGGATAAGTTTCCATCTACCTTCTAGAATTGAAAGTCATTTACTGGGCCATAAAGAAAGGCCAAATTTTAAAACGAAATCCAGATCGACGTTTATTTTGTAATTCTATACGAGAAAGAAACACTGCTAGCGGAGATAAAGTCGAGAAGGAGTTGGAGAAACGGCCGGTCCTGGAATAAGGATCAGATATACGAGGAAATCAACGGCTAATTGTGTGGATTAGCTCGACCACCCGCGCAGGGTATTGTGTTTATGTGGATGCTGACACAACAAATATCTAGATAAATTCCACCGAGAAACGCCAATCTCTAGAGATTTCCAAAGAGAAAAGTACAAAACTCCAGAGACGTTCACAAAAATAAACGCACAAATCTCTAGACTCATTAAATGAGATATTGGCAGATCATTTAGAAGCATTTAAAGAGGCAGAATTCTAGACAGATTCAAACAAAAACACGCAAGTATCTAGATATATGCAAAGCTAAACTCCAGTCAATATAGAGGTTTTTAAATAGAAAGCACTGAAATCTCTAGACGTTTTCGAGATATCCTGAATCCTGATGTCTGAGTGTCTATACACACGGATCTCAGGTCATATCAGAAAGGAAATAAGCAGATCTTTTATACATATTCATTTAGAATTACGCAATTCTCTAGACAAATTCATAGAGATATTCGGAGACATAAAAACAGACATGTTCGTCTATATCTACTATATAAGATAATTATACTGGGTTGATTCAGATACCAGTCTAACTAAACAACATACTTTTTGCTTGTTTAATTCAAGAATGGTAGTCACACATAACAACGCACACCTAGAAATATACCAAACCACTACAATATAGGCTACTATTATAGTTATTTATATTATATGTATTCTTACATTGCTCTTAATACTGAAATTTAATAAAAGTAATCTAATATAGTTACGGAAGATTATACATTATTTCACAATATTTAACTAAGTTAACCTTTTAACTTTAAATAATGAATAAAGTGGATGCAGAAATTTGAAAATAATCAAACACGGTCAGATTTATTTCAAATTGGTAAATCCGATTTTTCCCGTGTTATGTTCGGGATAATTGAAGAATAGACACATCGCAAGCTGCACATGTCTAAGGCGACTAAGCAACAGCTGAAGAAGGACGAGAGAACCCACCTTAGTAGTTATATTTTCAAAAATTATATGTTACAAAAAATCTGAAATGTAGAAGCGTGAAAGCAGGAGCAGTAAAAATGTCTAAATCTGACGTGCTACTCTGCAGACTACAGGAGAGAGACATCCAATTACATAAGATTTGCGGAAGAAAAGGAGCTTTTATAATATACTAAAGTATATTAATCATAAATCATCTTTCTGCTGCTGCTCACAATCTATTAAAAGCTGCAAAGCTGGTGTTAATGTCAGTTTCATCTCTCTAAAGCGATATCAGTGACGATCAAGCCCATGATTTGAACCTCGCACATACTGATTACATCACAATTAAAAATTGTAATTCTATTTAGCTAGACACCAACTAGACCTAATATAGTAACTGAAACTTTATCCATATAATTATAACAATAACTACAAGGGAAGCTTTCTAGTGATTTTCAAAATAGAAGAAAATAAGAATTAGCTTTTGTTTTCTGTCAAAATGTATAAAGATTATATTAAAATGAAGACGCGGTGACAAGGTACAGTTCCACAAGCAATCCTTGATTTCAGGCAATATATTAGCTACAATATATTAGCTACATTTTATACATTTATTTGAACACTAAAAACCTAGAAATCTTCTAACAATTTAAAACAGTAGACGCTGAATACATAACTTTCGCTGTTTGTTAAAATGCACAATAAATATATTAAATGAAGATGCAGTGAAACAGTTTGTTGAACGATATCGTCTCTAACATTCCGCCCGTCTCTAAGCGATAAAACAGGCGTTAAGCTCAACTCAGCCTATAACACGGAGCACTGGCTTAGCCTATAACATGGAGCCCTGGCTTAGCCTATAACATGGAGCACTGGCTTAGCCTATAACATGGAGCACTGGCTTAGCCTATAACATGGAGCCCTGGCTTAGCCTATAACATGGAGCCCTGGCTTAGCCTATAACATGGAGCATTGGCTTAGCCTATAACATGGAGCACTGGCTTAGCCTATAACATGGAGCCCTGGCTTAGCCTATAACATGGAGCCCTGGCTTAGCCTATAACATGGAGCACTGGCTTAGCCTATAACATGGAGCAGTGGCTTAGCCTATAACATAGAGCACTGGCTTAGCCTATAACATGGAGCACTGGCTTAGCCTATAACATAGAGCACTGGCTTAGCCTATAACATAGAGCACTGGCTTAGCCCATAACATGGAGCACTTTGTATAATGCCATGAATCGCCAGAAATTTTACCGGGAGATATTAAGTGATAAGCAAATCCGAGAAAGAACGATTCGATGCTGAAAAGTCGCATAAACAAGAAAGCGAAGTGTCTCGGTGCAAGAATGAGAAAAACAGAGAAATATAATGCGCAGCCAGAGCCGAGAGCTATTGTTTAATTTCCAACTGGAAAGACGAAGCGATCATCGAAAACACTCCTCCGTATCAGTTATTCATAACATTCGTCCGATAAAATTCATCCGTGACAATCATTCGACAAATCTATAAATTCATCTGATAAAATGAATACACCAAAACTCATGCATAATATTTATAACTTCGTCGGATAAAATTCTTTGATTAGTATTCGACTATCGTCAGCATGTCTATATAAAACACGTCCAATAAAATCATTGCCTGTAAGATTTCTGAACATAGACAAGCTATCTAAAATAGCTAATAGGTCTTTAAATTAACAATGTTAAACTATGTAACACTATTAACAGGTACTTAGCAATTGCCTTAAACACTGGCAGCATATGTCAACTCAAATCTTAAAATTATTTCAAGTTGTTTGTCGAACACTTTAGGTGCATGGAAGGAGTAAAGTATGGATTGACTGAACCGAACGTCAGCTCGTTAAGAGGCGAGGCAGTGGACCCTCAGAAAGAAGGTTCAAATTCAGCGGTCACCGTTTCGTTTTCGAGGAGAGCCTAATAAATAGATTCTGAATTACAGGCTACTTTTTAAATAATAGAACCGGTAAATAGGCGAAATACAGCAGCAATATCAATTAATACTATCATTACAGTATTCTCAACTATTCCTTAACATATATTATACTATTAACTTATAAAATTTATAAAATTTAATTGTATAGAAGTTAAAATTGTAAATGTTTTCGTAGCTGTGTTAATGTATGCCCTAAAACTATAATATATCGCTGTACAGGTCCTAGATATTGATTATCTATACCATCTAGTCTACGCTCGCCTCTGACTAAAAAGTCTGAATTAAGCGTCTTTAAATTCTGAATTAATGTAATTATTATTATTAAACACATACAAGCATTACTGTAACAATATTTTATTTCACTACTGCAAAACTGGCAAGTATTTTACTTGCCAACTGCTGCAGTATATACTATTATCACGTCAATTGTTTTACAATAATAATATGAGCTAGAGTAAAAAAAGTCACAACATTAGGTAGAGTAATAACAATAGTATTACAGTCACAACATCAGGTAGACTAATACCAATAGTATTACAGTCACAACATCAGGTAGAGTAATACCAATAGTATTACAGTCACAACATCAGGTAGAGTAATGTAATACCAATAGTATTACAGTCACAACATCAGGTAAAGTAATACCAATAGTATTACAGTCACAACATCATGTAGAGTAATACCAATAGTATTACAGTCACAACATCAGGTAGAGTAATAATAATAGTAAGTTTATTAAAATCAAAACATAAGCTAAACAAATAGTATTGGCATTATAGCCATTTCCGGTTTCTCACAAAATCCACATAACTAAATTTAATATGACAAGTAGTGAACTAATACAAGTAAGAGGTTTCTGGAAA
This sequence comes from Enchytraeus crypticus, assembly GCA_905160935.1. Taxonomy (NCBI): domain Eukaryota; kingdom Metazoa; phylum Annelida; class Clitellata; order Enchytraeida; family Enchytraeidae; genus Enchytraeus; species Enchytraeus crypticus. The sequence continues at coordinate 753,044 of CAJHZI010000767.1, forward strand.
TACAAAGGGGCGCTGGACTCTTTTAGATACAGTCAAACTTCGTCAAGTTTGTGTGACAGTTTTTGATGAATTCAAAGATGGCGAGATAAAAGAAAACCCATTTACTGTTCGAGTCTGTTGTAATGGAAACTAGACCTTATATCGAAAATCTCTCCAACTATTCTTGACAGATTCCGTCCCTTGTAAAATCTTATTTAACTCAGCTAAAGCTAAATGGAAGTAAATAAATGTGTGTAGGTAGCTGCTTTATCCTAATGTTTTCGAATAACAGCAAATTAGACGATTAGGAATGTATGCCGGGACTTAAAGCCAATAATGTCAGAGAAAATTAAATATAAAATCCAAAGGAAGAATTCGATGTACGGGTGTACACATGTTTGCGTAGTATGTGTGAAGGCACAGAATATGTGACCCATTTCATTCCGTGCGCTGTTTATAAAGTGTGTGTGTTAAGAATATTAAATAGAGTGGAAACATTATTGACAGTCTGAATGATTGATGATCTTAAAACAACAATGATGCAGATCAATCAGACTTCTAAACCGGAAAACAGAAGAATTGCACCTGACAAACATGGTTTGAAAATATAAAAATATTAGAGCTCATGTTATCAACTGATTTGACACTTGCCCTTTGCATTAACTAACAGATTTTATCACATTTGACAAAAAACTGTACAATTAATTTTCAAAGTGAAAAATTTGTTCAGAGCCAAAAGTAGTAAATAGAATTAATAATACATTGGCATTTAACTTAGTAATTTAGACTTTGATCAAATGTTATAGCAAGGTAAGTCCCAGAAGTAATTGAAAAAGAGAGTGAAGGAAATGAAGAGAGTGGAGTAAGATGGGTTTGGAGGGAACAAGTGGAGTAAGATGGGTTTGGAGGGATGAAGAGAGTGAAGTAAGATGGGTTTTGAGGGAATGAAGAGAGTGGAGTAAGATGTGCACTGCTGTACAGTCAGGGCGCAGGAAGAAGGACAAACCGGTTCAATCCAGAAATAATTTCCTTCCAAGTACGACCAATATCGACTTGTTTGAAAAGAGAAGCTGCAGACAATTGCAACAATTTATTATAGCAAAGCATCTTTATGAATGCAAGTTCCAAACAACTTAAGTCTACCCTTTTATGCCTTTCAGTTGGTCCTACAATTGCATAGTCATACCAAACGTATCACGCGCGATTTTTGATTAGAGGTTAATAGCCATGGCTCTTTTCAGTAACTTATAACTAGAGATGGGAATCGAAGCGAACCGAACCCAAAAATCTGGAATTTTAGCCGAACCGAACCGAACTCGAACCCAGACTCTGGCCGAACCCGAACGAACTCGAACTTCTGGCCGAACCCGAACGAACTCGAACTCAGACTCTGGCCGAACCCGAACGAACTCTAACTCTGACTTGGTCCAAACCGAACCGAAGATCCTCTCTCCCTCGCCAGCTTCAGGAGAAAGGAACACTTTTCTTTTAAGTTCTTTTTCAAAGGCTGCATTAAAATATTATGGAGAATGTTTGACATTATGTAAAGATATTAAGAACAATACAGATACATATAATAGTTTTGCATTTACAAGTTTTACAGTACCTAACAGCATATATTCAGTTAAGGCTGTTTCCAATACAACTTTAAAATTAACAACAGATAGCGTTACAAAAACCACAGGTATTTCAGATACGACCGATTATTCGTACCGATTAAACATCAGGTACGACTGAATTTCAGATTATAAAAGATGACATAAAAAGCAAAGATACGTTTACTTTTTTCTTAGCGTAATTAAAGCATAATGGCTCATACATCTTATGCATAGCGATATTATAAACACCAATAAATAATTCTAATGCTTTAAGTTAATCGTAGTGAGTGGCGAACTCGAACCCAGACTCTGGCCGAACCTGAACGGAACTCGAACCTTGACTTCGTCTATACAGAACCGAACAGAACTCCTGAAGTTCGTTTCTCCTTTGCCAGCCTCAGGAGAAAAGAACACTTTTCTTTTGAGCTATTTTTCAAAGGCTGCATTAAAATATTATGAAGAATGTTTGTCATTATACAAAGATAGTAACAACAATACATTGAATTCAGATACATATAATAGTTTTGCGCTTATAAGTCCTAGAGTATCTAAAACCATATATTCAGGTAAAGCTGGTTCCGATACACTTTTAAAATTAACAACAGATAGCATTAGAAATGTCACAGGTATTTCAGATACCTATCTGGTACGACTAAATTTGAGATTACAAAATAAGACATAAAAAGCAATGTTAGTTTTTATTGGCTTAATTAAAACATAATGGCCCATACATCTAATTCATGGCGATATTACACACACAAATAAATATTTTGAATGCTTTGAGTTAACCGTAGAGAGTGGTGCGGAGGAAAATTAGTCAGCCATATTATTATTAGCTATATTGCACAGTAAAATACTTCTAAATTAAAACAGTACAAACCATTTTTTAGATTAGTAGCACCAGTTGTAGATATGCATTGAAATCCCCTAACCTCATACAGGCTGTACATAGACTAGACTGCTGTTTATAAAACTTTCAGGCAATTTGTGCGAAATGAGATACAAAATTAACTCAAATAGCACAAATTACTAGAAATAGGCTGTCCTTATAAGCCGTGCTTAAATTATTGACATTACTACCTAATAGAAAGTACTATTAAGGAAATTTTAAACAGGCATATAACTATTTTTTATTTTTGATTACTCCAACTCGCAAACGTGTAAACAAAAGAAATTAATTAGAAAAAACAAATTGATTAAAAAGTGACTGTTTTGGCCTAATGCTTATTCGCTAGTTTTAATTTAGTTTATTTTAATTTCTCATATTGTGAAATACATTAATATGTGCAGCTGTTGGTGAAGAAATTATCTGATATGAGTAAGGCTCAGAAGGATTCTGATCTTACTGAATTAGATTTACTAATATCTAGATATAGCTATGGCTGGTGGCATGGTATATCTATGGTATATTGTTTTAATTTGCAGCTAAATGCTCTGCGGTAAATTCATTCAGTGTGGGGATTTGTTTTGATTATAGTTACAGACAATTACGATTTTGTAGTACGATATGTTGACATCATCTATTCAACTAAGTGCTATTCAACTAAGCGAAATCGGAATCGCCGGTGGCTTTAATGGTATTGATGCTAGGCTTTAGATCATGGGTTCGGTGTTCGATTCTGGCTCGAGTCAATTTTATTTTCTTAAATTTTACTCACTTTTATTACTTTCTTAGGAATAGGGTTAGAGTATGGGGTAGGGGTTAGAGTTTTGGAATAGTTAAAAACATTTAATTAAATTTAAAATTACTTTGTTTTTGACAATTGACAGGCCTATAGTCCTATTAGACCTTAAAAAATCCCGACAGTTCTCTTCCGCTGAGCATTTAATTAAGATATCCAAGAATTTGGAATAATACATAACATCTCAAACCTCAAACAATTACAGTAATAATAATAATAATAATAAGTAATAGAACTTCGGGTTCTTTACACCCGAGGGAAAAAATACAGAAAATAATAATAATAATAATAATAATAATAATAATAATAATAATAATGATAATAATAATCAACTAATTAATAATAGTTAACCTACGCAACGTCTTATGAAACATTTTTCCGAGTTTATGTAAGAATTAGTAGTTTAGGCTCAGACTAGATCTAGTAAACGCTCATTTGCTTGCTGAGTCGATATGTGTATTTGCTATCTATCAATTTGGTGCAAATGTTTGCTTATTGAACAAATCAATTCACAATTTCATATGGAATATTATTTTGATAAATACCTGTATGTCAATTACCACTGAAGTAACAAGATTAAGAGTAGGGCTGAAGGTTAGTATTGTTTCATTATCTTATATTTGTAAATTTCTTCTATTGATTCGAAACCGAGACTTTTGAGTCGAGACCTTTGTCTCGACCCTATATACTGTGTTGCATTCAAATTTATAATTAAGCTTATAAAAAGGCTATTTCGTAGATTGGCAAGATATGTTAGGTGGACTCGACATGGACTCAAATTCCAAGTACTTGTCCTCAATTTCACAATTAAAAAAGTAAAGCTACTGTTAACGTTAGTTTCCTTACTCGAAAGCGATGTCAGTGACGGGCGAGCCCAGGTTTCGAATCAGGCACATACTGATCCATGGTCGAATATCTTATCGACATCGCCATTGGCTCCAGCCTATAATTACAGTCTCTTACGTGTCCCAATCCATACATCTCTGAAAATGCTTGGCTCAATCTAGGTAGTCTATTCGTATGAAATTCAAATTATGAAATTTTCTAATTATAGAGTATCATCGTAACATAATCGTAGCTAGATTTACAAATATTTATAGAAAATATGCTTAGGCTATCTGGAGCAAATAATTTTGCACCATAGTAATGCATTCAGTTTTCTTCACTATTTTCTTAATTTCGTAATTAACCTGAGTTTCTAATTTTAAACCTTAAGGTAATTATGAATTTTATTACTGGTTCAATTGATAGAAAATTTTATATATTGATCACATTTCTGTAGAAGTACACAGGTGTTTACAGAATCGTCCTTATTTGACATTTATATGTTGATAAATTGCATTTTGTCTTCGAAAGACTGGATCAAATTTTAGCCAAGATTATTCCGCATGATTATAAAAGTTTAGGCATAATGGCAAAATTTATTTTTAATTGATGCGGTATTCTATTTGCTGGTTAAAATCAAAGAGAATATTTCAGATACAGCAAGAAAGCTGAATATGTATTTTATGAACCTTTGGCGATTAACTTAGAATTTTTTAAGAAAAGCACAGAAATAAAGACTACCTTTCTTTTTTCATTGTCATATTTATACTCGGGGGTAAATTGTGGCAGTTAACATGATTTCATGTATTGTTTTTAAGTACATTTACCAAAATCCATGTTAAACATGTTTATCTTAACCATGTTTATTACAACTTTATAGGTAATGTTAAATAATTGCAACATTATCCAAACCATTTCGAACTCGAATCGAACTCTTGTGAGGTGGAAAGCAAGCCGAACCCGAACCGAACCCGAACTCTTGTTCTAACCGAATCCGAACCGAACTTTCATTTTCAACAAACCGAACCGAACTCTCAAATTGCCAACTGCTAACCGAACCCGAACCGAACTTTCATTTTCACCGAAACGAACCGAACCCGAACTCTGGAAATTCATAAAATTCCCATCTCTACTTATAACACTACTAAAATGTAATTATTTTTATTAGGCCTATTCTGCGTTGCTGCTAATAAACGTTGGTATTCTGTGATCTGTATTTAAAGTAGCCTTGTTAAGACAGACACAAATATGTAGACTAAAACGACAAAATCTTCCTTTGACAAAGTAAAAAAGGTAATCACGCAGATAAATTATACGTAATTGGGGATTTTAAGAGTTATTATAAAGTACCAACTACGTATTATTCGTCTTCCAAGCGTATATCGGACTCGTTCAACAGTCGTTTAGACAATGCTTTACTGTTGACTGTTAGGAGTTGTTTTAACAGTATGGGCGAAATTTTTAAAATTAATTGTAAAATTCGGCCGACTGGTAGCTTCTATTCGACCGACGACAATCACGTTTGTGGAGCGAAATATTTCGGCTGGGCTAGTCTTGAGTTATATACATGTACTTTGAACCTGTGCTCACAAGGAGCGGATTACGCGTTGACTGACCTGGGCTTTGATTCCAGGCCACTTGCATCTGAGGCGAACACTCTAACGATTATGCCATATCACCTACAAGAGTACGCTTTAAGGGACAGTATTATCTACAATAATTTAAAATCTAAGGTATGCGTAAAACAAGGTATCATTTGGTTCAACTGCTAATTACACCTGTAGTGGCTATACTTAATTATTGAATCCTCTAGATAGAGAAATTGATAGAAAGACCGTTAACGCTCGGTGGGGTAGAATAACTCTTATACACTTCTCTCTCCAGAAAATGGTTAAAAGAATGATCCACGAAATGGCATACTGGCAGCAGACTTATTAGAGTTATCGCTGATCCGTTAAACAAAAAGACTCGCAAAAGGACTCCACATTTTTGCAGAGACCCCTACCTAGCAAGAAAGATTGCTCTTAACTGCGCTTCTGAGGCTCCTTTAAAGGTAAGCATCATTAAAGCTTGATATCCAAAGGATTATCTGAATAAAACTCCGGCTAATTAGGCTCGATATCTACATGTATATGAAGTAAAGCATAATTGACTTCAATTTAAATATAGCAACTTAAATCTGAAACCAACATGCAGTTATTGACTTTTAGCATTGATCTATTAGTTAATTTAACAATGATTTACAAATTTAAAATCGATTCATTTAATTATCACGAATCGACTGATTGATTCAGCATTCAGTTGAGACCCTTTCTGAACAAAGCAACCCAAGCCGGTCAAATGCTGGGCTTTCACTTTTTCAGTTTCAATCGGATTACTGCATAAAAACGTGAAATAAATGCGTCTCTTCTCTTTGCTCGGCTGCAGTATTAAGCCAAGAGGTCCTTTGAGAATTGCGTAATCCAATTAGTTGAAGCCAAATACAGAGACGTGAATGGATTCCACATTGAACGACCCGCGTCAGTGATATTGAATAGCGAATCCAACCCCCAGGCTCCACCCCTCGCCCGTTCAATTTAATGATCATTTCATAAAGTTGCGATCCAGTTTAAAAACGTCTATTTTGTTCTTTTTCACTATCAAAACCAAGTTCAAAAATCAATTTACTGTTCGATAGCATGCCGATGACGGGAAGAACTGGATTTGAACCATGCACCTACGGATCCGTTGTCGAACAATATGCCAACACGCCACCGGCTCACCGGATGAGCAGAACCACTGCTAAACCACGAGTGTATTCATATTAATCAACTGCCTACTGAGTTGTTCGTAGGCACCTAACTTAATCATGTATTGTTATCTTCTTTTATCTTCGTGTCAACATATGAATAAGCCATTAAATTATTTAGCATCCCAAGTCTCGGTGTTTCCCCATCGTTCCTTCCCTCCATTCCTCCTTCAAGTTTTGACACAGTAAACCATCCCCTCCCAGTACATGACCTAACCAAATCTTCGTTCTATTGTTTATTATATTTGCTAATTGTCTATATGTTCCAACTCTATTTATCAAGTCTTAGTTTGTAAATAGTCAGTCTATCTCATCTTCTCCCTTCTTCTTCACAGCTACATTTTGAGTACATCCTTTTTCGAACATCTTACTACTTTCATAACGTTTATGTTCTTCAGCCGTACCGAAGCACGGTACACACTACAACAACAACAACAACAATGCGATTAGATTGCTACTGTTGTTCGTGACAACAGCGAGTACTGTGGAACCAAATCAAAACCGATCAGCAGAATGTTGGTGATCAAAAGACTAAGAGAACACTAAAGTGCTTCCAATCATTATTCTCGTGTATTTCTTCAAAGGCTTTGGTAGTAGTTCTTTCACAAACTAAAGGCCTCTGTCGTGGCGTAATTACACATTTTATTTCAATTCCAAAATTCTCATCTTCTATTATAACGTGTTCTAAACATTTGAAGCTTCCTACCTGCTTCAAATGAGCTCTCTATTGCTGTTTCGGATATCTAGCCGTTAATCATTGAGGGATTCAAATAAGGAGTGCTGTTGGACAGAATAAATATCGTTTTAAATAAAAGTTTTACTTTTTCATAATACATCATCGCAAGACTATCATCGTTAAAACTTTGATCATTGTTGATTAAGATCAATGGAAAATTAATTAAGTTAAATGAATAATAGTTTAATAGAAAACGGTGATTGAACAGATTGGTAGAAATATTGCCTAAATATTCATAATTAATATAATACTATTAGTTAGTACTACATATATATATGTACTTAAAATAAAAGTATACTACCAATAAATAACAGTTAAAATCAAGAAGCATAAAAAATTAACATCATACTTATTACCTTAAATATCAGCCAGTGGAATGATCTGATCTATATTCATGAATGTTGAGGTTTAAGGTAGTTTAGCCCAATGTATGTATAAGTAGGAGTGTTGTTAGATGATTTAAAGTTCCAATGATGTGTAGACAATTTATATATTTAAATTTCAATGTAATTTTCTTTAGCTTACTATAATTGACCTCTCTCTGTAAAGAAGTCTAGAAGATCGATTTCAGCCATGACTCTGCTATATACATGTAGGTTTTCATTGTTAATAATAAAAATAACAACAATGAGTAATAGTATAAATGACATTGCATATTTGTATACACTTCATGATATAAAACTTTGTAACATTTAAAATTAAGGCTATTTCAACAGCTTTACTATCAAAACTTATTAATTGGATTGAAACTGTGTATAATTTGTCTACTAAACACAAATTTAAATTTTCAATTTCAGAAATATTGTTACTTTTTAAATAGAAATTTCTCCACTTTTAAGATTCTTAATCAAATAGGGCCCAACTATTTCAAGTAAGCTTCAGTGACTACGCCAATCGTTTTATTATTTTAGTAACTTAACGACTGCAGTAACCTTCACAGCACAATGCACATGGAATAGGAAAACAAGAGGGATATTCCACTGCAACACAATACCAGGAGCGCAAGAGAAAAGCCAGAACCAGCGGCAGTGCGATACAGGATCTATCTCGAGAGTTGTTTAGTAAACGTTGATAGACAAAATCAGTCAATTCACCGTACACCCACTCCCGGTTATATTCTCTAATATCTCATCAGTTGATTCTGTTGCTAAAACAAGAATCAAAATTTGGATCTACGTTGAAAAATTCTTTGCATTGATTATCTTAATGAATATTTGATTTGATCTTGTTTGTCGCTTGTAAATTACTAGGTTTGCATAGGTTAATTCAACTTAATTGTAAATGTATGCTAATTTTTATTTCTTTTCGTTAACTTTACTTTTAAAAGATTTGTTTGAATCTACGACGTTTTGGTGAAATAAGGTCTATAATAACCTTAAATGCGGTATATATGGAGCTACTGCTAAGTAACTAATTGAAAAAGCAAAAGATTAGACACAGTTAGGGTTTTAGATAAAAGTCTGGAAGAAAGACTGCAGTTCCAAGTTGAAATTTATAGAATGCCTCTCTCTCTCTATCTCTTCAGTGCACTGCCAAGTGGCAGGTTCAAGGTACATATTCATACTCAAAGTCTGCTTTCTCGCTCCATAAGAGCACTCCTTAGATCAACATGTTAATCCATTCACAAAGTCTATGCCTTATCCATACCTTATGTAGCCTATAGCTTGGGAAAAATATGGCTTCTGAGGTGCATGGTTTCCCGTTGCCTTCCTCAGTTAGGTGGATTAATTACCATTTAGTCCGGGGGGAAAATAATGAATGCCTCTAGAATGCTTCTAGAGCCCATTAAAGGACTTTTTGGTTAGAGTTAGCAGCTCAAGTTTTCATAAGAGACTTAAAGAGTCCGACTGGAGTTCGAATCTCTGCGAGTCGTCTTGCAAAGCTCTCCAGATTACAAGTGACTTAGCCACCGGTACTACACATCTAACGTTTGGCAATAACTTCAAAAGTTACATCTACATGTACCACGATATCATTAGTAGTAATATACTGACTAATATACAGTATATTGTGTAATATATATATATAATATACCTAATTACCAGTCGAGAATGAGAAGGCCTAGTCATGTAGCTCACTGAGAAAGGCAGAGGAGGATGTCATGAAGAGAGTTTGGAGGGATAATATGGAGGCTAACTTTGCAAGACGTAACGCGAAAAATGGAATGCGGTGATTAAGAGAGATTTGACAAGTAGGGATTGACTGATGATAAGGTATGAGACACAGAGAAGCAGAGAAGGCCTATTCGTATCCTTATCTTAGCTAAACTGGGATGGGATGCTGATGATGATTTATATTACGAGTAATATAAGTATATTACCCTTTTTTATTTTTTATTTTTAAATTGTACTTTAAATTGTAAATCAATAGTAACAGCAGTCACCAAATAATTAGTTCTACCTCAATTAAAGCTATTTATTATCTGAAAATTTCCGGTTGCGTGAACATTAAAACTCATTCGTGGTACCGCCGTCTTTGATGATGTTAGCGGTCAGGGTTTCCAATGTCAAAATAATAAATTGTCTATATTTAGAATGCGGGACTCTGACCGGATATAGCTAGCGGATAATGATAGCGGATGATTAGAGAGAGGCGATGCTGGCATCGCTTCAATGGCCGTCGGTCAATCCTTCTATCCTTAATTAATTTCCATGACGCGGACTCGAAAAGCAGATCCGTTCAGGTGGAAAGTCTGAGAAAAACGATTCGAATATGATCTCTGTCATGAATCTATTAGTGAGGTAATTACGTTAGTAGCAGATAAACTGGAAAACAAAGCAAGAGGTCGCTGGTTTTAAACCAGATCGTATATGATGGCACATTTAATAAACCTTAAATGCAGAAATACACTTTAACCTTATATTTATATTGATATATTTATATTTATAGTTACACTAAAATTAAATAAAGATAATCTAAACCTCCAGATACTATCAAGGAGTCTCCAAGGGATTTTTAGCAGTAAATAAATGTAATTTAATAATTCAATATTTGCCGAATTCAGACTATTTAAACAAATATCAATATATAACTTAAACATAATTATAATCTAAATATCAAGATGCTATCTAATAGTGTCAAATGGATTTTAAGCAGTGAATACATGTAATTTAACAATTCTATATTTACTGAATTGAGTCTATCTAAAGTATTGATTAAAGTTTAATTTATAACTTAATACTCAATATCAATAATTATACATTAACGATATATTAAAATGGTTTGAAATATTGTAAGAGAGAGAGAGAGTAAAATAATTGTGCATAGAATGATGTCATATCTTTACTTAATGATGACTGATTGATAGATTGCTCGACTGACTGATTCATTGATTGTTTGCTTGATACTGTAAAAGAGTACAACGACAAACCTCCTCAGCGATGATTTCACTGAACACCTGGTCAACATCATCTATGAATTCATCCACTATACAGAACGCGGCGTCTGACCATGACCTTCTACCCCGCCCGGCCTCACCGTCAGGCCGCACCTCTGAGGAAGACGACAACGAATACAGAGACCTCTCGGAGATGGAAGAGGAAATGGAAGAATTCATGGAAACTGGGGAAGCCCTTCGACCTGCCGATGATATCGACTGATGAACTCTACAAGGACTTCCCTTGTCATTCTGTCCACCGGCATCAGGTCGTTGAGTGGCGATGGATGGAGAAGCCACAGTGGATGAAGCCTTCAGAGTTGAGGAAGATGAGGCGGAAGAGGAAGAAGGCCCATGAATAGATTTAGCGTGGAAGTGGTCCAAGGGCTGGGACCCTGGATGAGTTCCATCTCTCAGTGGTGGGGACTGTCGCAGAGGAACTGAGCTGCTGGTGGAACCGGAAGCGATATCGGAGGGTATATGGTTCGCCCTGGCATAGCAAACGTAAAATATTTGATACGTTTAGAAATTATAATATAAATAATTTAGATACCTTCAAAGATACATTTACTAATTAGACTCTGTTAAAAAATTATAATTATATTTTAAAATGTGCGCTTTCGCCACTAGTTATCAGGGCGTGCCAAAACTAAAGCCGATGTCAGTTTAATCTCTCGAAAGCGGTATCAGTGTCTGGAAAGCCCAAGACTTAAACCTACACACACAGACTAGAGGGGCCAGAAAACCTTACCGACATCGTCGCTGACTCCAGCCATTTATACACTTAATCTACGCTGATGCTGATAATTGTAAATATGAATGAATTTAAATCATTAAAATGTGGCTAAATACGCCAATATCACTCACAGGTTTAAAATGCTAAGAAATATATTTCTTAGGATCAATGCAATATTGATGCATGACCTCTCCCTCTATCTAGTGTTTTACACAGCGGCAGGTCCTAGTTACATATGTTTACTGACATGCTGCTTTCAAGCCCTTAAGGAACACTCCATCAATTAACGAATTAATTCCTTCACAAAAGACTATGGCTTATCCACACCTTAATTTAACCTACAGATTGGATATAATATGGCATCTGACTTGGTTTCTCGTTGCATTTCTCAGCACTTTCCAGTTGCCTCTTGCGACACGTGCAGTGTCTCTCTTAGTGCACTGCCTACTGGCAGGTCCATGGTACATAACGCCTCCACTCTTCTCTGTCTTCCGCCTTCCTCTTCATTTCCACATATGAGTGCGTCTTTAAATCATCTAACATACCTAATCTCGGCCTGCCCCTGCCTCTTTTTCCTTCCATTCTACCTTCTATGACCTCTTTTAATAGACCTTCCCCCCCTTAGAATGTGTCCTATCCATCTCTTCTTCCTATTTCTTAATATATTTATCAACTGTCTACCTGAGTCAAGTCTTTTTTATATTAATCTTCATGCCATATCTCAAAGCCGTATCATTCAGCCTATCCATTATCTTTTGCAATCCAATCTCGCTGCCCGCTACCATTCCTTGGCCATCTGCAAATCGTACATCTTGTAACAAATTCCCTCCTACTTTTATTCCTTCTTCCAAGTCTTCCATGGCTTCATCTATCATTGCCTTAGCGTAAATGTTAAACAGCAGCGGCGAAATGCTACAACCTTGTCTTACTCCACGTCCTATTTCACCTTCTTCTGAGTATTCTTGTTAGATTTTGATTACTGCTTTTTGATTTATTTAAAAGTTCAAAATTAGTCTTCTATCTCTCCAGTCAATTCCTATTCTTTTTAAGATATTCATCATCGTTATTCAATCCTGTCAAAGGCCTTCTCGAAATCTACAAAGCATACAAAAACGTCATTTCCATATTCTAGGCTTCTTTCGCAAAGAACCAGCATTACCCCTATTGCTTCTCTTGTGCCACATCCTTTCCTAAAACCAATTGTGTCTTGCTCAACGTGCAGTGTATGATTAGTTTATTCTTCAATGTAGCATACACAACTCGAGAAGGCATGACCTTTCAGAAATAATAAATATTATAACAGTAAACCTGCTATAGTTGTTTTAAATACTACCTTATTAGGAAATACTATACATAGAAACAGAAGTTTAATTACAAGCAAATATCGATAAAAGGTATGAACCATGATATTTATTAAACGGAAATAAATTGATAACAAAGATAAGCAATAAGAGATGCTCTGAGAAAAAATAATATACATAGGCAGATGTAAATTATTTTGACTTGGACTGACTGGATTTTGGCTCGCACCGCTTTTAATCACCCATATTCCGCTCATCTGTTTTGATTTGGTTTCATAGTGTTCGATGAATGGAGGCGTCATATACCATGGGCCTAACAGTAGGCAGTGCACTAAGAGAGGGGGAGAGAGTGCTCGATGTTGACATGGACAACAGTAGCATTCTAATCGTATTGTTGTTGTTGTTGTTGCTCCTATTACTTTCACCATTAATGACTTGCACTAACATATTGTCAACGATATGCGTACTTTAAGGATTTTTATTGACAATGACGATATACATGTAGATTGGGTAATGGAATTGTTAAAAGTATTTAATTTTTACATTTCCGACGTTGTTGTTGCAATTCTACATAAATTGTAAACTTTTGTATTTCTAAATGTTTATTTTCACTCCTAACCCTTACAGCTTGAAACCATATTTTTATTTGTTGTGTACTCAATTTGATGTATTCTGTTATTTATTATTGAATATTTTGTTTGCATAATAATTGAGAATAAAAATAAATTAAATAAAAAGTCACAAAACCTCCGTATAGCAAACTCACGGACCTTTAGGAAGTAATCTATCTAGCAAGTCTTGTCTTTAAACTGGGCGTGCTGAGTGACAATAAGTAAGACACAAAAACGAGAAAGATAAATAAAGAAGTTGATTAGCGAGACACTGAGACGACATGGTATTATTGAATCTTTCCTAGGAGCACTTTATCAAATTGAACTAAATACTACAAACTGCAGTTCTATATATCAAACGATTAATTCAATATCTAATCGGCAGAGAGTTTTTATATAAATTTTTAGGTTGGATTCCAGGGTTTTCGTTTTTAGATCTCTGCAGTAGCTTTCTAGCAATTCTTTATACTGATACATCGACCTCTTTCCAGTTACCATGACATGAGCGAGGTAAATGGTATTTTCACTGCTGGAAGGAATTTTGGCTGGCGTCTCGTGTAAGGAAAGTGTGATCGTAAAGTATCTTCAAAATCTGTTAAATTTGAAATAGAAATCGAGGTATTATATCGTTTAATTGAAGAGTGTATATATAATAGCGAAAATTTGTATAAAAATGTGTTTAAAAAACTATAAATGTTTAGTAATAGATGACTAACGCTAACGCGAAGTCAGATATGTTAACCTAAAAAATCTTAAAGCTTCGAAGTAATGCAATAATTTATGTACTCTAAAGATTCTTTGTTTCTTTGTTCTATTACAAGGAAACTGTAAAAAATAAAGAGCGCAGTTGGCATAACGAAATTGTAAAATGTTGAGAAATTAAATGTACGAAAATATAGTCTTCCTATTCTGCCTTAGAAAGAGAAATAAATGATACATTTGGTCAATATAATATCCAAGTATAAAGAAGCAACTGATAACAAGGGAAAGAAAAACAAGACGACAGCTGAGTAATGCAAGAGACGCGTGATGGGCATTGTAATATACTGTATACAATGTAAAAAAAGTTAAGAGAGTTTCGCTAAACCTCAGCGCTATCGTATAACGGAAAAACTAAGAATGCTAGAGAGACCAATAATATATAGAAATTTAATATTCTTGGTGTCATCTGGGATGAGTATAGTCGACGCTATATCAGACAATGGTATCGCTGCACTATCTAATAATAGCATCCTTGCATAATTTGACGATGGTTAGGTTATATCATTGACCAAAAGCGCAGTGGTACCTTTTGACAAAGTTGTCGATGTATCATCTTTACAATATCATATTTTCATCATTTAATGACGTTGTAGCATTGTTGCAACAGAATCACAGTAAAATATGGAAATGCATTTCTACCGTTGACAAAGCTATCGTGGGCGTTTTCCCATATGCAAAATGAACTGAAATTGATGCATTTAAAAAAATGTCTCCCTGGTGGAGTATAGAATCCCGATATCCATTATACTGGTTTTGGACACCTTCCACTACAGCACTGAGGATTTACCTTGCCTTACTACAGGAATATATCTTATATTAATTATCGCCTGATAAGAAAATTATCATAAATATTAGCATATTCTTAATCATATGTTTTAAGCATTCTTACTCTAAAGCACATGAAAATTAAATTTTTCTTTCGTTATTTTATACCGTTGATAGGGAGTATATCAGTCATTAAAAAAATAAATATCCTAAAGTCTGAAACAAGACATTTCGCATAATATCATTAAATAGTTATAGTAAAATCTTGCAATGGCGTGCAAGGGTCACTTAAGCTAGAGTTTAATTATTGTTTCAAGTTTCTAAATCATATCAGTAACGCGCAAGTAATGATCATATTTCGCATATCATTTATTTTTGATTCGAAAATAACAAGTTTATTATGCCACTTATCACTCAGTTGGTGCCCTATCGATATTTTATTTGCTACTGAATAATAGAGAGCTCTTTATTTAAAAACGATGCGAGAAAGACTAGTGCTTGATGTCATCGTGTAATAAAATTGCTCTGCAATTACTTTATATCTAAAAAACCTTTCTGCACTAGCTGGTATCGAACAGTTGACTCGTCGGCCTTCGGCTTTTTATGTCATCGAATGTCCACGAGAATGAATGTATATCAAATTCTTGTTGTGTAGGAAATTTCTCTCTCTCTCTCTGCTTCCATTCATTCATTCAACCACGCATCCATCTGCTTTTATGAATCTGAACAACGTGACAGTTCATCATTTCGTGAATTACATAAGTTCACATGATAACTAGACCGAAAATAAGTGTAAAAAATAAATTCAATAAAAAATATATTGGAATAAAACAATCGGAACGTCTTTTCATTATTTTCTTTCCTCTTCCATCCATCCATATGTCTTCTTTCTTTACTATGTCATCCGAATGGTCCATCATTTCGTGTAGTTTGAGCCTGCCAGACAAGATGATATAGTCATCGCATCAGGGACCTAGGGTTTAACGAGCATCATATATTAATTCAGCGCTCATCAGCCGGTAATGCTTCAATAGACCAGCAACTGAAGATGATCCAAGGCTGAAAGTCTTCAAAATGAAATTTAGGGGAGAGGAATTGATCACCGATCTATTTATCACAAAACTTTTCAGTAGTAAACTTTTTATTTCTATAGAGAAATATTATTTTTTAAACAAAATTTAAAATATTTGTGATTGCAAATTTTTTTAATCACCCCCACCCCCACCACCCCTCGTCCCGCCGGCCCCGGGCAACGCTGAGAATAGTTTAAGACAACCTGTCTCTGACTTAAGTCCCACTGATTCCAGTGTGACGTCCAGGCTTAGCCGATGTTTTCGTCTAGAACGACAGAGAAGAAGGGACAGGGATAATGAGAGGGGTGAAGAGACGGTTTAGCACCAGATACATTTTGACCCCACCCCCTAAATGTTAATATTTTATACAAAATGTCGTGATAAAAATATTTGCAATTGAGATAAATACTGTAGTGTACATTCAGAGATTTATAAAAATCAAATTTAAAATTCAATTTTTTTGACAGTAGATATAATGAAGTATGTGTCAAAAGTTAAGAGTAATATCATATAATAAATCTCATTATAAATTATGTGCCAACATTCAAATTGATAATACTAATTATACTATAATTATACTATAAGTTACTAAAATTATTATAAAATAATTATATTATAATTATAGTAATACACTAATTATACTTATTATTTATTACAGTTGCAAATTTCCATAATAATTAGTAAAATAAAGACACCCAAGCTTAGCTCAAGTGCCATAATCCTTCTCACCTTTTTTTATCTCTTAATCCCATATCAACCTTCACGTAAGTTTCGTTCCTCTGGTGCTAACCTGCTCAAAACTCCAAATATTCTCATCGAATTAGGTAGAGGCTAATTTTCTTTATCAGCTGCTCCTCCTGTCTGGAACTCCATGCCTTCGATCATGCTCTTCTAGTTCCACTTTCTGTAATATGCTGAAAACACTTCTCTTCCCACCATAGATTGATATTGTCTTGCCCGACTGTCACATCCCTGTATGAGGAACTGGGCGCTTTTTATATTATTGTTATTATTATAACTACTGATATTATTATTGTTATTGTCATTGTTATTTTGTTATAATAATAATAATAATAATTATTATTATTATTATTATTATTACTAATTAATTACGTAAAAATCAATAAAATATTTATTTCAAAATATAAACTATAATATGTAATAGGGGCCTACACGATAATAACATTTAAATAAACAAATCCTGTTTTTGCTTCATCGGTATTTAATTTGGAAGACTTCCAGCCCGGTCGCTATTCGACGTATTGTTTTGTTTTAATAGTTTAAAATTAAATCTCGATACTTTAGCACGCCTGGAGTAATTAATAACATTAATAAATTGAAATAACTTCTTCTTCATCAATGCAAGACTGAAACCAGTTCCTAACACTAACGTTCTAAAACCTACAGTCAGTTAAATGGTGAACTTAAGAACATTTTGAAGCCACTTTTAATACCTTCATATATTGGATTTGATTTTCATTTTGTAATATTATTACTTAATTAAAACTTAACTAAACAGAAGCAAGAAGATTTACATTTTTGTGATATATTAGGCCTTACGCTATAATTGTAACTCTACACAAATATATCATTGAACTTTTTTTGTTATTAGGGTTTAAGTTTTTAGCAAAATGTTTATATACAATCGTCATATTTCATGTTAATTTAAATTTCTTTCCGCCTGCTATTCGCGAATTGGTGACCATGGATTCTCAGTCTTAAACCGGCCCGCGAATCAGTAATAAAAAGCACTGCTGATAACAGTATTGTTGATAATAGCATTTCTTACAAAAACAGTGCAGATAACAGCATAGTTGATAATAGCATTGCTGTTAATAGCAAGGTTTATAATAGCATTGCTGTTAATAGCATGGTTGATAATAACATTGCTGTTAATAGCACTGCTATGTGCAAGTAGAACACTGTCAGCCTTTATTACGTCAAGAAAGTGTAAATTGTAACGAATAAGTTGTAATAATTTCAACACAAGAGAGTTCATGAAGCGATTCAGCATCTACTTGTCGGAATATTTACAAAGTTATCTCTCAATTCATTTCCTACTTTGGTATAACAGCTGGTAATTAATTTGAGTTCTCGAAATAGGGTGTAAAGGCAGTAACAATATGTAGTTTTAAACCTTAAACATGCCACTTATCCTTTAGTTTAATAGAGACTTCGGAAACAAAATCGTTATTAAATTCACGGAACATATGCTTTCTATAAAAAAATTAGTAGCATACCGGAGAACTCAGCTTCGTAAAGCGTAGATTTCACCTTTTATCTTCTCACAAAAGCCATAAAGTCGTCGACATTAACATGGACTAAGTCAGAAAAAAGTAATAACAACGGTTAGTTAAAAAGCACTTTTAGTCAGCGTTCGTACCAGATTATTACCTAATCATTTACAAGTTCTAAACACTTGGAATGTTGGTTCCAAATAAGGATGAAAATGTTTGTCTTAGACCCAAGTTTTGACAGGGCTCTATATAGCTATCAACTATTTGGAAATTTGATGCTTTACAATCATGATCTTAAACTGCTGCACTCATAGTGAACGAGAATTGAGAGTTTTAGACGTGAGTTGAGCTTTGAGTGGTAGACATTACATGACAATGTAACGTTGATCAGTTAGATAAAGTCAAACAAACGAATAGAGAGTGCTCCGTGTAAAGTGTCCCTGTTCACTATTCAAGTACGTTTAGTACAATAGTGTACTGTGTACTTGTTCATTTGTTTAGTACGTGTAGACAAAATTGTACCGTTGGCGTGTGCCAACAAGTGAAGCGCAGAAATGTATTTGCAGATTTTTGCTAAAACTAGCCATTTACTGTCAGTTTTGCCATCAAACTTATCTGTTCAGATAAAGATTATAGTACAGGAGTGTACTAGCAAATGCAAACTGGAATAGAAGTGGGAACAGGTTCAGCGTCGTACGGAACAAATTTTCCGACGTCTGTATAGTGTATTCATATACCAGCTCTGCTATATACCAACAATGCGGCATACCTTGCTAGGGGCCATGAAATTAAGTTATACCAACAATGCGGCATACCTTGTTAGGGGCCGTAAAATTAAATAAGTTATGGTCATAATTTATTTTGATGAATTTTAAAATAATTCTTAAGTGTTTTCCAATTGATATATAAGTTGATATATAAGGAGGGTAGACCTACACCGATATATAAAATTTAGAGCTTTTAAGCATATATGGTAAGTTTTGGTGGTTTCTATTATATAAAGACCTTATAAAGCTTAACAAAAGTAACTAATATCTTAAAAAAATAACGATATAAACTTGCATGTATGTTTTCCATCCTCGTACGCTACGTATCGTCGCTACACACATACACAAACAACACACACACATAAACGCACATCTCACTCTTCCGATCTCTATAAATTATTTCTCTCTCACAAACAGTCTCTCTCTCTCTCTCTCTCTCTCTCTCTCTTGTTGTCGCTTTCTTTTTTCGTACACTTTCTTCCTCACACTCTTTCCTAGCTCTTTCAAGCCTGCACCTGCTTGCTCTCTGTCACCATCTCCGCCATATGATAGACTTTTATTCATCTCTCTCTCTCATGCGGCTCTTTTAGTTTTTGACCAATAATCTACGGACAATATATAATCATCCACCTCCTCCACCCCTTCCACCTCAACCACCCAACCTGTCCCTCTCTACGCCATCCACTCTCCACCCCACGAGCAGTAACTCAATAAACTGAAGCTGCTGTGGTCACTGTGGTGTGGACACATGTTGCCCGAACCAGCATCCACTGCAGAGAGACTGATAGAGGCTCAAGTCTCATCTACGTGCATCACAACTGTTACATGCTGTACTATGACAGTCATTGTGTCATTACAGTGCATCACAACCGTTGTATGCTATATTATGCCAAACATGACAGTCGTTGTGTCATTAAAGTATGCAATGTAACAGTTGCACGTTGTACAATGGAATAATTGTCACAATGTCATTAATGTGCAATAAAACTGTTGCACAGTCATTAGTCATACTAAACAGATGCATACTCAACTGTTGCCAAGTCATCAGTCTTGAACATTGGTTGTTGCATGCTAAACTATAGTCATTAAAATATGACAGTCATCGTATCATTAAAATAAGCAACGCAACTGTTGCAGGTTGTACTGTGAAATAGCTGTCACGGTGTCATTAATGTGCAACACAGCTGTTGCAGGGTATGTTACGGTTCGACATAAAGTGGTACAGTTTAACCGTTGTATGATATGCTATAATCTAACAACAAGTTATGCAGTCATATTGACACCAATATGCAGGCCATACTGAAGTATGACGATAATATCAGAAGCAATGTCATTAAATTGGCAAATTGGCTGTTGCATACTAAACTATTGTTTGATGGCAACAACAGTAGGAGTTAAGAATGTTTTGCTCATCGAATGGCTGCAGGAAATGAAATGCGACAGGAAAGAGCCCGCAAGAATATTTGTATGATTACAGAACTATTCTGATTGAGTAGAATACCAGACAAACCTGCTTTTTGCTTGTCTTAGTTCTATAATTTCCAAGTGCGCAGACGATTTTGCCAACAGTTATGTTTGCATGAAGCAATTTTCTGTAACATGTCATTAAACCGTCAGCAATTTTTTAAATTCCCACCAATTGGAGAGAATATTACCAAAACTTCATCTGCACGGACTATATTTATGTATAAATTTCACGCCGTTTTTACTTGGATCTATTAAAATAGAAATTAAAGTGTAGTGGAACAACAATTTAAAACTGTAGACAGAGATAAATTAATCAATTCAGTCCGATATGTAGACAGACATCCGTGTTGTGGCCTGGCTACTACAGAATAAAACAAGTAAACAGTCTGAATCGTAAAGGAAGATTGTGCATGAACTGAGGTAAAGCATTGGTAACCACCTCAAAATTCATATTTAACCAAGATATAATTCCAAATTCTTTTCATATTTTCGTTAGTGTTCTTGGAACATTATTTAAGAGGTAAACATCCGAACTCAAACACGCTCATACTCGACAGAACATCAAGTTCCCATAAATAATATCAAATCCTTCCTGACGCCAATAAAGAATTTAGCTTGAGAAACCCTAATACAACACGGGGATATGCTACAATATGTTTGGTATAGATTTGACCCTTGATGAAAACAGCATGTTGGTCAATAGAATGCTCTTTAATGAGCGTGAAAGCAGTCTGTAAGAATTAGTTCTTTAAACCTGTAAAACCCCACGGAATATATACGACTGAAATATTTCTATATACAAAGACGCCAAAAGTTGACAAATTATTAGAATGACTTGAACACACTGGTAACAACGAAATCAGAAAATGACAGAAATTGCACATCCATAAATTACTTATAGTGACTTCATGGCATGATCGTTGAGCTAACCGGACAGATTTGTATGGCTTCAGTATCCGCTCAATTGAGCATCAAGCAACAATTGGTTTATCTCGAGCTGTACTGCCGCTTCGTCTCTATCATCTCATTGATTTTCCCTGGTCACGCCACATCCAGCTGTCACACAACAATCCTAACCCTACTAATCGGATAACACAAACTGCATCCGCTCCTCTTCTTAAATTTATATTCACTGGCTGATCTAAGTACGTGAAACGAGTTCTTAGCAAACTCCAACTCCAACTCAATTGAGTTCAGTTTTCGTTGTCGGTCGATATTAATATATTTCTCCACGTAACCTTCGTTTATACAGTCATGGGGTTTGATTAAACCATTTCTATAAAAAACAATTCCCTCAAGTTATCCGATAATCAGTAGCAGTGCCTCAAGAATTTATATATTTATTTGTGATTTAGTTTCTATTAATTGGATTGCATTAATTTACAACACGACTTAGAGACATCTTTGATCTGTGTAATATATATATATATATATATATATATATATATATATATATATATATATATATATATATATATATATATTACACAAATTTGAGGGAATTGTTTTTTATAGAAATGGTTTAATCAAACCCCATGACTGTATAAACGAAGGTTACGTGGAGAAATATATTAATATCGACATGTATGTATATATATATATACATACATACATGATATGTATATATCTATACATACATACATATATACATATACATGCATATTGACAACTTGTTTGCTAGCGGATCAGTAGATGCAGGGTTAAAATTCAGTGTTCATCCATCACTGATCAGATATCGAACAGGAAACCAGCTTAGCTATAGCCTCTTTATCTTTTTATTTAAATCTAAGTAACTAATATTAATATTAGTCTTCCAAAATCTACTTTTCTAAATTCATTATTTGTTTATTAAGTATGAAGTACTCCTTCAATGATAATCATGTCGGCTAAATTTTAATAGCAAACAATACCATAATGGAACATTAGTTTCACACTATGGTTCGTCGACATTGTACGTAGCAAGATTTTCGCTGCACTGCTATCCAAATATCATCAATGCTACAGTAAATTGCAATGAAAACTACTAAATGTATATATCAGCCATATTTGAAATCACATGAGAAATTCCGCAGTACTGTAATTTACAGCTTTAATATGACAATCTGCTTGCCGACAGATGACCTTTTAAATAGACGCCTGCGATTAAAATCATCGAATTTAATAACTCATAATATATTCGTCACTTTTGACAAATCTACAACGAAGAAAACAAAACCATTCAGCCTGCTTTCCGTTTGGCGTCACCAATCAAACCCCTTCTCACGCCGTTCGGTATTGCGCAATAATTGAGTAAATCAACAAGACATTCAAGAACCTTCTACAGCTCGTCCAACTGGTTTAATCAAAACTCATTCGCACTAAGGTTCCATCAACTAACAATTAAATCTAACGAAGCATGAAATAAAAATCAATCAAATCAAGCATTGGCGTAACCACCGGGGGGGGACACGCCCCCTCCCAGAATTTAGACTGGGGGGACATGCATGCAAATGTCTCCCCCAGAATTTAGCCTCAAATATATATACTTTATGTAAGAAATTTTGCGTATTTTCGATGTCGCTCAATAACTGTATGTGAAAGTA
This sequence comes from Enchytraeus crypticus, assembly GCA_905160935.1. Lineage (NCBI taxonomy): Eukaryota > Metazoa > Annelida > Clitellata > Enchytraeida > Enchytraeidae > Enchytraeus > Enchytraeus crypticus. Next base: position 776,329 of record CAJHZI010000767.1, read on the forward strand.
TTACTAGCATTTATAGAGCCGTGCTGTAGATCGAGTGGTAAGCTGATACGCTTCCATGATATTAATTAATGACATAGCTGTAGTTGTACTGTGTATGCTCGGCCATAGACTCCTATATACTGTCATATACTTTAGCAGTATATACTATATAGGAGACTATAGGGCGACCGATTTTAAATACGTGTGACGAAATAAGGGAGAGTGCCAAGTGCCATCTAGCTGAGCTAAGCGGGATGAAACTATATTGGCCTATCTAGAGTTTGCGGCTGCATAGGCCTATTGTATCTTCAGAGTTCAACTTATCACCCATCGGTAGATGCTCTGAAAAATGTGCATAAAAGTTTAGCTTATGGAGTTTGTTACAATATAAATTCATAGACAGTAAACCAAGTTCTGCATAATTCCATCATGGAGAAACTTCTGTTAAAGACCAAGAAGCCGCGTCTGGTAAGAATTAATATATTACTAATTTTGATTTTGAATTCTGAAAGATATACACGAAAAATTTCACAGTATCGTTCAGAGTTTGTTAGAAAATCTCGAGGAATTTACGCACAGCGCTGCTTCCACCGTGCAGGGTAAGGCCAGTGGATCGATTTTTGAAAGTTAAAAGCTGATAAAGCTAATGTTAACGTCAGTTTCTTCACTCTAAAATGATGTCAGTGACGGGCTAGCCCAGGATTGGAACCTCTCACATACTGATAAGCGGTCGAGTACCATACCGACATCGCCACTGGCTCCAGCCAGTAATTGTACTGTGTATGGTAGTGAAACTAAGTCCCCCCCCTTATCCACTGCTCTTACATACATATTTACACCTAGAAAGTGCCATAAAAACAATGAAAATATAGTTTAAATTTTTTTATCGGCGGACCTAAGGGGGGGCAGGCTCCCTCCCCCCGTGGATACGCCAATGATTGTGTCCCCCCAGATTTTCGGTCGTGGTTGCGCCTATGAAATCAAGCGAACGATCAAATCGAACCAGAAATAGATTAGGAGTCGTCTTGATTACAGAGCCAGAGGTCAGCGAAACGATATAAAGGTTGTGCCGTCATTGATAATTCTCTGGACAATGAAACTGGCTCTAAATTTGTTATCAGACTTCCAAATCAAACTTAGAATTAAAAGACAATTACAGACAATTTAAAGTTATTTTAAATGCATTCATAGGCCTAGCTGCCGTAGAAGCCCGTGCTTAAATTAGCTCTTCTTAATAATACTTACTAATACTTAATAAGCTCTACATAAATTCCATCTACAACTAGGCCTACAATACCTACGATAGTCGCTCTATCATAACAAAGAGCGCAAGCTTCAGGTAGCTCTCTGCAGACTTTTTGAAATTCCTCGAATTGACGTCGCCGAGTTTAATGGAGCTTCTAGAAGCGTCTCAACGTTTTACTTGCCTAAGTGGAAGATAATCATAGAATTTAAGAAGGCCGGCAAATTACAGTTATTCTGCAGACACTCTAAGAGCATCCTTTCGATTGGGTGACAGACTGAGGTAATTGAGGAAGGGGGAAGCTGATAGGGCAGATAGACCGAAGCTGCTGATAGGGCAGATAGACCGAAGCGCTGGGGGCAAATGGCACAGCCGATAGATGCGCGTTCACATCGTTGACTCACCGGTATCACACTGAATAAAGAAACGGACTTTAAATTGAACTTCAGAATAATGATTAAATAGGATTACATGGTTGATCCTCAAAGAGGTACGAAGGACACTAGTCTCCCCTGGTAAATCCAGATTGATATTTCCTGCGAACTTCTAAAACTGCTAAAGGCTATGGCAGCCTTTACATTAGATGCCATTTAGTTTAATGCTAATTAGTTATAGGCCTACCTATAACTAAAATAATGTGCCATGCAGTGTAGTATGCTGTTCTATGAAGCCAATGGGCTTATAGCACTTTACTTTTCAAATGATGCTGCAGGCTTTATATTTGGTACGTATAGTTTTAATATGCATGTACAAGGGATAGGCATATAGAATTATTTTAGGAATTGGATGACGTGATATATTTGACAACCTTTTCTTACGCAAATTTATCTCAGGCAACGAAGCACATACAACGAATCATAAACAACGAAACACATACAACGAAGCTAAGACAACGAAGCTAAGACAACGAAACACAGACAACGAAGCATAGACAACGAAGCACAGACAACGAAGCACAAACAACGAAGCACAGACAACTAAACACAGACAGCGAAGCACAGTTAAAGAAGCACAATGCTGCAGCACAAGTTTGAGTCATAGCAGAACGAGAATGAACTAAAAAAACTGAGATGAAAATGATGAGAATGATCAAGATGAGAATAATCAGCAGATTTGAAACCTTTTCCTCTACGCTGGTGCTGCATATCCACGAAGTCTTGAAGAGAAGCATTTCGGGCTTTTGACCTTGATGTTAAACCCACATCGTTAAGCATTGTGCTTAAGTTTGTTAACATATTAATAACATATCACTATATTGTCATGAATATATACCACATGATATCTGCAAGGTTGAATAAATACGTACATGTAAGCCATGACTTGGCAATGTTTCACTTTTACACTCAATGGCCAGTAAACTAAACATAACATTGGTTGAACATCTGCATTTAGGCTTAACAAAATTTGCACTTTTATTTGTTATCGTTTTGCAAATTACATGTAAACAAATGCATACTATAATTATCTTTAAAGGTTTTTCAAGCTGTTTTCAAGCAAGGTGTAGAACATTTCACAGCATGTAATTGCTTGAGTAGAGCGTAAATCGTTAAATATTAATACGAGAGCAAGATTTCTACATTGATAGTCACACAAATTGCGAATTACAATGAGAGGCCTCCAGAAATAATTAATACAATGCTCACGAAAGAGAACGCAAAACAGTTTGAAAACAATAAGGCAGAAGAAAAGATAAAACCGGCCCGAAGATTCGTTATGTCGGGAAGAACATAGTTTGATTATCGGTGACATGAATAATCGATGCGGGGACCCAAGAAGTCGAAAAAACAAGAACAAGATCGAGAACAGGAACAAGAAGAACAACTAGATGAAGCAGATAAACAGCGCTACGGATAAAGGAACTAAGCATTCAACGACACATACAGTACAGAGTCAACCTTAAACCTCTCTAGGCGCCCTAGCTTTTATGCATTAGAGAGCTTGTAGTAAATGGTAAATATGGAACGATTTTCACAAGTTTTTCGGGTCCTCATCTGACGAGAAAGTAAAACCTTGCCGAATGTCAATGACCAGCGCAAAAAATTGCACAGGAAGTTTTTGACATCAATAAGTAGCACTCAATAAAAAGTAGCCTATATATTTAGGCCAATATTTCTTATACAATATACTGTATATAAATAAATAAATAAATAAATATATGTATATATATATATATATATATATATATAATTTTTTTCCTTCTTTGAAATAAATCTCCGAATAAAATATGTCAGCGTTAGCAATGCTATTAACATTGCTATCAGAAGTGGTTATTAACCTAGCTACTAAAAGTGTTATTAACCTTGTTACTAGGAGTGTTATTAGCCGTGCTAGTAGAAGTGCTATTAATCGTGCTACTAGAAGTGCTATTACCCTTGCTACTGGACCCACTATTAACCGTGATACTAGAAGTGCTATTAACCTCGCTACTACAAGTGTTATTAGCCGTGCTACTAGAAGTGCTATTACATAAAAGGAAGTGTCAGTATAATTGCTTCTTCTTAAATGCCAAAGGAATTTAATAGCAAGAATTTAAATAGAGCCTATCTGTTGTCTCATTGATTATGATTTATTCGAAATTAAAAAGCGCTTCACTTATGAGACTCAGGTGAAATAAGGAAATTCAGTTAATCCGGAATTTTGCTCTCTATTCAGCTCCACAGTCCAAAGAGGGATTTAAATAGCAGTGTTTCCGACACACGCGAATATTTCCAACTATCCGGCTACAAACTCCAGCTTCCAGTAATTCCTTCTTTTGTCCGGCATGGCATGACATTCCATGAAGCTTTCCGCATCAAGAAATTGTTACTGGCTGCTTTCTCGTCCTAATACTGGTGTGTGTTCCAGTTCGCTTCCTAATGAGAAGTTACTTATTCTACAATCTATATTATTTTAATGCCGAACTTGAGAGTAAGTCTCTGTTGAATTGAATTTCTCAATAGCGCAGTGGTTAGAGGTGGCATGTTACGTCATGAAGTTTTAAATGACTGATCCTGAGGTGAACTGAATAAGCGTGGCTGCGTGGGTTCGATTCTCGGCCTCGCTGATCTGAGAGTAAATTCTAGGACACTAAGAGAACTGGTTAGACGAAAAGTGGAATAGACTGCCTAACGGGTTTAACATGTGAGATTAAATGTGAGAAATATAAAGTGTTGATCATTTCCCTATAATGAGTGTTATATTAAATAACATAGTTATTAGCGTAACTATTAAGTTACAAATTAGCCGTTTACTAGAACATTCGAGAGAAGCTATTACTCAAGATTAACAAAACCAATATCATTCATCGTCAATTCCTCATCCGAAAACGATATTACACTTATCAAAGTAAGACTATATTAAGTTCCTATCAGTTGTTATAAGTTGCTATCATAATGGTAAATGATCTACAATATTGTGTGTCTGGGTTTCGCTACATCTACTTTGCTATTGGTACTACTTTCTACTTCTCTCTCTCTCTCTCTCTCTCTCTCTCTCTCTTTCTATATATATATATATATATATATATATATATATATATATATATATATATATATATATATATATATATATATATATATATATATATATATATCTGCTGCCTCCCTCTCTCCTTTTTTTGTCTTGTTATATCTCGATCTCTATTTCACTTAATCAAACAAAATTGTGATTACGATAATGTGCTCTGGACCTGAAATTAGTTGAAAGGCTAGACGTATGGATAAAGATGATAGACATCCGAGAATAATGACGTAAGAACGTGACGTTGAGATGTACAGCAGCCGTTATTATCCAATCTGTCTTCATCCATTCTTGCCCATGTAATAATCTCTCAATCCAGCCTCTGTACCTTATCAGCTTCCTTTATGTCATCAATTCAATAAGTCTGCTTTATCGTCTCGTTATCTCTGCATCATCATTTCGTTTATCCGAATCATAAATTCGTTTTGCAGTTTCATCAATTTACTTTCACTTCCATTTTCTACTTGGACTTTTCTTTTCTCTACGGTATCAACTATAGCTTTCACCATTTAATGCTTTTGCTCATCCGTTAGAATTGGTTCCATAATGCTCAATGTTGTCATGGACAACTGTAGCACTCTCATTATGTTGTTATGTTTACAAAGTGGCTTTCCCTTCTTCATTATTTCGTATTCTATGAAGGTCACTATATAAAATATTATTTGTAACAATTTATCACTTCGCTTCAATGAAAATGTAGAACATATATCTATTTCATATCTCTCTTAGTGTACTGCCTACTGGCAGGTCCATGATATATAATGTCTCCACTCTTTTCTGTCTGCCACTTTCCTCTTCATGTCCACATATGAGTGGATCTTTAAATCATCTAATATACCTAATCTCGGCCTGCCTCTGCCTCTATTTCCTTCCATTCTGTCTTCTAAGATCTCTTTTAGTCGACTTTCCCTCTATTTTACATTTGCATAGCAAATCAGAGCCGTTTATTCGTTCGTTCATTTGACATAAAACTATTTATTATTTATTCTGACGGTAGCTCGAATTGGTCAAATCGTCTCGAAGAAGCCCTCTACTTCTGAACCGTAACCTTAAATACATAGAGAGTGATATCATTTTATCAAGTCCCTCCAAACTAAAGCTCAAGAAGTACGACCAACAGATTAAACTCTTTATCGTTGATTTTTTTTATCTTGGAACGGTGTCTTTGGACACTGGATTTTCACCGTTTTAGATCCTTCTCTGCTCACCGGCTTAACTTTGCTGACAGTAGAACTCTAATAGCTATTGTTGATTTGTTCAGTAATCATTTCTCGAAACCGATATCAGTAACGGGAGATCCCATAATTTGAACCCATACATGCTGATAGTCAGTCGGATATCTTACAGACATAGCCACTGTATCTAGCCAGTGGCGATGTCGGTAATATAATTTATTACATATACTTTTCTGACAGGTAATTATTTTAAATCTTTTGAAACTTTAGTTTAGTAATAAATTTTCTTAGTTAATATCCAGCTGTTCTGCGTTTTAACGACAGCCTGTTGAGAAAGTTCAACGCAAAGAGATCGCGGAAGGGCGACAAATCGTGAAAGTACTCATTTCTACATGCATAGATGAAAAAAAGTTTTTACCAAAAATAAACAACCTTAAAAAACGCGTTTTTTCAAAACAATAAAAAACGTAGAGAAACGTTGAAAAAAACGTTAGTAGCGTACACGCAGCTTGCATATATATATTACCATGCCTTCATTCCATAACACTAAAAAAATTTATTACGACTAGACTTGATCTAAAGTTCTAAAGTATGTCCATAGACTCCATACAAATATAAACAAATACTTTCAGGTCACACAGCCACACACTGTCAGTTATTCATAATTATCAATACAAGAAAATTTAAAGCCGTAAAAAATTAAGAATAGACAATATCTTAAAAATTAGAACACCTGCCTAACTAGAAAAATAAAAAATGTAATGAATTACCTTTTATATAGTGATGCTTATGGCACGAAATTAACGGCAGTTTCTCAATATTTATGTGCAGTCCACGTCAAACCATGGTTTACGTTTTTTTACGTTTTTTATTTTATAAAAAATAAAAAACGTAAAAAAAACGCCTTTTTATTAAAAGATATAAAAAAAGTAAAAAAACGTTTTTTTCATCTATGTCTACATGCTCTATATATATATATATATATATATATATATATATATATATATATATATATATATATATATATATATATATATATTACCTACAAAAGTGAATATATTACTTACTATATCTTCGAACGTCGTACAGACAGGCTGGCTGAAAGAATAGTTTTATTATAATACAGTATATGATACTATTAAACATTATGCAAATCTAACTCTCGTAAATATAAATTAACCTTATTTCTCAACTTTTTAGCAAAGCAGAATAATGGCTTGAGTGTGCCCATATGTACGCTTATTTATCATCCTATCCACCCCGCGACCTTACCGTCCTCTCAAGGGATTGCCTGATTGCCGGATTCTGCATCCTACGGCAGGCCCTTGGCAGCCATCCATGCGGTTTCCATTCCTTGCGGCCAGCAGAAATCGTATGCAGCTCTCGAATAGGTCTAATCCCTGCGGATAAGCCGATCCGAAGCGAAGGAAACAAGTAATCCTCCCCAAGATAGGGGAGGGGGTAGGAGGAGCCGCCCGGCAGGGGTGGGGCTACTCCGAGGTACGCCAGACGTCCCAGCGATACTATTGGGGGTAATGCCCCTGCCCCTGCCTAAGAACTGCGATATGAGAAGAGTAGAATGAAAGAAAAATATCGAGATGTCCTGAATTGATGATTAGATATAAGAAACGAAGATCACTAACGATTTTAGATTGTTTCAGATAAAACTGTCTGTAGAATATAAACAACTTTTTCAGAAACAATAAAAAAGTACCTTCACAGTTTCAAGTTTTTAATAACTGAAAGTAACTTTTATTAAGATACGAAATTGTGACTTGTTATTGCAAAACGTAAACAACATAGGACAGATTCGGTGAACCATAATTAGACATAAGCTGAAGTTAGCGATCTTACCGTTATATTTATCTCAAAGCTAGCTGTTATCAAATGAATTACACTGAAATATAATAACAGGATTATACTATAAAGGACTTATACTATAGTAATAGTATGATTCTAGATGCCAATTATATACCATCTTATGGTACCTTAGATTTTCTTCACACATAATTAACTGTCATGTGAATCTTCACCAGGAATCTTCAATTAATTCATGAACACGTTTAGATCAGTCACGATAAAAACTCCTATCCCTTTCGTTAAAAAACAAAACTCTGCTTAGTGAAGCACTTTTCTATTCTTAAGCTATAAGACTGGAAAATTGCTACAGACTAGATGGTTTACAGGAGCATAGATCAAGTTAGTTGGAGAAGGGATTGAATATTTTCACTCCATAAATCAGGGAATATTCCCCTTGTAATGAGACCAGCAAACCTTTCTATTTTCCTATATTAGAAGACAAATCTCTGCTTAATACGAAACATTTCTTGTTAGTGAAAGCTGAAGAGGAAGAAGCCGGCACTACAGCCTCTACACAGGTGAAGTGGACCTTTCTCCCGCTGTCGAGCAACGACGTTAAATAACAAAGTCAATCCTGTACTGAGTATAACATCAGTTCCTTTCTTCTAAATTTAAATTGGTATGATGTTCACTCAACCGATGAGTATGCCGATGAGTATATTATTATCAGTCAGTATGTCAGTAAAGCTACGTTTGAAGTCTGTTTCTGCGCCACAAGTGTACTATCATAGACATATAAATGTTTGATTTTGCATTGTTGCATTCAGCATTATTAAGTACTCAATGATTGATGTGTAATTCTTAAATATGGGAAATCGGTGATCAACCGAAAAATTGTACAACTAGTTCAAATTACTAATAACTTCGGAATATATACTTCGCAAACTTACGAATAATAATGATGTTAAATGGTACAGCTTTTGTAGTGCATAATCATAATGAATAGTAATAATTCAAACAACCAAAGTCCAGGATGTCTGCTGCTTTATCGATAATATCGGGCACGTCTCCGAGCACACAGAACGTAAGAAAGCAAAACCGGTTCACTCGAAACTTTAATAGAGATTGTGATGTTGAATAGAAATAAAGTCATAAAAGGACCTGCTCGGGTGTTTAAAGGTTGATTAGGGTAGATATAGTGAAACACACTGGAGAGGACAGCACGCTAATCTGATAAGCTAGAGGCCGTGGACTCGAAATCCAGTCAGGATATCTCGGGCAGAATTCCTCATGGTTCATACACAGCCACTAAGCTTTTCACTTTCGATTGATCTAAATTCCTCAATGGAGTGCTCTTTAATCAGCTTGAGTTGCCTTGAGGAAACTCGAACTGCTACCCAAGTAGCTATTAAATATGATATTTGGTCGCATTCAAAAGAGAACGAGCTCGGGACAGCGAGTCCTTAACAAGAGATAACTGCTGTGTGTATGGCTTAGAGTTGCTGTTAAACAACGAATAGCTGCAGTAGCTCGAGTGTATCGAGTAGATCTGAAGTAGCTATTAGTATCATTTCATCGGTATATTTGAGGTCTCTCGCTCTCTCTCTTAGTTCACTGCCTACTGGTAGAATCATGGCCAAAAACGCCTCTACTCTTCTCTATCTTACGTTTCTCACTACATGTCAACATACGAGTGGATCTTTAAATCATCTAACATTACTAATCTCGGTCTGCCGCTAATTCACTTTCATTCCAATCTAACTTCTATGACCTTCTTTAGTAAACTATCCCTTAGAATAGAATGTTTCCCATCCAATGCTTTTTCCTATATCTTAAAGCAATTAAAGTAAATGTAGAGGATATAATATATTTCTCAATAGTTCAAGAGATAATAAAATATTTAAAAGTTAAACATAAAGAGAAATTTAAAATTGGAAACTTTGTAAACACATGCGGTTATAATATGTTATACGACAAAAAATTTAGTATTTCTATTTCACGTCAGAAATATGCATAATTAGTGGCATACAGAATAATATATTAGTATAGTATAGAGAATAATATATTCGTATTTGGAATTTAAGACATCAATATAACATAATACGAATCAGAGCTGGTCCTAATAGCATATAATAAACAATGAATGTTCAGCAAACCTCAATCTAGGCTAAATTTACAACGAAGGTAAAAATTAATTCAAAATGACAAATTGACAATATTTAATTAATTTAAAACAACCAAGCAACAGTTAATTACAATCTTCAAAACAAACCTCATTTCCGATAACCTATATCCATTTCCTTTTCTTACACTTCCAGCGTAGCCAGTAGCACCAATGCCCGATAGGCTAAAGCCACCATCAGTGACTGACCCACCCTCATTGCTGCCACCTCGAGGCTGAGTAGACGAAGGCAACGGCTCTACATCGGCAACAATGCGGTGCCTGTTGCTCGATGGTGTACAACCTGTTGCCTCAGCAACGGGTCGTGTCGATGCAATGATTGTCGATACACCGGTTTGAGGGACATCATCAGTGGACTGGGTAGCAGCTGAACCTTCCCGGGTCGAAGTGTTCCCTACGACCCGAGTTCGGCCATTATCCATTCCCCTTGCGGCAGCGACGGTCCCTCAGTGAAGTGCCGATAGGCAAGGGGAGCGGCGGTGAAGGTTATGAAGTGAAATAAAGCAGTTCGACTGAGCAGAGTCGAGAAAAGTTAGTGATTCACCGCCTCCCATTCAACCTGTGCACTAACAACAACAAATGCAATATAATAATATCAGCAGTATATAACTATTGATAAAAGTTATAATGCACACAATATACGTTTCCATATAAAATCAACAAAAGACGATTCCATATAAAAATTAACAAAAGAAGCCTAAATATTTTATCAACAAAACAAGCCTGCATATTACATCAACTTATACACTGCTTATTTTACAACGCTTATTAAGTTATAGAATTTCTTCTGAGGGTCCTTGTGAGTGCCTTGGAGCCTAATGTACCCTGTGTTTCTGGAAATTTTGTATTTTATTTTATTTTTAAATGTTTATTTCTATATGTATTTGTCAGTGATTTTGTGTTGATGCTGAAATAAACACATAACTCTCTCTCTCTAATGTTTACACTGGCTTAGCTATTTCATGTCCTATTATTGTATACGTGTGATTTTATTATGCATGACAAACTCATTAAGTTAAGCTAAATTAAACAAAACCAGCCCATTTACAGTATAATATCAACACACCAAGTCTACATATCAACAGCGGCATGTATCTACACTTGTACACGACAGCGATGCACTCGCTGGAGCACTACACTGGCGCACTACACTGGTGCACTACACTGGTGCATCACACTGGTACAGTACACTGGTGCACTACACTAGTGCAGTACACTGGTGCAGTACACTGGTGCACTACACTGGTGCATTGCACTGGTGCACTACACTGGTGCACTACTCTAGTGCACTACACTGGTGCACTACACTGGTGCACTACTCTAGTGTAGTACACTGGTGCACTGAACTGGTGCACTACACTGGTGCACTACACTGGTGCAGTACTCTGATGCACTACACTGGTGCACTACCCTGGTGCACTGCATTTGAACACTACATTGGTGCACTCACAGGAGCACTGCACTTGAACACTACATTGGTGCACTCACAGGAGCACTGCACTTGAACACTGCACTGGTGCACTACTCGAGTGCAGTACACCGGTACAGTGCACTGGTGCATTACAGACACAGGAACAATACCCTCGTGCAGTGTAAATTCTGTAATACACCCTAACACTGCATTGATGCTTACGTCTAACTACGACGCTCTACGCAGATGCTATTGTAATTCATAAGGAATGAAATGGAATAAATATCTTTCACGGCCTATTGCTTGTCAGTTCTAACGGAATTCACGACTCGGCGATAAGCAAGCGATATTTACCAAGGATACTACATGTATATTGATTGGATTAAACCTATAAACGATTGTTAAAACACAATGCTCTACAATATATCTGGCAAACAATCTAGTATTAACAAAGAGCAGCCATACCAAAACCTCAGATGCACATTTTATCAGTGCCCATCATAGTCGAGGAGTAACGATAGGCATATTTCTGATTGCCTGTAATTTATGAGACCCTTTCGACTGCTACACATGTCAAGACGCATTCATACTTGTTCTTTAAAGGCTATTAAAAACCTTCATTAACCATAATAATCTTCTGAGACTGTAGCTATATCATAGCTCTATGCAAAACTTAAACCCTAGAATAAGGAGCCAAAACTACTGTATAATATATGTCTGCTAGCATTACATATTGGCAGACATACCTGCATACATATATGATATTAATATATTTAAGCGACAATTGCAAATTACAAGGAAAGTATACATCCAATACACAACGATTATTGCGTTTTAAACATTTATCTCAGATATATTACACACAATAGTTTGCGGTTGCATCTGAAGTAGAACGAGATCCATAAAGCATGACATAAGTTATATGTCATTCTCTAAATCTAAAATGTGGATGCGCTACGCAATATATCTAGTACTGTGCCAAATGGTGGTCCTAAATCAGACTTATTACAGTTTATATTTTCGTTCTTTCAATGAGCACTCTATAGAATAATCAAACCTGTTCCACTCGTCAGAAATCCATGTCACAAGCCCTCAATGCTATAAACTCTATTCAGTAAATCAATCTGATTCAGTGAATTAGTCTGAGGACACATTTAAATGAATTTATCAGTACTTTAGTTAGACGGTTTTGCGAAACACTTTCAGTTTCGCTAGAACTATTCCCAATTCGGCCAGACCCCATAGGGATATCAGGAGACGAATACGAGCGAGAATCTACTCAAGATAGCTCTGAGATAAAATAGAAAAGCCAGCAACTGATGAAATTCCACATCGATTTCGTAATCAAGCCATTGTAAACATCGCCCAGCATAGCGTTTCATAGATATGAGAGAAATAAATTACAAATAGAACGAAGTCCGCGCCATTTGCTAAACCGATTAGAATTTCTCCTTTTGTTATTTTTCTCAATATATTCTACACAGGGATTTAAAGCCATAACGGACATTTTAGTAGAATAAGCCGGACATGACCAGGAATAACTTGTATAGCAATAATTGCTACTGCATAATGAACATTAGCATCAGTTCGCATATATACTAGGGAAGGTTTGCCATATAATACTGAATTTATTTTAACAGAATTCGTAAATTATACGCTACAGAAAGGAATTGAAAGTAGAAAATTGCTAGAAAAATGAAGAAGGAGCTGAGGGTTCAATAAGTGGTGGTATGGTATGTAAGCTAGAGAAAGGCTCTGGCTGTTATTTTTGCTATAAATTTCTACAGCTATATAATTCTAGAAGCGGTCCTCGAGGTTAATTAACAATATTTCGTTTCTGATGAATTTTATCCCCTAAATAGTATCTTTGCCACCAGTACCTCAAATTGAAAGCTAGTTGACATAGAGGCATATGCTAGTGCCATGGGGATTTTTAGCTCCATTTCGCTTTCTTTATTTCTTGTATATGGTTTTAAGCTATAAAAATTTTATGGTTGTAAGATATAAACATCATTTTGATCATAATTCTGATACAGAACACATGAAATTAGCCATAACGTCTGCAATAGAAGGTATACCATAGAGGTTCTACTCTACAGTATACCACAGCTACACTACATAGGTTTTTATTATTTGAACCAATGCCCCTTTCTTAGAAGGCAAGCTGCCGCCAACTCGACCATCCAATAAGTTGAAATCGTCAGCACTGCAATCATCTGAGGCACAGAGGGATGCGCACTACGACAGGAGGGGTTTAACCCGTAACGTTAGTGACGTATAACCTGACCTATAGCGCCGTGCCGTGCAAAGCGGTAAAGCCGAGAATTAAGTCTCGATAAGTTTAGACGAGTTGTTCCGGCTTGGTGCATTGTTTCCCAATAAACCTCTTAACCTTATCTTCACAAGTGCCTCCTCTGAACCTATCTATCCTCCTTTCCAAATCACGGCACGCTTATAACGTTGTAAATAATTTGAAAACGGTAGCAAAATTGGTTTTCTATAATTCTATATGCTTTTAGGCGTTTTTGTTAGTAACCCACTTTTATTTCAATTAAATTTTAATCAGTTCAACGATTCTGCTGAAATTTTAGTCTAGTGCTTTGTTATCCGTAAAGTTTAATTAATACTAATAAGATATTAATAGTAAAAGCACAAGTTTAATGTCAGTTTCGCGCTCGATTGAATGCTCTTCACGTAGAGAGCACTGGATTTAAACGCTGCAAAACGCTGCACCTACTAATCAGCTAATGAAAACATGCCAACACATGCCAACAAGCCACCGGCTCTGCCCAATATTTATAACAATGTTGAGATATTTTGCAATCAAGTACAATTTAATGTAAAATGCATAGAACAGTATAAATGTTACAAAATTTCACATTCTCACTCCCATCCTGAAACTACACTAATAGTCGTAAAATCAAATTATTCATACTGTATATTACAATATGCATTGGATATCGTTTCACGATTATTTTACTGAAATTTCGAAACTATAGAAAAACGTTAATCATTTGCAGTTGAATTACAATTTATCTTTATTCGCCACTTGGGCAACCAAAACACACACAGAACAGAAACAGAAAAAACGTAAATCTGCAGTGAACAAAGAAAATGAAACATAATAAATTAACAATGTAAAATACAATAATGTAACAACTTTCACGAAAGAGTCAGTAATAAATCTACGTAAGTATAATGAGTAAATATCTCTCTCTCTCTTGCTCTCTCAGTGTACTGCCTAAAGGTAAGTCCACGGCATATAACTCTTCCAGATTTTCTGCTTTCATTCATCTCTATACAGGAATATTTTATTAAATCATCTAGCATCTCTTGTCTCTAAGATAATTAATTAGCTAAATAATTAGATAAAAATAGAAAGAGCTAACTAATTGAACATAAGACTAAGGAATACGGATAAGAATAAGAGTGACAGAGGATAAACAATGAGGGAATACGAATAAGAGTGAATAAGAGTTACAGAGGATAAAAAATGAGGGAATAAGAATAAGAGTGACAGAGGGTAAACAATGAGGGAATAAGAATAAGAGTGAATAAGAGTGACAGAGGGTAAACAATGAGGGAATAAGAATAAGAGTGACAGAGGGTAAACAATGAGGGAATAAGAATAAGAGTGAATAAGAGTGACAGAGGGTAACCAATGAGGGAATAAGAATAAGAGTGACAGAGGGTAAACAATGAGGGAATAAGAATAAGAGTGACAGAGGGTAAACAATGAGGGAATAAGAATAAGAGTGACAGAGGGTAAACAATGAGGGAATACGAATAAGAGTGAATAAGAGTTACAGAGGATAAACAATGAGGGAATAAGAATAAGAGTGACAGAGGGTAAACAATGAGGGAATAAGAATAAGAGTGAATAAGAGTGACAGAGGGTAAACAATGAGGGAGTTAAGCTTCTTGTAGAAAAAGACAGTCCATTATCAAATTATTTCCCAGATGCCAAAGGGCCTAGTTCAGAGGCACAACTACTTAAACACGAATAATTGCTAAGACGAAGAGGATCAGAACAAAATATTCCTCTGTTTGATAATAGAATTACTGACTCAATTTTTGTTATCCATTTCCATGAAATCGTACAAAAGAAACAATTCACAAGTTTATATAGAAAATCTAGTGTGAATCATTTCCGCAGTCTAACCAAAAAAAACCTGTATTTGTAGATCTATAATTAATAAGTCAAAACTTCTGTTTCTCAATTACACTGATGCCGAAGAAAAATTGTTTGCCAACGTATTGTAAGAACGAACTAATCTACTTAGATCGTTAAATTTATTATTTATATTCAACGTATTATATATATATATATATATATATAATATATATATATATATATTATATATATATTATATATATATATAGATATATATATATATATATATATATATATATAGCTTCAATTCATATTCAACGTATTCAGGTTCAGTGACTGCTATTCAGCTTCATAAAAGGCACTTCATAGATCAACAAATTAATCCCTTCGCAAAAGGCTCTCCTCTATTCATGCCTTGGCATTCATGTAGCGTAATAAAATTTGGCATCTGAAGTTTTTGTCTGTGCCTGAATGAATTAGCCAAAATATGTTTAAGTATAGATTGTAGTAAGAGAGTCTGCATCAGCATTGGTCCTAAAGATAATAATAAGCCCACGAATAAGACAATTAGTAGCAGGACCATTGAATGGGGTAATGAACTACGCAATTTGGGATTAAATTTGGTATCATCAAAAAGCTTCAAGATTAATGTTAAAAAATCTGAAACAGAATATTTTTAGAGCTCTTAGCGCTATCTTCAGCAAAAGATTGGAGGGACACCTCTGCACCTTCTGTAGTGACTTCATTTGTTGAATCCTACTATGTATTCTGTTGTATGTTTCTGATTGTGCTGAAATGTCTAAATCTATATTTCAGGGCTTTGAAAACACATATTCTCAATTTTTAGCAAACTATTTTGCATATTCGATAAAACTATAATTAAGCAAAGTCAAGTTCTTAGGTCAATATCACACTGAATTAAATATTGCAATTAGAAGATTTAATTATTGAAAAGGTTATATCTTTCACATAATATCTATTTCTAATTCTTCTATTGTAAATGGAGGGTTATTGTCATTAGTAAATAAATACTGCTTTGTAAATAATAGTCATAGCTATGTCGTGCCTAAAAAATAATTTAATTAAATTTAATTAATATTTTAGTTGGTCGTTTTGAGTTTGGTATGTTTGCGTCGAAATTGTTAATTGTTAGTTTTTTATTTTTAACTTATATCTAAAAGTTTACGTATAGTTGTATAGTTGATTTGTTTTGTATGTTAATATCTACCTGAATGGTGAAAAATCTTGATTTAAGCAAATAAAATATAAATTGAAAATAAAAAAATTAAATTCACGTACTACAAAGTTTGTATAGTATAGTAAAAACTTCAAATTAACCTGTAAGACTAGCCTTTAAAAGAGTTACTACAGGCAAATGCAGTTACTAGGCCTTGGTTTTTAGACTTAGAGTAGTTATTTAACTTCACAACAGCGCAGTTGGGACCTACTGTACATTCTCAACAAAAGAACAGGTTAATTTGTAATAAAGCGATGGCGCTAAAGTCCTTAAGGACTTCTAAGACGCGATAAGGAAGTAAAGAATTGCTAAGAGCCCGTGGTTAAGAGTTCGCTTATCAGCAAGGCCGTCTGCCCTTAAGCCGCCTCGGGAATATAGCTCAAGTGGTAGCCAGCAACGACCCACGAGTTCTCCAAGTGACTTGAGTGTCCGGGAGTTCGTGTTGCTTGAAAAAAGAAAATTGTTTTGTGAGAAAAATTAGCTGAAATTACGTAAAATGATTTATAAATTTTACGTTGTCTTGTGAGTCTTGTACAACAGTACTAGCTTTCTTCAACGATTTTCGTAGGTAAAAATTTAGCAACTGTCATGTGAGACGCATCCAGCAAATTGTATCAATGTACAATAAAACGTTATCTAGTTCCATCAATTGGTCAACTTACGTGAAAGCTTTATCTCCAATGTTCTACTAATTAGCAGGTCAAACATTTATATTCTCAAACAGTGTTTGCCGTTAGGCTCAGCAGTGAATATCTAGCACCTCATATACCTAGGATTGACGCAAACATTAAAGGTTGTGTGATTCAAAGCCTTTATCATCACTATTAGTCACGAAAGATGATTATCCAATAGCCTTTTTCAATTCCACTATGACATATTTTTCGACAACGACAATAACAAGCAAGGAGATTGCTACCATCGCCTATGACGACACCATGAAAACAACGACAATACACGAGCAAATATAAAAAGTTCCTTATCGGTGCAACTCCAATATCCCGGAAACCAGTAGGCCTATAGGGACAATCACTTAGAACAACGTTTATCAATTGGATGCAATTCATCGACAGCAGAAGAAAAAATATATGAAGCCAGGTCCTTAATTATCCATACGAAAGCAACGAGTCATACGATGAAAAAGAAGGAGGAGGAATTAAAATTTATAAATTATAGATAATATATTATCTTAAATAAGATCTTCGATGCATGAGGTATATAATATATATATATATATATATATATATATATATATATATATATATATATATATATACATGCATATATAGGCCTAATATTGTTTTAGCAGAATAGACTAGGCGTAACATGGATGCGAGGCGATCAAGTAGGAATTGATGAAGGCAATAATAAACCACTACGAGAGCCATGTTGTTCCAAGCTCATGGCTTGAACTTAAAATAAGGATTTGGTAAAGGCTTAGCCGTTGGGATGGAACAACCAATTGGTCAACGTAAGTGCTCATGGGAGAACGCGAGGGCAGAGTATCGGTAGAATTATGCGTATTGGGCACGCAACATGACAGAACGCTAGAGATAGAGAGAGAGCGAGAGAGAGAGAGAAAGAGAGAGAGAGAGAGACAATATCAATTAAAATACCAACGAATTCTTTTGACGACCCAATTAACTACCAGCGAAATTTATTTCGTTTTATTAAATTAACTACATATATGTAAAACAAGGGACTGTTAATTTGTTAATGAAAGTGCTCATACATCAATCTTATCTAAATAAATATCCACTTCTGTCATTTTACTTTATCTATTGTAACTATTACATTTGTAACTATCTACGGTTGTCAGACTGTCTTGAAAAGAATAGATTATTACTACGGTATATTACTTTTAGCTGCAACACAAATACACTTACACAGATTTGTTAATGTACAGGCGGCGCATTAAAGAAATATCCCCCTAGCACAATTACGATAGCTTAGCCAGTTATTGATATTTCGCCTTGAAATTTTAAGGTTCTCTTGTGGAGGAATTTATCCACAAGCTGACCAAATTTTGTAAATATATTTTTAAAGGAACCGGAGATATCGAAGTTTTGGGAAAAAATTGATTTTTCTTCATTTAATACGCAACGTAAAACGTCAGTTAGAATCAATTCCTTTTTTGGCCCTGAAAAGGGCCCTTAGATGATGACGCCTCTGATATTGTGCCACAATGTATTACACTAACACTATTCTGCCGAAACTGATTGAAGACTGCAACAAGTTCAAGCCAAATAATTTCATTTTTCAACAGGACGGCGCGCCGGCTCACACTACACGAAGTTCACGTCTTGCGCAATACTTTCTTGTACAATAAAGCCCAGTTTTCATAAAAATGGATGATGGGCCTCCTACTTCTCCAAATTTCAGTCCACTTGATTTTTTTGTCTGGGGAATCATGTTGGAAAAGTATTGTGCTTTCAAGACCAAACCCAGAAACACAATGGAATTAAAGGCTGTTCTTCAAGAGATCTGTAAAGGCCTACCACAGCAGTCCATTGACAGCGCAATTTCATCTGTAAAAAAAGACTTCTGGTCGACATTGAAGCTCAGGGCGTTCATTTCGAGCACACATTGTAGCACACAATTAGAGTCGTCATCATCTAACGGCCTCTTTCAGGGCCAGCACATTTTCAAAAAGGAATTGATTCTAATTGACGTTTTATGTAGTGTGTTAAATGAAAAAATTAATTTGCCCGCAAAACTTGGATAACTCCGGTTCCTTTAAAAATATTTTTACCAAATTTGGTCAGCTTGTGGCTAAATCTCTCCGTAAAATTTCAAGGTGAAATATCAATAATTGGTTAAGCTATCGTAATTGTGCTAGGGGATATTTTTTAATGCGCTGCCTGTACATACAGTTCTTTACAGCAACATATCTGCTACTTTTCTATTGTTGTGTATGCTTATCAATGTTTGCATGGATGTTTGCTTTCTTTTGACTTTTGTATAATTTCGTTTGTTAGTATTTAATAATGTTTACATGTATGTTGTTTGTCAGTGATTTCGTGTTGATGCTGAAAATAAAGCACATAAAACACTGCTTATTACATTAACTGTATCTGAGCCAACTACAGTATAGAGTTCGTTGCAGAGAAATGCGAATTAAAAAGATCAATCAATGAATTTAATTCATTGCTTGATCTACATGAATCCAAGGGAAGTGGGATCTTCAAAAATTTTAATGCAAAGAATTGGCCAAATATTTAACACGAATTTATCATAAAATGTCACTAATTAATAACACAAACGCACACTATTTTCATTAATATGACTAATATTATTTAATGAAAGAAGAGAAATATTATATTGTTATTTGTTAATAAATTTTAAAAGCGGTTTAGGAAGTCATGAAGACTTGTTTAACACCAGGCTAGTTTTATTTTCATACATCACCAAACAGAATTGTAAAGGAAGCAATACAACATAGTTAGCTATATTTAAAGACACATATTTACCAGCATACATAATACATACAAGGCATTTACCCACAGAGAAGCATCATACATACAATGAAATACACATACATTTATATATAATATTATATATATATTTACATATACATGCCACCTACTATCTGCACACAAAATATATTATTAATATCATAGTCAGGGTTATAATATATGCTCTTTATTCATAAACCTATATATGGAAGCACACACTGACACAAACAAACAAACGAACGAACAGACACCGCGCATACTAGGAAACTATCAAATGCACATAAAAGAAATGACATGGGATAAAACATAATAAAATAAGAATTTCTAGGGCTGTGTGTTTCCACTCCAACTCAATTTTTCTTCACAAATCGAGTTGGAGTGGAAACACACAACCCTTAAAATTTTTATTTTAGTTTGTTGTATCCAATGTCATTTCATTTATATGCAATGATAGTTTCATAGTATGCACAGTGTCTGTTCGTTCGTTTGTGTTGGTGTGTAAATATTATTTTGATTTATAATATATATTCATTGATATATAATAGTTTTGAAAATAATACAAATCGATGCAAAATAAAGTCTAAAGTATTCTCCACTCTCCACTCTCTCAACTCACATCTGAAAATTATAACATTTACGACAACATCGTTCATCTCGGAGAATGCTTACAACTGGGTTGAAAATGAAAGAATGAAGAATGTCAGCTGAATGGGTCATTGCCTCGACATCTCCAAGAATTCCTACTGGAACGATTGGAATGACACTTAGGCAGAAATACAACGAGGAAGGCCTTGTCTGCTGGGCGATAAACAAGGCCGTAAAGAAGAAGCAGAAATAAAACATTGAAAGGCGTGGTCAACAAGAGCTGCGCAGCCATAAACACAAAATAGTAAAAGTATACACTACATGCCGAGACCAAGCACAAACAGCAACCAATCAGAAGTCTAGTTAAAAGTATTAATGCTATCTTTACGAGGAGGTAGAAATCTTTAATTAATTATTTGCTTTATTTCTAACACAATGTCTCGGTGTTTATATTTGAGATTCTAACTACCTTTATCAGTATGCTCCCCACTCCCCAGCAAGATCAATGGCATACACAACTTCCACGTTTCATTATACCCTGTATGATGAAACATCATGTCTACATGCATTGTCAAATCATCCACTATTCGCAGTGTTGGTCGTCGTTAAGATTCTGTTTCATTCATCAAAATCAGCACTTAGCAAGCCACCCTTACGTAGTAAGAGTGACAACTTTCTTCACTTTCTTAACATTCTGTCTAGTACATATATTTTAATTATATTCTACCATCAATAGGTCGTCAAAATCGTCTAAATGCAATTATATGATCAGAGATATTATAGTAAATTAGCTATAATAAAATACCGCGCATTTAGTCTACGGATCACAGTAGGTGACTGATAATCCTGTTTAGACAGGATTATCAAGTAGAATATTAAGGCAATAAGAAACTATCACAGCTATCCCAAATTGTAGAACTTAATATCGAGTTGTGACTTAGTCAGAGCATTCGTGAGAGAATCAACTTACGGTCAATGGTTTATCATTTAGTGAATATGAACACAGGCCAAATGAGAAATAAGTAGCCTACATTAGATCTGCCAGTTTAGTAGAACATTGGAGAGAGCTATATACGGAAAAGAGTGCACATACGTAGTGGACAACAAAATTAAATGTTCTAGAGACTGTAATGTAAATTCTATAAGAATATGAGTGGCATACCAATATACATGTATTTATATTTGTACAGGAATTAGAAAACAATAGTCAAAATTCAGCAAGAGTTCTCTGAGGTGGGTGAAATAGAACGGGGTTAGGACAAGGCCGCTGTATTTCACCACTACTGTTCCACCTATATCCCGATTATTGCTGAGGCATTAATGATTGAAGCGATGAGAGGTAGTGAGACCAGAATAGATACTAAAGCAAATTACTAAAAGATGTAAGGTTAAGTAAGATTAAGGTGAAGATAAGGCACAGACTCTTGTGAAAGGATTAATTCGTCGATAGATGAAGTGCTCATTATGAAGCAAGAAAACAAGCAGGAACATGCAAAACAAGCGAGAAACATGTAGGAATATGTACCCTGGACCAGCCGCTTAGTAGAACCGTAGAGAGAGCGCATATTTGGTTTGCAGATGGTCAATGTGTGCTTGCTAGAAGTAAGGTAAGATTGCATAGGAATATGAATGCCTGAAGTCACAGCAATGAGGTAAAATAATAATATTGAAGACGACAAAGGTGGTGAGATTGTCAAGGAATTACAGGGATGTAAATATTACAGTAAATATTACAAAATATTTGTTCACATTATACACAATTAGAACGAGAAACGTCAAAAAAGTATTACGGCCACACCATTGCGGATGATGGGAAGTGTGAAACGGAAATAAAATGTAGAATTACACAAGAGAAAGTCTTCAGAAAAAAAAACTCCAAACCAAAGGTAAAAAACAAAAAGATTGCGAAAACATTGGTATGATCGACACTTCTGTACGGATATGAAACGTGGACCTTAAGGAAAGCAGCCATTAGAAAACTAGAGGCATTGGAAATGTGGCTATGGATAAAGTTTGGAAAGATAAGTTGGAGTCGTAAAATTACAAAAGAAAGAAGTTCATGAAAGAGTCAGCACAGATAGACAGTTAATAAATGTCTAAAAAAAATAAAGTTGAATATGACATAAAATGAGGGGGAGTTTACTGAAGTATGTAATAGAAGGAAGAATGCAAGGGGAAAGCCTTAGAATACTTTGGTCTGATTTACTGGATTTTGGAATTTGCACCGTTTTTGGACCTTCTTTTTGCTCGCTGGCTTGATTTTGTCTCAATAGTGATCGATGTTGTCGTTGATGACTGTATCACTCTCACTGTTGTTATTGTTATTAGAGGCAGACCAAGATACGGGATGTTGGACGAATTTATAACAAATTCATTGAGATGAAAAGAAAGGCTACTAGAGAATTGTTTGGAAGAGTATATGTCCTGTCACTAGAAAAACTGAACTAATATATTCATTAAATGTCTTATGGCACAATAGCATCTTTGCAGCATCATTGGATAAATTATTCACTTCATGCCAAAAATGTCTAACATCGTATGACATAAAACTTCTAATTCCTACCTTTCGACCATTTATTATATTTTACTAATGCTTTTCAATTAGTTGGCAATTCGTAGACAAATACAAAATTGTACAACTGCTTTAATATTACCTCCATTAAAAAATCGTCAGCCGTGATTCTCCCAAGTTATTATAGCATCGTAAAGTTCTTCATAGACAGCGCAATGACGGCATCTGCCTATCACTCACGTGCCAAGGCACTTCAAGTCTCATGCTCTTGACAGAGCACCAGGGTCAAGTACAGCTATAACACGGTAAGACGCAAGGGGCACTATCAACACAGGCACGGGCGGCAAACAACCACTAGCTGCTGCAACAGTGAGCAGATACGAGCAGGGAATTAAATGAAAGCAAAGCAAATATGGTAACAGAGAAATAAAAGCTACAAAGTGGTAAAGTTAAGTTCATTTCCTAGTCACTGAGGACATTGTTAAATCATCTCACGGCTGGGGTTTGAGCAGGTGGCCTCCTGTTTTGCAGGCAAGCGTGCTATTCATTCGACCATCAAATTTGTACGACAAAAACATAAATGACAGTAACATTAGTTACGAATTAAGAATATTTAATATATTACATTTTCAACACACAATACGCTGGAATAGCTTAGAAATAAAACAACAGCTGAAAGAGAAAACAGAATCAATATACAATAAGAAGAGTTAAACAGCAACACAAATTTAACAAAGTAGATAACCTAGCAATAACCTAGCAAGCACAGCTGAAGACATTAGCAAGCATAGCTGATAAATTCAGCAACACAGCAGATAGCTTCAGAAACACAGCTTAAAAATTCAGCAGAACAGCAGATATGCTCAGCAGAACAGCAGATAACCTCAGCAGAACAGCAGATAACCTCAGCAGAACAGCAGAAAAGCTGGTAAAGCTAAGGTTAACGTCAGTTTTCTCACTCGAAAGCTATGTCAGTGACGGGCGAGCCCAGGATTTGAACCCCGCACCTACTGATCCGCGGTCGTGTATCTTACCGACTTTGCCACTGGCTCCAGGCGAAGTGAATATCAATAATAGCATTCATTACTAAGCGCAGCTATAACGGATTAAAGTCACAATTGTGGCATTAGATACTTCATCAAATCAATCTGATTATAAAAATATAGATTGCATTTGTATAAAACCTACATGAAAATCATTTAATATTCTACATTCAGTCATTTTCAATAAAATAGCTAATATTTTATAGCTTTAAACAAATAATTTGCCTTCCGATATGCTCTCAAAGAAAAGATGTGACAGCGAAAAACTTATTGATTGAATTTTAAATCGAAACTATTGTTGCAGTAACGTCCTTAATATGAAACTTCCCAGAAAAGAAAATAATCAATAACCTCAGTTGGAAACAATTGCACTGATGTAAATAATTAACTCAGCTGAGCCGACAGCTAAATTAAATGTTAAAGCATTCTACTGCGAATCAGCAAACTTGCAAGACTCACAAAATTCCAAAGTATTGAGAGTACTGATTAATTTTTGCTCTTGAAGATGACGTTAAACTAGGCTTTAACCTTTAATCAGGCCAATGAATCAGCATTCATGCAGCGCACAGACGTTTAGCTGCTCTTGATTGTTGAATATTGATCGAATGAAATGTAGAATCGATGCGGTAACAGGCGTTTTAATATTGGCAGGAGTAACATTCAGTGAAAGCCCACTGGAATCATTATGCCACATGTAGATACCCTAAGCGGGAATGAATACAGCGACTGCTGAATAAATAATAAAGCAATTCTCTCCATAGCGTCCAGTTGCTCTTCCATTCAACTCTGGCCCTCGGCTGAGCCGATAGCACCACGCCGTGACATATTGCTAAATAACCATACCAGCGTGGCGCTATGTATGCGTCTGTACTACTGAATATACGTGTACGTGTATGTGTCTCTGGCAACGTTAAGTTTTCATTGATATTATGCTTTAACAGTCATCAAATTTGTAACGTTAAAACTAAGCATAAAAATCCCCTTAAAAATCCGTCTACTTACTGCTAACACTTAAATGTTACTCTTAAAAGGACGATAAAGTAAAATATGAGTAACTACAGGTGACAAACAGTGAAGCCGTTATGATTTGTAGTGCAGTTAATAGTGCTACCATTAGTAATACTACAGTTAATAATGCTACAGTTAATAATGCTTCAGTTAATAATGCTACCTTTAATAATGCTACAGTTAATAATACTACAGTTAATAATGCTTCAGTTAATAATGCTATCATTAATAATGCTACAGTCGATAATACTACAGTTACTAATGAAACAGTTAATAATGCTACAGTTAATACTGCTACAGATACTAATGCTACAGTTAATAATGCTGTACAGTTAATAATGCTATAGATAATAATGATACAGTACATAATGTGAAAACATTGATTTGGTCGACACTTTTGGATCGATGTGAAACGTGGACATTAAAGAAAGAAGATATCAGGAAACTAGAGGCATTGGGAATGTGGTTATGGAGAAGGGTGGAAAAGATTAATTGAACTGACAAAATTAAGAATGAAGAATTTCTTGAAGGAGTCGGTACAGATAGACAGTTAATAAATGTGATAAGAAATAGAAAGAAAAGCGGGATAGAACACATTATAAGGAGGGGGGGGGGGTTTCTAAATGATATAATGAAAGGAAGAATACAAGAGAAAAGTGCTAGAGGAAGACCGATATATGTGATGCTGGATGATCTAATAACAAATTCAAATATAGCTGAAAAGGAAGACTGAGGGTAGAATTGATTGGAAGGGTTATATATCATAGGCCTACCATCAGGCAATGCTCTAGAAGAAGAATAATACTACAGTTATTAATGCTACAGTAAATACCACAGTTAACCATGCTAAGTTAATAATGCAACAGCTAAGCATACATCACGATGACATAAACTACGACGACGTCAGTCACTTTTATTATTACTTTAATTATCGTTTAAATCAATACAAACTTAAATCGGTAATCCATTTAGAGATCATGTGTAGGTTTTACTTCCTATCGATTGTCAGGAATCGAACCCATGAGAGTTGTTTAGACTGTAGGATAGGACAATTAATGTTCCAAAAGTTGCCTATCAATCTATTTAGGCAAGACCAAGACCTAAAATGTAGCACGACAGTATTGGCAACTTTCATTGAAGCTATAACAGTTACATTATTACCAATAAAAAGTACACAATGGTTTGGTCGATTTTGGTGGATAATATTGCTGCCCTTTTACGACATGTGCAGTTCACGGTTTGTTTATACTACAGCAACCCGGACGCAACAAGAGTAAAATAAATAAATAAAAAATAAATAAAGGTTTAACGTCCGTTTCCTCATCCAGGGATGATGTCAGGGACGTCCCCAACAGCACACATCACTACAGATCAATTCACCCAGACCAATCTGCGAATTAATGTGCTGAGGAGAAGTAAGGTCCTAAACGAAAGCCAGTCCGGTGATCAAAAAATGGTCAAGGTAGATTGATTATGTCTATGGTGGGAAAAGGTAAGTTTTAAGCTAGCTAGAGAATGTTGAAAGAGAAGAACAAGAGAGAAGATTAGCAGGTAAAGAGTTCCAGATTGTGGGCGCTGCGTAAGAAAATGAACGTCTGCCAATGACGTGAGAATATTTGGAACTGAGAGAAGATTGGCATCGGTGGAGCGAAGTGCACGTGAGGGACGATAGGGAAGAAGAATTTCAGATAAGTAAGAAGGCTGGACAAATCGCAGAGTTTTGAAAGTTAACAGAGCTATTTTATATTTTATGCGTTGATTAACAGGGAGCCAATGAAGACTGCAAAGTAGAGAAAGAGAGCGAAATTGAAGTCGAGAGGACTTACAAACAATACGTGTAAGAGAATTTTGGACGTGCTGCAAACGATTGAGAGAAGAAGTAGGCAACCCATGTAATAATGAATTACAGTAGTCGAGCTTTGAATGAACTACAGAATTAGCAAGGATATTGGCTGAATTTCTAGTAAGGGATGGACGTATTTACCTAATCTGACGAATCTGAAAGAAAAAAAAGAAAAAGCGCGACAAACAGAAGAGATATGGGATTCAAAGTCAAGGTTTTCATCAAATATGACTCCAAGGTTTTTAGCGGATCGAGAAGGTGAAAGAGCAAGATTCTGAAAATTAACAGAGCTGTAGGTAATTTTACTTCTTTGCAAAGGAGTGCCAATTAAAAGGTATTCATTTTTGGAAGGATTAACAGCAAGACGGTTAGCACAAAACCAGGAATAAACCTTGTCTAGAATGGATGAGAGATGAGAGAGTTTTTGATCAGAATCATGAATAGAAAAGGAAATATATAGTTGTGTGTCGTCTGCATAGAAATGAAGATTTGTGGAGGACTGAGCAAGCAGGTAGCAAAGAGGAGTGATATATAAAGAGAAGAGCAATAGACCTAACAATGAACCATGAGGAACACCGCGTTGGAGGGGTAGTTCAGAAGAGCGATTTTGACCAATAACAACAGATTGTGTGCGACATGAGAGACATGATGTGAGAAGGGAAAAAGCAGAATCAGATATGCCAAAACAAGATTTAATCCTATTTATTAGCATGCCATGGTCAATTGTATCAAAGGCAGCAGAGCGATCTAGAAGAACCAAGGCAGAAACCTGTTTACTACTGATGGCCAAGCTAAGATCATTATGTATACGAAGAAGAGCGGTTTCAGTAGAATGGAGTTTTCTATAGGCAGATTGATAATGAGAGAGAGAGAAGGGAAAGAATCAAGATGAGTGCATAAACGGGTATAAATTACCTTTTCAAGAAGTTTAGAGATGAAGTTAAGATTGGAAATAGGACGGTAACTGGAAAGATAATCTTTTGGTAGAGAAGGCTTTCTTAGCAAAGGAGATACAACTGCTTGTTTGAATGAGGTCGGGAAGATACCTTCTGAGAGTGAGAGGTTGATTAAGTAAGTAATAGGAACAACTAAAGCATCAATGCAGGATTTCAGTAAGCGTGTAGGAATAACATCAAGGCAACAAGATGAGTCGGTAGAGCGAAGTATAAAATTCCGTATTTCTTCCGGTTTAGCTGGTTCAAAACTAGAAAGTAGTGGTGGTTCAGGCATATTTACAGAAATGGAGTTGTCGGTGTCAATGGAGTTGGAGGGTATAGAGCTACAGAGTTTGGCTATTTTGTCATCGAAAAAGTTGAGAAAAGAGGTAGCAAGAGAAGATGGTGAGGTGGTAGAGGGGAGTGACTTGGGAATGGTGCGATCAAGCAGAGAGTCAAGTGCTCCCCATAATTTCTTGGGACAATTTTGATTCTGTGAGATTAGATTTTGATAATACTAGCTTTTAGTAGAACTAATCATTTTATTTAATAATTTTCTTTGCTTGAGGTACTTGGACTTAATGTCTGGATTTCTTAGTTCAGGTGGATTTTTCATATCCTTCTTGAACTTAGTTTCGAGTTTTGAACGTTTAGATTTTTGTTTAAGGATTTGTTCAGAAATGAATGGTTTCCTAGGGATTGAGCGGCAATGAATGGTCTTGAGAGTGGCATGTTTGTGTAACATGGAAGAAAGTACGGAGCTAAATTGAGCAGAATATTCGAAAACAGTTTGAGCAGAATATTCGGAAACGGAAGATGGATTAAAATACAAAGAAGAGGACACAATATCAGCAGAGAAGGCATCAATGTTAATAGAAGAGAGTTTTCTATAAGTTTTAAGTGTTCTGGAAGGGTGTACATTAACAGGCACAGGCAATTTACAGAAAGTCGCACTGTGATCTGATAGTGAAGGATCAGAGATTCCTTAATCATGAAATGACATGCTGTTTCGAGTGATAAGAAGATCAAGAATATGACCAGAGAAGTGAATAGGGGAAGATATATGTTGCTTGAGGTCAAAGGCATCAAGTGTTGATAAAAAGGAAGAAGAATAATAGTCATTAGAGTCTAAGTGGATATTGAAATCACCCAAAATTATTAAATCAGTGGGTGATGAGGCAATGTCTTCAAGAAGCAAAGAAAAATCAGAAATGAAATTGGCCTTGGATAAAGAAGGTGGTCTGTAGACAATCAAAAAGAGATAGGATTTGGATTTGCATACAAGACGAAACGACATATATTCAAAGGATAAAAACGGAGAACAGTTACAAACAGAAAAAGAAAAAGTTGACTTAAATATAGCAGCGATGCCTCCGCCACGACCAGAAGAACGACTGGTATGTTGAATGGAATAGTCACGGGGAGTGAGAGAGTTAAGGACAGCAGGTGGAGTATCAGGAGAGAGCCATGATTCTGTCAAAAACAGAATATCAATGGACTCATGAAGAATAAACTGTTGAATGAGTTCAGGTTTATTTAGACTTTTTGTAATAGTTGTGGCAGACCGAACATTGAGGCAATAAGTGGACAGGTTAGAAAAAGAAGAAACAGGGCCAGGATTCAACTCAACATCGCCTGCTAGTATTAAGAGAAAGGAAAGAAAGAAGTTTAAATGTCGTTTAGAAGTGATATTATGTGAAACAAAATGAAGATAGGATTTGGAAAAGTATGACAAAGATAAAGAATCAAGGCATTGACAAACGGAGGCATGCGGTATAGGTTGGTAAGTGAGTTTGCATGAGGAAGAAATATGGTCAATGGAACTGCCAGTGAAATGGTTGGTCATTTGTGGAGTAGTGAGGGCTAAAACAAGATAAATGGAAAGAAAGAGCAATGAAAACACATATATAGCTTGAAAAATGGGAAATAATTTCTTTCTGTGGGTGAAGCAGAAAGAAATCAACCAATTAAAGTAAAGGAAAAACATTCTAGGATGAAAAGGTGTTTAAATATTAGGATAAAAAATGTAATGTGTTCATAACACAAAATGAAAACTAAATTTGAAATAATATTTATGAACAAAACATTATTAACAAAAACTATATAAAAATCAATAACAACGACGCTTATCGAGATGATGTCGATGATAATGACTGATATATTGCGTGTAGTGACAGCAAACAATACAATAAATCCCACGTCAGATCTGCAGTCCGCGCACTGGTCACGTCCGCAGTGCAGCGATTAAGCAGGTAGGACCGCTGCTGCGGTACAAAACCATCAATCACTATTTACATCAATTCTTCCTAGTGGCAGGTCCACGGCTGTGTGAGAAATTAGGACAGTATTGAAGCCTGGACTGAGTCGTCTTGATCAAGAGTGCAGATTTACCCAATCGACATTTATCTTCAGGTTTACGATTTTATGTAGTCACTAATTAGAAAGTATGTAATTATTCATATCATCTTTCTATCAACTGGCTGGAGCCATTTGCTACCTCAGTAAGATACTCAACCGCGGAACAGTATGTCCGGGGTTCAAATCCTGCGCTCGCCCGTCACTGACATCGCTTTCGAGTGAGGAAACTGACGTTAATATAAGGATTGCCAACTTTTTATCATCTCCATGTAAAATTGCTTACACTGTGTGCCCGTTGCTAGGCACTCCTAGCAACGGGCAGAGGAACACAACAAACCGATGACCCTTCAGGCATACATTCCCATTAAAGCTTAATACAGCAATCGACTCCATTGATTTCTCAATTATAATTACGAGTTTGTTCTGTAAAAGTTCTAATTGTCAACGACACCATGTCAGCGTTGATTCCTATTTAAAACTGCACTAGATTAATCCGGTCATAAAATATCATAGGAAAAGTTCCTTAATCCATATTTTTCTTATATATAATAGTAATGAATGGTCAAACGTCCATTTCATCATACAAGGATGATTACTTATTGATCTTAATTATGATCTTATTTATTGATCTTAAATATCTTAGAAATGAGTTTCTCGCCAACTATATTTGACACTTTCATGGTCGATTTAGTTCTACATATAAATGAAAGTTCTCTGTTACGAGATTCCCTTTCTTTCTTTCTTTCTTTCTTTCTTTCTCTCTCTCTCTCTCTCTCTCTGTCTCTCTCTCTCTGCCTCTCTTTCTCTCTCTCTCTCTCTCTCTCTCTCTCTCTCTCTCTCCATCTCTTTCCCTCTAGCTCTCTCACCTGGTTTTCTGATGAATGAAAGAACGAGGTACACTATACTACTGTTAGGTTACCTTCGCTTTGAGTAAATCGTATTTCAACCATCAACAAGTTGACTCAGAAAAATCATGCATTTATCAAAATATGATTTTACTATAGCTTGAAAAAAAAGAGATACTACATTTTGTATATCTTTATTCCCATTTCCGCTCTCAGTTAATGCTTAGTTGGTTCTTGCAATTTTCTGTTTCGAATATTAATTAAATTATGATTGACGGAGATAAGAGAAAACCACTTTTCATTTTAATCCAATAATTTGAGATTAATATCTATATATCGCTGAATGACAAATGACTAATATTTATAAGAAATTAAAACTTTAAAACTTATTTAAGTTTTAGCAAAACGAAACAATATACACGTAACACTGTATATGTGTATATGTACATATACACCTATATACGTATGTTATATAGCGCATATATGTATATATATACATGTATATATATATGTATATATATACATGTATATACTGTATATATATGTATATATATATGCAGTATATACATGTATCTATATATACATATATATATATATATATATATATATATATATATATACATGTATATGTATGTCTATTAATATATCTGTATGTATAAATAGACATACATATACATATATATATATATATATATATATATATATATGTATATATAGATACAAGTATATACTATATATATATACATATATATACATGTATTTATATATATGACGTCCCTGACATCA
Source organism: Enchytraeus crypticus (assembly GCA_905160935.1). Classification (NCBI taxonomy): domain Eukaryota; kingdom Metazoa; phylum Annelida; class Clitellata; order Enchytraeida; family Enchytraeidae; genus Enchytraeus; species Enchytraeus crypticus. Next base: position 808,335 of record CAJHZI010000767.1, read on the forward strand.
TCCCTGGATGAGGAAACGGACGTTAAACCTTTATTATATATATATATGTATATGTTTAGATATTTAAATAAACTAATAACTATATATATATATATAAATATATATATATATATAAATATATAAATATATATATAAAATATATATATATATATAAAATATATATATATATATATATATATATAAATATATATATAAAATATATATATATATATATATATATATTCTAAGTCTATATGTAAAATTATATATATATATATATATATATATATATATATATACATGTACATATACGGACATATATATATATATATACATGTATATATACCTATATGTATATTATATATATGTAAATATATAATACATAATTATGTTCATTACATATATATATATATACATATATATATATATATATATATATATTTATATATATATATATTTAAATATATATATAAATATATATATATAAATATATATATATATATATATATATATATATATTTATAGGCCTACACATTCCCGTATTGTGTCCGAAACTTTTGAGAATGGAAAAATGAAAAATTGTAGAATTACACGTGTATGCATAAATACAAACATTTATAAAAATATTGCTTAGGATGAAAATTATATATTCTGCACAATTGTCAAGATCGAATTCAAGAATATCTACAGTGCACGTAGTACCTAAGTACATGTACGCCAAGAACGTACGTTGTTTTCATCAACAACTTTGAGTTAAATAGGAAACCAAGTAAATATGTTTCCTTTTGTTTTTCATTATCAGCACTTGAGCAGAAGCTTAGGATAAGCCTACTGCAGGGTTTTATTTGATTTTTCGTCATTGTTATTCCTGTGTCTAATTAATTCTAAATAAGCTCGTACTGCCTGAAACACCTTTCCTCCTGATCTCGTTCCTAGTCTTATGTTTTAATATACAGCAACCTACATGTATATAGCAGGTTTAAAGATGATCGTTTCTCACCGTAAGATGTAAGTCATTCGCCTTACATCATAGTCCACCTTATCATTCTCGTGTTCAATTAAATAGAGCATCTTAAAAAAGTATCCATAGGCCACAATACCGCTAGCAATATAACAGTAATTCAGTTTAGTGTAATTGGTATAAAAGATTGAGTGACTACGGTAATTGTTATGCAATATTTGTGCCAAGGTTTAGCACATTTGGTAAAGCGTGTGCTTCATAAACGAAGTTAAGTAACGTCGGAATCGGGGTTGGATGAGCGAACAACTTTGGAAGACCGAATACTGACAGCCGAATGCTGACAGAATGGAACAAAAGCCCCTTAGAGTTGAATGGTTATTCTTAAATCCACGCTAGCAAGAGTTACGCTAATAAGAGGCATCGATTACTAATGATCATACAGAAAAAACAGCAAAGAACGAAAATTATAAAATAACAGTACCAATCAAGAAAATTTGTCATAATGTGTGTTGTACCATCTGTAAACGCGAACACAAAATTCGAGAATAAACTTTCTAACGAAATTCGAAATAAAGCTTCAATATATATATATATATATATATATATATATATATATATATATATATATATATATATATATATAATATACATATATATATACTCGATAAGTGGATGTATCGGAGATTTTTCGTACTAATTCTAAATTTATGTTTGAAAACATCTAAATTGGCGAAATTTAACTAGCAACAATTTCTAAATGCAGTGAACGAAAATTGAGCCTCCTCAAAGAAAAAATATATAAGGAAATATATAAGAAATGTAATGGACACGAGCCCTGTCCATACTTGAAAAGTTTAAAAACTAACCCAAGAAACACACACTGGTTACATAAGCCCGCTAGCTCTCCGTCTATTAACGAGTATTAGAGCCGCTGTTGACAATAAAATGAATCAAATATCATCCTACCTCATCCGAGCTTCTTCTTGATCTAGGCTGCAGTAAACTAAGCGTCTGCCTCCGCGATAGTTAGATAGGTGCACTTGTTCCGATATCCAGACTGAATCCTATCTCTGTTTATATAAACCACGGCGGCTATTTATAGTCCACGTGAATCAGTCCAGTTTAATCCTAAATACATCCAGACTCGTGTACATATAGTCCATACAATCCATTGCGCCACGGCACGCAGGTCAAGGCCCAATTTCTAACCAAAGCTGTTCAGCTTTTCCATACGCTACATTAATATTGATGAACACTGATTTGTAATACACATGTCTATACATACAGACACACATAGAATCGTAATATAAAGTTTTATGCGCATTATAATAATTTGAAAGGAAATATGCCGAATTATAGGATATTGTAAAATCTATTACATAAGTTTGGAAACATCTCTAAATTATATAATTTTATTAGCAACGATTTTAAATTGGATTGAACGAAATTATCGCTCCTAAAATCTAAAAAGAAGTGGTTCAAGAAATGCAATGGACTTAAGCCTCACCCTTGCTTTAATAGTTTAATTAAGTTTAATTTAGTCCACTAGACTAAACGGCTATGTTGATATAATAAGAATAAAAAGCTGCTTGCAATAATACATTTAATTAATTTTCGCAGTAATTACTGTAATTATTACTATAATTAGTATTAAACATACATACAATAGTATAAATTAACTTCGATTTTCAACAACAATGTGACACAAGAAGCGCAAACTTAATCCTGTATATTAACATCAGTTTCTATCATCCTAATTTAATAATAAGTTATCTAATCCAATATATTTAGTCCGATAAATAAGTGAGTTATCAAATAGTTTGTCTTAATATTTGTCAGTAGAGAGAATTCAGCGCTAGGTATCTAGGCCATTAATATAATTAATTAATACATTAATCAACATATTCTTACTGGCAAGCAGTGTCTCGTCTGATAACCGGTCTTCGAAACTGCTTTACAGGTTCCTGGTATAGTTTTTATCATTTTTTATCCATGATTACGCCTTGCTGTAAATGGCGCCCATTATAAGCTTGACTAATTTTGGCAATAACTAATATTACTTTAATCAGTGCAGATTGCATTAATTGATTGTTCTAATTGATTGATTTAATTAATTAATCGATTGCATTAATTGATTGCCGATTGCATTGATTGAAATCGGCAAACGCTTAATATATTTAATGCATACCACAAGTAATTTGAGTATGAATATGTACTTTGAACCTGCCACTTGGCAGTGCACTGAAGAGAGAGAGAGACCACAAGTACTTTTTATTTTCCAATTCAGCAGTTATATTGCTAGCATTTTTGCACTGAATTGGTCAGAAACTATACTGAAGCAATAAAAGGGTCATGTAGCTAATAGAGAATCGACAGCTTTCAATAGATGCATAGTTCACATCCTGGAATAAGCTCACAGCAGTGCCTATTCTTTCTCACATGAAAGTGACTTGGAAATGTGTCCATTTATAAATTTTATATGATTTTTATTTAATCACACAACCGATTATATCAACCAATTACTGAATATTTGTGGCTTGAAGCCAACGTTGTGTTATATCAACTTGACTATAAGTCTACTAAGTCGTGTTTTTCACCAAAAAATATGGTAGCACATATAAGTGCACCATGTAAAGTACACAATACACAGTGTATGGACTCATGATTAACGAAATGATTGAGGCCTAAGAGCGTAAGAATCGAAACTAACTTGTTCAGCTATCGTGCATTTATTTCATATTAAGCTTATAACTTTCAAAGAAAAACGACCCAAATAAAAATTCCTGTTAATTTTTGATAGCTTCGTCACATTACAAGAGATTACAAAACAATTCTACTCAGTCATTAGTTTGCATAGTTCTTCATGTCTATGATCAATAATTTAATAGTAAATATTACCAATTGAACTTTGGATAGATAAGAAATTCAGTATTTGATTTGCAGTTATTAGTTCAGCAAGCAATTATACCATATACATGTAGTATCGGCCTTGCGCAATATTTTTACTGAACGTAGGAAATAATTTAGAGTAGAGCTGTGGATTTGTGACTTAGCAATTCAAGACAATCTACAGTAAGATGGGTACACACTGCAATTAAATCAGAGAACCTCTCACTTCCTGGTGGAGAAGCGCCAATACTTGAAAAAATCAAGTTAAGTTCCCGAAAAATGTTTTGCTTCCTATTTTGCAAGTTTAATTTGACATGTATATCAAAAACCATAGATAAGCCTTAATATATGGCTTCGAGTACTCAATGTATAGGCTTATAATTTAGTAAAATGTAGGCCTATGACGCTTTTAATGAAATATCTTAGGTAATTGATTACAATCGAATGCAAAATACGAGTTGCAATAGTTGGAAAACCAATACCGCAAACCCAAGTGTAAAACCAAGTCGTCTGCATACATTATTGACTTACAGAGTCTATCTGGATATTTAAAAGGTTTGGAAACATGAAATATATGAAAGAGAGCTTTACGAATGAGGGAATACGAGTCTAAGCTAGATCTAATATACTATTCGTATTTAGCTACCTGCAGTACCTACAAAGTCATGGAAAATTCATTCTGATTATAGGCATTTTCTGAAAGTCTCGCAAAATTCGCGTACAGTAGCAGTCAGTCATAGCAAGTACGTAGACTCGAATCCTTCTAACTGAGAATGAGAAACACAGGTACCGTTTAGTTCAGTTTCAAGGTTGATTGTAAATTTCCACTACAGCGTTACATCACAATTACTCAGAACTGAACCATACAACCTTCCTAACTCTATTTCATACATGTGCAGAGGCAAAATAGCAGCATCATCAACAGCTAGTTTAAATTCAAAATCTTGCTACATTTAACTTTCTCACATCATTTGCGGTCCTTTAGATGGACTAAGATATTTTTTGGCTCTATATTATTAGAGGTGGAGTAAGTTATTTCCACGCTTACTCTTGGCTAAATCCTGGCTACATTAAGCCACGTTTTTGGCTAATTCCGAAAATATAATTTCTTACAAAAATGCCTCTCGGTGTAGTTTATTTAGTACACTGTGACAGTTTACAAAGACATTCAATTGGTAAATGTATGCACACAGGTTGCTCATAATACAGATGGATGATAGAACAGCTAGCTGTTGAATAAACGACTTTTGCGCTCGCGACAAGAACTTGAAATGTAGTTACATAATATTTGGACTGATATTATGGATCTTTATAGTTGCACAGTTTTAGACCTTCTTTTCGCTCACTGGTTTGGATTTGTCTCAATATTGCTGGCTGTTGTCATAGACGACAGTTCGCACTTCGAAGACTGCACACTTCGGGAAAGCAAATCTACTGTATATCAACGAACATCTGAGTCAGCGTTCAAATGAAATATTTTCTCAAGCTCGTTAACTGGTAAAACAGAAAAAGATAGCCTCAACTTGGACCTTTAAAGGTCAAATCTTTATAAAGCAGAGCTCAGACGCGTCCTGTAGACCGATACTAATTAAGAGCAAAGAAAGTTTGCCTAGATAAGCCACTAATAATTTAATTTTTCTGTGTTTGCTTATACATGTATATATCGATTGATATTATCTTTTAAAAATGGCGTCAAATAATGTTGATAAAATTGAATTATGCTTCAGTCGAAACCAGAGTTTATCTATTAGCTCTACCAATAAATTGTATATTAATAAAATTGATGACTGTATTGCTAATCTATGTGACTCCAGATATGTTACCCTGGATGAACGCAAGTCTTTTTTGCAATCTAAAAACCTATGTAATTTTATGCATATCAATGTCAAAAGTTTATCTAAAAATTATGATCATTTATGCACTTTAGTATCTCGACGCTCAATTTGTTGCGATTGGTCTTAGTGAAACTTGGTTAAACCATTTAATTCTGATATTTTTGCTTTACCGGGCTGTAATTTTGTATCTTGTTCTCGCCCCATCAAGCCAGGTGGAGGTGTTGGAATTTATGTTAATATGCATGAACAATTTAGTATCACTAATGATCTTACTATTATGAATGAAAATATTGAAAGTATTTTTTCAGATATAAATATTTTTCAAAGAAGCAAGATATAATAATAATGGGTGACTTTAATTTTAATTTCTTAGCTAATGGTTTCATTAATCCTCAACCCACTTTTCTTAATACTATGCTATCTCATGCTATGCTACCTGCAATCAACAAGCCGAGCAGAGTTGCTAATACTTCTGCGACCTTTAATTGATAATATTTTTACTAATGTTGATGTTAGCATCTGTAAATCTGCAATACTTTATGATGATACAACAGACCATTATCTTCAGCCACCTCAGTAAATTTAGCGCTTCAAACCATCCAGCAACTAATTCGAACTACCCAAAAGGAATATTTAATCAAAAATCTACTAATAAATTTAAACTTTTTTGTGCTAACGATTCTAATTGGGCCCAAGTTTATAAATATGAAAATATTAATACTGTAAACCCAGACATAGTATATAATGAATTTTTAGAAATATTTGAACGTGGTTTTAATTTATGTTTCCCTAAAACTAAATCTGATAAAAGTAGAAATGCTCCTCGAAAAGAATGGATGACTCGAAGATTAGCAATATCATGTGAAACAAAATCTAAACTTTACAAAGTCTATAAGGAGTCAAATACATATGAAAATAAACTTAAGTTTATTGCTTATAGGAATAAATTAAACTCACTCTTAACAATTGCGCAAAGGAAATTTTATTCTGATCAATTGCTTAAATATAAACATGACCCTAGAAAAACATGGCAATGCATTAATGGCATTTTAAATTCAAATAAGTCCAAATCTATTCAGAAATATTTTAATTTAAATATTGAAATGGTATCTGATAAAAAAGTTATATTTGAGAGTTTTAATGACTATTTTATTGGAATAGGAAAATCCCTAGCTGATACAATCCCTAAATCAAAAAAGTCTTTTTATGATTTCATTTCAGACAAAAGTAAAATCTCCTGCACACGTGTCTCCATCTAACCAGTCAATATGAAATCATTAACATAGTCCAATCCATAAAAAATACCTCGAGTGCAGGTTTCGATGAGGTATCGTCCATTCTTCTAAAAAATATAATCTATTTTACTTAGCCAAACCTTTAGCAATTGTACTAAATCAATATATTATGAATGCTACATTTCCGAGTAAAATGAAAATTGCCAAAGTATGTCCGATTCATAAGTCAGGTCCTAGTAACGAAATTTCGAATTATAAACCAATCAGTCTTTTAACTGGCTTCTCTAAAATATTTGAGAAAATTATTGCCGATAGAATGCTCTCTTTTATTGACCATCACAAAATCATTACTTCAGCCCAATATGGATTTAAGAAAAAGCACTCTACATATATGGCCCTATTAAACATGCATGATAGGGTGTCTAAAGCTATTGACAATAAAGAATTTTGTTTGGTTATTTTCATAGATCTCTCAAAAGCTTTTGACACTTTAAACCATGATACTGATTATTCCATGATACTTTAAACCATGATACTAAGGCCCTAGATATTGGCTATCCCTTTCGCCTAATTTACGATCATCTCGTTCCGTTAACTGTTTCAATATTAATCTTCGTCAGTACTTATTAAATAGTTATTAATGATACTGATCTTAAATGTATAATTATGCCTACCTATTATCATTAATTTTCTTTATTTTGAATTTCTTTATTTCAATTCTTTAATTTCTACTTTTTATGTTCGTTTTAAGTTCACCATGGTTCACATTTAAATTGTGTTCACTTATTGCATTTACTTGTTTGTTTACATTGCTTGTGAACTGTACAGGGTTGAATGACCCATTTTGGTGATCTAAATAGATAAATAAACAGTAGCACTGTAATTATTGTTGCTATTGAAACTAATTTTAATGTAATCTAAGCTGCAATGTAATATCACACAACATTATAATATTATATTTATTAAAAAGCTAAGAATTAGTAAGATAGCTAATATTATATTTATTAAAACAAACAATAATGGACATGATCCAAGCCCGTAATAATGTTTCATTTGAAAATTTACAGTGAAGAAATATGCAAATTATTGTGCAAAACTTCATTGTACACTTATTATTCAATTAATATTTGTTTTCATTCATTAACGTTAAAATACAGAGTCCATCATCTAACATTATAGAGTTAAATAAACTGCATTTAAAGGAGAGTGTAATTCCCATTACAAGAACGTCGTGAACAGTATGAGGAAGACTGTTGCCAGGGGTAACTGCATGAGGGAACGTACGAGGAAGATTGTTGCCAGGGGTAACTGTACGAGGGAATATACGAGGAAGATTGTTGCCAGGGGTAACTGCATGAGGGAACATACGTGGAAGATTGTTGCCAGGGGTAACTGCATGAGGGAACACACGAGGAAGATTGTTGCCAGGGGTAACTGCATGAGGGAACACACGAGGAAGAGAGTTTCCAGGGGATGACTGCATGAGGGGACACTCGAGCTACTTGAAATGCGTAGACTGCTCGGCTCAGCCGCCTGGAAGACGCGTTATGATGTCCGTGGAATAATCAATCATTTCCTATCTGACTCAGCGTGACGATGTGGAGTTTATTTATTAAATCCAACTATTGAACTTATGCCTTGTTCTATCCGGATCACTGTAAAATGGATTACTGGGATTGTCCTGTGTAAGCCATAAAGTAAAGACTGATGAATGTGATACCAAATTATACCGGAAATCATAGTTTTCACAACAAAAAGTTGTTTTATTTGAAATAAACATAATGTTAAGATATTTGTTGAACCGATTGATTGATGGACTCATCAATTCCTCTTTGCAGATGAGAGTGGCTTAGACAGCGAGTATGAATATTTAATTAGGACAAGACTCACAAGAAAATCAAGCTGTTTTGACTTTTACAATATTATAGACTAAGAGATATTGAAGATATATAGAGGGCCTGGAAAAAGAACGATGGCTGGAGAGCATAAATACAAACTTCTCTACAGACTACCAGTGGATGCAGTAGAGAATCAGCTAATGTAATATCACAATAGTTTCTTATCAGCAACGATCCAGCCAGCCAAGCTCTTCAGTGACGATGACCGCCCTGTGATTGATTTGTTGCACAATTTGGAACCTTATAAAGACTAATTCAGTTTAGATTTATTACTGTTCATCATAGAAGCTATGGAAATGGAGTTCTCGAGCAATATTTAGATCCTCCTTCTTCAAATTCCTAACGTATTTGGACTCTACCTGGGAAGTTGAAATAAATAACTAAAAGCTGGGTTATATTTGCTGGGGAGTTTCGACCCCTGGACAGATGTGTGACTACCCCTGCTAAATTTTTAACCCCCCTAGTTTTAACCTCCTCCCTAGGACAAAATCCTGGTGACCCCACCCCTGGCAAGTCTTCCACCCCCAACGACTCTACTTGGACAAAGGTAACAAATACCATCCTGAGTACAAGGAATGCTTACATGTGGAACTGTATTTAGATCCACACAGCTTAAATGTATTCTTTTACTTACTCGCAAGAAATTAAACCCGGAGCCTTCGGTTACAAATTCGACGGAACTAATCGAATTACTCTGTCAATGCTTCACACAGACGTGTTCTTATTTATATTATATCCATAGTTCCGTCAATTATCCTTTAAATGATGTTATACAAAATCGTATTAGTTGATTTTACAAGACCGTTAGGACGCACAATCGATGTACAAGACTTGCTAATTTTTATTTAGCGAATACGTTAATCCATGTAACTTGCTAATTATCTACATGCAATAACCGAGTCAATTAGCATAATTAAAAAATTTACATTTAAATTCTTAATGCACATGTAAATCCTAAAGAAATTTTAACATCCGAAGCTATACGTCAAGCGCGTTTCGAGATGATTTGTCTATAGTATACAATGGTACATGATAAATTCTCAGAGAACGACGACTAAGCTACCACTGTAACAACAATAGAGCACTGGCTGGATTTAGTCCTACGAGCCGGCATCCGAACACTACACAGCAGGCCTAGCTGCTGCGCCGGGTCCTTAGCAGCTGCTGCGCTGTGTGATCAGCTACTGTGACTCAACAGCGCAGCTGCAGAGAGGCAGCTGCTGAATATAAACAAAGCAGCTGAAATTAAATAATCTCTTCCCATGGTATTGAACTGCCTGTTTTAGCTATATTTTTTCGTAATGCCCGTTATATGCAATAGTGCTTATAGTATTTGGAAGTTGCTCCTTTTTAGAAAAATTTACCTTTTGCCAAATTGTTAATAAATTTAATTTTTAACATAAGTTGCTAACCGAAAGGTGTTGTTCGCCTTCAGAATTGTCGATAAGACGATTTGAAATGAAGGCCCTCAAATGCCCAGATTGTGGAGTCATCAAATAGCGCTTTAATTTGTTGTTCTTAGTCTCTAAAAGCTAATCACGGACAATGAGCGATGTGGTAATATTAATTTTGCAAAATGAAATAAACAACCAAGCCGTACTGATGTCGTGAATTACAAATAATTTTAATTGCTAATAATTGAAATAGTCATAAACTAAGGTATGAATGTAAGAATCCATTTCCAAACTTTTCATATTTTTGATTAAGCTGTTTGCAATCAGAGTAAAGTACAACCAAATTTAAGAGCAATTATAAAACATCTGTGAAGTTACAGTATCACAAAATATGTCTACTTATTAGTCGCAACAGTACGACATTAAGGATTGAAGGTATAATATTATACTAGTAAATACTAGTGTATGTAGGAGAGAGATTTCACTTCAATAATATCGCAATAATCTTTTTAAAATTCTATGATTGTAACAGTAATATACTAGTCACAATTCCATGTACTAATCTACAAGGCCTGATACTGTAGGTCATAAGTTCATAACTACACAGGATCAATAATGAATGATTGCTGTTACAGATATACATGTACATCAGGATTTATATCTTAACGACACTGTGGGCAACTATGCTGCGATCTTCAAGCAACTTCGTATAGTATCAGCGACTAGAATATTAAATAAAATCAGCGTAATCAATTGCAATGTAGTTAAAATCGACACTAAAATAATTATTTATGATCGTTTCGAGGGCTACATGTAGGCCTATATTTTACAGCTGTATTTTTCAACAACTAATTAGACAACAGCTGTCCGTGTTTACTTAGAAAGCCGAGTTATATCAAGCTGTTATTTAATCCAGTTGTCTTGCCAAAAGCTGCATCAGCTTAATAGCTTTATCGACTAAATTGCGTCACGTCTTAGGCCTATAGTTTTTAGTAATAAAAGCAATTATAAAAATTGGTGCAAACTTAAATGTTATCTTTTCCTTTCATACTCCACATCCGTTCTTGACATTAAGAACTATTAATTGGCGCACTAAAACAAAGCAAAGAAAAATGTTACCATAAATTGACCTGCGTGAAATTCCATTATTGAACATGCATTGATTGAACTAGCAATTCCTGAAAGCGTCTATAAAAAATCACGGCAACATAAACACGTTGGAGAAACTTTTATCGCTACCGTTGTGCTCTGGTTCAACAATATTCTGAACTGGATTAGCTTAGCAATGGGCACGCTTTTTGCCTAAAGGACTAAATGTCCTATGTTGTAGTTCTTTCTGCTTCCATGCATACTTGAGTGTGTGATGCATGAGCCACTATGACTTAATTAAGCAAATAAATTAGTAATAGATATTGATCAAACTCCATCATAAAAGTATCAGCCCGCTGTATTATAGCGTACTGCTTATACAAATAAGGGACGACAAGGTTAAGCTATATTTGCCTTTTTCAATGAGATTTATTTTTTGCATTCATCATCATCTTTCCTTAAATCTCAGGTTAACTAGGATCGGGAATATTTATTCCTTACAGTACCATTACAAATATGAATGACAAAGGAATTACAGGTTAGTCTGGAATTTCAAACAGGCAATCAAGACAATATTCAGTGGTCTAATATTTTGAAGATATTTCAGAGATCAGCCATCCTCCCTCATAAAAATTAAAACGTAATTAATTGTGTCTAAAAAGTAACCTTAATTAATTCCAACCTCCTTAAAAGTTTACGAAAATTCTGCTCGTGCTGAAGTGTTTAGTCTTAATGTATAGCACAATGTTAAAAGTGGTGCGGGTATTTACTTTATTCAGTCCGATACCTCTTGCAGTATTGTGGTAATTTTGTAAATTTCTAAATGAAATATCACGTCCATTTAGATTAGAACTTTATTTACTAACTAATGTTCTTGGCTGGAGTATGCAGTGTTAAGTAACTATATTTCAAAATATTTCAGACACCAGCAATGCCTGGAAAATTACAAACGCTTTTCGTACGATGTGCGCCGATGCCAATAAGAAATGCTGGAATTAGCTCAGTAGTTTCTGATGTTATTTTAAATAAAAATTAATAATAATAATAATAATAATAATAATAATAACAATTAGAGTGCTACAGTCAACAATGACAACATCGAGCACTATTGAGACAAAATCAAGCCGGCGAGCAAAAAGAAGGTCCAAAAACGGCGCAAACTACAAAATCCATAAAATCAGTTCAAAGTAAAGGGAATTAAAGAAAAGGTGGTTTAGGCGCAGGTCGCTGCTCATGGACACTGGATGGAAAAGAGAGATGGAAAAGATAGGTCTTCAACTGCTTATTATCCACAAAAATTTACTTTTCGCTGTAAGCAATTTTAAAAATTGCTTGAAGGAAGAGACAGCCCTCCCACCTCCCCTCTTAAACCAACAGCTGATCTACGCTATTGTACCCAAGAATAGTTTTGACTGATCTTTGACGCTGCTGCCAGGCTCTAAAGTATCAATGATGCATCACTCAGTATGTATAAATTCCGAGCAACTATTTTATTTATCCGCGTCGAATGACGTGAGTGAATTTCCGATTAACAACTGCAGAAGACCGCCGGGAACATATGGACTCTCGCGGAGTGATAATAATCGGTAATTGTTATAGAGAAGCGTAGATAGACGACCGGCCTGCTAGAGCTTCGTTACGCTGGGTATTGCGTCTATGATAACGTCCTACGTCATCCTACGTCACAGGTGATGAGTAACATCACAAAACCTCTGAGTTGTGGTTCAGCAGAGCTCATATGCTTGTGTTCAACTTGCGAGTTTAATATTTCTCATTTTATTATTAGATACGAAAGAGTTAAAGCCAAATCGGCCTCTTTTTAGTTAAATCTGACCACATAAATAAATCACAAATCTTGTATTGTTTACTTTCATAGATGGTCATTTTAAGGACGGGATATACGGAAAGCTTTATTGAAAGAAACTAACCCAACTCTTAGTAACAAAAGGTAGAAATGAAGTTTTTAACGTGATACGGTGGTACAATATGAATAGCCTCCAAAATTAGTTCAATTTCAAAATAAGATTAAGATGATTTTCCATAACGCCTGATCACTGGATCCGCACAGATTTCGATCTCATTTTTTTCATACATATCATGAATTATACAGTAGGCAGAATATAAAATACACTACCCTTATTCAATTATTAATATTTCGAAGAGTGATTAGACCCCATGTCTACACTACTTCTATGCAAAACTTAATGTTTATAATCCTGGCGTAACTTTGTCAAAGTCTTTGTCCATGTCCACATATTAATCATATAATAATTTATGCAATGGCACGATCTCTTGAAACGTCCCTCACATCACCATGGGATGAGGAAAAGATCTTGAAATTAAATGTTAATTGGCTGATTGATTGATCGATTGATTGAAAGTGAGTGTAAAGTAGCTTAACACATAATTTTATGAACAACAGAAATGAAGGTAAGGAAGATTAATCGGATACGTTAACAGGTTGACAACTTTTACAAATGATTTGAACGGGAGAATGGTAAGACGCTTAGTTTTGTGCAAGAGGCAACAAATCTTTATAAAATAATTTACACTATTACATTAATTTATATCATCCACAGTTGAATCAGTTTAGAAAATAATGTTTAAGATACAGACATCTTTTTGAAGAAGAACAATACGTTACGTATTTGTTTGTAGTAAGCTTAAGTTCATTGCATATGAAGCGTGCTGAATTGGGTGTCTGTCATGTGTTTTCGCTGAATAAGATAATGCCATCTTACATTTTTACAACATTCCACTAATCGTATTCGTACTATACTATACTAATCGTACCGGTACACTGAAAAATAGATCAGCCGTTGATGTGTCGTCAGAGGCGACTAAACATGAACTAATGAAGACAACAGTAAATCCTTAACCAACAAATTAACCAACAAATTAACCAACAACAGTAAATCCAACAGTAAATCGTAAAGCGATTAACTTCTTGATCTATGGAGTTCTCTGAAGCCATATTTCACAAGTTATCGGCCACATAAGCTATTGATTTCTGTGAAGCGATTAACTTCTTGATCTATGGAGTTCTCTTGATAGAGCGTTAAAGCAAACTCTGAGTATTAATGACTACCTTGGACCTGCCACTTGGCAGAGCACTAGAGAGAGAGAGAGAGAGTTGAGAAACTGTGAAATAGAGAAGTTTGTAGATATATCGTAATGTCATAGTTGTTGGCATTGCAGCAGCCTTTTAAGCCAGCTTGGTTTCGAACCTTAGCTTTTGACTGTAATAGCAGACATTCTAATCTTTTCACCAGCTAACATTGACTAGGAGAAGCGCAGACTAATGTAAATATTTTGAAAGTCATCCAGTTCGCACACACACAGACAGTGATAAAATGGCTCGAAGACTTTGTATTGTTCAAGAGGTTTGAGATGGAAGCATTCTGAGCCTGCAAAGCAGTGGTACAAGAACAGCGACAAGCAAAGGGACATGTAGATAAAGAGAGCCGGTATAATCCGCCTTTTTTCGTCGAGATAACAGCAGAAAGCAACGAGGGTCCAACTACAACAACTACAGTCCAGCTAGCACAGATAGGATCCAGCTAGTACAACTAGGATCAAGCTAGCACAGCTCAGCTAGGATCCAGCTAGCATTGCTAGGATCCAGCAAGCACAGCTAATATCCAGCTAGCACAGCTAGAACCATCCAGCTAGTTCAGCTAAAGTCCAGCTAGAGTCCAGCTAGCACTGAAGTGATGAAGCTAGCTCTGCTTGGATTCAGCTTGAACAGCTCCAAGGAATAGTTTATATGCATATCTCTCTCTCTCTTAGTGCACTGCCAACTGGCAGGTCCATGGTACATAACGCCTCCACTCTTCTCTGTCTTCCGCCTTCCTCTTCATTTCCACATATGAGTGGGTCTTTAAATCATCTAACATACCTAATCTCGGCCTGCCTCTGCCTCTTTTTCCTTCCATTCTACCTTCTTTGGTATGCATATATATATATATATATATATATATATATATATATATATATATATACATGTATATATATATATATATATCATTTCATTTCATTTGTGACAGCGAAATAGGCTTTTGTGATACTTTGAATGATAAAGAGTTTCTTACTGAATTTTGAAAAGTTTTACTTTTTCAACTAATTGGCCAAAAAGGCTAAGGCCTAGTTTTACGCTAGTTTCATATCGCTAAATAATGTAATTTATAGGGCTAGCATTTTAGCACAATATAGACCTATTAAAGATTGATTTCTATGAAAATTAGGGATATCTCATGTTAATGTATGGTACTAGTTACCGGATTTGTTTCACATGAAAAGTTTGATAGCTATATTATGAATAATTTATTTATTGCCTCGAAGACAAGGTGATTGGTGCTTGAAACACTAAATAATCTAGATAATTTAGTTTAAATACACCATTTCAAAACCACCAGATTTAAATACTGTTAAAATGTACTCTAATTTCAAAACTTTAACGAAATTATAAAGGCTCTATCACCAAACTACGAAATATAAACTTTATATACTGAATGATAATAAATGTGGTTAACAATTTTTCAGTTAATCAAGTACTGTCCATACAGATCTCAGTTGATTCAACTACCAACTATCACATTCAAGTTCATCAGTACAATAGCGGATCAGTGTCATCAGCTGATTAGTGGTCAGCTTATCAATGGTCAGCTGTTCAATGGTCAGCGGATTAGTGGTCAGCTTATCAAAGGTCAGTTGACCAGTAGTCTGATCAGTAGTCAGCTTATCAAAGGTCAACAGATCAGTGTGGTAAGCTTATCAATGGTCAGCTGATCTGTGAGTGGTCATTTTGTTGTAAACAAACTGAGCAGCAGAATGCAGAAAGCATGTTACAAATTGAGAGTCTGTTGCAACTGCTGTCGCAGCTAGCATTATATGGCTTAGCAATATTTATAGGCCTACTAGCAAGTATAGAAACACTGGGGTAGCATAGCTTTAAGAAATTTCTTTTATCATAAACGGATAGCCCCTATGGAGTGCTTTGGTGTCACTGAGATCACTGAGGTCACTGGGGACACTGAGGTCACTGAGGACACTGAGGTCACTGAGGACACTTGAGCTACTAAGATTACTAACGTTACTGAGTTTATTTAGGCCACTGAGGTCATATAAGTCAGAGAGGTCATGAAGGTCAATGACGGCACAGTCACTTTTACTAAAATGTCTAAGAATAGTTCAGTGATTAGATAAATAATGGATCATAAGGTGTATTGAACTGAAACGGGTTCGATCTCAGGTCATGCTGATCAAAAATTTGCGGAACTTCACAGGACCGGCAAACGGAGAATTGATTCAACCTTACGGTTGAAGCACGCGAAGAAAAATAATAAGTAATAATCATCATCTTCATTTAATAAGATGGAGCACCTTTCACCTGTGAGAATTTTATAAATTTATGCTATTGCAAGATTCCAAACGTCTGGCTCAAAAGATTTCAAAAACAGGGATGGCTCGAGTTTCAAAACTTCTTCAAATGCACAGAACCCTCTGAGCGACCTTAGAATGGCTTGCCGTTATTTCTCAATAAGATGGACATTTTTGTTATGGTTTATATATTGTCAAGTACACAAAATCTCGATCAACTGCTAGAGCCCACTACAGCTGCTGCAACAGCTGTAACAGCTACAACAGCTGTAACAGCTGCAGCAGCAGAACAGCGGCATCACCCTCTCCTGTAGCAGCTAAATCACAAAACCAGTGTCAGCAGCTACTCCCTGCTTGAGCTGCTGCTGCATAACATCAGCAACAGTCGCTCGCTGCAGCTGCTGTTTGGTTAGGCCTGATTATTCAGAAAGCATCCTCTCGACAACCTGCTGATTTATCTGAAAGTCTTGGATAGAATGGATGCAGGTCCTGACTGCATTTCATGATCGACCGGCTCCCAGCAACAGTTCAGTCTAATTGTCGTATTACTGCATATTGCTACTATGATTTGTCGCGAAGTTGGTGTCCTGCTCGATAGCCTTAGGGCTCCTCAGGAAGCCACAAACCATTGCTTAGTGTCTCAGTTCATTGGAAATTGTTATGCTATTTTGTAAAGTGTAGTGGTTTTAAAAAAATAAATAAATATTAGAGACGTTTTGCTGTAAGAACGAGTCAGTTACTTGAACCAGTATGTCGCGCAGAAATAAATCAATGTTCCGACAATATTTTGTTTCTTATGTTTAGGCGACAGAACATTTTTTCTCGTATGATACCTGCCCCAAGGCACACATTAATGCAAGAAACGAACAGTAGATATATACTTAGGTTCTACATATTAAGGAGCACTTCATCGACCAACATGTTAATTTATTTTCGGTAAATCAGAGTACATTATTTAATTTAGTTGAAGACATTACAGCAAATTTAAAATTGTTAATTACTGTAAAGTGCAATATAACTTTGAATTGCATTGCTTCGCAGGCCGTTATTACGAGGTCGGTATTATAGTAGTAAGTAATGCTGGAGATATGATTTTTGGGATAGCAAAACTCATAACTGAGATCATTTACTGGGACTTCAGCTGTTCGATCGATAGATGCCCATTGAACAAGACTTTCACTGGAAGGCTGTTGAACTTCCGAAGATTAGCATAGAGATAAATCACACAGTACCTGACGAACTGAAGATGTAGGTCAGCATTTTTGCTTCCACATTTTATAGAAATCAGACTTAATTTCCTTCTTATAAAATTTTATTGCTTTGATCATTTTAAATTTTAAGCTTAAGCCCTTTCAGAGTAAACGTTTGGCTATTAATTGTTTATCCTTGTTGTTAATTATTGGATGTATTTAAATCGCTCTAAGCTGAGATAAAATAATTTCTTAGGCTGTATTATTTTCAATAAAATATCCTAAGAAATTATTTATAAAATGGCCGCTGTTTTCTAGTTAAAGTTTTTCATAAATTTTCCATTAAAGACAAAAAATTAACTTACTTAAATTTAAATTACAAAAGAAAAACGTTACGACATTTGCTTATCAAGTGTAACAAATAGAATTAAGCAAATTGGATGTCGAAAGTTAAGTTAAATGAAATCAATCTGTTTTATCATACAGAGACTTGCGGCAAAAGCTAAAATTATTCAATTTAAATTTTCTGCAATAATTCTCTCGATCATTATTAGTACAATTAATGCAGGTTAGAAAATTGGAAAATATTTTTACGACGATATGAAGTTTTTAAAAAGGGGTAATGATAACAGACTCAAAAGTTCACTGAGATTGACGCAATCAAAATTGTAAATCTACCAGTGATCCATCGAGCGGATGGCTACCTAACGAAGTGTGCTGGTACGCTTTCCTGCCCACTCATTGTTCCGCTATGACTTCATTTAGACAGATAATTCTGCAGGGACGCGTACTATTTGCTCGTATGTTTCCGGTGGGAATTAAATTTCGATAGATTTGGAGCCGAGTTGGCAGACATTAAGTCTGAAAGTCTGAATTATCGAGATCTGAATTAGATTATATCGTTTGAGCTAAGTATTTAAAATAGTGAATTAACTTCATTTATTGAATAAAGGAATTCAAACAATAATTAAATAAAGATATAAATTTGCTAAATGAGAGTATGAGACTAAGGTCAGCTGTGTTGGTTAAATGGAATGCCTTTATTTCTGAATGAAGGCCGGGTTTTGGAGGATCGCAAAATACTTTAATGCATGTTAAGTAGTACAATTTGTACGAAAATGATAAATATCAGTAGCTGTTACATACAGAATACATAAATACAAAACTTTATATGTTTGCACAGCAGGTGCAATAGGAAGAAAAGCCAGATACAGTATTATAAGATGCTTGACTTGTTATTTACATCCGATATATAAATCGGCAAATCCACCCAGTTCACAAAATGTCCTTCAATTGCATCTCTCACCTACATGTGTATCATCTCACCTATACCATACCATCATACCTCTATCATCTCACCTACACCATACCATCATACCTAAATCATCTCACCTACACCATACCATCATACCTAAATCATCTCACCTATACCATACCATCATAGCTACATGTATATCATCTCACATATACCAAACCATCATACCTCTATCATCTCATCCATACCATACCAACATACCTAAATCATCTCACATACACCATACCATCATATCTCTATCATCTCATCCATACCATACCAACATACCTAAATCATCTCACCTACACCATACCAACATACCTCTATCATCTCATCTATACCATACCAACATACCTAAATCATCTCACCTACACCATACCAACATACCTCTATCATCTCATCTATACCATACCAACATACCTAAATCATCTCACCTACACCATACCAACATACCTAAATCATCTCACCAACACCATGCCATCATACCTATATCATCTCATCCATACCATACCAACATACCTAAAACATCTCACATATACCATACCATCATACCTACATGTATATCATCTCACCTATACCATACCATCATACCGATATCATTTCATCTATCTGAATTTAACTTCTATATGCAATCGCATTGCCACATTTCGATCGACTTTTGTCGCAGGACATACAGATCCTTTTAATAAGAATATTCTTAATCAATATGATACACAAAAGAATTGCATAGACCTCAAAAGCCCAATTCTATCGCGCATTTCATGACCAATTTAGAGTAACAATAATAATAATAATAATAATAATAATAATAATAAAGGTGTAACGTCCGTTTCTTCATACAAGTATGATGTCGGGGACGAAAGAAAAAGTAAAAAAAGAGAAAGTTGAGAAAGTAGTAGAGAAAGTTGTTGTCGAATTGAAATCACCATTTCATTCAATTAAAGTTTTATTTAGCACCAACGCGAGATCGCTGTTTCTACAAATGAGCAGTGCACTGCGTTCGTATGGTTTATAACGCGGTGAGAGTGTCCGAGTCTCAATGTGGAGTGAAATCAAGGATTTCCTCTCGTCACTCGAGGACTCCTAGCAGCTCTTGACTAGCGAATGAGTGATACCAGGACCAGCAAATATTTACCCAACGACTCGCTAGAGGGTGCTCTCTTCACAGTCTTGTTCTCGTTTACTCGTCGATCACTTTCTGCTATTGTTGGTCGTTCTGCACTTTGGAGGCGTTAAATTTTTACTCCCATCTCGCTATATTTTCATTTTGCTCTACTATAATTATTTTACTGCTACCCAGCCTAATTATTTCTGGTGAGAAATTCTGCAGAGATATATGCCTACAAGTACATATTCAATGTTGCATTAGTTGATATCAGAGTCATGAAGTATTTAACGTCGGTCTCGTGTCACAGGGATGCATTCAGAGACGCTGAGTCTGAGAGTTGAATCAGCGTTCCTTGCTTACTGTAATGACACATAAACTGCCTTACCCTTTGACTATAGCAAAGTTGAAGGCTTTTTATTAGATCTATCATTTGTGACAAATAAACACATACACGTTGGTAAATTAGATAGGAATGCGGCAAAACATTCACAAATTAGTGTTGAAGTTAGTATAAAAGAAGAACGTAATTAAAGAATCAAAGCCTAAATTTGCTTTAGTTCAATCTCTCAAAGCAACTTAACTAATGCACCCACTCCTATCAATAATTAATAAGACATGCTAACATAAATTCCTAGCTAATATAATAATAATCTGCAAGTAAATGGACATATTGAAGCCTATCTTCTAGATGAAAGCATGCGAAACAGAAAGGCAACTCTTCTCCTAACAATAATTTGAGCTAATTTTCTTTCTCGTTCTCTTTAATTTTTTTCTTTCCTCTCTCTCTCTCTCTTTCTCTCTCTCTCTCTCTCTCTTTCTCTCTCTCTCTCTCTCTCTCTCTCTGTCTCTGTCTCTCTCTCTGTCTCAAACTTTTCCAAACGTTCACCTTACTCTTCCTTACTATCTCTCTCTCTCTCTCTCTCTCTCTCTCTCTCTCTATCTGTGTATTATACATGTTTCTATTTCAATTTTGGATTTTTTCTGCTTCCTCCTTTAGAGAATAGTATTCAGCCATTCTGTTTGACTTTTTTTATTGATATCATCATCATCATCATCATCAGTTCCTTGCGTTCTGTACAGAACATAAGGCGGCAACATTCCTCCATTCGTTTCTGTCATCAGCAATCTTCACAGCGTCTTCCCATGAAATGTTTAATGCTCTCAAATCCTTGCTGATCGTATTTAGCCAAGTACTTCTAGGTCTTCCTCGTTTCCTTTTCCCTTGAGTTGACTTCCAGTTAACTGCAGTCTTTGCGTATCTATCCTCAGACATACTCAGTAAATGACCTAAAACCTTAATCTTCTCTCAGAAACTATTTCATCTAATTTTCTTTGTCCACTCCTTTCGGGTACTGCTTCATTTTTGACGTGGTCCCAATAGTGGATATTTAAAATTCTTCTGAGGAATCTTTGTATATCACTTTTATTGATATACATTGTAGTAGTTAGAATTTTAATCAGTTAGATGGTAACACAGTTATATTTCTGGCTGTGTATCTTTGTACTATATCTTAAGCTATCTAAATGTCTGTTATTTTTATGTTTTAGAGATAAAAAGTGTTGGTGCTGACTTTACTTAAATCGTCATTCGACAGATGTCAGCAACTATACTTTAATTTTAAAGTCTCTTACGATGATAGGAGGCAGACTACGGGTAACCTCGACACATTACTATAACCTCAGACAAAGCCTGTTGAACTAAACTAGTATTTTATACAGACGGAAATTGTAAATTACCGGATTCACTCACTGTATAGAGAGACCAGAAAAGAACTTACTCGCTGAACAAATTTCTACGCTATTTAATTTTCGCTGTTTTAGAAATAAAATTTCAATAACTTTAGAAGTCAGTACACTGCTACAGTATATCAAATTTGATTATGATAGGTACAAAATCGTTAAAGTTATAGCTACTTTTCGGAAGCCACCCTCAGTTTCAGAATTTGCATTTGGGTGATATGGCTATATCTTATTCCTCGTGTTTTGTCAGCGAAATTCTACTCTTTTTCCTATTTCTTAATGCATTTATAAAGTGTCAAACTGTACCAACTCTCTCCAGAATTTCCTCATTTGTACCTTTTGAGCCCAGGTAATCCTCTCCATTCTTCTCCATATCCACATTTCTAATGCCTCTAGTTTCCTAATATCTTCCTTCCTCAAGTCCATGTTTTACATCCGTAGAATACTGAATGGTCTTTACCAATGTATTCACAATCTTTATATATTTGGTTTTTTGTAAATATCGATTATTTGTTTCATGTTCTTCTATTAGGCCAACAAATACAATTCATGTATATTTAAAATATTCAACATCACGAATACTGTGCATATCATGAATATATGAGCCCTACTATGCATGTACTACATGTACATGTACTACATGTAATGTATGTATGGTTTAACCTTCACAAATCTTCAGCGCATCTTGGTGTATACAATAAATGGTTTGCTCCCCATGTCTTGAGGAAAACATTTGAACTCTCGTGTAGCTTAAGTAAAGTGTTTTTTATTCAGAGGCAGAGTGTTGTAAAAATAAACTCAATTCAGAGCAAAATTTAATGCAATCTGTTTCTTTAGAAGAAATATAAGACACTCAAAGCTATCGCCATGCCAATGATCGAATAAAAGGATAGAATTAATTTTATGAACACAAAATATTAGATTACAGCCAGCAAGAGTATACAAATTATATTTATTTATATTGCACAACGCGGTATTGACTTTAGAAAGAATGACATAGAATAGGAAAATAGCTGTCTTAAAAATTCACATTTCAACTAACAAAGCTACTGCTTACACTAAGCTAAGAAAGCTTAAATTGTGTTTCCTCATCACAAGTGTGCTCTCAGTAACGTCTGATGTCGCTCAGAATCCGAAACCTATTGTTTATCAGGCAAGCCTGCTAACAACAAGGCTAACGGCCGACACATGAGTTGCATTGTTATGCTGACCTCTAAGTTGTCTCACAGTACTGACAGGGTCGTTAATCGGTTAACACTGCTTCACTAAACCCTCTAATTCTTTCCATCCGTTCATCGAAAGCGAGTCCCGCCCCTGGAATCCAATGAAGGACGTCCCAGCGCAATCCTTCGCTTTTCTCTCCAACATCGATTGCGTCCACAAAAGATTCTCCTACTGAAGTCTGAAAGTAGTTAAGTCAGCAATTCGGCCAGAATCAAATTCAATCATTCCAAAGAACGGGAACTCTCGTTTGTCGTTTTCTCCTTCCACTCTAACTCTATAGTTTAGTTTTATTTATCTTCTCGTTGTCGATATCATTATCGATGTCGGTTTGGTATCGAATTCGTAGAAAACGAAAAATAGGTTTAGTCACTGTCCGTTAATTATACAAGTACTGATGATTTCTGAACAAGTGCACTAGTAATGATCTAGCCAGCACTAGTCCAGTAGCATTAATCTAGCCAGCACTAGTCCACTAGCACTAATCTAACCAGCACTAGTCCACTAGCACTAATCTAGGCAGCACTAGTCCACTAGCACTAATCTAGGCAGCACTAGTCCACTAGTACCAATCCAAGTTGAACACTCATACAAAAATCTGTGCTATAACAATTAGACACATATTTTAAGCTGTTCATGGAGAAAAATTACGCAATCTACAGGAAATCAACGATTCAAATATGCTTCATGCAGAAGTTCCAAACATTTCGAAATGCCGGACTGCACTTTATTCATCCCTGCCCATCAAACTACCAATATTTTGTATCTTTTGACGCATACAATTGTACATTCTATACAAATTATTAATACGTCTAACAACGAAGTGGAAAAATTCAACGTGTATTCTTAATACGTTTAAATTGCATTTTAGTCATTATTTGAACATCAAACTAATTACAAACAGTAGGAGCTGAGGAAGGCTAGTGAAGGAAACATTGTGCAGTGTAAAAATATGCACAATTGTTAAAAATACTTACAAACTATGGCTCGAAGATAAACTTTGAAATACAAGGCGATGAAAGTATCCAGACAAAAAATGGAAGTAAATATCACATTACAAGTAGTACAATTGGAACAGGTTAGAAAATCACATATTTTCGTTACACTATTAAGGAGTATGGGAACTGCGAGAACGAAATAAAACGTAGAATTGCACATGAAAATTGACCTTCTATATCAACAAATAACTCTTAAGAAAATGAATTATCAAAACTACGAACGATTTTTTTCCATAAAAATTATTGAGTATGGCCGACATTACTAGAAATGTGATGTGTATATAGAGAAAACTTAATGTACATGTATAATATGTAAATCAATTCAATATCCACACACATAATAAATCAATAAATATCTTCACACATATTAAATCGAAACATACCAACGCACATAGAAGTTGAGTAGATTTTTATCATTTACTTTTATTTGATTCGTAATCAACTATTAAAGATTTTGCTGAGCCAGTATCTATCGCTATTAGTATATGATCTTTATTCACCTAAATATATTGGAGTATTAAAAGAACAACAACTGAAATAATGAACGAATAACAGATACAACGGATTAACCATTAATAACTGCTGTTCAAGTTTTATTTGGCTTGACAATATGGCGCATCACAGTTGTACTTGGATTTGATACTTGGACAATTAAGCTAATCAATGTGTTACGTAATGAGCTAATCAATGAGCTAGGCAATGAGCTAAGCACTGAGCCAAGTATTGAGCTAAGCACTGAGCCAAGTATTGAGCTAAGCACTGAGCTAAGTAATGAGCTAAGTAATGAGCTAATCAATGAGCTAAGTAATGAGCTAATCAATGAGCTAAGTAATGAGCTAAGTATTGAAGTAAGTAATGAGCTAAGTAATGAGCTAAACACTGAGTTAACTTGTGCTAATTCTGTTTTCATACCGAAATAAAAATATCAAAGATTCTCAGACTGAAATTCGAATTCTTTATCTTCTACTTCTCCGGAAATTGGGCTCCAATTGGGCCATCAAATATATCATACCAGTAGTTAGCAATTTCTCAGGTATTCTTATGGTAAATTTCAGTGCTAAATGATTTATTGCAAGATCCGAGTTGGACTGCTTACTCATTCTAAATCAGTACGTAATCGACCTTATTTATTGCTCAAGAGTTTTTGGAAAATAACTGATTGAAGTTCATTCCCTGATGACCTCACGCCACTCCTACTAAGAATTCTGTTCGGTTGAAATCAGAACTGCTCCCAATGCTTCCATTCTGGAATCAATATTTGCAATTTGTTCCACTTGAGTTCCTCTACCGGAGCAGCATCCAACTCGGGATCAATCCCTGTCTTTCTTCTTCCACTTCCGGGGGCGTGCCATTAAAGTTCTTGAAATTCCATCCGCCTTCATCCTTCAGTGTTCCAGGAAGTCTAAACTTAAGAACATGAAGGCAGAATTTCGTAATAGCAACATTATATATATTGTTACTGCTGTAAGTTATTTGTGTTCATTCGTATATGCGATATATCATTTTGATTGACTTAGATAAAAGCAAGTAAATCCCGGCCTGTTTTCAAGATAACTTTACATTTTTTATTTTCAAATGTTGCCATTGCTTGAATTATTGCCCGTGTACACCCGACCTATTGTTAGAGTTAGGACTAGGAGGCTTACAAAGGTTGTTGTTGTTTGCAAACCAGACCGGTATCTAACGACTTGTATTTTGGTTCTAAAATACTGCACATGGAAAGAAGAGAATCTCTTAAAAAAGGCATACTTAATAGATGAATTGACTGGTAGAAATTTAGACATTCCAACAATCGTTTTCCAATTGCATATCAAATGTTATCACTCTTAGTTTCTCCTCATCTTTCATTTTTCATTTTTCTTGAAACATTTAATTGAATAATAACTTTCAACTTATTTTTTATTGTGACACAGCCCATGAATCTTCGCTTTGATGTACCCAATTATTACACGTTTTTACATTTAGCCTTTTCATAAGATTTTCAAGTTAACTTTAGAGGTCAGGGGTTAAATAAACTCAGCTTTTATTGAAAGATGGCGTGCTTGTTAATTTTATGAGAAACATAAGCTAGACGAGTTAGACTACTCGTTGAATAGGACTGTTGTTTTGTTGTTGTTGGTTGTTGTTTTGTTGCTGTTCATTGTTGTTGCTAATTGTTGCTTTGTTGTTGATTGTTGTTTTGTTGTTATTGATTGTTGTTATTGATTGTTGTTTGTTGCTTGATGCAGGTTTAATCTAGGGCTGATTTAGGTAGTCATGGAATTTTCAGTCGACGATACAACATACACTAACAAACAATACAAAGAGATTTACGATAGACATTTTCTCTTTTTTACTTTTAGTTTCTATTGATTTGACTGTTGTGGTGGTTGCTTTTCTGTACATGTAGTATCAACTGACGGTGAGTTGGCTCGACTGCAAAATTTAGCCAATGATTGAGTAAATAATTTGTGTCTTGACCCAGTATTTCAGAGGATTTTAACTGATCTGTAAATAAAATCATCTTTACAAAATAACATGCTACTTGTTATTCTGACAT
The DNA here is from genome assembly GCA_905160935.1 of Enchytraeus crypticus. Classification (NCBI taxonomy): domain Eukaryota; kingdom Metazoa; phylum Annelida; class Clitellata; order Enchytraeida; family Enchytraeidae; genus Enchytraeus; species Enchytraeus crypticus. The sequence continues at coordinate 835,084 of CAJHZI010000767.1, forward strand.
TAATATGATTACGATTTTTCATTTATTTATTTTCGTAAATATTGAAAGCTATCATTATCGAAGCATCTAAAGTAACACAACCACGATTCAACACAGGCCATAATATGCCGGACCATTGACTATAAACTTTTAAATTAGTTGCTTAAGGAGACAAAAGTTAAAAAAGTAAATTAGAAGAAGTTATTGTAAAAGGACGAGAAAGATTCAAAGTATTGCTCTTTTCAGGCTCAGCACAAATTTGTTACAAATATAAATATTTACATAATGGTATAATAATAATAATAATAATAATAATAAATGTATAACGTCCGTTTCCTCATACAAGGAAGATGTCAGGTATGTCCCCGTCACATTTCACTACAACCCAATTCACTCCAAACAATCTGAAAAGCATGTGCTGAAGAGAAAGAAAAAGATCCTAGATGGATCTTTTAAATAATAATAATATTAGCAATTATTGAAAATGGCTGCTACAATTTTAAACAAGCAAACTTTGTGTGGCAGTAAAATAATTTAAGAAGTAAATCATTATAGGAGCTCATTAAAACATTACACAACTCATTCCAAGACTCAAAGTAGCTGACTTTTCGAAATATTATGAAGACAGTTGTCGAAACGTTATTAACTCATCCTGGTATTCGATTCGACAAATCGGTAAATCTGAGATTAGAACTAGCGATCTTTGCAGCTCCTAATGTTCTGTCAATAAGGCCTTCAGTATTTACTGTAATCAATAACGAGATGATTCCAATTGACAGGCACATAAAAAATGTGCAAATATATTGTACAATTAAAAATATGTATTAAATCCATAGCCGATCTACATGTAAATGATCTCCAATTCTAAGAATTGGTAAATGGATACTAGACCAAACTGAGTAACGATTTAAAATTTGGGATAAATATTCCTAGATAACATCATTTATTTATTTATTTAATTCAGTCATTTTGCACAGCAGAATATCGTATTAAAAAAGCTGGTAAAGTTAAGGTTAACGTCAGTTTCCTCACCCGAAAGCGATGTCAGTGACGGGCGAGCCTAGGATTTGAACCCGGCATCTATCGATCCGCGGTCGAGTATCTTACCGACTTCGCCACTGGCTCCAGCCAGTATACATATATACATACTATAGTTTACCCTATATACATACTTCTAGTATACAGCAAAATAAAATGTGCAAAAAATCAGAGGACCATTAATCACATAAAAACTTATAAGATATACAAGATAAGATGCACTTAGAAATAAAAAAAGCTGATTTAAACAGCATATTCTAGAAATCATGAATGATCATTTCATTACAACGAGTGTTAAGCGCTTTGTAACGATTGTGCCCCAGTGACTAGGCGACGCTCAGCATATGTTTTGAGAATCTGAGCAGCAGATGATGCGTTAAAGTATCTCTGAAGAAACCTTCTGCCTCAGAACAACGCAGCTGATGGATTGCTGGATCAGCTGCTGCTGTTGTATACACAGTTAAAGCTAAGTTAAGTTTTCAGTTTTATTGAACATGTCTAACTTTAATTCAGATAAAATGCAATGAGATCTGCCTGTGGGTAAATGGCACGTTGTCTTTTTGGTTTTTTTCTAATGCAGAAAACTAAAAGTTTAAAAGAGGGAGAAAGAGTTATACACACGTGTTTATTTTTTAGTTTAAATCTCAGTCAATGTTTTAGCTAAGATGGATGAAATATTAAATTGATTGGAGTAAAAGCTTGTATTGATGCGTAAGAGCAACTATATAATTGTGTTGTATCATCAGAATTTATCAAAACAACTGCAATTCCTACATTTGATTGACGTGTCAAATACGTTTTCGCTGCCTCACTCCTAAAATTTATTTTATTAATAGTAATGAATCAAACCCTAATGCAGTGCACTTCCTATTGGCAGGTCCATGGCATATAACTCGTCTAACGTAGCATACGCCCATAAATTAGTTTAATTTGGCAATAGAAAAACAATTGCCAGCATAGTTTAGATCAGTGGGTAAGGGGATAAATGAAAACTCGAAATCAAAGGAATTACAATCATTCATTACACGACAGATTTAAGAAGCAGGTACAGGGAAGAAATTAAAAGCTTCTTTCAATCACTTATCAAATACAATAACACAATCTAATTTATTATTAAAACTATCCACTTGTACCAGGTGAATGGCCGAATGAATATCCAGCTTGCCTACTAAACAGGAGGTCGTCGGTTCGAAATTCAAATGCCAGTCGCACCGTCTTTCACAATTCCTTTATGGTACGGAAAGAGACGTTAAATTAAGCTTGCAGTTTTTCACCTTATTTACAATTCCCCATCTAAGTAATCCACAAACATACCATCCTGTGTGAGAAATATATCTAAAATCTCCACTTATATCCTATAATCATTCTCTATCCAAGCTGGGCCTTACCTCGCTGGGAGTTTTAGTCTCATTTTTTAAATTTTGCTTCTTTACTAGAAGCTAACATGAGGAGCTTCTGATGCAGCTACTGTAGTTATTTGAATTATCTGTTGTTGCTAAAATATATATTAATAGCGTCAATTAAATCATTGCACTGTTTGATACGATTTCAATCAGTAATTTGTTAGAGTTGTATTTCTTCTTAAAACTTTCTCACAAATTGAAAATTACAAGCCACAATTATAACTGTTTTAACATTTAGATAAAGCAAACCAAATCAAAAGAGAGAAAGCAAATTGATCAGAAAATGTTTCAATGGCAACCAGCACGTGCAGTCTTATCTCTTGCCTTTTCTCTCTCTCTCTCGCTATCTCTCTCTCTCTCTCTTTCTCACTTTTGTAAAAACCTATTTCTCTCCAGTATTATACTCAACAGTTAATCTAACGTACATTTTCTTTTTGAAAATCTTTTTTGCTTTCATTTTACATCATCCCATGAAACTACAAATTAATATCGTCACTATATTAGCAGTATTGGTCTTTAATAATTGACCTTTATTATTTTTTCAGACTTTCCTCAGTTCTTGCTTAGTGGTTTGCCGGACCTATCATTCATCTACAGGTCTAGGGTTCCGTTAGTTCGAGATTTTGCTCTCTAATCAAATCGCCATGGAAACGATCCTACGGAAGTCCACTCACCTCAAGGTTAGGTATTTAATATTTCACTGCTTTAGCTCACTGAGAAATCTTAGATCACTAATGTCCTATGTTATGTAGCAAAGATCTGTAGGTCAACAGCTCCAACACAGATCTCTCAGTCAACAGCTACAACACAGATCTGTCAATCAACAGTTACAACACAGATCTGTCAGTCAACAGTTACAACACAGATCTGTCAGTCAACAGTTACAACACAGATATGTCAGTCAACAGTTACAACACAGATCTGTCAGTCAACAGTTACAATATAGATCTGTCAGTCAACAGTTACAACACAGATCTGTCAGTCAACAGTAGCAACACAGATCTGTCAATCAACAGTTACAACACAGATCTGTCAGTCAACAGTTACAACACAGATCTGTCAGTCAACAGTTGCAACACAGATCTGTCAGTCAACAGTTACAACACAGTTCTGTTACTCAGCGATGGTTCACTCTCTTAACGCACTAACATTTAGGTATCCACTACCATATAGTACATGCTTCTTCAGGCCCTACATGTGATGGACCCTATTTCTATGATTGAATGCTTAGTCATACATTGGTCACGTAAAACAATTTAGTAATATAATCATATTACTTTAATACCTTCAGTCATTCGCCTTATTGTGTAAGGGCAACTATAGAATTGACCAACCGTACAATGCACTTGCGGCAAGAGTCGACTGAGCAGGAAACTGAGGAAGACAATGGAAAAACATATCGGAAGCCGTTGTTTTGGCAAGATAAGCACTATTCACTATTCAGGGTTTGATAAAGTACCATTATGATTTGGCGAAATTCACTATCAGTATTTACCGTAATTAATAAATTAAATAAATTACTATAGTAATATGCTTGACCAGAAATCAGTAAATATAAAAAGTATTTGGAAAAATATAAATTCGTTATTAAGCATTAACAGAAACGAAACAAACAAATCCTCAATTAATAAACTTTTGAAGGTTCTCTTATCAAAAATAACTCGGCCATTGCAAATGCGTTAAACAATCATATCTGTACTGTAGGTGAAAAGACAGCAAGTAAAATTAAAAGCTCAACCACACATCATAAAGAGTTTCTAAAAAATTCTCTAAAACATCAATATTCGTAGAAGAAATAACTTACGATGAACTTCTCGAAGGCGTAGAGAAATTAGATGATAAAAAAGCCTATGGTCATGATGGTTTCAGTGCTATACTGATAAAGGAAGTTAGATATATATTAATTGAGCCTCTACTTTACATCTATAACTTATCATTATCTAGGGGTGTGGTACCCGAACTATTTAAAATTGCAAAAGTAATTCCAGTGTTTAAAAAGGGACAAATAATTTATCCATCCAATTATCGTCCAATTTCTCTCTTAAGTGCATTTAATAAAATTCTTGAAAAACTAGTCTTTAGACGACTAAATAATTTTTTCAATAAGTATAATGTATTATATGAAAATCAATTTGGATTTCGACATAATCATTCCACTATGCTTGCGGTTCTGAACTCGATAGATTTCTGTTATGAAAACCTAGATTTTGGAAACCTTGTGCTAGGGATTTTCAGAAGGCATTTGACACGGTAAACCATTCGATACTAATCGATAAACTGCATCACTATGGAATAAGAGGTCAAATGAACAAATGGATAATGAACTATTTAAAAAATCGTCCTCAATATGTATATGTAAATAACATCAGCTCTGAGATGCATTTTAACAATTGTGGGGTTCCACAATGTAGCATTTTAGGTCCACTATTATTTCTTATTTACATTAATGACATGGCAAATGCTCTATGGGACTATAAGCCTAAGTTATTTGCAGACGATGTTAATATTTTTATTGCCGGTAAAAGTGTAAATGAGCTCGAAAAAAATGCGAATATATGTCTTAAAAACTTAAACTATGGTGCGATGCTAACAAAGTTTGCATAAATTTAGATAAAACATGCTATATGATTATTCACAAAGCAAACCAAAGGTATAGTATACCGCAAAAGCTTGAAGTCTTTTTGGATAATGTCCTGATCTCTAGAACATCTAAAGTTAAATATTTAGGTTTAATACTCATGAAAACCTTACTTGGAAACTTCACGTTGATATGGTATGTAGTAGACTAAAAGGAGTTATCAGCATTTTATATAATGTTCGTGATTTCTTACCAAAACACTGCCTCAAAAAAATTTACTACTCTTTTATTCATAGTCAGATTCAGTATTGCATTGAAATTTATGGAAATACCCACTCCACTCACTTGAGTAATTTGATAACCATGAATAATTCTATACTAAGAATTCTATGTAAGAAAAAATTAACAACTAAAAATTCTGAATTATAAGAAATAGTAAAGTCACTTCCTCCACGCCAACTGTGTAATTTTAAGCTATTGAAACTTGCTCATCTATGTATTCATAACCCGGAAAAAGTACCAAAAATGTTCACAGACAAGATTAGTTTCGCCAATTCTCTTTTCCATTATAATATGAGGAAACCGTTGAGTTTATACAAACCTTATACAAATACTAACTATGGAAAAAGAACTACCAGTTACATATGTTCCCATTTGTGGAATATGCTCCCTCAAAACATACAGGCAATCAGTTCCACCAATATTTATTTAAGGAAAATTAAGGAACACGTTGTGAATATGACATAGCTAATTCCCTTTCTTTTGCTTTATCCCACAAGTTTATGTTTTTATGTTATTTTTCTGTTGACTTGCACTAGTTTTAAAATTTAATTTGCAAGTTTTCATTTGTACTTTTGAGGCAACCAACTAGATGGCGCTAGTCGCTGTTTTGGTAGCCTCTATTTCTGATCAAATACATAGAACTACTAATACTGATAGAATAGACAAATTATTAATTATGTGCTGGTTATGTTTTTGACTGAAATATTTATTCTGATATGAATTCATGCTGTATATTACTTTGGACTTTTTTATAACTGGTGTGCAATATTGTAGTGGCGCGTGATTCTGAAATAAACTAAACTCTCTCTACAGTTACTGCGTTGTGAAAGCAAATTCTGAGTGCGAATGTGTACCTGGGACCTGCCTGTTATCAGAGCACGCGTAAAGTCTTTGTAGTCCACACATATTGGGTTAACGACTGGTTGTGAATGTTGAAAACTCTTACTGGGAAGCAATGACCCGCCGAGTGACAGGACAACAAACGTAAAGTGTAAACACAAGGAGGACGTGTAATTCTGCCACTCCAGCGTTGTTTGCTTTATTTAGAGATGCATTTTATGAGTCAGAGTAACTGAGACTCAGTCTTCATTCTGCGTACGGATGTCATTATCTACTACACTATGACAGAAATAGTATTAATATTTTATGATAGAAATAGTATTAATATTTTCCAAGGTACTAGGTCAAAAATAAGTGAGAACACATTAATGAGATCTCTGATGAGTTTCTACTGTAACCTTTGCTTGTTTTGAGTTAGCCTACTAATTCCGTTATGATCATGCATTTTAAATTTCTACTGTATTTTGTGTAGTTTAGTCGGAACATGTAAGTGCCATTGTTGGCCTTTGTTTTCCGTTCACGCATACACTTGGTATTTTGCATGCAAGAATTGACACGTATAGTTACAAGCATGATGTTATAAACGAAATAAATAAATAAATATAAAAACACGCATTTTAGCGAACTAGGCCTAAATACAATAATATTTATAATACGGTAGATGTATCTCTTTTAGTGTTGTGCCAGATGGCAGGTTTAATGGCTGGTCTAATGTACATATTCCTACTTGAAGTCAGCATTCATGTTCATAAAGAGAACTCTATTGATATACAGGTTGACCTCATCAGCAAAGCATAGCTTTTGGAAAAATCTTAAGGTAGCATTTAGCTTTTATATATGGCTTCAGAGGTGATTTCCTATAGCCTTCCTCAGTTCATATTTAATCGGCTATTACAACCAGTGTTTTGACGCTTATTATATTCTGTGATGACCCTGACACAGCACAACTAAACGTAAATCCCTTATGAAATGTTAACACATAGCTCTTCAAAGTGTTAATTAGGCTACGAAAAGGACAATAGACCTGCAAGTCGATCGAAAGATAGAAAGATAAATTTCATTGAAACCTCGAAGATACATTTTGTCCTGGCATCTGGTTGGTCAAGCTGTCGCAGTTTAGCAGCTAATTAATATCGTACTGGATTTATTGCAGCAGCTGCGGTCTTGTTGTGGAGTGCCAGGAGAGAGTAGTGACGCTTGGAAGAGCTACGAGGCATTGGCGAGTCCAGTTCCACAGGGAGATCCATGATCCGGTGCCAGCGCAATAAGAGTCCGCTGTGATTGCGCTAAGGCTTGTCCGGATGAAGCATAATTATTTTTCTGTCCAACAGCGCTAGGTCTGTTTCACGTGATAGGAGCCTACTGGTACTGTACGTTAGATTTTTTGTCGTCTGCCTTCAAGTGATAGGAACTACCACTGTTCGTCAGATTTTTTTCGTCTGCCAAGTCAAATTAGGTAAATTAAGAATTAAGAAGGTCAATTAAGAATTGGACATTAAATTTTAAATAATTTTTCTATTCACAGTTTATAAACTAGATTTTGTAGATTTTCTTTACGGCAAATAAATCTTATACTTTTGTACAAACTCATTTGACTCGGATTTCATTCACTCACATATTGTTTTCTTATGTTAAATACAAATTGTACAGTAACTTTAACTGAGGAAGGCAAGGGAAAACCACCTCAGAAGCCATACTTTTCCCAGGCTATAGGCTACATCTTCTTCTTCAGTGCACTGCCTAGTGGCAGGTTCAAGGTACATATTCATATTCAAAGTCTGTTTTCTCGCTTCATAAGAGCACTCCTTAGATCAACATGTTAATCCCTTAACAAAGCCTATGCCTTATCCATGCCTTATGTAGCCTATAGCTTGGGAAAAATATGGCTTCTGAGGTGGTTTCCCGTTGCCTCCCTCAGTTAGGTGGATTAATTATCATTTAATCCTGGGGAAAATATGTCATGGTGAGGTGGATCCCCTCTTGCCTTCCTCATCTCCTGCCTTTATTCGCCCATTACGTACACGCGGAAGATTGTTTGCGGTTGCCCTATTCTGCAGTGGTCCAACCACACCGAGCACAACACGGGGGACATAAGGGTAGGCTACATAAGGCATAGACTTTGCGAGAAAACAGACTTTGAGTATGAATATGTACCTTGAACCTGCCACTTGGCAGTGCACTGAAGAAAAACAGTAACTTATATTCACAATTATATTTTTTGTTCAGTATCTTCCGAGCATTTGAGAATACCACTATTCTTGTGAGCTAAATTGTTTTCATGTAAATTAAGATTGTCAAAGTTAAAAATGTATTAAAAAGCCTCTATGCAGCATATAGGATTACTATTATTTGTTTTAGGATTTCTTATAATTTACATATTATATAATTTATTTCTTGGATTCATTCAAACAAATCATGTTAGCTCAATATTAAATTTACTAGTGTCATTTCCCAGTGAAGCTTTTCCATTGAATAGTCAGACTATAATGCAATCAGGCTACACAGTAATCGTATATCTCACTGTAATGCTCTGTCATGGCTGAAAATAATTTTGCTGACTCTTGTTTTTTTAAGATGGTTCAGTTTACTATTGAATTGGTGACATGAGAAATTTTAGTGATCTGAAACAAGATTACTTTACGATACATTTAAATCTTAAGTAAACCACAAAAGCATCTTTTCACTCAGGTTCAGGCTAAGTGCATTTCTTTGCTAGCCAAATTGTTAGCTCGCTTGCATAACTAATAAGTACAAATATATCTGGGGCTTCAGTATATTTTTGAGTGAGGAAAAGACCTTAAGCTTTGTTTTTATAGCAGTTATTGGTCCGTGTGTTCTGATTTTTGTTTCAGTTTTAATAGATTTCGAGACACTTTTGTTCAGCTTACGAAACACTCGTCTTTTCACCATACTCATACTTGTCTATAAGAGAATTTAGATAAATTTCCAAGGTCAACAATCCTTGATTTTAAACATCTACTTCTAAGAAACGTACAGTAACATGTGTGAAGAAATTGACGACGTATTTAAAGCCAGTATCAATATCAGAAAAGTAATTAATCGTCTTAGACTGTATACATGTAGATCTGTTTAACCATTAAATGTTATAGTATTAAATAATTGTTTTAATTAAGTAAATATAGTTGAAATTTATTTATTGTCTATTATCGAGCACTAAACTGGTTTCCGTAGTGATTAATTATTTCAACTTCTTCGACAATTATAGTATTCTTAATTAGCGCTTAAGATTCTTGGTAATTAGGACTTAATCCTAGAAATATGATACTTATAGCATTTACAATCAAAGCAATCAAAAATCAATAATAAATACAAATCAATAAATTAATAAATACAAATTAATCAATCAATAAATCAATTAATGAGTCATTAATCATGGTTTAGTATAATGCAGATTATGATGTAATATCTAACTCTTTCATTATAAGCTGAGTAGCTGTTAATTAACTGCTAGAATTGCCGGATAAGTTTAACTTAGAAAACTAGCTGGTAGCTGCTGCTGGTATTGCTGAGCAGCTGACGGTATAGCTATCAGGATCTGTAGGTATAGCTGAGCAGCAGTTGCGGGTATAGCAGAGTAACTACTCCGGGTATAATTGGCAGCAGCTAAGGTAATAGCTAAGCAGCTACGGGTGTAGTTAGAAGCAGCTGCAGGTATAGCTGAAAAGCTGTAGCGGATATAGCTGAGCAGCTACTGTAGATATAACTGGCAGCATCTGAGGTGATAGTTGAACAGCTGCCGGTATAGCTAGCATCAGCTACGGGTATAGCTAAGCAGCTGCGAGTATAGCTGAGCAGCTGCCTAATTTGGATTGGCTGTCTTATAGACCCTGCTCTATCTGCCGCAGCCACCGCAGCTTGCTGCGCTGCTTTCAGCTTTCTACAGCTGAGTAATCTTGATTGGACAGCGGATTTGAACAGCTTGATTTCTTAGATGGCAAAGCAGCCGGTATATCTACGGTAAGTGTGCTCTCTCTCTCTCTCTTTCTCTGCCTCTCTCTCGCTCTGTTTCTAGCTCACGCTCTTGCAGCTCTCGCTCAATCTGGTCAGGTATAACTCGTGCTGATTTGCGCAGCGTTATCTGCTGTAGGTGCAGTAATCTCTCGTGTAAGTTTGCAGACAATATCCCTCGTAGTATTGATTAAACAGCGATGAGCTAGAGTGTGAGCGGGATTAATCCTCGGTATATTAAATTATTAAGTCAATAATTTAAAAATTAAATCGGCGAAATATCGATCGATAACTATAATACCGAGTTAAATACATGCTGGATATATGAAATGCTTTTACCTGAAGGCGAGTTTCGAGGAATAAAATCGTATTCAGATATATTAGGAGTAAATATAATAGAACAGCATTAAGAAAGCAGAAGTAATAAATGTTCAGTATGAATCAATAACATGTAATGCAATATAATGCAGTGCGGTCAAATGCACGTGTCAATATATGTATTATGTAGTAAGAAACAATATATTAATTATAATAAATATTAATATTATGTAGTAATAAACTATATATTTAAAAAATACACTGAAATGAAATACCATGCAATAGAAATTAAGCAAAATGCCACACAGTGCAAGCCGTGTAGTTAAATTGAGTAAAATATGATAAACATAGGAACATACAAATATGATAAACTTAGGAACATGTAAATTAGATGCTAATTGCATTTTCAGTGTGATACATATGTATAAATTTGATATGTTGACATGAAGTTTGTATGATTTGATTTTTAAAGTAGGACTAATAAAGTATTTTACGATGTACAGATAGGTGAAATTAGACATTTTATTTTGAACTATGAGGTGTTATCGATATTAATTGGTATTAGTTAAGAGTCTGATGAGTCTTAAACAAGCATATAATTATTGCTTCCTGACTCTGTAATGTTATGTTATGTTAAAATGTTTACTAGGCAGACTTCAGGTGCAGTTCTACATAATTTAGAACATTCAGTATAACGAATTAAAGTGCTGCAACGCCGTAGAATAGGATTAACTACTGGTTTGTCCTTTGTAGCCTGCATTACTCCTCGCTACTGTGTAAAACATCAAGTCAACAGAGATTTTATGTCAGTATAATGTAGTCCATGTAATTTACTGCAATTGAACGCAAAGCTATATTATTGAGATTTTACCACAACTTATCTGTATCATATAGTAGGTCGTAGATTTGGATTAACTTTTTTTAAACTTTTTAAAGTAAAAGTAAAAGGACGGAACTAGAAGCGATTTCATGTAGAGGATTTTCGCCCGAAATCTCTCGGTTGAAAAAAACTTTCAATGATTAAATGTTACTCATTCTACGAAAAAGGAAATAATTGTAAATGTTTCCCGTTCTACTTAAAAATAATATGCTATTAATAAATTTATAAAATTAAAATTCATAGCTACTGTGGCTCTCCATTGTTAGCTTCTCGTATTGTGTCCGGGCTACTGAAGAATAGACCAGATAACGTCAAGTATCGTAAGAACCGATAAGAATTGAAGAAGGCAATGGGAAAACTCCTCAGTAGCCATATGGTTCTAAGCTATAGGCTAACATACATATATACGGTATGGGCAAGGTATAATAGTTTGAGTAGATTTACCCGTGACTAGAAATTTTCTGACAAAATTTGCCGTGTGCAAAATTGCACACTTCTAAGAAAAATGTGCACTTAAATTGCAAAGGGATTTGAACCCAAAAATCTCAATCGTAACGTTCTATCAGTGTATTGTACGACTCTCAAGAAACCAAAATCTAGAAAATTCTCTTAAATGAAAAAGTTGTATAAAAAATTAAATATAAATAAATAATTAAATAATTTTAATTAAATATAAAGACGCTATGAAATTTACACTCGCCAGAAATACACTGATAGAGTGGACAAATGATAGAGATACTATTACCGTTAGTATTTAGGAATTATAAATAAGAAGCTGTGATTCAAATATATACTTTATATAAATTAATTTTGATGTAGGCTACATCGTACACCGTGCGTGACTGTACATCTATCAATTGATAACTGATAGACAATTTTATACACAGTTGAAGAATGCCAATAGCCAGATTATTAGTCTGGGACATTGTTTTAGGATGGAACAGAGAGGATTAATGAACGAGCATTTTCAAGATAATTGAAGGGGAATTTGAATGATACTTAAAAAACAAGAGTTAGTTAATATCATTATGTCCAACTGAAATTCAATAATTTCGAACCTATTCTTCACTGCATCTGTTTTAAGAGGCGACAAAACTGAGGAGGTCAGTGGAAAGTCACCGGTTAAGCCTGTGAAGCAATACTCTCTGGTTTCCTGCAATATAGCAGATCCACAGCTCATATCATCTTTCAAGAACGCTAAAATGTCGCAAAATTTAACCCTGTCAAACAATTAGTTAAATTTCTAAAACTGTTTGCAATAAACTTGAATGTAAATTATATATTTGATAAAACAAACTGTGAATAAAACTAAAACTTATTTGCATATCTGAATTGATTTGGTCAGCATCTATGTAGCTGTCTTTTACGGCATCCGTAACTTACGTTTGATCCACGTTTTGGTGACTCCGATTCAACATTTTTATGGGCTAGAGTACGATTCGAAAAATATCGGGCCCATAGAAGGGGATGAAAATTTGATCCTTGTAATGCTGCCTAATGTATCAGAATGTAGACGATAAAACTAATAATTTCAGATATGCCTTTTGGCAGAACAGAGAGAGAGAGAGAGAGAGAGAGAGAGAGAGAGAGAGAGAGAGAGAAAGAAAGAAAGAGAGAGAGAGTGAAAGAGAGAAAGAGCCTTTGCTTTTCTAGGAACAGTCCCATAGGCAGTTAAAGACCTACCTTTTCTAATCATGTATCTCTTTTCCATACAGTATCCATGAGTTGCGACCAGCACGTAAATCTTTAGTTCCCTATTTTGTACTGATTTTCAGGATTTCGGATTTTACACTGTCCTCTTTTGGACCCATTTTTGTTCATCGGCTTGCATTTGGCTCACCTGCTAGATGTTGTTACTGACAACAGTATCACTCTACAGGTTGTTGATTTTGTTGTGAAAAATTACTAGCTGTAAATATTGTATAAAATTAACGCGCAGTTAATAAGAAAATGTTTTATGTCATGGAAAATTTTGAGTTGAATCAATAGCCATCGATTTGTTTGGCTATTCAGTTGAATCAATAATATTATATGAAAACAATAAGACACAATAATATACTTTGAGAAACAAACTGAAATCAATAATAAATTGGACAGAAAAATAACCGAAAACTGCGACAGAAAAATACCCTAAATGACGTCACTTTTCAGGCTGTTAAAACTTTAGACTATTAGCTTGTCCATTATGCGTCAAGCCCTACGAATAGGAATTTTCTAGGTGTAGATTAGAGTGCTAATAATCGCGCAGGCGGTGCCGGTCCGTGGCATGTTATAACGGTGCTCAGTAGTGCACGTGTCTGCATTTGTTATCTCTACAGCAGCGGCTGAACAACTGCACCGCATGGAAATCTCGAGAATGCTTCAGAAAATAAATCTCCGAACCGAAGACGTTGAATATGATACCTCGTAGTAAAGTCTATCGAGCGCTGGGTCAGAGAAAGTTGAAGTAGTTCAATCGAGAACGGCATGTTTTTGCAGATGCTGACTAATGCAGATGTTGAGAAATAAATCAGAATACGGCAGAAGCAAAAGTTTGCTTTTTGGACATCCATCATTTTAGATTAGTGATACCGTAGACCACCCATTTTGCTGAACTCCAGAGTTTTATATTTAATCAGCTTTAATGAAGGTTTAGGCAATTTAAACGAAAAATAAGACATTTGCTAAATATCTTTTCTCTGTCCTTTCCCTGTGTCTCTTTTTTCTGTTCTACGGTTAATCTATTAGCTTATAAAATGGCATTTGGCCTCAGTTTAAGCTAAACTATTGCTTTAAGAAAATATATTAAACCAGATAATTTTGCAGCACTAAAATGAAAGAAAGTATAAAAATAATCACACATGAAGCGGAGTATATTAATTAAAGAGAAGTTTTATAAATCACTTAGTTGAATTAAAGTATCCTTTAAAGATTCTATTCTGATTCTCGTAATACGGAATAATTGTTCGGATTATCTCTTGAATTCTTGTGATGTCGTATAGCGGGCATTCACCGGGTGAATTTAGAATCAGTCTATCTTCCACTGCTGACAGGAGTTAGGTGATCTCAGTCCTTCTCTGAGCATGGATGACATGGCCGACAGGGAATTGCAGCTCTCAGTCGAAGGGAAGGGTGTTCCAACCAGACGTGAGAGTGATATTACGTGTTCTAACAGACCACTTCCTCATTCCAACCGATTAAACAGCGCCCCCTGTACGCTTCCGCTCTCTTCCCCTCGGCGGCCCAGTAGCCCCCTGGGGCCTGCCCCCTGCTCGCCGCCCTCTAGGTATCATTTTAGTTTGGATTACGACCCACTTGATCCCCTCGCCCCCTCAGCACCCCCGCCTCCGCCCCAGGATTCTGAAAAAACCCAAGAAAAGCGTGGATTACTCAAAGCCCCTACACACTTGCCTATTCAAGCTTCGCGCAGTTTGCCTCTTACGCCCAATACTCCCGCTACGACTGATCCAACTATCGGGAACTCCCATCCTGAGATGACTATCGCCCGTTGCGAAGATAGCTCGGATGGTGAAGGCAGATTGAGGTGGGAGGTTCAGTCCCAGAAACCTCGAGCTTCGATCATCAGCAGCCAGGAGGGCAGGGCTAGCCCTAACCCGAGGCTGTCTCTTCAGCCTTCCTTGAGGCTTTCCACTCGCCCTTCTATAAGCCCCTCAGGAATTGGGGACAAGCCGATCAGCGCCGGCTGGGCCACGGCTCTCGCGGCAGCAGTGGTTAGCGACCCGGCTATCGCTGCGGGGGCCAAGAGGAAGGCGAATCCTCGGAAGCCGATAGCGACCGTCAATCCTCGGCCACCTCGAGCCCTCTTCTGCCTCACCCTCAAGAACCCAGTCAGGAAGCTCTTCATCGACGTCGTCGAGTGGAAGTATCCTTTGAAGCTATTTTCTGTGTAATTAGAATTGTGCATAAATTCAGTTCATGTTTTCATATTATCCATGTTCTATTTTCTGTATAATGAGAATTGTGCATAAATACAGTTCGTGCTTTCATAATTATCTATGTTCGCTGAATCAGTAGATGCTGTCTTTTGGTACTGACTTGCGCTAGAGCTTTCCGAAAAAGTGCTCTTGTGAATTGCTGTCCAAAGTTTCTACTAATTTGAAACTGATGCATTTTCGTCATTAGTGCTAGGCAATATTTTATTGCCTTGTAGTGTTTGCATTAACACTGCATTTGGAGTTCGTTACCTCCTTCTGTACTGTACTGTACTATGTTTCAGGTTGCCTTGTGTTGAATTTTTAAATTTTACTTCAGTTGGTTACATTGGCAATTACTAATATTTCATGTTGTTTTGTGTTGCCTAGTTTTAATTTTACTTCAGATAGTTACATTGACAAATGTGCTCCACTCTGCTGATTAGAAGGCATACTTTGAGACAATCTTCAGCATTATTGCTAAAGCCGCTTTCAGTCATGCTGGTAAAAACCAGGGTTTGTAAGCTTGTTTTAGCTTTGCACATTTTATCTGTGATTTTCTAGAAGGGCTATGAGCGTATTGAGGTTACGATTAATGAAGGGGTAACTGTAGTAAATCTGAGGGCGGGGGTTCTGTGTGCGGGGGTATTATATAAGATTTATCGGAGACGTGTATGATATTTAATAAAGCAGCTGTGAGACTGAAAGGCTGCGAGTCGACCATAGAACAGCCATTCACTTATATTAAATCTGGCGGCAATGAAATGCAACAGCTCTACTGCAGCAGTGCAGCTGAGCCAGCGGTACCTGCTGCAACAGCTCCACTGCAGCAGGGCAGCTGAACCAGCTGTACCTGCTGCAACAGTTAAAACAGTTGTAACGAATTTATTTTCTACAACTATTGCATTCATCAGCTGTGATGAATGCAATAGTTGTAGCATCGGTGTATCAGTACCAAATGCAGCTGTAGCATAGTTATCCGTTGTTAACAAAGCAGTATCTGCAGCAGCTGTGACAACTAAGCTTAGTAGTGAAAGATGCAACAGTTGTAGCAACAATTTAAGTTTTGATAAAGGCAGCAACTTTGTAGGTTGTAGCCTTAATACCAATTGCGAAAGGTGTATTTTATTACTGAAGTGTCAATTATGACCATTAAGCCTGTTGCGAGCGATTTGCAGCTGAAAAAACAGTATTTAGCTAATTAGCTGCAGTAGCAGATCTGACAGCAGCTGTTGTGACGGCTCCGATAACAGCTATTGAGACAGCTAACAGCTGTTGTGACAGCTCAGATAACAGCTGTTGTGACAGTTCAGATAACAGCTGTTGTGACAGCTCAGATAACAGCTGTTTGACAGCTCAGATAACAGCTATGTGACAGCTCAGATAACAGCTGTTTTGACAGCTCTGATAACAGCTGTGTGACAGCTCTGATAGCAGCTGATGTGACAGATTTAATAGCTATGACAGCAGAGCCTGTTTTGTGAGTGCTGCAACGATTTTATTAGCTAAGCCAGTTATTGCCGAAGCAGAGTTTTAGTAACACTGATGGTTTTAACATTTTACAAATGCAACCGTTGTTGCAACTGAAACAGTTGTAAAACAGGGTATGGCCTTTGCTGATATCCATTGAATATGATAGAGGATGACCAGGCTGGCATAGTGGGAATCAATGACCGATTTGATTTTAAAATTAATCAAAATTTAAAAGCATCGATCAAAACAAAATTGATCCAATAGTAGCACCAAAACAAACCTACCACTAATAACTTAAAGTCAAAGAAATTTAGAAAATGTCAAGCTAATAGTCAACCTGAAGCTAATGCTATCAAAATCGATCTAAGAAGTCAAGTTCTATTTAATTTCTCGAATGGTTGTCAGAGATCGATCAGCCTAGAATTTGAACCCTGCACTAATACAAATCCTTAGGCGAAAATTTAACCAGTCGCGCCAACTATTAGGTGAACCTTAATTACTTCTGAGCCTACCTTCAAAATAACAAATATTTATGAAAATTTAGCACGAAAGCAATACAAAATTATCAAGAAATCAGATGATATATGCCTCGCTATTTCAAACAAAGATTCTTTGTTTTTTGTACTTTTTGGTAGATTAAGAAGCAGAGTTTAGCTTTATCTGAGCAGTTAGTCTGAAGTTAATAGAGCAAAAAAATTTTTCAAAGAAAATAAATCTGACAGCCTTGCTGCTAATTGACTCACTTACCCACTGTGACCAAGGCAGCAGCACAATTCTGTATATTCTGCCCTGTCACTTGAGGTAGCTGTTGTCAAGAGGTATCACTGTAGATTCAGTATTCGAGCTAAAATACGCTAGAATGTTGACTTCTAGTTATATTCAAAGCCTTTGTAAGTCAGTTATCGTTTTGTAAGTAAACTTAAAAACTGGGTTTGAAAGGATGGTAGCTGTACCTGGAACCTTTGGTCTCCTCCTACTTAATTGACAAGCGTGCTATTAATCCGGTCATCAGGCAGGCACAATAAACTCTTATTTAGCGGATGTAAAGCTGTTTATTGATTAATCTGCTAATGTTTGCATGAGCTGTGTTATTTGTTTCAGTTATTTCCATAACAAATAAATTGAAAATAGCAGTGAGAGTATCTAATTTTTATTCAAGCGCATTATCAAGAACTTTCAATGGTCGTATTAAGTGGATTTACATCCGTGAATAACATTTTATTGTTAATTTCATTTCTTAATATATAGAAGAGTAAAATTAATTAAATCTCAATTGTTTTTAGTACGATGAAATTCTCAGATTTATCATAAACTGCACCAAAATCTTCTAAAAACCTTCAATCATTTCAACTTTTGAAAGTTATGAAATAGATCTATGCGGACATCTAACAAAATCTTCAGTGACTCTCAGCATTGAATGGCTTGCTAGAATCAAAATAGAATCTGTTGAGAAGAGGAGACAAGTCCACCAGTGTATGAAATCCTAGGCTTTACTGACGCTAACAAACGAAATTGGACCCAATTTACACTCTCTCTCTTTCTCTCTTTCTTTCTCTCTTTCTTTCTCTCTCTCTCTCTCTCTCTCTCTCTCTCTCTATATATATATATATATATATATATATATATACAGGTATATATATATATATATATATATATATATATATATATATACATTTATATATATGTATATATATATATATATATATATATATATATATATATATATGTGTGTGTGTGTGTGTGTGAGTCATTCTAGTTCACTACCTTCTAACTTAAATAGCATTATGAAGATAAGATTGTTCTGTTCAGTATTATTTTATTTAGCATTGTCTTCACTAAACTACTTAAAATAGATGTATATTTATGTTCAGTAATTGGTAATTATTGTACTATATCTTTATTTTACTTAATGATTTTAAAATTGAATTATATTATTAACCACTGAACCTTGGTAGTCTTAATTACTCTTTAAACTTTCTCTAGGCATATTTCTACCAACATATCACTTTCTGCATACACTTTGTTGCAGCTAAGACAGCTTGCACTCTATTCAAATTGAAAGTTTTGTCAGATACTACTGAAGTAAAATTCGCTTTTTATTTGTATAAATCTAATCTCGCATTTGCACGTATAGCGGATTCGTACAGATTTAAAACCATTATAAAAATACAATTCGTACACTTCGTAATCTCTGGTATCGTTCTTTCCAGATTATCATTTCTCAAAACTGGAATTCTCTGCAAGTTACTCCTAGTATTCTTTTCTTTCCCGTCAACCTTTAACATCCTTTGAGCAACGTCAAATGGTATTCTAGAAGTGCCCTTTATCAGAAAGGTGTTAAGCAGTTTCGACCATCTCGTAAACTATTCTCAAAGCAAAATCTCTTCCTTCGACTGGTTTTCTGGATTTTAGATTGGTTCGTTCTTGAGGGACATTTGACAGTGTGATTAGTTTGACCATCACTTTGCTCGGTGTTGTCATCAACGACAGTATTCAGAGATTCTATATTTGTCATGTTCAAGTGCAATCCTTCTTCGCAAGATGAAGGTAGGACTCGGTGTTGAGTTTTCCTTCAGATAGTTCTTGATTTGGCTGCCTACAACAGCTCTCTTCCTCTCAAACCGCTGCACCTCTATTAATTAAATTGTTGCTGCTTTCATGGGGGAAAATGAACACATTCTTTGGATTATCTGGACTTGAAACACCAGTATGTTGCATTATATCTCTTTAAATCGCTAAGGAATATTGAGCCATTTTCTCTATGCTTTGTTCTTAGAAATATTTAATTCATTTGCCACGTGTTGCATGGATTGTTTCGAGGAAGGTAGTCAAGTTGCTATAGTGATCTGATCTTCATCATCAAACGGTATTTAAAGCAATGCTTAAGTGAAATTTAATTGAATATAAATAATATTTATATCTAGACATAGGCACAACTTGCTTTTGAATCTTGCCTGTCTAATTGAGCACTAAAACTGGCAAAGCAAATGTTAACGTCAGTTTCCTCACTCGAAAGCGATGTCAGTGACGGGCGAGCTCAGAATTTGAACCCCGCACATACTGATCCGCGGTCGAATATCTTACCGACATCGCCACTGGCTCCAGCATTATGCGTTAAGAACTGCGATTAGAGAAATTATAATCGATGAAACAATAATTTTCAAAGTAATCTATATAAGCTTGTATGTCACCTGAAACTAAACTGAAAATCGCATTTATTTGAATGGTAATCTAACATTACCATTAAGAGTATTAAGCACCAGAATTCTCTGCAAGACTATATTGATTTGCCATAAACAGAAAATTAAACGTGTATATGGTCAAATACGACCCTCTTCAAGTTGAGTGTGGAATAGGGTGGCTCAAAGGAATGGCTCTCAATGGGGAACTGCTAGTCATCAATTGCAGAGTGTAAGGGATTGGCTACGACGTAATCTCGTCACTCTCATATCACGGATGTCATTTTGACTGGAGATTATCTTGTAGACCAGAGACTGCTAGCATCATTGAAGCTTGTTCTTGTTTTTTTGTTCTGTTATTTTTTTGTGTCATTATTGTTTTGTGTCATCATAGATTTAGTGATCATTAGCTTCTTTTTACAAATTCCCGAACTCTCTATAAAGTCCCTATTTGTTGAGAAATCCGAAATCGCATTAGCTACTACCAGCTATTCATCTTATTGGGCTAGAAATTAGCTATGGCTCTTTATAACGATACACTTTATTTATTTCATAACGCTGTTCTATAATATACACGTACAGTGTACGGATTTTAATTGTTATTTACGTTAATGTTGGTAAGATATTCGACCGCGGTTCGATATGTGTGAGGTTAAAATCATGGGCTCGCACGTCGCTGACATCGCTTTCGAGTTTGGAAACTAACACTAATTTTACTTTTACTTTACATAATCAGTAACGTTTTGTCTGTCAGTTTAGCAATTAACTGTTACGTTTACCCAAAGTTAATTTCACTTCTAATATGGCTCACAACTCGTAAACCAGTCTCAGTATCTCTTCTAGACGTCTCCTTTACTAGCGCTGTCTGCCGACAGATTGTTTTCACGATCACTCTAAACTCTGACCTTACTTTCCCTGCATCATGAAACCTGCAGATTACAGCTTACTAGTTCTTAACGAGCTTTTCACTTGTGATATCAGATAACGCCGTTATAGCGCAGAGTCGCATTTATTACAATAGTTCTTTGCTATAGTTCTGCATTGCATAAGCTATGTACAATTGTAGGCCTACATTTATGCATACCTTTAATTGAAACGTGCACAATTCAAAATTCACTTAATCTTAGGTGAAAGGCGACAAATTTAAATTATGCAAATTGGGTATAAATCATTGACAAACAATTTTAAGCTAAAACTTAGCTTAACGTCAGTTTTTTCTCTCTAAAAGTCGTGGACAACACGACGAGCATTGAATCTGAATCCTTCACCAAGTAACCAACAGTAGGACAGTTTACCGTTAGGCTAGCGCTTAGTAGTTGTTGAGTACTAGATTCAACAACCAATAAAAATGTATAATTGAAGTCTAATGATAAGTTCTACGGTTTACGTTTCCACAGAGACGTTATAACTGATCTGTTTAATGTTTCTTGCTAATTATGATTTTAGTTTTAGCTTACAGTTCCATATGTAAAACAGATGCGCAAACTGTTCTCTCATGTTCCTAATTTTATGTTTTTAAATAATTTTTGCAAATGGCTCATTACTTTGGTTTAATAAAAACCGATGCTAATGTAAAAACCGATGCTAATGTAAAAACCGATGCTTATAGAGAATAAAGAAATAAGTGTACAGTTAATGAATAAACTTCAAATTCTATGCTTCTACTTTGAATAATCTGAGATTTGAGCCCAGAGCTCTTAATTCTGAGGAGCGGCTCTACCGATGAGCTAAACTTTATACCTATATGGTTCCTTTTAAAATTTGCTACATCCCGCTATTTATTAATCCTAATGTTCGCCACTGGCTCAACGGTACATCAGTTATCGACAGGAAAGCCTCGTTGAGTAGTGATAAGGGTGTGATGCTAATGTTGTGTATCACTCTATAAGAGCAGCAGTAGTGACAAGGGTGTGATGCTAATGTTGTGTATCACTCTATAAGAGGAGCAGTAGTGATAAGGGTGTGATGCTAATGTTGCTTATCACTCTATAAGAGGAGGAGTAGTGATAAGGGTGTGATGCTAATGTTGTGTATCACTCTATAAGAGAAGCAGCAGTAGTGATAAGGGTGTGATGCTAATGTTGAGCATCACTCTATATGAGGAGCAGTAATGATATGGGTGTGATGCTAATGTTGTGCATAACTCTATATGAGGAGCAGTAGTGATAAAAGGGTGTGATGCTAATGTTACGCATCACTCTAAAGAGGAGCAGCAATCATCATTTCATTTACGAGGCAGTTGAGATCATATATTGTTGTGTGTTTAAGGTCAAGTTCAGAAGCTTGATAATTTCTCTTAAATACGGCGGAGTTTAATAGAAATTCTGAAGTGTAGACCGAGAGTGTTGTGTCCGGGACACTGAAGATATAGACCAGCCGTTAACTGCACTTGCCGTATGAGGAGTCTAAGCATTGACTAAGAAGTCCAATTCTTATTTTTCCAAGCTATAAGCTACTTAAGGTACGATAAGGCATTGCCTGTTCGGGTGTAATTAACTTGCTGATCAATAGAGTGCTCTAGATGGAGCGTGATAGGACACTCTGATGATGAAAATATACCTTGGACCTGCCACTTGGCGGAACAATTGAGAGAAAGAGAGAAACCAAGTGTAAGCTAACATAGAAAGAGTGAGCAATAGATAGATAGATAGATAGATAGACAGACAGACAGACAGACAGTATATGTGTTTACTGTATTTAAGAAACCACAGTATAACATGCGCAGAAAGATAACATAAACACAGGGAGAGGGAGAAGAGGGTTGTGATGCATGGCGTTATGTAATATGATAATTAATGATTTGGAAAAACTTCAAATATATTCAAGAAAAATGAGATCGCACTTTTATAATTTATTAAAATTGAATATATAGGCTTATGAAGATAATCTTAACTTTAATTAAATAAAAATAATAGTGAAAATAAACAGAAATAATATTATAAAATAATAAGTGATTTCATTATCTTGTATAATAAACCTCAATTGTAACAGAGTCTTTATTTTCATAAAACAAAGAAATAAATTCTAATGTTTGAATTATTGAAGATGTGAGTAATGAATTGTATGAGGATTGAAATATGCATACATGAATGCATATTTCATGAATGCATGAATTGTATGAAGCATACATGTAATTTCATTTTACAAAATGAGTCATAGAAATTTCTTGAGAATCCAATGACTCATTTTGTAAAATGAAATTATGCTTATATGCTTATTAGTGAGAAAAGAGCAACATAATTTTGATTACTAAAATTCTGTGTTAATTTATTCATATATTATATTAGAAACTAATGTATAATGAAAGTAAGTAAGCATAATAAAAACTTTAGATATTGTAGATATTAAGAGGTATTTTTCCTTTTACTTGTGTTCGTGTATATAGGTCTACTACATGTCCTGTATAATTTACTATTTTAGTGTTATAAATTTAGTAACGATAATATTTTAAGTAAAATGCATTTAAAATTAATAGGATACTGTCGATTAAATCAACACTCAAGTAAAACCTTTTCGATTCATGTGCATCATTTATACGGTGTGACATTATTTTGACAGTTAGTCTCCTCTCAATTCTTCATCTTACACATTACTCATTTAAAACAACTAACTGCACATATTACAAATGAGATATGCCAGATATGTTAGAAGTATGATAAGGGTTTGTAGTTTACGAAATTATAGACTGTAGATATAACACTCAGTTGTTTGCGAACTAATTGCGCTGTAAATACGATAACATTTAGTTATTTACTAACCAACAACAGCTATGTTACATAGGCAACCACAGATCTTTGCTATCTCTTTATGCTTTAAATTATGAATTTAAATCTGACACAAAAACATTATGATTGTCTGGAGCAGAGTTTTCATTCTAATTTCTTGGCTCTGCAGTCTTAAGGAATTTTTGTAACTACATACGATTTTGAGTACAATATATCATTTTGGCAGAATGTTTTCCATATTGCCCTTATGAATATCGAGTAGAGATCATATACTTTACTGCAAATTGTCCTTTATTCTAGAACATAAATGTTTTTGAAGAAGCAATAGATCGAGATATCTAATAAGGATATAAAGAAAACTAACTCAAATGTCATATTGTTTCAGGCTAATGGCTAAAGTCTAAACATACAAAATCTAAATGAGCATGCGTTGATGCGATTCAGTTATTGAGTAAATGAGTTGATTAGTTTACATTTAGAACGTCATCGTAGGCTGTTACCAGGATTATACATAAAAAAAACAGTAACTTGGCCGTGATTTGAAGAAAATTGCGGTAAAGGCTAATTAATTTTAATATAAATATTTTATTTTATACCTTTAGTAGTAAAGTTGAAACTTTTAAAGTTCTTTCGCGTTTACAAACACTATTTAAAACATTCACTCTTTGGAGTTATTTAATTTTGCTTTCAAGCAGCAAAAGGAATATGTACTTGTTTACTCCGCTTTATTCAGACACTTTTAGAAAACTGCTGAAATTAAGTTGACACAATTCTAGTAGTGGACAGCTGCAAAAATCTATCAAACGTTTTATCGCCGACAGACAATTTAACAGACAATTGCATTTCATGTCCAATTCGCTGCCCGCTAGTCGACTCCCTTGTTGAGAAAGTTATTTTATATTGGATTTTTATAGTACTAGAGTGGATCATGACAGGTTGGAAAGACCTTTTACCAATTATAACGAAATTGATTTTAAACGCTTTAGGCAGATGCATAATCCGGTTGGCTGAAATCCTTATTTATAGTTGGAAATTTCTATCAAGGTCACATTTGCATAGCAAACGTCTCTAATCCCGAATTGTGTTCGATCCTCTGAAGAATAGACAACTGTAAACTGCACGTAGAGCAAGCGACTAAGAATTGATAAAGGCAAAGAGAAACTCCTCAGAGCCATATTTCCCAAGCTATTATGGGATAGGTTAAGTTAAGATATGGATTAGGTAAAGACTTGCTAAGGAATAAACTTGTTGATCGACTAAGTGCTCTTTATGGAGCGTACTTATCGAATGTGAATAGGATAGTATACATTGGACCTACCACTTCGCAAAACACTGTAGAGCTTCAGAGAGAAGAATCTAATAAGATACGGTACTCGTTCGCCTTTGTGGTAGAATAAATTTAATAAATTAGTGGAGGAATCATTAGTAATAATGACAGCAGACTGTAGTAATAATATGTACCTTAGTTCCGCCTTTTAGTAACAACATTAAAGGTAAGAGAGAGTGATTAAAAACTCTATCGTGATCCGCTAATTAAGTATTAAAACATCAAACACCGTATATGAAATTTAGCAGCTGGTCTCTTTTACACAACATCGTTCTGTGAGTTACTGTGAAACGTTTCATGGAGCTGTTATCAACACACAGAGTTATAAACCGATTAACTTATTAATAATTTACTGAGCAGAAAACCGCTCTGAGGTGAAGTGCTAGAGAGTAACTTGGATATATTGGCTTGGATTACATCCTGCAACGATGTAATCTTTTGCCATTTATCTATGTTCTCATTATGCATTCTATCTATGTCTTATTAGTTCAATCATATAAAAGTATGTTTTCTCTCAATAATAATAATACTAATTATTAATGTAATATTAATTACTAAAATTATTATTATATTACTTACTATAATTCTATTATTATTATATTTTTAATTTAATATTGATAGTACTAATAATAATAATAAGAAGAAGAATAATAATAATAACTATAATAATAATAATTCGAGTGGCTGATGTTTAGGGACAAAAACTTGCGAACCTCACATTTGCCCTGCGGTCATGAACTCGACGCTTTAGGCCTCCACGGCCTCTCCTTCAAACGCATTTCAGGAAGAATGTCTCACACTCATAATTTTAAACGACATAAACAACTGTTCAGTTCTGTAGTACATTTGTCTGTTCAATACTGTAAGACATTTGTCTGTCCAATACTGTAAGGCATTTGTCTTTTCAATACTGTAAGACATTGTCTGTTCAATACTGTAAGATATTTGTCTGTTCAATACTGTAAGACATTTGTCTGTTCAATACTGTAAGACATTTGTCTGTTTAATACTGTAATGCATTTATCTGCTCAATACTGTAATGCATTTATCTGCTCAATACTGCAAGACATTTGTCTGTTCGATACTGTAAGACGTTTGTCTGATTAATACTGTAAGACATTTGTCTGTTCAATACTGTAAGACATTTGTCTGTTCAATACTGTAAGACATTTGTCTGTTCAATACTGTAAGACAATTGTATTTTCAATACTGCAAGATATTTGTCTGTTCAATACTGTAAGCTTGCCCACGGAGAGCAAACGTCTGAGATCTCATGTTGTATACAGATGAAGCAATTTACAAAAATAAATGGAGACCTGTTAAAAGATTTACCAAACTCTATGACTAACTAATTTGTTCAATTTGTCAGCAACAATTTCTTGCTGAACTAAGCTTATACTCCTAAGCGAGGCTTGTTGTTGTCTGCTGGGGTCCATCTTTCAGCGGAATCAGGATTTGAACTTTGGCCTATATGAGAAAGCTTTTGTTTATGTCAGGATCTTA
Organism: Enchytraeus crypticus; assembly: GCA_905160935.1. Lineage (NCBI taxonomy): Eukaryota > Metazoa > Annelida > Clitellata > Enchytraeida > Enchytraeidae > Enchytraeus > Enchytraeus crypticus. The sequence goes on from CAJHZI010000767.1 coordinate 861,489, forward strand.
GCAGACAGATTACCGACTTCCGTTTGGTAGATCAGATTTGCGAAAGTTACATGATATTATTTCATAGTCGTTCTTTTCGATTAAGATTTTCGATATAATTCGTTCACCTTTCGTCTTCTGCTCCTATCAGATTGCATGGTTGTTGATAGCAGACGAAAAAAGAAATTGCCCAAAACGATTTCTATCACTTTACAATAAAGAAGTATTTGCAAGCTACGTAATTTGTCAATTGAATTGCTAGATAAAGGATACTAAGTTTATTAATTCTTATAAATATTAATTTTTTATAATGTGGCGTGACTGCGTTGAATCAACTTGAAATCTGAATGAAGCTCAGGGTTTGTGTTAGTGTTCAATATTCAATGTATTTATCAAAGTGCAATGCATTTATCAAAATTCAATGTATTTATCAAAGTGCAATGCATTTATCAATATTCAATGTATTTATCAAAGTGCAATGCATTTATCAATATTCAATGTATTTATCAAAGTGCAATGCATTTATCAAAATTCAATGTATTTATCAAAGTGCAATGCATTTATCAAAATTCAATGTATTTATCAAAGTGCAATGCATTTATCAATATTCAATGTATTTATCAAAGTGCAATGCATTTATCAAAATTCAATGTATTTATCAAAGTGCAATATCATACAGGCTTATGCTGCCGTGCCAAAGCAGTAAATAAGATAAAAACAACTTCCAGACGTCGCCCTTTAATGTAGGACATGAAATATTTTGGAAAAAGCAATATATCGAAATATCTAATAAGAATATAAATGAAAACTAACCCTTAAATGTATCATCGTTTTTATGGTTCTAAGTGTTCAGTTGCTCATATTCTTTGATCCTGAATGTTTTAGGAAATTGTGTGCGGCACTATTGCTCTATTACAATCTAAAATCTTGACTCGAATCAATATTGATGAGTGTGGTCGGACAGGGGTGGGTGCGAGTAGAGGGGCTTTGATTTCCGAACAGAACATGTGTTTTATAGTCGTAGTGATTGACTCGAGCCACTGATACAAATCGATTTTTATCAACATTATTATCCTCCGCTTCGTTGTTGTTTACTCAAGCTCTACACTGGATCAACGATCCGCTTGAAAAGAGCTAAATTGTATTCCTATCATTTTAGCACACGCCAAATCTGATGTGATCTACATGTAGGACTGTATGTGCGATCATCCTATGAACCTACAGTGCTAACCGACGTCGGGATTGATCCTAACATACACGAAATCTTATCCGACGCCGCGTAAACCTAAATCCAATCTGAACCCGCTCAAGTTATCCGCGACTAGGCCCTACTTTATCGCATTTGTATTTACAGCCTATAGCAACTACTCTAAATTCATAGTCATGCAATAGCTATTGCTCTACTATAAACCTAAACATGCTTGTAAGCTTGTATCCGCTATTCTAGTATACTGTACTGTACATCCCAAATCTGAACTTTATTTTTCCGCTATCTAATACTCAGTACTCTAATGCTAATCTCATAAGCACATTTCTTAACATACATGCATTTACGAATATCCTCATACCTTATGTAGCCTAAGCTTGGGACAAATATGGCTTCTGAGGTGGCTTCTTGCAGCCTTTTCAGTGTTTGCTTTGTCGCCTCTTACGACCCATATAGTTAACGGTTGGTTTATTCTTCAGTGTCTCTGATACAATACGGGCCTTTGGCAATATAAGTTATGGATAGGCATAAACTTGGTGAATGGATTAATTGGTTGATCTTTAAAGTGCAATGCAGTGAGCTTAAAAGAAGATTCTGAGTATGAAAATGTATTTTGGACCTGTGTTTGGGAGAACATTAGAGAGAGTAAGAGAGCGAGAAAGAGATAGGGGGCAGATGAGTATTCGCTGAAAAGCAGGATTATCCAAATTAAAAATGAGATTAAATGTAAAAGAACGTTATTTATTTTATTACTCAATCCATCGCAGTGACTGCAATATGATGGACATTCAACATGAGAAATCATCTCCGCCCTGTTCAACTAAGCTAGACTTAAGTTGAATCAAAATATAGGTATGACAGGAAAAAATATGTGAGAATGAATTTTAGTGCTGAGGAGATTGGGAATAGGTTGGCTCAGTCGAGATTGAGATGGCATAGGTAGGTACCATACCATTTCATTCTCGACTGAGTGAACCTATTCCTGATCCCCTCAGCATTACTCAAATTTAGTCTCACATTCTCATTTTCTATTTGTTCTTCTTTTGTGATATTTTCGGATTTGTTTATCGCGTATTTTTCTGTTGGACTCGACCTTCACAGGGCTCCATGGGAGCTGATGATCATATGAGGCTTATCGGATGTCTTACGGCTTATCGGGTGTCCTATGACTTATCGGGTGTCTTATGACATATCAGTTATGTCTTATGGCTTATCAGGTGTCTTATGACTTATCGGATGCCTTATGGCTTATCGGGTGTCTTTTGACTTATCGGATGTCTTATGGCATATCGGATGTCTTATAGGTTATCGAATGTCTTATGGGTTATCGGATGTCTTATGACTTATCGGATGTCTTGTGACTTATCGGATGTTTCATATCCTATCGGGTGTCTTATGACTTATCGTATGTATTGTGTCTTATCGGAAGTCTTATATCTAATCGGATGTCTAACGGCTCTTCGGAAGTCTTGTGACTTATCGGATGTCTTATAGCTTATCTGATAGTCCTTTAGGATCTTTTGGTTATGAACTGTTACGGTTACAATTTCTAATAAGATCCCTGTCGAAGAACCCCGCCCCAGCCATTCTCCAACACCACAGAGACTTGTTAGAGCTCTACTAGGTCCGAAAACTAACCAGCTTTCTATTTTAACCCACATTTTATCCCTTGCTTTCCTCCTAACCAACTCCTCTCACAGTTTTAACAGATATTAATCGGACACTCCTTGGGATTCTTCGAAATATTCTTCACGCAACGCGTGTTTAAATTATACAAATGAAACTAAATTAAATGAATTCAATTGTACTTAAACCTCTTAAACAGTAAAATCTAAACTAACTTTTGGAAATTACCGCGAAAAATGAAGATTTATCAAAGAAGAAGGACACAAGAAGTAACGCGTGGATGGTAATGATTGCATCGAAAAATTAATGCAAACGACCTCAATATTTTCCTAAATTCATTCAAACGAGTTTCGTGCTGTCATTTGATGCGCAATTTGAGCAGTGTTAGACACGATTTTCATTTAATTGCAATGATTCATTCGGAGAGACGTAAAAGGACAATGATCACGAGAGAGGCATGACAATGGCTAGTGATGGTTCAGCTCGGCTTGGATGAACGTACCGACGTTTATCGATTAGTCATCAATTCATGAATCTAGTTCTCGCTCCCGTATGTCTATTCGTCTTTTGCACGTGCACACAAAAACTAGACTTGTAGTAAAATAAACAGCGGTCGTTAACATGTATAAATGGTTGAGCCAGTGACTGAATCGGTTAATAATAATAATAATAATAGAGGTTTAACGTCCCTTTCCTCATACAAAGATGATGTCAGGGACGTTAGGCTTCTGTTCGCGAATATGTGAGGTTCGCACCCCGTTCCATTCGTGAGCTGAAATCATGTGATGATCATCATCATCATGTTCATCATTATCCTCATCCTCATCATCATCATCATTATCGTCATCATCATCATCATCATCATCATCGTCATTATCATCATCATCATTATCATCATCATGATCATCATCATTATCATCACCATCGTCATCATGATCATCAGCATCATCATGTTCAGCATTATCCTCATCATCATCATCATTATCATCATCATCAGCATCATCAGCATATCATGTCGTCGCCATCGTCACCATTGGCATCATCATCATCATCATCATCATCATTATCATCATCATCATCAGAATCATCATTATCATCATCATCATCATCATTATCATCATTATCATCAGCATCATCATCATCATCATCATCATCATCATCATCATCATCATCATCATCATCATGTTCATCATTATCCTCATCCTCATTATCATCATCATCATCATCATCATCATTATCATCATCATCATTATCATCATCATCATTATCATCATCATCGTCATCATCATCATCATCATTATCATCATTATCATCATCATCATTATCATCATTATCATCATCATCAGCATATCATGTCGTCGCCACCATCACCATTGGCATCATCATCATCATCATCATTATCATCATCATCATCATCACCATCATCATCGTCATCATCGCCGTCATCATATTCGTCGTCGTCGCCACCATTATCATTATAGTCATTATTAATTATAATAATATGATTAGCTAGCTAAAAATTGAATCTGATGAAAATTATGGAGATATTCACGTGTTCTACAGACAAGTACTGAAAAAATGAAAATAAGATATGTAGCAAGTCGAAAGCATCTTAATAATGTGTTTTTATATATGCTTCAGTACAAGCCCATGCATATAAATGAAAACAATAGCATCGTATTAATTGTTAACGGCAACATTCGATCTTGCTGTGATTAGATTCATGCAGGAGCATGAAGCTATGGCTGAATGACGGATCAATATTAAAACTATTTCTTTAGGCCAGAGATAGAAAAGATAATAGGATATTCAATAAATAATATACATGTTTAAACACAAATATTAACGTTAGTAGTAGTACAAATAATATAAATATTACAAATAGTACAAATAATATTAATATCGACAATGAGATCACTGACGTGTTAGGTGACGGTCGCGATGTGGTTCGGAAACACTATGTGGACGCTGTTAGTGTCCTGACGTAACCAGAAACATGGAAAACACTTCCACTATAATAACAACAATAATAATAATATTATATTATAAAAAGTATAATATATTAATATTAAACTTAATATTTCTATTTATATTATATAATATTGATATTTTAATATTAATGTGATTATTAAGAGATTTACACAAGGTGACATTTTCAATGATAAAAATTATTTATTTGGTTTGATTTATTCATCACCTCATATGCAATACTGACAATACGTGCACGCACACAGAAAGTTCAGCCATAAACATGTATGTGATCGGTAATAAAGGCCGTCACGGCACTAACATAAACAGGTTGTTCATTTAATAAAAGTAAAGTGTAACAGAAGCGACTAAAAATAAAACTTAAAGTTAAAGATATCTCATACAATATGGACGTTTAAAAATATAATTGTTACAAAATATACTATTTAAAAAGAAAAGAGCATCTAGTATCGAAATAAATATTTGCTATAGATCTATGTATCCAGTTTATTGTCTAGATTATAGAAATTTACATTGATCACATTTGCATAAACCTTTCTTAAAGGTATTTAATGAAGAAGCCATGACAATGCTAGATGGCAGGTAGTTTCATAATTGTGCACATCTATTTTTAAAATAGTAACGCTCAGCATTATACATAAAGGTATTTAAGTTTAAGGTAGCACCATTATTAGGAGTGATTCCTAATTTAATAATAAAAATTCCTCCCAAGGCAAATCGATGATAGAATTTACATTTTATAGTATTTTTAATAAATTATTACATTTATGTATTTTTATGTGATCTGAACAAGGTGCTAGTTACTTTAAGAATGCTCTGCTGTGCTATTTTGCTCATAATAAATTAGTGAAGGAAAATTAGAGCGATAAACTTACTAAGATTACGGTTAATTGCAGACGTGCAATCATCAGTTTGAGTAGTTTTAATTATGGAGCATTAAATCTATTACATATGGAGCCATAGTTAAAAAAAAATTAAAACCTTAAGAGTGTAATCGGTTAACCTTATATTTAAATTTTTTAGTTTTTAACATTTTTATCGATGGGGTGCTCTTTATGGAGCGTTACAGGAGGCTGTAAGTAGTGAGATGTAATGTACCATGTAATTTATATAGCACTAGTGTGAGAGAGAGTGATCATATCAAAGCCAATATCAGAAACAAAGCTAATTACGCATTATTTCTGTCAAGTTTACTGTTCATTTAATATCTTCTGAAGAAGTTTAACTTTTCTTTACAATTACTGAATGCTTATAAATAATCTACGACGCTTTATATTTTCAATACATTGTTTAAATTTCGCAGATACGCTTAAGCTGTGTTAGATGTTTTCTGTATTTAGTAATCCTTTGCTATATCGCATCGCTAAAAGAAGTGGTAAGAGAATACAGTGCATTTTTTATTTGTAAACGTGTGTAGTTTAATGCATTGAATGTAATAATAAATATGCGTATCAAAGTAGTGCCACATGTTTGTGTGTTTACGTGTACAGACGTTTAGATACATGTAGCTTGTGTTCAACTGCTAACCATAAATACAAAGAATGTGATTGGTTTTTTATATTTGAACACGTTAAGTGTTACATGTGTGGTCTATATTTATATTCATATGCACATTCAATGGCATGTTGGCTATCCTTGAGGTTACATGGAAAACAACACTTAGAATAAATGTATAGCACATGCGGTATGTTATGTGCGTAATATATACAATACGCGCAAAAATGCAAATAATTAGATAGCTGGCTCATTGCAATGATGGTTGAACCGGTGACAAATTCGACTAGCATCCTCCCCAGGCTGTTTTGTTGCTCGGTTCATATCCCACGATTTATCTCTCCATAGTAAAGCTTTATCTTGAAAAATGCGAATATATCAAATGATTGCTTTATAGACTATGCGAACAGGAATTAATTCAGAATCAATACGAAGTGTACAAAAATAAATTAACAGAGAGAATAATAGTGAAGAGCGTCCATAAAGCGAATCTCTATCCGGTCCGAATTGCATCCACGAGCCGGAGTCTATTTTGCTGAGAGAGAGAGGGCAGAGTTCGTGACCGAAGAGCTTGGATCGATTTTTCGGTTAAGCTGAATCTCTAAGACGTTCACGTCCGTCCAATGTCCCCCGTTCTCACCTCGTTAATGGAGGTCACAGAATCGCGGCAGTCTATCCGCCCGGCCTCGATTACTTACTGTGCTGATGTTTTACGCCATAAAACAATTCACGTGTTTATTTCAACAACGTTTAGCTGGCTTTTAAAATTATTTATTAAATATTTATTTGTTATATCTTTATATTTTTCTCGCTATGTAGTGTAATTTATATGTATAGTGTAATGTAATTTATATATAGTGTAATTTAATATAGCGGTTTAGAAAAAATACTTATTTAATTTACTAATTTATGTATTTCCGTCCTTTGCAACGCTGTTCATAAATATTTCTTTAACATATTAAATATATATTTAACTTATTTAATGATTGTGTATTTCTTAGTGCTTTATTAGCAAAAGTAAACTTTTCAGAGTTATACTTAACCCAAATTTCATCTGTCAGAGCGTTCGAATACTTCATACTGGCGACGATATTCGCCAACTGTGTGGCTCTTGGTATCTACACACCCTATCCTGAGAGCGACTCTAACGAGATAAACTCCGCACTGGTAAGTACACATCTTAGTTTATTTGTACCTGTGCTTTTTCGTATGTATTTAAACTGCATTAGTTCAATATCTCTTAAATGATCTCTTATCTCTTATTTGTTTATATCTCTTAACCCAATGCCTACTGGCAGGTCCTGGCATATAACGTCTTAATCCACGTCCTCTAGATTATAAAAATATACTATAGAAACGGCAGCCGTTTCTTATTCCACGTCCTATTTAACCTTCTTCTGAGCATTCTTGTGAGTCTTAACTGCAGCTCTTTGATTCATGCATACTGTAAGTTTAGAATTAATCTTCTATCTTACCAGTCAATTTCCATTCTTCTTTTCAAGATATTCAGCTTCGTTAATTTGCCAAAACAATCTTATCAAAGACCTTCTCAAAATCCACAAAACTTACAAAGACGTCATCCCCATATCCTAAGCTTCGTTGACAATGGACTATCATTACCCATATTGCTTTTCTTGTGTCGCAGCCTTTTCAAAAACAAAATTGTGTGCTACTCACTGTCCGCTTTAGATTGAATGTGGTTATTTTCTATCGTTAATAAGATCTGCGACGCATGAATCTATTGTTCAATCTACTTTATCGATTATTCTACTCGGCTAATCCTAGGTCGCTAATGGATTTCTGTGGATCATGAAGCGGTAAACACCTGTCTGATTAGCAAGGAGACATGGGTTCTAAATACCGCCGTTACGTTTCTGAAGAATCATTGAGATCATCTGGAAAGAGATCCTGTTTAATTTAGATATTTAGTGTAACATTCTATGCGACATATTAGATACAACGAATACATCAGACTTTTTTAATGATATGCTTGTGGTTACATATTGCCCGGTTAGTAAATTGGTCAGATGAATTAATTGAATAAAAGATCTTTGAGCGAATTGTTGAAATGATTAATGTCTCAGTCGTTGATTCGATCGAAAGATTAAATTAATTATCATATTAGCTTATCAGATTTGCTCATCATATTAGCTAACTCTTGATGCAATATTTTATACAGGGAAACATGAGCTGGCTAGTTGCAATCGACATATTTATCAATCTTTTAGTATTGTGTTTTCCTATAAATATCATAGATCTCAACAACCTTATCTATTTCTACAGATAAATACCTCCTAATTTACATGTATATTCCAGAGTAATTCACAGCCGTACAGTTATCTAAATGTGTAAAATGGTTCTGTTTCCTAGTATGAAATTTTTGTAATAAAACTACTACATATTATTGTTCTGGCTGGAGCCAGTGACGATGTCGGTAGGATATTCGACCGCGGATCAGTATGTGCGGGGTTCAAATCCTGGGTTCGCCCGTCACTGACATCGCTTTCCAGTGAGGAAACTGACGTTAACACAAGCTTTTTAGCTTTACGTTAGAACTGAACATATATTTAAAGCTATGAGAAGTTCTCCAAGTATTATGGTGTAATCAGAAATAAAAGTTCGTATTTAACCTAAAGGTTTCACCAATATAAAAAAGCAAAAGTTAAGGTTAACGTCAGGTTCCTTACTCGAAAGCGATGTCAGTGACGTGCGAGCCCAGGATTTGAACCCCGCACATACTGATCCGCGCTCGATTTTCCTACCGACATTGCCACTGGCTCCAGCTAAACAATAACACACATTATGGTGAAATGATCAACCATGTTGATATCTATTACTTTTAATAAGCTTGCCATGTTTAAACCGTTAGGCAATTTATACTAATTTCCTTGTGACCAGTCCTATGGTTGTCCGAGGTTTTACTTTCAGACCAGCGCGGCCGGGAGTCGAACCCACGAGAGTTTAATTCATCTCAGGATCTGTAAGTCAAACTTCATAACGTTACTTGGCGCCTCTAACCACTGCGCTATTGACACATTTATGAAAACACCATCTTCAGGCTTTGTACACGACCCTTCAGCGAAAACCTCTGAAAGATTGTTGCTTTAACAACTTGAAGCTTTAGACTTAGCTGAGGTTATTTTTAATATCTAATTTTCTGAGCATCCATTATTTGGGTTCGAGTCACATCCGGAAGAAATCGGTGCATTGTTTATGCGGAGGTGCTTTATAGGGCTTCAGCTCATGTTTGCAAACATCTCAGTCTAAAACCACATTTCATTTTGATATAAGAAATTGCTGATTATAGTCAAGCTTTCAGGTCGAGTTTCGCTATGGCAAAATAATAGCTTCTCAGTAGGGTTGGGCTTATTACGCTATCGCATTTGAAATATCTGCCATGGGAATCGTACGGCAGGATTGTGGATTGAGAGAAGGATCTTAGAATTTGGCAGTGCAGTCGGATATTATGGATTACACGTATCCGTGAGTGAATCCGATATGCTCATATGATAGAGACACGGCGTAGCCATGGGGCTTCATTTGACGGATCAAATTCATGCTAATTCTTGCAAATACTCCTCGAAAATCTGTATTTTGTTGAATGACAGTGTTGCAGCATCAAAATTCCTAAAATGTTAATGAGCTGAGATTTTACTATGGATTATAATATTTTGCTTTAAAGGCTTTTGTAAATTATAGTAATTATTAAAATGCTGTCGACTAGAGGTTTTGCGATTGTAAAGTCAGTCAATGTGTATTAATAAAGGCCTAGTCAGTTAAAATTATCAAAAAATCTGATAACCTAAAATTTATATTGAAATTATTATGGTTGCTCCTTTTTAGAAAAGTTTAATTGTTGAAATTTCTCAACTATAGTTTGAAGAGATTCCAAAGAATGAAACACACCCAGTTTTCAAAATATCCAAATGGTTTTGTTAAGGTCGATACAGGCACAGTCTCGACGATGGACAGCGATCTATGGAATTGATTAAATTGAAACAGCTTGACAACATTAGTAGGCTATACAAATGTTTTATACAATTGTGTATAAATGTTTTGAACTTTTAATTTTTGCAGTAAGAAGATTATAACTTGGTATCTGTGCGAGGTGTAATTTAAGATTTGCCTTAGTAGAAATAAATATGTTGTTGTAGATTTCAAAAAATCAAACAAAAATTACACTTACTGTAGTTATCTAGTTACTGTTTGATGGTGGTTATTTTTGATTTCTTGATAGGCTGGGTGTCAGGCTACCGAAGATAAGATCGTAGTTTTTGCAATATCCCCACTTTCTATGCAAAACTCACATAATTATAGTACGCCCGTATCAATGTCGATATTAACGCCAATTCACGTATAATTTGAACTTGAATATTTCTCCAATATACAATGTTTATCTAAACCATAGACTACAAAATCCGAACTAAATGTTAATCATTTAAATATTGTCATGCATTTTCTAGATAATCATTTAACTTAAATATTGTATAGAGAAAAATTCATTCGACACTGAAACATGTTTGTCATTAGTGTATTCTATACACTGGATGAATTGTGTCAGATAACGCATTTTTTAAATTTCCGCTTAACTTTCGTATACTCAAACTGGTTCACCGTAACCATTACAATCTTTCATCTTAAGTAAGTTTCATATATTTTTCTGCAATATCGGGAAGTCTTTGATCATTGTTTGTATTGGCTTTTGAAAACAGTAAGCGTTTTGAAACTGTCTTGCTTGGGTTCTACTTACCTCTTATCAGCGTGTTAGAATTCTTAACTGCATGCTTTAAGCTTATCTTCTTTACTTATTCAGCATGTAGAAAGAGTTCCGACTTCTTACGAATTTGAGTCGACATACCCGAAGATCTAATCCCGGTCTTGAATAAGAAATTACTACAGCAAATGAATCTATTTATATGTAGGCCTATTTCACTTGACTATATATTCTTAAAATTAATTTTAAAATGCTTAAGCCACAAACTGTAGACCTACACCACGTAATTTGCTTCAAAATTAGACATTTCTAAATTCCTGAATGTAAAATGACTCTTGGCTTGATTGGGCTGGTGGCATATCGATAAGATGTTCGGTACAGATAGATAAGCTGATAATTCAAATTCAACATCGGCCTCGTCAATGACAGGTTTTAGGCTTTAGTTATTTTAGTTTAATAGGCGATATTAAGTGACATATAGAGGTGTGGGGCCTTTGAAAGGCTGTCTGAGGGCTAGTAAAGTCAGGGCCGTTGTCATGATGGGTTTGCCCGGACACAAAATTCTTAACCAAATCCGCGTTTTTTTTAATTACAGCCGTGATAGATATTAAACATAATTATAGCAATGGTTAGTATTAAAATTTGTAATTTATTTAACGCTCTTTTCCTCTTAAACCATGATGTCGGAGACGTAAATGTGCCAATATTTTCGTCTATATAATAAAGAGAACTCAAAACCTTGAAGTAAATGTTTGAGGGAAAATAAATTTAAATTAACGCTCAATACAGCTGATTTACAGACACGCTCCAATCAATTTCAAAGTTATTAGACATACACTGATTTTCCTGATGAAATAGGAAAACATGTATAAGACCAGTGAAGGAATTTAAGATTTGAACCGGTCATTCCGTAGAATTTTAGAATTACGATTTATTTTTACTCCTGAAATCTTTCTTTAGTCCGTAATCTCATTAATCTTACAATCTCTTCTCTGTGTCTATCGTCTTCTCTTTTGGAATGATAATAATCCTATTTTTTATCTGATTTATCACTTTTCTCTCTCTCTCTCTCTCTCTGTCTCTCTCTTTCACTCCCTTGGTCAATTTCTTTCCTTTGCTCTCTCGATCTCTTTCTTCTTGAAGCCGTTTTATGAGTATATATTTCATATGATATTTTTTATGATATCCTCTAGGTCTATCAGGCGGTTTCTTTCTACTGTATAACTCAGTATATATCTCACTGCTTTGAGTTAGAGCTTCACAAATATCTCTTATCCTTTTGTATTTCGTCATGCACGCTTCAATGTGAACTGTCTACTTGCATCCACTCTCTCGTCACCTATCCATTATCTCTCTCCTTCATCTGTTCTTTTCTTTGTCTTCGTTTTCTTCTCAAGATCCTCATTCATATCTTGAATGGATCATTCTTGAAAAGTCAATGCTATTTATTACAAGTTATGCGATGGATCAAGCGACAATAGGCCTTTGATCTTGTTTCTATTCGACTCATGTTTCTGTTCGAATCATATTATCTGAATTCTGTGCCTTTCAGATTTTAAGACCTTTCATCTAAGTTATGAGCGCGATTTGCTACGTCTAATAACAGTATGCTCCTAATTTTATGATTAAATGCAAAGAGCGGGTTTCTACGCCATTATCTTGTATTATATTCCAGTTAAAGTTATACTGTTAATGTTTCTAAAAGATTAAATCAAGCTCTACAGGAATAGAATTTCGAAGCTTAATCAAAATTCTGAATTTTCTTATTTCATTTTGCAAAGTGCTATTTTTAAAATATTTTTTCACATATCATTGAAGCATTCGTAGTAGGCCACTAGCATCAACAACGTCTGGTTTGTATTGGTCCTCAGTTGGCTAATTAATTATTAATTAATTAGTCTGATTGAAAAAATTGTTCATTTACGTCAATTACGCTAATGTTTCAAAAATTGTAATCAGTTTAATTCAAGGACAAATTTAGCAAATATTAGCAGTTTTTTCTCTTAATTTAATTATTTTAAAAAAACTAACACCCAGAAGTGAGGCCTTCAACCCGTGTTAATAGTCAAGGTAATCCTTTCCATTCTACTCCATAACCACATTTCCAATGCCTCCAGCTCCCTGATATCTTTCTTCCCTTAGGTCAATGTTTCGCCTTCATATGATAGCGTGGTGATATACAATTATTTCTTGGGGTGATATTTTTGGCGAGGTGGGCCCTCTATGTCTTCCTCAGCTTCGACTAATATTTACTGGCCAAGGCGTCATTGCCTGAGGAAACTATCCTGTTTACCCATTTCATATATATATATATATATATATATATATATATATATATATATATGTATGTATATACTGTACATGTATGCATGAATAAATGTTTATATATATATATATATATATATGCCTATATATACATACATGTATATATATATATATATATATATATATATATATATATATATATATACTCAATACGTTTATGTTTTCATGTACAGTATAGACATGTTTATATACATACATATATACCCTGTTTACATATATATATGTATACATATGTATAGTATATATATATGTATACATGTATATATATATAGGACTACAGGCAAAGTTTATGTTTTCGATATATTTTGTTAGAGAAGACAAAGGGTCTTTGTTAGTGTTGTTAATCTTCGGCGAAGTTAATATGGCGTGTTACGGAGGTAAGGTACAATGGAAGAGATTTACATCTTTACATGAGTGCTGAGTGCTCGTTTTTGTTGTGAACCATCCGCCATCTTGGCTGGGTGTGTAGCTGTAGTTAGACACGTTGAAGTGAGACGACATGTTTCTAGAAAGTGAGCGTGATTCGTTTGCTGCTAGTAAGACTTTCTTGAAAGTTAATTAAAATAAATATTTTACACTTATTTACATTTTCTCTCCGACTGTAAATAATGCTGTGTCCATTATTCAGATAATATTGTTAAAATATTTTATAACTTTACTTTCATTAAATAAAAAATGTCAGCATTTGCTATTAGTATATAACATAACATAACAGTTTCAGAGTCAGAAAGCAAATTACAGCTTGTTTATGACTCATTTTGAACACTAATAAAAATATGCCTACGCAATTAACTATCTCATGTTATATCTTACCTATGTATGGGTAATTGTGAATGTCTTAATAGCGTAGGGATAACGTCGTGAAATTTTAAATGACAGATCCTGAGGTCAATTGAACCTCGTGGGTTCGAATCCCAGCCGAGCTGATCTGAGAGTCAAATCTCGGACATTCACTGGACTGATTATTTGGAAAATGGTCTAAATTGCCTAACGGTTTAAACATGTGGTATTCAAAGTGATAGATATCAACATAATTGATCATTTCACTATAATGCGTGTTTTACTTACTTTATCAAGAATGCATATATATATATATATATATATATATATATATATATGTATATATATATATATATATGTATATATATAACTTAATATATAAACTTAACGGAAGGAAGATAATATTAGGAGACAGGAGGCTTTGGAAATGTGGATTTGGAGAAGAATGGAGAGGCTTAGCTGGACCCAAAAGGTTACAAATGAGGAAGTCCTGGAGAGAGTTGGCACAGATAGACAGTTGATAAATAATAATATATTCGTTTATTTTCGTTCAATCTGACAACCGCAGAAAGTTACAGCACAGAAATTCCAACAGACACAGCATAACAAATTACAGATATAGCATAAACAGTTAATAGGCTAGATATAAGAGAGATAAAACTAAAAATTGTTCTCGCTAACATTTACCACATGAATATTACAACATTACATAAATCAATGGCTTATACTATTCATAATTGCCATATAGGGCGTACTGTACTATGAGTAAAGAAGAACCTTTTAGTATTCATTAAATTAACTATCATCATCTAGAATCATACGAATGATGAAGTTTTTATCGCTCAGACTGCTTCGTTTTATGGGAAGGGAAAAGCATCTCTTAGCAGTATTTCTTCGGGTTGGGTAATTATGATTGTTTTGTGGAGGTAACAAATGCGCCAGTAAATGTGCAGGGTTGTTACAGATTGCCTTGAAAAGATTATTGTCAGCAAAGTTACATAGATCCTCAAAATTAGATACTTTACTGTAGAATCCAGCTCTCCTTACTTTCTTTAAAAAGGTTTCAAGATGGGTTCTCTCTTCAGCATTTGTAAAGCCCCACCAAAACTGGGAGGCATATAGAAGCTTAGAGAGTGTGGAGGCTTGAAAGACTCTCTGAAGAAGATCAGTTGCCAAACCTTTACTACGTAAAGAATAGAGCGCAAAAATGTTGCTCGAACACAAGCTAATGATGTTTGTGATGTGAGCAGAAAAGAAAAGTTATCAGATACTATGACACCTAAGCATTTGATGTTAGAAACCCGCTCAATTCCTTCAAGGTGTGGGACATCTCTTATCTGTCTTTTTTGCTTGGGTAATTGGAAGAGAATTTCTTTTGTTTTATTTCGATTTAATAGTAGATTGTTAGAGCGGGACCAGTTTTCGATATGGACTAATTCGTCTTGCTTTGAGTGAAGGTTAGAGGCAGGCACAATCAGGTATGTGTCATCGGCATATTTGAACAAAGAGTTTGTAGACTGTAGGGTTTTTATAGGCTATATGGAGTTAGCCATAATGCAGTAAAAGTAAACGAACGTGACAAATACAAAGCTTATGAATCGCTAAATTATGGACACACCAAATAATTTTGTATCGGAAAGCAAAGTGCAATATATCCAAATGTATATACCTAAATGTATTAAGAAATAGGAAGAAGAGATGAATAGGATACATTCTAAGGGGGAAGGTCTATTAAAAGAGGTCATAGAAGGTAGAATGGAAGGAAAAAGAGGCAGGGGCAGGTCGAGATTAGGTATGTTAGATGATTTAAAGACCCACTCATATGTGGAAATGAAGAGGAAGGCTGAAGACAGAGAAGAGTGGAGGCGTTATGTACCATGGACCTGCCAGTAGGCAGTGCACTAAGAGAGAGATACTTAACTAACACAATATACATATTTAAGCTAGATAATGACATTACACAGTTGTATTTACAAAAAGGCAAGGTAAACAGCTTTTTGAATGAAGATTATGGCTTTATGTTCTATTTTAGACCTAGCCTAATGACATATATCTATATACCCAAAAATACCAAATTACTATCTAACAAGAAATAATACTTATTGGGCAATATTATATGAACTTCTGTATTTATCGTACAAGTGTGATGATGATTATGATGATGATGATGCATCAAACAACATGGAAAGCAAGTTTTGTTACACTGCCGGTAGGCTATATGGAGTTAGCCATAATGCAGTAAAAGTAAACGAACGTGACAAAATACAAAGCATATAAATCGCTAAATTATGGACACACCAAATAATTTTGTATCGGAAAGCAAAAGTGCAATATATCCATTAGGCTGCCGCATGCTATGCTTTGTAGACGTAGTCCTGGATTATTCCATGCTATGTTCACGTAGCTTTATAAATCATCTTCACAATTTATCGCAAATAAGTCACTTTACCACTTGTATCTTTAATTATATTTCTGTATGTTTGTTTGCGTTTGTGTGTATTATTGTAAGTATTAGTGCGTTTGTCTGCGAGCAGAGATTGAAAGCTTCCGGCACATCAGCCACTTCCGTCTCGACTGCGCATGCGCATTCTACGGTTATACCACCTCCGCTCCATCCATCCAAATTCTACTATCTGGATGGTGTTATGCAACTGCAATCACCCTCAATATTAAAATGTTTAAAAATGTTTGTGAGAAAACTGGGACGGAGGTCAAATAAATAATTGAAACTTATTGATTTCTTTGAATAAATCAATTGTGTTTTTGCCGGTCACTATAGAGTAGGTCCAAAAATTTACTGAGCATGTCGTACAGGGCGACTAAGTAACAAAGGAAGAAGGCAATGGGAATTCACCTCATGATGGCATATTTATATATTTATATTTGTTCGTATGAACACGACAACTGCATGCATGTACCACGGAGTTTTTTGCACATTTGCTGTTTTTATAGTCTTCGGTATTTCCTCCTTCCTCTTCATGGTTATTAGTAATTGTTGAATTTGATGGCACACTCATGGCAGCCGGCGAGGATTTTAAAAATAACCTTCCAGTACCCTGTAGATATTTTCATTGAAAGTTGCAACGCTCGATCTTCCAAAGTGATTCATCCATCTGCTAACCGAGCTCGATGTGGCTTAACTTCTTTCATTGACGCGTAGCTTAGCCAAATGCACTAAATCTCATCCCAGTACTGTAGGTCCAGTTATTCTTTTTTATCAAGGAAATATAATTCTAATACTATATACTAATACTATATAGGACCAATAATTGTTCGTTTCGGTCACCAACAAGAGCAACCATTAGAAGCAATATTGGCCTATACATGTACCTGTACATTAAATTGGTCCTTTGATGGATAAGTAGCCTGGTGGGACGTACATTATATCGAATATTATTCTTATATAAAAACATATTGTGCTCACATAGAACAATGTATATATGTTTAGATGAACTGTTGATAGTAATGTCTTGATAGTAACGCATATATTTTCTTTGAGGCCTTAGAAGTAAGAGTATGGAAACTGTTAAAGTTAATTTTTTAAGTCCGTTTCTTCATAACACGGTACTGTGAGTGTCGGACTCAGCAATCTGGCTGAACTAGAGAGCCTAATGAATTATATCGCAATCTATCCCGTGCTCTCAAATCCTATCGAGATTTTTCGCCTGTTTTATTTAGTTGTAAGAAGAAATATTCACGCAGTAAATTGTGATCAAATGAAATAACGAGATTTTGTTTTGCCACAATGTGGCTGGATTTAACTTCGTCTAGAACCGGCCATCTAGACGAACAACTGCCGTGTTATTGATTTAACAATTCGTAGCATACTTGAATATGAAGCCCACCTAACTCATTCATCTTTTTTCTGAATAAACGCAAACAGCTACAAATTGCGAACTATTGTAGTACTGATGTTTGACAATATTTAATTTAAATCTAACACAATGATTTCAACGACTATCGTCAAGCTTTTAATATAATATTTATTATATAAAGAGAATAAGTAGCACTGCACTTTAACCCTTTAATTTTTGGTTTGTTTAATCAAGTGAATGAAATAGATGTATATTGATTTTTCGCTTTATTTGAATCAATATGTATCGTATATTTAAATTTACGTCCAATCACGTCAAATTATTTATTTATCCTAAATGGGGAACTGTCATCAACTAGGTACTAGGCCCTTTAAACCTCTTATAAAGATCTGCAGCCTGGCTCACGTGCTTACTCCATTGTATCTTTAATTTAGTATCTACAATATTTTCGTGCATTCTTATTAAAATTATACTTCGAAATCTATACTTTGTCCAGGACTATGACAACTGCCTCAAGCTCCTTGGGATGATCAATAAAAAAGACCTTTCCATCTTAAACTAGTCTGTCAAAAAGCATATTATTGATACACGTTCGGACTTTTCTTAATATAACATTTCTTATTTCTTATTTTTCATTACTTGGGAGAATAGACAAGTGAAAACTGCACTGTACCATTATCCATTTTGATGCTAGTTCATATTAAAATGAAGCCATCCAGATGGTATAATGATTTCATCACGTTGGCAAATCACGTTATCACTCCATCTTTGCTTTCAAAAGGAAGTGATGCCAAGGACGATGTTGTTGAAATGTTGAGCTCCACTTCAAACAATTACTGTGTAAACGGCTCTAGATTTATTTGAAACAAACATTTAACCCTTTTCACGGACCTGCTTTCATTAAGGCTAATAATATCGACCATCTCTTGACGCATTAAGACGCCGGGGTGGGGTCATTACGCTATCAGAATGGCTTCATTTTAATATGAAGACACTCCCATCTCTCTCTCTCTCTCTTTAGTATTCTACCAAGTGACAGGTTCAAGGGACATATTTTTACTCACCTGCTGCTTTCACGCTCAATAAGGAATGCTAGGAAGAAGAAGGTAAGAAGGTAGAATGACTGGGTACTCTTTACCGATTAGAGAGCGCTCTACAGATTAAGGGATTACTCCTTTTACAGAGGCTATGCTCATTCCACACCTTAATGTAGCCTAAGATATAGCATCAACTGAAAACTTATAGACTGACTGATAAAGGACAAATTGCAAGAACTGATGCTACGGTCACAGGTCTTAGTATTAACCGTTCAGTACTGCCAGTCCAAGGACCTCTATCCTACAGCAAGACTATTTGTTGCACTCTCCTAGATCATCGATCTGATCGATTACGAGTGTTGTCCGCTCTTTAAGGAACAACGGAAGTAAATCAATAGCTTCCGCTCCATTAAAAGTCCTTGAGCGTCTCCGCGGAAGGACGCTCTGTCGGATTAGTTACATTTTGTTGTCCGTCATCGATTAACTCTTCTAGACAACAAAAAACATGACCACAATCATTCGGCTGAAGAGTGGCTTGTGTGAACTTTCTTCGATCCTGTTCTACGGATGTCAGTAGATCCTTGGAATTGTTTTCCTATTAAGTGTTGGAAGATGTTAGTGTTTTTCTATAGGCCTAGTTGTCGTAGAATAAACTGTCTTAGAACTGTCCTAGCTTTTGGAATATTTGTTGAATATTCAGCTTTTCATAAAGGGTTGATGGCCTTGAGGATTACACGCATATCTGAAAAGCATTAGATCAATAGGTGAAATCCCATCGAGACAATCTTTGACATTCTCTTGTGATACGGAAACACACTTCAAGCTTTAGCTTTTTCGTTTATCGTATTCTTCTGAACACATTGTATACATATGTATCGTTGCTATTTAGCAAATAAGAGATTAAAGTAAAACTAAGGAGAGCTTATGTTTTACAGTTTCGTTGCTCTAGTGCCACAATTGCACTGTACTAGCACTTTACTAGCACTGTACTAGCACTGCACTAGCACTGTACATGCACTGTCCTAGCACTGTACTAGCACTGTCCTAGCACTGTCCTAGCACTGTACTGGCACTGTACTAGCACTGTACTAGAACTGCATTAGTACTGTTCTAGCAATGTACTAGCACTGTACTAGCACTATAGAAGCACTGTACTAGTACGGCTATAGCACAAGCACTATTATGTTTGCATTGGAATTGAGAAGCACGATAGTAACACTAGTTGAATCTTATTGGAACAGTCTTTTAAATAAGAGAGATATAACCATAGTGCTAATGCAGTGCTAGTACAGTGCTAATGTCGTGCTAGTTTTAGTGTAGTGCTTTACGAAACTAGTGCTAATGCAGCGATATTGAAGTGCAAGTGTGATAAGGTCTTAGTACAGGGCTAGTTTAGTGCCCATTTAGTGCAATGTTAAGAAAGCGCTTGTGCAGTGCTAATGAAATGCTTTAGCAGTGCATTTGTTTGTTAGGATGTTAACATTTTCTACAAGACTGGAATATAATATCTGCTATAATTGTTAAAGTCTGAATTGCGATACAAAACTTGACCTTATTTTGAGTTTCCGAGTTAATTGCCCTAATTTGTAGTTCTGCTAGAAAGTATCCTTATGATTTTCATGAAGAATTTTAGGTGCTTAAATAATAGTACTACAACATATAGTGTAATAATTAATAATATTTACTGTATATACTTATTTACCGTATACTTTATTGTACTACGGAGAACAAATTGTAGACACAAAATTTCTATTTTATAAAAGGTTGCTCCTTTGACTTTCTCAATGATGTTCGATCATTCTAATACATGTCAAAACACTCAATTTACTCACAGAGAAAATGCATTATGTTCTATGTAGCTGATCACCTATTTCAGAATAAATGAACTATTTAGTAATACTGAAAATTAATAGACAAATCTTCTTGATGCATTGTTTTAACTTTAATGATGTCATTATACTATATAGGCTGCTATCTGAAGATCCTCTTTAGATTATAAGATCGGCAATGCAATTTGTTTTGTTTTGTTTGTTATCCGTGTCAATAATAAACAACAAGTACAGCATACTTAATTAGAAACTAAACACATAATCAGGAAGAGGGTTACCACAAGAGAGCCTAAGCTCTGTGAGGTAATATAGTCATTAGCTATTACAAAGAATAACAAATGCACTTAATAATTGCCTTCTATGCTACAAAATACTGTGGAACCTATGGCAACCATACACATTAATTACTGCCTATAAAAGCAATGACATAAATCTCAACATTTTACTAGTTATTAATTTGAGGATTAGTCACATATGAGAGTAAGAACGTGCATCTTCGAGCTGTCATCTGACAGTACTTTAGGGAAAGAGAGAGAAAGAGGAGAGAGGCAGGGAAAGAGAACGAGAATCTATTACTGTTTACATATCATCATCATCATCATCATCATCATCATCTTCCCTTAAATCCCAGTTTAACCAGGATCGGGATACGAATAGACCTTCTCCAGTCCTCCCTGTCCCACACCATATCATCAGTCAATCCTCTATTTTAAATATATTACTGTTTACACAATACCAATATTATTACTTAATGGCACAACTTTGTTAATATTTATACATGTACATGTACACATATGTTTTTGCACAACATGGGACATTCACAGATAATCACAGATAATTCAATAAGATAATCACAGTTTTTCGTTGAAGATGATAAACTGTATGGGATGTCAAATCCTAACTTAGTTTGTCTTGACTGATGCTAACTAACCAAAATTTGACGTAAGTAGAGAGCAGCATCTACATGTTTTGATCTCAGAAACATTTTTACTAGTTAACTCTCAGATCTAACTATCTTTTATTCCTGTAGTTACTCACATGACATAGGCCTAATTCCCCTGCTACGGAGATTCCTAGTTTAGTTTCTAAGATGGCATGATAGTAAGAACGCTTTATTTTAATTTATGCATTGTACTATCATTATGCAAAAGACACGGCTTAAGGTGAATATATGGAGTAGCATCATGTCGGATAGCACGAGCGGAGTACAACTAGGCTGGACTGCTGGACTCGAGTGGTCCTTATCTCTGTCATGACGTTACGTGCTCCGCTACTTGAGTAACTCCGGTTCTTAAAGAAAGCGCTATACTCTGTTCAAGTCCTTCGTAGCAGGCTTCCTCAATATGATCTGTAAAACGTCTGAGTCAGTAAGATGCTCCCTTTTTGTTTTAGATAGATACATATTAGATGTCGATGTAGATGTAGGAATTGCTGTTGAGGCATTGTATGTCGATCATGCATTTTGTGTCTTTGCGGAAAAATAAACATATTATCTATCTATCTATTTATCAACATATTTTTAAATTCTAAACCACAACTTTTCTGACAATAATTAAATTACAAGTGTTTCTCTATTTACAAATTCAGAAATGTAGTTGGTATACATGTATTTTACACCGTTTGCTTGGATTATCATGAGTAGTCACTTTTTCCATGTCCAGTAATAACGTTGTTTGAAACGGAATGGAATTGTTTTGTATCTGCTGTCATTCGAGACCGTTCTCTTTCTCGTTCTCAAAAATAATTAGTGTAGTCTTAAAGCTAATTAGCGTAGCATCTAGTGGCAGATTTATATTTATGGTCAGTGCACGTAAATACTCTATATACATGTACAAGTACATATACTTTGTCACAGTTGTGTGTTTATTCTCTACCTTGCTTTTCATATGCACATGCTTTATCATTTCGTCTCACATTTGTAATCTAGGCTTTCCCTAACCCACTTAACCTCCATTCTTCATTCTGTTACATATTTTGCAAATTATCCCTCATTAGAATATATCCCATTCTGTTCTTCTTCCTATTTATAATAATGTTTATAAGTTGCGTACTTATGACAAATTCTGAGTGGTACTTCTTCAGAAATTTTACAGATAGACAAGCAAAACATATATTAAAGAATAGAAACAGCTAATATAACAGCTAATGTTCTAACAAGGGATTCTTTGCTAAAAGAACATGCCAGCAGTAGCAGGCATGACAGTCATGACTGTCATGACAGTCATGACTGTCATGACAGTCATATCAACAGTAGAGATCATAACAGGCCGCAGTAGCAGTCATTACAGTCAGTATTAACATGTACTGGTTTATTATACACATTGTAATTATTTACCTTCACTTTTTTGTCATTTCTGTACTAAAATGTAATGTTCATTTAAATACTGTTCATTTTCGTATCTACAAATGAAATTCACTAATTCAATTTTATATCTCCGTTTTGTAAAACTTTCTATATCCTTCTCAGTAATATTATCTTTACTGTATACTGTATATTCATATTAATAAGTATGAATGGATCAATGTGGGTAAGTACCCATATCTACGTATTCATATCCGTATCCAGGTTATACATGCATATACACAATTGTGTCCTTATCCGTTACACCATTATGACACTTGCATTCATAAAATGATGACAAAAAACCATACATTAACATTATGACAATTACATGCATATACATATATTTCATCAATGTCTTTTCGATATGTGCACAATATATCAATATATTTTTGTATATTCCTATCAAAATCAGTATTCTGTCTCATTACACATCAAAATTAGCAATTTCATTCTCAAGGACTTTTATCTTTGGACTGATTTTCTGGATTTTGACATTTGCACCGTTATGGGGCATTTTTTGCTCACCGGCTTAGATTTGTCTTAGTGGTGCTAGATGTTGTCATTGATGACAGTAGCACTTGAATTGTTATTATTACTAATATTATTATTATCAAGGGATAAGTATTTCGAAGGACCTTGAGCCAAACACACCCCAGATTGCGCCATTAATCTGGTATTAACCCTCATATGAAGCCCAGTGCGTTTACTGGGCAGTTTAGCGCTAAATTCACTTTCCCAGGGCCTTTCCGGCAAAAGGATACCAATGAACATTGTTTACTATCTAGTTTTCTGGTTGCAAGAAGTAGCTGGCCCAAGATACATATTCCTACTGACTGTCGGCTATCATTCTCAGTGGGAGCATTCCACTGACAAAATAAGCTGGTCCATCAAAAATAGAAGCCTTTACTAAACCTCAATGCGGTCTTTATTTTGATAAGTATTTGCTTCTGGGGTGATTTAAACCTGCTTTCCTTAGTTCTAACTTAGTCGCTTCTTACGACACGTGAACTTACGGCTGATTGATTCTGTAGTGGCCCCGACTCAATGCAATAACTAATCTAATTCTTTTCTATTCTTACTCGTATGCATATGTAAACCTTGAACTCTATACATGCTTTAAAAGAGCGTGTCTCCTGAACAGCGAGTAGGATTAATTTCAGGCATGGCAACGGATTAGGACCAATAATCCTCATACTCGGATCTGCAATGATAATATTTTATCTCTTTTATTAGACGTTCAAGGAGAATTTTGATTGATGGATATTCTGGGAGTTGCTATTGATTTGATTTGCCCTCTCTCAGAACGTTTAAAGCTCGCGAAATTTTTTGATTAGTTAATTTTTAGCCAGATATTTATAACTATTTTCTTTATTTAATAAAAAAGGCGTGCAGATACTGTCTTCATATTACTTTTGATATATCAGCCTCTGCGAGAGAAACTGTACATCTTGACATAGCTCGTTACATTCCAGTGTTGTGTCCGGGTCACTGCTGAATCACCCACAAATACTACTTGATCGTATTGTAATTTCTCGTAGTAAGCAAAAGATTAGGTTGGATTGACATACAGGTCATAAGCGAATTCTTTAATCGTATTTTCATTTTAAATTTTGTGTTAGAATAGACTTTACGATACTATTAACTTCAAGGGTCAATATATTGCTCAATAGCTAGCGTGACAAGGAACTAAGATAGGAGTAGATAAATGTGTCTTAGAGAACATTTAACAGAAAACTAGAGAAGTCGAGAAATAAAGAAAAGGAGAGACACGTTGAGATTTAAGGGAGAAAATACGAATTGGTCGATTTATTTATTGATCGATGGTAGGAAGAAACGATTAATAGGAGAATATTGATCTGAGGGTTGATAGATGGATAATTGATTGATTGAGAGGCTGATAAATCGATAGTTGATTGATGGTTTTGTATTCCCACACCGGGTAAATGTTTGAGAACGTGATCCTGCAAGAACTCTGCTCGTAACAACAGCTTACAATCCGATATGGATTGATATATCAAACAAGGACTCGACTCGTAAATACAGTTTAGAATCCTGCGCATAAATGAGCAAGAGTTCAATGTTGCTGGAGCGACAGATGCCTTCCATGTCTGAGGCAAATTGTAAGTGGGAAGTAGTTAATTTCGCTATGAAAAGAATTTCCATCCACATCTTCATATAAGTTCGGTGCTGTATATACCCATGATTCTTAGGATTATAGGTTCAGTGCTGCATATATTGCATGCAGTATTTGAATGAGTTCAAGATATGCGCAACATTGTTCTACCATTTACGTAGCGGTCAATTACAACTTTGTACTAGTTATGTCGATCGACTTTTAATGTAAAAGCCTTGCATGACAAGTAGTAGCAACTGTTGTCATATGACGAGTTAGATATTGACAATAAGATCTTAATCTTAAGACTCATTGTTCATCTCCATTAGGCCTACATCCTATTATCTTGTCCTTCAGCTCATAGGCTCATAAATATCAGTGAACATATAGAATTTTCTGTAAAACCGAACATGAACACATTGGCTTGTCGGCATATTAGCGCTAATATCATATCGGCACATATTACATTAGCATCTACATTCTAATTTGATATAATAAATTAATTAATAATTTAATTAATTAGTGCGATACTTACCTAGAGAAAGCTGTCAAATAACTAAAGATGATAATGATGAACGAAATATAATTATAATGTAATGATTAATGTTAAATATATGTAATTGCTACTTAATTGCCAATTTCAGATATTAATTGCTCCTCTGATGATTCGTTATCTTCAGACCCGTATCTGCAGCTACAGTAAACGTCAGCTGTACTGTTTACAACAACTCTTAGCTGTGACGTTGCTTCAGCAGAACCGCTAATGCATGATCAAATGCGTGATAGTGATTAATAGCCATAGTCCTACCGCTCTATCATCAGCTGTAGATACCAGCCATTGCAACAGCTCATAATTTTTTGTTGCTGCAAAAGCTAACGGCACCGCTAGTGCGATTGCAGAGAACAGTCTCCGCTAGAACATTTGGCAACGGTCCTGCCACTGAAAGCCTGCAACCCTAAAATCATGTTAAATGCCAGTTACCTGTCCTAAAGGCATGTCAGTGACGAGACGAGCACTGAATGTGATCCCAGCATCTACTGAGCCACAGTTTGACAATTTACTTCTCCTCAGCACATTTCTTTTGCAGTTTGGTCTGGGTGAATTGATCTGTTGTGATGTGTGCTGTGGGGACGTCGCTGACATCATCTCTGGATGAGGAAACGGATGCTAAACCTTTCTTATTATTATTACTATTATTACTGACATGTTACCGGCCCTATAACAGCCTATTATACGTAGCTTACAGACCCGACACATCAGCTGTCAAACTCTTCTTCAAGCAGCTGCTACAGGCCCGGCTATTGCTGCGCATCCTAGCCTAAATCCAGTCGACGAGCTGGGCGGCTATTGAATTTTAGACGCACTTTAGCATCCGTTCTGTGGTCGGCTTGTCGACGCGTCGGATTAGATTGTGCGAGCTGTTAGACGACGCGTTGAGAGAACGATTCTAAATCATGACATCTGAACGTTCGATTAAACGATTCCTCGCGCCCGTCAGCTGTTTTTTTAACCTCTGTCACATCGCAAACTGATCGGCAGAATTGCAGAGTTAGAGCGGGCTAGATATCTGTGAACAGACCTTGTCCTCTTCGATGTCCTTCCAATCTTCTTTAATTGCTTTATATGTCTGGCTGTTTATCTAGCTGTTTGGATCTCTGTGTCTGACTCGAAGTTTTATTTAGATCTGTTTATCCATTTGTCTGAATATCTTATAGGTCTCTCTCTGTGTGGCTGCCTGTCTGTTTGCGTGTATTTCTTTCTGTAATCGTATATGTTATGGATAGAATATCATGTCAATATCCGTATTGGAAACCGATATCAAGGCAATATATGCAAATACAAGTTTTGCAAATGAGCCTATTAAACATGTGTTTGGAAAAAGTAAGCATAGAAGGAGACCGGGAATTAAGACCTATGGCAAGAAGAAAATACTACTCACAAAAAACTTGCATAAATTCATTGAGATGAACCCTATCTTGTCTTATATGCGTCTGAAAGGCTGAAGTTAAGGAAGGAACATATTCGAAAACTTGAGTCACTATGAATATTTTATGGAGAGAAATGGCGAGGATTCGGCGGGTCCAAGGATTAGGCGGGTCCAAGGAAGAAATTCTGAGCAGATTTACTAGAGAGGCAGCTGATAAATGTTAAAAAGTAGGAAAAACTAATAGATAGGATATTTACTAAGAGGTGACGGTTTGCTAAAGCAGACAATAGAAGGATGGAGAGAAAAAGAGTTAGAGGAAAACCTAGACTTAGGATGCAAGATAATTTGAGAATGCATTCATATACAGTATATCTATGAAAGAGAAGAAGGGGATACACATACGAAGAGGAGTTGAATTCCCTGGACCTTCAGTAAGCAATAATAACAGCTTTCGTTCAAGGAAGTTTGTCAGCACAATATTGTAATGTAGAAGGCTCAAGAAGTGAATTTTGATCCTAACAACTTCAGGTAATATTTGAACGCATCTCAGAGCTCCACTCAGCTGCTGAGTGTTTTAGAAACGCTTAAGTTCTCAAATAGATTGCTAATAATACATTTTTCATTACAAGGTTGATTATTGTTTCGTAAATAAGTGCAGAGTGGCTATCATGTATCTAGTAATTACACTACAAAGCATTGATTCTATCCGTTTATGTTACAAGTTTACACTGATGCTAAGCAACATTTGAAGAGGAAGACAATGAAGCAGTTTTTTAATCTAGGTACTACTGTTACTGGGTATCCGTGAGTGTGCATCTGCGTCTGTGCGTATGGATGTGTATATGTGCATACTCATACGCAAAAACACGCATACACATAATACAACAACAATTAGAATGACATTCATGTTACTTCATAGTGTCATCCATTACAACATCGAGCACTTTAGAGACAAAGCCTGAGCAAAAAGAACGTCCAAAACGGTACAAAGTCGAAAATCAGAAAAATAAAAGATATTCTACACACACACAAACACATACACACACACTCTACACGAGATACATATGATCTATGTATGTGCAAAATTTTAGAATTTAAGTGGTCTTAATATATTTTCTAGAATGTGAGAGAATTCACAAAAATGGGCAGTTTTTTGACATAATGTCTATGTATATAATTGTATCATCCTTTGTATCTCTATGTTTATACGACCAGTAATGTACAGATACATTTCTCTTCTGTCTTTGTGTGTATATATATCACTCTCTGTCTTCTTTCTTCTCTTATTTATCCGCTCTCTGTCTCTGTCTCTCTACCCTTCTCTCTTTTCTGGCTTTTTCTGCCCATATCTTGCTCATTGCGTCTTCTCCCTCCTTTACTCTTTCTCTATCTGTATATGTCTCCTCCGCAGTCTCTCTAACTCTCTCTCTCTCTCTCTCTCTATCTTTCCTTCTCGCCCTCTCTCCTTCTCTCTTTCTCATTCTCTCCTCTCCTTCTTTCTCTCTCTCTCTCTTTCTCTATCTCCCTCTCTCTCTCTCGATATCTCTCTCACTCTCTCTCTATCTCTCACTCTCTCTCTCTCTCTCTCTCTCTCTCTCTATATATATATATATATATATATATATATATGTGTGTGTGTGTGTGTGTGTATATATATATATATATATATATATATATATATATATATATATATATATATATATATATATATATCTGTGAATCTCTCTCCCGCTCGCTCTCTCTCTCTCACTGTCTCTCTCTGTCTCTCTCGCTGTCTTGCTCGTGGTCGCATATATTGACAGGTGGACAGGTTGAGGTGAAGGGACGTCCACGGGTCTTGATTACACTTCCGTCAGCAGCTGCTGCTGCTATCAATTCCGCAGCTGTAGCAGCTGGTATTAGTATAACAGCAGCAGCAGCTGATACTAGTCTAACCGATACAAGTCTAACAGCTGTAACAGTTGGTACTATGCTAATTGCTATAACAGTTTGTACTAGTCTAACAGCTATAGCTGCTGATACTAGTCTAACAGATATAGCTGCTGATACTAGTCTAAAAGCAGTAGCTGATGATGCTAGTCTAACTACTACTAGTCATGATAGTTACTACTAGCCAACGACAATAAAGCTAGAACTAGCCAAGGACGATACAGATACAACTAGCCAAGGACGATACAGATACAACTAGGCAAAGACAATACAGCTACAACCACCCAATGACAATACAGCTACAAGTAGCCAATGCCAATACAGCTACAACTAGACAATGCCAATACAGCTACACCGAATTAAAGAAACTACAGCTACAACTAGACAATGCCAATACAGCTTCAACTAGCAATACAGCTAAAATATATCCAATGACAACATATCTACGACTAGCCTACGACAGTACATTTACAACTAGTCAATGACAATGCGGTTGCAACTAGCCTATGACAATGGGCTGCATTAACTAAATTGACTTTAATTGATCGTTGACTACATTGTACCTGAGATCATCACGTGGTTGATAACAGGCTGGTCATGCAACACGTTCATTAAAAGTCTGCTGTTAAAATAGAGAGAGAGAGGGAGAGAGATAGTACTGTGTTTATTTAAAAAAACACTCAAATATGCAATATCACACACTAAGCCGTCAAAGTGGTTATAAGAATCTATCTAGTTGACCACCCATCATACATACATAAAAATACAAACTTAATCAAAAAGAACATGCAAACTAAAAATGAAAAAAGAAAATCATATATATGTCAACCCAAATAAGTAGTAGGCCTACGGGTCAAGGTGCTTTCTCTCGTTTTAGATATTACATGGCAATATAAAAAGATAATTTAATGTATATTCCTAATTATTCCTCTTTTCTCTTTTAGTAATTTTCTCGGCATATCTAATGAGTAATGTTTAATTTAATCATCAAAATCAAATATGGAGTGTCTTACTTTTGTCAATGTTCCTTCCGTTCAATCTTTCTTACAGAAAATCTTGTAGTTTTAAAAGTATAACCAAACCCTCTCATTTCTTTTTGTTCTTGTTTTTAATATTCTCATTCCTGGTTTTCTTTTCATACCCACTTTTAAGTAGAACCATTTAACAGCGGGCTGGATGACGTATTGCTTCTCAGAGCTTAGGATTTTTTGTGGTAGACCTATTTCATATTGCTTGTTTGCTTATTTGATTATCATTCTGTATGCTTGCTGTACTTGTATTAATATGTACTGAAATAAATAAAGGAGTTTTGAATAAGAAGACCGTTCTTTGAACACCATTTGACCGCTATTAGTGTACGTGTTTACTATATTGCAGTATCATGAGAGACTAGGATTGATTCCGTGGCCTCAATATCAAGCAAGTATTGCAAGCACTTATAGGTCATGCAGACAAATTGAATCTAGCTTGAGTGTTATAGCGAAAAGAATTTGGAAAGCATTAAGACTGTGACGAAAATGCATTTGAACATGACCAGTTCCTGGAGTTGAGTTAGTACCTAAAAGCCTTTCTTACTAATAACGATGCTAACATAGTATTTCTCGACCTTCTGATCTTATTTTTTCTCTGACATAGAAAGAGAAATATACCAGTAGATATACCGGAAATGCGTCGTGTAGTCTCTGCCGTTACCATGGTTGCGTAATTGACACCGTCTTTTCAACCTGACCGTTGCCATGGAAACCAGCCACAGCTTAGATGTCGCTCATCATTGCCCTTGTAGCTCTTGTTGTATGTCTCGATAGAGCTTTATCTCTACTCTCTCTCATTTTAATTCTAAATGGATAGTAATATGTAAAAGGTCCATTCTCTCCCTGATATAATTAGAATTCGTTTATTATTTTTTTAATTGTTTTTCTCAATTTAAAATTATACCCCTGACTATTTTGTATGCACAAGTTCACCTGTTATCATTATTTTTCTTATTTTTCTTTAAGTTCACCACAATGCACATTAAGTTTGTATTTTTTGGAGTTGCATTTACTTGTTTGTGTGTAGTGTATGTGAACTCTACGCATGGCCCTTTTTGGCGTTCTTATTATGTTCTTATTAAGTTGAATTGAACTGATTTGAATAAATTTCAACAGGCAGTACTTCCGTGTTACACACGATGCATTAGAGGCTCGTTGAGTTTTCTTTTCTTATTTGTTTTTTTTTTCAAACCACAACTTAACAATATGAGACAACAATAAATAATTGACTATGAATAATGGTTTGTGGTTTCCTGAGTAGCCCTTAGGCCATCTAGCAGGACGCCAACAGCTTAACATATACACCATATGGTGTACACCATGTATATCTTCTTGTTTTTTTATCGCGCTTACTCAAGTTGACAATCAAGTTACACAAGCGTCATTAAATTTTTCTGTGAAGACTGACGGTGGTTAAAATTCAGAAAACTGAAATGCTAGATTTTGAAATTTGCCATTCCAACTACTGCAAATAAGGTAACTTTTACGTGATAGGTAACTGACATTTAGTTCCTATCACGAGCGAAAATGCTCAAATACTCTCCGTCAAGTTATGCCGTCAATTAATTAAGTACAATTACCAGTTACCTGGTATTTGTTGTCATCAGGTCATACTTGACTTCTGGTGATCACGTAAGCTAAAACTCCTCCACTTCTTTGTATCAAGTGATTGATCTTTCAGAACAGAGAGCTTCTATCCACTTGTTCTTTCCAACTCATCTAGCTACCTTACTGTGGGCCTACCTCTGCTCTCTTCCCTTCCACAAACCAAGTTTCTTTTATCAAATATTGCCTATGTGATAAAAAATGTTAAATTCTGCTTCAATATTATAGTGACCAACGAGTTCGTCTCTCCAAGTTCTTCTAGTATCGCAGTATTTGACTTTTTC
Organism: Enchytraeus crypticus; assembly: GCA_905160935.1. NCBI lineage: Eukaryota > Metazoa > Annelida > Clitellata > Enchytraeida > Enchytraeidae > Enchytraeus > Enchytraeus crypticus. The sequence continues at coordinate 893,518 of CAJHZI010000767.1, forward strand.
TGTCCATGGAGCTTCAAGAAACCGGCGAAAATGGCACAGTTCAAAAGCATAAATATTTTTCTTTTCTTATTTCTTCATTTTGTCGGTTTCTGCAGCATAAGGCACCATTGGAATATTAAGGCCTTTACTAGTCTTATCTTTTCAGCTTTGTTTCACATCTTGTCTTTCCAGAGTTTCTGCAATTTATTCATAAATGTTTTTCCTCAGGCGAATCTACTTCTAATTCAGTGGAGTACTCCTCATGTTGAACTGATGTTGACCGATTGATTGATGCTGACCCTAATGTGAGATACATGCATGTTACTTGGACCTGTATTCGTAAACTAGAATCTGTGTTAAGATGGAAAATTCCTGAATACAGATGGGTACTGGTACTGATGAACGGACTGAGGACTGGATAGAGAAAAAGAGAAAGAGGGAGAGAGAGAGAGAGAGGAGAGAGAGAGGCAGGGGAAGGGAGGGAAGAGAGCGAGAATTGTGCGGATAATTTAATATTTTGTCGCCTTTGTGATAGAGGAAGTAGAACTCGTAGGCGCCTGGTTATATTCAATAGCTCTCCACTCTACTCTAATTTAAGCTACAGCGTCAACTCTGGACGAGAGTCGCTATATAACAGGAATAAGGCTTGGAGTCTTTAGAATAGGGATATGACTCCAGGACTCCCAGGAATGAAACTTTGACTCACTAGAATGAGGTCTGGAGACTCTCCTTCTATATTACTATTTGCTAAGCCTATGGTACGATCGATTAGGGCTTCGTTTGTGGATGAAGAAAATACGAGGTTCAAATCTTGGATTCTTTCGTCTCTGATATCCTTTAGATCCACGCATATGTGGAAATGAAGAGGAAAGCGGAAGACAAAGAAGAGTGGAGGCGTTGTAGGTCCATACCATGGACCAGCCAGTAGGCAGTGCATTAAGAGAGAGAGCATTTAGATGTACAAAAGTGACGTATCTCAAGTTAATCTCAAGTTTGTAATTTCTTATTAAGATTTGAAAATTAAAAAATATTTAACACACACCGGGGCACAAGATTCAACATTCCACTTCTTCTCAACTATAATAATAATAATAATAATAATAATAATAATAATAATAATAACCTCCGACAATTTCTAAAGCGGTGTCTTGGCCGGTGTCCGGTCTTCGAGACCGCTTTACAGGTTCCCGGCAGATTATTATTAATCCTCTCCATGATTAATCATATCTTTGCCAGGGATAGCGCCAATCGGCAGCAAGCTCCGATACAAGATTAACCTTCCATGGGCCCAATGGGATATTCATCATTACTTGACTGACCTGAGCTTTTAACCCAGGCCACATGTGTCCGAGGCGACCACTCTAACGTTCACGCCATATCCCCTCCGAAAATGAATGATCACCTCGCACTCCCACCGGGCTCAGTCTCTGACCATTAAATGTTAGACATTCCTGGAATATCGAGAGAGCAGCTCGAGAGAAATAAGAAGCACGCTGCCTGTCCCCACAGTCTTCTGATGGACCTCTGATGCTCGTTTGAAATAATATCATGAACTGTTGAGCTTGTCACTCGCATTTTAGCCACTCAATCAAGAGTCTCAAACAAGCTCAGAGCATCATGATGCAGTAGAGTCTGAAGCATCATGGTATATCATGCTCTGACACTGCTGCGTAATGATGCTCTGTCTGCTACATCATGATGCGCCGACCCTGCTGCATCATAATGCAATAGTCAGAGCATCATGATGCAGCAGAGTCTGCTGTATCATGATGCTCTGAATCTACTGCGTCATGATGTTCAGACTGTTGCATCATGATGCACTGACTGTTGCATCATGATGTTCAGACTGTTGCATCATGATGTTCAGACTGTTGCTCCATGATGATCTGACTGTTGCATCATGATGCGCTAACTGTTGCATCTGTTGCATCATGATGCTCAGACTCTGTTGCATCGTGATGCAATAGAGTCTGCTGCATCATAATGCCCTAACACTGCTGCGTCATGATGTTCTGACTTTATAGCATTATGATGTTCTGACTCCATAGCAAAATTATGCGCTGATTCTGCAGTAATCATGATGCTCTGATTCTACAACATCATGTTGCTCTGATTCTACAACATCATGTTGCTCTGATTCTACAACATCATGTTGCTCTGATTCTACAACACCATGTTGCTCTGATTCTACAACATCATGTTGCTCTGATTCTACAACATCATGATGCTCTGATTCTACAACATCATGTTGCTCTGATTCTACAGCATCATGTTGCTCTGATTCTACAGCATCATGATGCTCTGATTCTACTGCATCATGATGCGCTGATTTTACTGCATCATAATGCGCTCATTCTACAGCATCATGATGCGCTCATTCTACAGCATCAATATAATTATTTTCTAGGTTTGCATAACTAAGATTTCGCTGCGGGTGAATTAAACGATCTCGTGTAACGGATTCAATTGTTGCTTTGACATTTTCAAAAAGAAAATTAACGGACTATCTATTAGGAAATTTAAAGAGATTCCATGAAAGATGCTATTTACTCGCGTCCACAATTTTGGTCTGTCTTTCTTTAGTGTTCTGCTTCATGAAAGTGGCAGGTCCAAGGTTATATAATATCATTATTAAAGTTATATACTGTATGCATTCATAATCAGAATCTACTTTCGCGCTCCATCAAGAGCACTGCATACATATAGGCTAGGCCTACGAGTCAATCAACAAGTTAATCACTTCACAAAATGCAATGCAATGCAATGCTATTTCCCGTTTCCTTCCTCGTTTCATACTTAATTGCCTCTTACGACAAGTGCGGTTAACGGTTGGTCTATTCTTCAGTGTCCCAGGCATAAAACTGGAAACATCGACATACATATACTATAAACATAATAATCATTGCACCACAGCCATTCTTTACTTGTACACGACGTATGTGCACATGCCTATGTTTATTGGCCTGACCTTGTTAACTGCGCCACAGGATGTACTTTATGGTCTAATATCAGCCCCAGACTCTTTCTGCCTGTCTTACTTTTATTTCGCTAATCCAAGCAAGACGTATTGCCTCGGGACTTTGGTCACGTGCCTGCTATCGGCTTTCTCGGGAGAATTTAAGAGGATTTTTATACACGTATTATTTTGCGTACAAATAATTTTTAAATAATTTATAAAAATTACGAGCATATTTCTTCATCTTTGACTATTTTCTGATTAAAATACACATTTTGAAAGACTGAAAGAGATTAGAAATTGATGTTCAAAGCGACTTTAGCGTTAGCTGATATGTGCCATGATAATAATTGATTGCTGTGAACTTGTAATGAACGGTTGATTCATATACATACTACGGTATCTATCATTAAAAGGAAAGTAAAACTGAAGCGCATTTTAATACTCATGTCCAAATTTTTTCATATTAATTTAAGTAGCTATTGCCATGATAATTCTACTTAGATGTGATTAAAATTTTTATTAGCATTATAAATTTATTTATAATGAAAACGTTACAAATACTTAAACCTATACCAGATTTATACTTTTGCTTTTGTCTTATACTTCTCTCGGTCCTTTTTGTGTCTTCGAATAGTTTTTGTTGTCAAATTTAATGGAAATAAGATTAATATACTGTATTTATTAGAACATTTTATATATTCATGTATATATATATATATATATATATATATATATATATATTATATATATATTATATATTTTATATATATATACACTATATATACATGTATATACATACATACACCGGTATATAATTAAATTAGAAACTATGACTGAATAAGGAAAGCCTTATATTGCCAAGTGGAACTCTTTATCGATTCATCCCTATTAGTTTAATAATAGGGCGAATATGGTTATTAGTCCTTTTCATTCACAGTGACTGCAATAAAGTCTTCTGAGTATAAAACAAGTACGACTCATTTAGAAAATTAATGTTTTAAAATTTTATTTATTTATTTTTTGTTCGCGTAGTTACACACATGACATACCGCATGTGCTACATAGTTTCCTTTCTTAGTTTCTGTTTTTGTAGTTTTCGTTATTTTTTCCATTCCTCTCCATGGTTATTAGTAATCGTTGCCTTTTTTTAAAATTTAGTTATACACTTGTCACAGCGCGCGTCTTACAGAGTTTCTTTGCTTAGTAATTGAAACTCTATTACAACGCAATTGCAACTAGCACGGTTCTAAGAATAATCGTCCAACACCATGTAATTTTGTGTTCTATGCTGTCAACACTCTTTCATTCAAAGTAGTCGTGTTATCTTTCAAAATAGTAACCGAGACAGACTTTACTTAACTTCATTTACGACTTACACCGGATTTAACCCCGCCCCTAAGCAATGAAATGAGGCACCGGTTTACGTGGGATATAGAATCCGGCGACTGGTAGATTATTCGTAAATTATATCCTTGACGTTCATTATTCGTATTGATATTCGTCTTGATTATTCGTATATCCTTATCATATCATGTTCAAGAGCAAAAACTTAAAAAAATTAGTGAGAATTCAAAAGTAACGATAACGAAATGTTCCAAACACAAGAAAGATTTATCAAAAGGTATCATGTTAACGAGTTAGCGTTTGGTTAACGAGTGCGGATGTCATTCATGAAGCCAAACGAAATGAAAACTCTCCGAACAAACAATATGATGCTATGACGATCAACTTACGACTTGTCTAAATCCTAGTGTCTCCACCCAATCCTCCCTAGAGAGATAGAAGTCATGTGGACAAGTAAACGTGCGGTGGAGATTTACTGTCAGCTTGTGTACATTTTTGCAGCGATGTGTCAGAAATTCGAGCCCCCAACTTGACGGCGTGTACCTCGATCATGCTGATGTGTGAAACTCTGCGTGGTAAAGATTTGCGGTCTCGCAGTGTTTGCCGTGTTTTTTTCAGGAGATCTCTCTCATAGTGCACTGCCTGCTGGCAGGTCCATCGTATTTAGAGCCCCCTGCTTTTTTCTGTCTTACGCTTTCCTTTTCATGTCACATATGAGTGGGTCTTCTAACAAATCATCTAACATATCTAATCTCGGCTTTCGTCTGCCTCTTTTTCCTTCCATTCTACCTTTTAATAGACTTTCCACCCTTTAGAATGTGTTCTATCCAACTCTTCTAGAGGTATCAACCTTAAAAGAGAATATGACGCAGCCGTTTAACGACCACTTAAGTTATTGTAGAAACGGCTTAATTAATTAATCAATATGACAGTGTAGACAATTGAAGATTTTTAATTTAGCGTCAAACTTGTTTAGGTTAGTTTTAATTTTGCATAGTTTTGGAATTAGTTTGTAAGGAAGGATTGGGTCTAGGTTTCGGGTCAGGATATTTTTAACTGTAATGATGTTATGAATGATGTTGAAAAATACCTGGTAGCTAATCCTACTGTTGCATGTTTAATAGTTTTTACTTTGGACAAATTTTCTAGATTTTTGAATTTGTACCGTTTTTGGACCTTCTTTTGCTCACGGCCTTGATTTTATCTCAATAGTGCTCGATGTTGTCACTGATGACTGTAGCACTCTAATTGTTTTTATGCTATGTTATGTTAACAACTGGCTAATTGTTATTGCTATTATTATGACGTAGTACCTCACGAACTTAAATCTAGAAGTTATTAGAAGAGCCGAAGTCTCGATCCTAGTTCAATACTAGTTTCATGTCTCGAAGTTATATCAGTGATGGATTGGCCTTGAATAGAAACGCCCAGCCTCTTTGATCTTATTAACTAACTAATCTATTATCGAACCAAATCCAATAGATTTAATTATGACAACACTAATTAATGACTGATTTTTTAATATCAGCCCCCGCATGCGAATGTTCTATAAGCAATGTTAATTTGTAGTCAAATAACATTAAGTAACGTTACACTTGAAAGTCAGGAAGCAATTGCATGTTTGTTTAAGACTCACTAAACCCTAATTCTCAATATAAAACTGTTATTAATCGAGTCTTCTCTTCTATCTATACCAATACACGTGATTTTTAAAACATAGAATTTCTTCCAGTTGCATACTCATATTGGGGCGCCTCTGGAAAAAAAAAAAAAAAACATATCCTAAATCTAATTGTATTGTATTGTAGAAACGAAGACATAACTTTTTTCTAGGAGCAATTAATCTTTCGGCTAATATATAATTAATTTCAATGTTTAATCTAAGTCTAAAGAGAATAATTTTTGTGAATTTTAAAAAAAATGTTACCACCTTTGATAGCGTTACGTTTTGCACAGAAACTTAAGCTTAAATTAGCTTATTCAAGTCTTATAAATAAGACTAAGTCTATCATCTCTTAATTTTCTGTAAGAAACTGCCTAGCCGGGATTCTAACTGCAGCCGACAGCTCATCAGGAACGCCTGGTGCCAACTCGGCCAGCAAACTGAAATAAATTCATATAAATTCGTTTGATTTCAGAAATTGCCTACAGTGCATCATTAGTTATGTTATTATTTATTATTTTTTTTAATGTCCTAGGCTGTAAAGGGCCCTGGGCTAAAAAATAAGATAAAAGAGACTTTATTTAATTAAAAGTTTTTAAAAAAGCGATTAAAATAATTCCTCTGCACTCTGGGAAGCCGCTTTAGCCAAAGTGCCACTGAAGCAGACAGCATTGAATCGCTGGAGAGCAATAGACAGTCGCTGCCACAGAAAAGATTTTTCGCGCATTTATTATTATTATTTTTTTTTTTACCCCAGTGTAAAGAACCTGGGGTTTGATAAAAACGATTCGAGCAATACGTGCTGAATCGCCGCCCGGCTACTCGAGGTCAGCAATCGGCTTAAAAGAATTGTTGAAGCAGATTGCATTAAATCTTTGCAAAGTCATGGAAAGCTTTTGCCAAAGAAAAGATGTCTCTCGCTTATCGCCGGTTTGCTCTGCAATAAGTCTGCCTATGCCATTATTATTATTAGTATTAGTATTATTATTATATTATTAGTTATGTTATATTTTGTTATTATTAGTTATGTTATCGCGCTGATCTGAGAGTAAAATCTCGGACATTCACTGGACTGGTTATACGGAAAATGGACTAATTTGCCTAACGGTTTAAACATGTGGTATTAAAAAGCGATAGATATCAACATAGTTGATCATTTCACTATAATGCGCGTTTACTTTGTATTTTTTCCAGGATTTGTTACTTAATTATTAGAAATGATACACTTGGCTGTTTCCACACTCTGCATGAATTGACGTTGAATGATTAATCTTGTGGATTGCTGGTTGCATTCATATGGATAAAGTTGAATTGGTAGAGACGATTTCCGTTGAATTTTGTATTTTTCAAACACTTTCTACGTATCTTTCATTCATGAAATCTGGATCTCACACCATTTTTGTTTATTTTATCTCCTTCTAAGGACTCTTTTATTCTCATTGTTACTATTAGGTATATTGTCGGTGCTGTATTGGGCTCATTATCAGCTTTTCTATTTACTCTTGAACTGTACCTCTGCTTGAGTCCAAAGAACCGTCCCTTTCATATTGTCTCTCCCCCTCACAATATTTCACTTTTCTCTCTCAACTTACTCTCTTGTTCTCCCCTTTCTCTCTTCTTATCCCCATCCCTCTATCGCGCTATATCTATCTCATATTATGATGATGTTGATGTTCATATAACATCAAGGTCAGACGCCCGAAGGCTCTCTTTAAAACGGGACCTTAATGCTGCATATAAAAGGTACATATACTTTTGTGAAAACGATTATCTCTAATGATGTAATTTAGTGACGAGATTTATACTCCATATTTTATGATGGACTAGACTTGGTATCTTGCTGGTCTAGACTTCGTGTCCTGCTGGTCTAGACTTCGTGTCCTGATGCACTAGGCTTCGTGTCCTGCTGATCTAGACTTCGTGTCCTGACTGACTAGACTTCGTGTCCTGATGGACTATACTTCGTGTCCTGCTGATCTAGACTTCATGTCCTGATTAACTAGACTTCATGTCCTGGTGAACTAGACTTCATGTCCTGGTGAACCAGACTTCATGTCCTGATAGACTATGCTTCGTGTCCTGGTGGAACAGACTCAGTGTCCTGGCTGACTAGACTTCGTGTCCTGATGGACTAGACTTCATGTCCTGGTGGACTAGAATTGGTATCCTGGTGTCCTATCAGTTAGTCTTATTTTGTTTCACGAATTGAAGTCTCAGAGAGCAGGTACAGATTAAAGTTCGAGTGTGTCGTGTCTGAACTGCTGAGGTCGTCTCAAGTCGACTCTATTCAATATCCGTTCAGCCTATTTGTGTATGCGTGTGCGATACGGCATTTGACGTCATTGCCTGTAATTAGTGGGGAAACTCTATCCTTACATACATCAGCTCATGCTTAGAGGAAACAACGAAAACCTGGATTCTTTGGAGGCGCATCTTTAATATGCATTAAGATTTATCAGATTTAATTGTTTCTTAATTAAAACACATCAAGATCTATGCATATTAAACGAGCAGATTCTTGACTACTTCGAGTACAGTAGTTATTAGTATATAGAAAACTATACGTATTTGTAAATATTTTGCTCATTTGTTCATGACATGACAGTGTGTTATCATTTATACAAACGTGTAGTGCGCTTATGCTAATAGATGAACACTGACAACAACTGAGGATGACATTGGAAATCCATCTCAGAGTCTTCATCTTCATTCTAATGGCACCAAAATATTTCACCTAAATTTATGTAGTTGTATTTATACTTTAATTATAATTTCAGAAACTAAATCTTTGTTGGTAGGTGTCGACGTTAAAGCCGGCGTTGTATTCCTTAATATTTTCGTAAATGATGTATTGTATACTCTCTAAAGTGTGTTTGACTCTTAATAACTAGTGTCGTATGCAATTGTTTGGTCTGGCAATGCAAAGCGAAATTTATTCTGAGCGTATTCGGTTAGATTGGTCCGGCACTGAGATATAGTTGTGGTGAGTGCTTAATCCATGGACTTCTATATAATTAATATATACTGTAGCATCATGATGCTACATATAAAGGTGTCCATGCTAGTCTTAGCAATTATGAGTAAAGAATCTAAGTGAAGTAATGTTTCGTGCATGGACAACGTCTTACTTGACTATATACCTAATTCTAAAACGACCCATGCTACAATTAGACTATCAGGTACTTCCAGCACTCTTGAAGTTTATTATTGCTGATTTTCGAATTGTACACTAGGAACCAAGAAAAATCAGCGCTGCTGAAGGCGGCCTAGAAGCCTTTCTATGGTATTTTACGCTTTTAATTCTTGGCTCCACTGTCTCTGACATCGCTTTCGAGTGAGGAAACTGACGTTAGCATTAGCTTTGTCAGCTATATGGCAGTGCCTGTCTATTGCACTCCAGCGCATTTTATTCTAATCTCTCTTTAATTAAATAAAGTATTTATTTTATCGCATTTTTAGCCCAGGCAATGTACAGACCTGGGCTTCCTTTATAATAAGTTAATTTCATATACGATAGGGAATTTACTACAATATTAGTTATAGAACATATTTTAGAGGCATTCTATGCAATTTACTGCTAATCTTGAAATATTTTTTGCGTTTTCATATTTTTGAGCGAGGCAGCTAACTTAGATTTGATAAAATTAAAATATTTAACATACTGAAAGGAAATGACACTCACATATACATATTTTAAAATAGAATGAGACAAGTTCGCATTGATTCAGTAATAATTAAAAGTATTAGGAATAAGGGTAATAATCACATTATTGGTAGTGTTAAATAATGACTACAGCCCCTGCAACCACTAATTTCATGCCTGCTTTATCAACTGATATATTATGCTGCTCTGGCAATTGCCTTCTTTGATTTAATTAAACTTTTGATGTAAGTAGCTACTTTACGTAGCTGGCGCTGCAAAAGGAACGCTAATTTAATTAATTAAATCTAATTTATTTAGGATTTAATTAGAATTTAATGCTCAAATAACGTAAAATGAATTGCAATGTTTACATATAAAAACTGATTTCTCTTAATCCTAAAGTCAATACTTGATTGATAGCTAAAAATAATGAGTTCTTAGCTAGCTTGAAGGCAAACTCCGAGTAGACATGTGCGCCTTAGACCTGCCACTTGACAGAACAATAAGGAGTGACTAGAGATATTAAGACTTAGTAATTACTTTTTATCAATTATCCATTATGTAGAATTAATGATTAGCATTATTGAATGTCCAATTGAGTATCGTCTTATTTCGTGGACGCATGGATTTTTTGTTGGTTAGTATTTTTTGGTTTGAATGCGATTCATTGTCATATTGATTCCCTGCGGGTGTCTAACCAGTTTTGTCGAATAAAGAAAGCCCGAAGATGATAAAAGATGTTAATATTTAAATATTAGTCTTCGGGGGTTGCTTCCAGGCAATCAATGGAGTTGATTGAATTGAAATAATCGTATAATCCGATTTAAACGCATTTAGATTTTTATATTTCTCCTTCGGCATAATGATTTAGTATTATTTCGTATTTATGTCTGCACATATACCACGTTACTGACTTGTTTTTTAGCGTTGCATTTCTTAATGATTGAAATGGAAAATATTAGATTATTTCTTTTTTATATTTTGAGCAAAATTTGATGTTAAACTCTCTCTCATCATATTTCTGTAAACTTTCTAAGAAGTCTATCACGATTCTTCTTAAATAGCTCTTCAGATAATTACACCATTTTAAATCTGACATAATCTTTATAAATATTTCCCTATAATGTTTACAAAGTTGAGATCATATATATTAATTCGCTTAGAAGACTAAATAGTCAGAAATTGGGTTAGTGTTTTAAAACGGGGTGTAAAAATAATAATAGAAATACTCTATGCTTTATTTTGATTTAATGCACTTTATGTCATGCGTAAAAGTATATTCTAATATCTTAATTTAGCATTTTGAGAATATAATGCCCGCTAATACGTCTTTGACAAATTGTCTGTTGCTATTTTCCTTTTTAGTTACACGGTTATGATAACTACCGTATGTAAGCCGAACGTGTGATGAGTGGCAGACTGCGATATTAAGCCTGAATCGAGTTACTAATAAAAATATTCTTCCTCTTCTAGTGCACTGCCTAACGGCAGGTCCATGACATACAACTCTTCCAACCAATTCTATTCTCAGCATTCCTTATCAGTATATGAATTTGTTATCAAATCATCCTACATCCCATGTGTTGGTCTTCCTCTAACCATTTTCTTGCATTTTCTTACCACTACATCATTTAGCAAACCACCCCCTATAATATGCTCTATCCGATTTTCTTTCTATTGCTTATACAATTTATTTAATGTTTATCAGTAACGCCTCTTTCAAAAACTTCTTCATTTGTAATTTTGTCAGTCCAACTAATCTGTTCCATACCTGTCCATAACCACATTTCCAGTGCCTCTATTTTCATGATATCATATTTCTCTAAATGTCACGATGATTTCTCTAAATGTCCACGTTTCACAACCGTACAGAAGTGTCGACCACACCAATGTTTTCACAATCATTATCTTTGTGTTTTTCCCTGTGCCTTTTGTTAGTAGTTCTTTTCTATAACCCTCATTCGCATGTGCAATTTTACATATTGTTTCCGTTTCACACTTCCCATCATCCGTGATGGCCAATTACGTGATGGTCCATACCGGAACCATACGCGTAATATTCAATGTAAGATTTATATCGCTGTGATTCCTAAGCACTCTCATAACCTTTGTCTTCCTGATATTAATCTTCATGTCATATCTTAATGCAGTGATATTCAGACCATCCATAACCCTTTGCAATCCTACTTCACTACTAGCAAACATACCTTGATCTTCTGCAAACCTTACATATTTCAGCAATATACCTCCTATAGTTATTTGTTCCTCAATATCTTCCATCGCCTCAACCATTACCGCCTCGGCATAGAGATTAAACTTTTTCTTCTCTATGTGCTGTGCCTGTTCCAAGCTTGGGCGGTCATGGTCAAGTTCCTCCATATGTCTCTATTCATTGTGGCTCTGATCATCTCTGTTCCATTTGCTAGGACTCTTAATAAACGTCATTCGTTGTCGACCCTTGCATCTTTTTCCTTCTATTATTCCTATCACTACGGTATTTTCAACTATTTTGTTCCGCATAATGTGTTCGAAAAATTCATCTGTTGTCGTGGTATTCAAAAAGGTTCAAAAAGGTCACGACAAGTTGACATTCTTGTAAAACATCTTCATTTTTAACGTGGTCTTTGTAAGATATACGTAGCATTCTTCTATAGAACCACATCTCTGTTGCCTCAAGTTTCGATTCCATTACAGAAGAGATTGTCCAAACTTCACTTTCATATAACAATATTGGTTGAATATAGCATTGAAGAAGTCTTTTTTGTATCAATTGATAATTTATGGCTTCTGAAAGTCTTTGACATTCTGTTGTATGCCTCCTTAGCCATGGCTATTCTTCTGTTTATTTCCTTGTCACATTTCCCATTTTGATGAATAATTGACCCTAAATATATGACTGATTCGACTTGTTTGACATTTTGACCTCTCATATTTATTAAACATGGCTGTGGTATTTTCAGCTTGCTAACTGTCATGCATTCTATTTTCTTCATATTTATAGATAATCCACTAGCCTCACTATGATATATTACAATATCCAACATTTCTTGAAGTTTGTCTCGCGAGTCGGCAATGAGAACTATGTCATCAGCATAACGTATATAATTAAGATTGTATTCTCCAATTACTAAGCCTTTCATTTCATTGATATTCCTCATATTTTCGTTATATAAGTTAAAAAGATTGGATTGCAGAAGATAATGGATAGGCTGCATGATACGGCCCTAAGATATGGCATGAAGATTAATATAAAAAAGACCAAGGTTATGAGAGTGTCCAATAATAAAGGTGAAGTTAATATCACAATATAAGGTACAAAATTGGAACAGGTAAGGAGTTTCACATATTTTGGTCATACTATAACCGATGATGTGAAATGTGAGACAGAAATGTGCAGTAGGATTGCACAAGCAAAAGCGGCCTTTGGTAGTAGAAAAGAACTATTACCAAAAAGTCTAAAGAAAGACATAAAGATAAAGATAGTGAAAACTTTGGTTTGGACCATGCTATTGTATGGATGTGAAACATGGACCTTAAGGAAGGAAGCTATTAGGAAACTGGAGGCATTGGAAGTGTGGATTTGGAGAAGAATGGAGAGGATTAGCTGAACTCAAAAGGCTACAAATGAGGAAGTCCTGGAGAGAGTTGGCACAGATAGACAGTTGATAAATGTGTTAAGAAAAAGGAAGAAGAGTTGAATAAGACACAATCTAAGGGGAGAAAGTCAATTAAAAGAGGCCATAGAAGGTAGAAGTGAAAGAAAAAGAGACAGAGGCAGGCGGAGATTAGGCATGTTAGATGATTTATAGACCCACACATATGTGGAAATGAAGAGGAAGGCGGAAGACAGAGATGAGTGGAGGCGTTATGTACATGGACCTGCCAGTAGGAAGTGCACTAAGAGAGAGAAGTTAAAAAGATCTGGTGACATTACACAGCCTTGCCTTACTCCTCTCTTATTTTGCAAAAGTTACTATACTCATTCTCATATCTCATTGCAGCTTCTTGATTCCAGTATAAATTCCTAACAATTCTTATGTCTTTGCCATCTATATCCAATTCATGAAGAAGATCTATCAATTTGTCTAATTTTGTCAAAAGCTTTGGCATAATCAATGAAACAAAGGTATAGATCCATATTCAATTCTATAGCTCTTTCACACAGAATTCTTAGAAGGAAAATAGCATTCCTTGTACCAGAATCATCCATAAAATCAGAGATTAAACAGTAGTGGTGAAATACAACATTCTTGTCTTACCCAGCCCCCCGTCCTATAGCACCATCCTCGGAGAATTCTTGCTGGATAATGTCTAATAATTTTTGATTCATGTACAAATTTAAAATCCATCTTCTATCTCTCCAGTCAACTCAAATCCTCCTCATGATAAAAATATTTGTATTCTACAAATAATATAATAGATTAAAGGCAGTTTTAATTGTTTGCTTATTCTGTATCTACTTTTTTGTATTTCAGGAGCACGTTGAGTATGTATTCTTGATCGTGTTCTTTGTGGAGGCTGTTATGAAGATTATAGCTTACGGGTTCGTTTTACATCCGGGCGCTTATCTGCATCTCGGCTGGAACATTCTAGACTTCATTATTGTCATTATAGGGTATGTACCCAGGTTACTTTCTCTAGCGTTCAATGTATGCAGCTACAAGATGCTATTTTGATGATCAGATGGATGGATATTTATTTAATTAGTTTTGTTTGTTAATACGATGTTTTGTACAGTAGCTTGTTAATATCATATATCAATTAAAAGCCAGCTTATTAAAAGCTTCATAGAGTATTTTGGTGAACTTTTGTTGTGCTGAACTTCTATAGCTCGGTTAATAACGCAAATATTAGTCTTGCAGAGGTCCAATAACACCTACTGTCTGCATGCTATTGACAAAAACAAATGCTAGGAATCATTCTGTATGAGAGTCTTTATGATAGTTATCATCGGCAGTTTAATATACATCCACATTCATACTTAAATTTGGCTCCTATTTTATATATATATATATATATATATATATATATATATATATATATATATATATATATATTACATTTGTCACATATTTTATTATCATTAGTCCTGCTTTTTGTATTCTATAATTTATATATTCTGTGAAAGTTTGATTTGTATTCAAATGACATTTTTAGACTTAAAAATTATTTTTTTCTATTACTTGAACATTTTTCTCTGCTATGCTTTCTTATCCAGCAAATGTCAAATGAGTCGGCAAAGGCAAATAAGAAAATCCATTTTAGGCAAAGTCTCAGTAATCAAACCCACGAAGGATTGAAGTAACAATGCGTAATAAGAGTGCTGCCGATGTCCACGACAACATAAAGAAAGTAGCAGATATCTCACGATAATATACACAGTTTCAAAACATTCTTAAATTTACCCGACGATTCATAAAAACTTCCAATATTTCCTGATAAATGAAACATGCAGCAAAAGAATAATTCTTAACGCAATGGTGATTTGCGTTCAATATTATAACGGTTATCAAGTGCGTGTGTTAAATGAAAATGGATACATTTCGTGCCAGGATCACTAGTCACAGATGTCAGGTTTATACTGCCCGGGGAATTTGTGGAAGTCTATGCGTAGCTATCCCAAATCTATTTCGTTTTGAATTCCAGAAACTTTAGACTATATCAACTGAATATTATGCCCCGCTGTAAATGGAGATTGGTGTATATGTTAGGCTAAGGCAGGCATTGCAAAATCAAAGTAGAAGGCACGTTTTCCCAGCTGCTTTAGAAAACATTTCAGCCTTGAAGGTTTAGCCGTTATGTGCTCATCAATGTATTAGTGCTGATGCTAAAGAATCATTTATTGGCGAGGTTACAGAGAAAGCACATGCGTCTTAATTGAATAATACACCACTCAATCAGTAATCAATTATAGACTTCTTAATTATAAAAACGAATAAATGTTTTGATAATGGCATTATGAAATAAATTTATCATATCAATAAACAATTATGAAAATATATAATAAATTATGTGCAACAATACGTCTCTACATATTCGCCCTTCGCGGAAACTGAGATGTAATTCTCTATTAAATTATTGTTATAATTAATTGGCCTAGCTATTTAGAAAGGTATTAACTATACATTAATTTAAAATTGTTTTAAAATAATGAGTGTCATAATCTATTATTTTGTCATTTATTTGATTTTGCTAGTTTTAAATGTGCAAAGTTGCAGAAATCTTTTAAGTCTCATTATACTTGCATCTATATTCTCTCCTACTCTTAGTGCACTGCCTACTGGCAGGTCCATGGCGTATTACGCCTCTACTCTTCTCTATACTCAGCTTTCTTCATTTCCACATATAAGTGGATATTTAAATCATCTAACATTCCTAATCGCGGTCTGCCGCAATGTCTCTTTCCTTCCATCCTGCCTTCTGTGACCTATTTTAGTAGACTTCCTCCTTTGAATATGTCCTATCAAACTCTTTTTCCTATATCTTTATGCATTTATCAACTGTCTATCTGTAGCAACCCCTCAAAACTTCCTCATTTTTATTTTTTTGAGTCCAGCTAGTTCTTTTAATTCTTCTCCATATGCACATTTTCAATGCCTATAGTTTTCTGATATCCTAATTCCTTGAGGTCCATGTTTCACATCCATATAATAGTGCGGTGATATACCATTCTTTCTTGGCGATTATGCTTATGACGAGGTGGGTCCTCTATGCCTTCCTCAGCTTCGACAAACATTTGCTGTATAGGGGGCGTCAAACCATGAGAACACGATCCTGTTTATTCAATTTATATATATATTCATGATATATGCATGTATATATATAAACCATGTTTATATATGCATGTATATATATATATATATATATATATATATATATATATATATATATATATATACATGTATATACATATACATGGATGACGTCCCTGACATCATCCTTGTATGAGGAAACGGACGTTAAACCTTTATTATTATTATTATTATTATTATATATATGTACATTATTATTATTATTATTATATATATGTATATATATATATATATATATATATATATATATATAGACTATGATAATGAAATTTTACTAACCATGTTAATATGTGCAATTTTAATGTGTGGATGTACGGGTATCATTCATATGACTCTATTTGTAAAGGTGTAAAGCTTCAGACAGGATCATAATATTGTGAATAACTGACCGAGAGGTGATTTGAGGATTGATCTCTGACAGACGTCTACCGCTAAATATATGATTAACTAATGAGCCCAATGAGCTAACAATCATGCGATAGTAAAAGTGCTAAATTTTCTAAATAAAAAGCTAGGATCTTGGTCAACGTCAATTGTCTCTCTCGAAAGAATATCAGTGGCGGAACGAAACACTTGATTTGAACACTGCACCTACAGGTCCTCCAACGGACTTGTAACCGATCCTGCCATTGGCGTAATTCTTCGATCGTATATTATCATTTCACTGTGAAGTATGTTTTCAAACGGATCCCAGTCAATAGGCAATGTCAGGCACGTCTCAGGAGGACTCTGCTCAAATTTATCTTTGAGATACTTGGTCTTAGTTATGCGTTAGCAACAATTTCATACCAATAGACCAGTTCTTGCGTTCCTACCTGCTTACTGACAGAAAATAAAGAAGTATTTTATTGTGGTAATTGCCTTTTAGCCAATTACCACACTCACTATTGCGCTCTCACTAGACTGTATTTTACAACAATAGCAACATATTTATCGCACTCATAAATGAATTTGTCATATTTTGTTATCTAATATAGGTTTATCTGAACGTAATTTTATCTGCACTGTTTTCAGTATATTCAGTGCCATTCTTAACATTGTGAAGATAAATTCATTTGACGTGAAGGCGCTCAGAGCATTTCGAGTTTTGCGGCCACTAAAACTCGTCTCCGGTGTTCCGAGTAAGTCGCATTGGTTTTAAATTCGATATGATTTTAGTTTCACCAAGAAGGGCTTTGAGCAACCTGCACGTACAGCACATACAATGCACGTACAGTGTACACGTTCAATGCACGTACGGTGTACACTTACAATTTTGATAAAGAGAAAAATTTAATGTAAATAATGATAGTAAATAATTGTTACAGATCTTTATTATATTGTTATAAATATATTTATAAACAAAACAATATTGGAATAATTATCCAATAAGCCTACTATTATTGAAATGGACTTACTTAGTGATTTAGTGCCTTAATATTAAGATTTTGTACATTACTTATTCTTACTGCTAGTATTGCTAATGTATTGCTAGTATAATAAAGTCAAGTGGCTTGTGTGTGATCTAAATCAACATTAAAATAGTAAAGTTAATGTAACAACAGTTAAATAGCAATTACAAAGTTTTAAATGAAATTATTTCCATACATAGATCTAGGAATAAACTGAAAAATTGAGTGTGCGTTTAGTTTTGTACAATTACTCTGAAGACTATTATGCCTGTGAGGCTAATCGAACAGAAATTTTATTGAGATTTGCTTGCAGTCATTAGCCGATAGTGAAAAATCAAGTGTCTGCAATAAATGATAAGTCGCGTGTTCTTATTTTCATGCTTATGTTACTTTCAGCATTCATTCGTTTAAGCAACACTCAATAATTCAGATTCTAAAACTCTGGAGCCACTAATCTCATTAAAACTCAGTTCTATGCTATTGTCGGATTGGTTTGCATCACTCCAAACGCAAAGTAGCTTTTACTTAAATTCTGCTGATCCCATTAAAGTTTTAGCATGAGCAACTTTGCAGCTTAATCTGTCTTATTAATTACTCCCTGGAGATCATCCTCTATATGGCCTCCGGATTTGATTTGTAATCTCTGCCGGACTACCGACATATGGGATGGGGTTCTGCATCATTTTATGATGTAGTTCAGCAGACATTCCATCCTGCTGCGTTGTATGCTTGGTTCGTAAGTTAAAATAATACTTTATTTGCTTAGTAGGCAGATACAAAAACTAGACGGTTTCAAAAGGTTAAGTTAGCGTGTAAAAGATAAGTTATATGTTTGAATCAAAATCAAAACACTTGAAGAGAGCAGATATATTTAAAATAATTTGATAAAAAATTTCTTTTCACGCTTGAAAAAATGAAGTTGGCGAAGTGTGAAACTTATTGTATACAATTGTTTGAAAACTTATTATATTTGCAAAATTGTTTTTTCCTTAAAAGAATATTAGTACGTGCACCTGCCTATCGGTCTGAGAGAGAATTAGTTTATTTCAATACACTCAAAATATACAGTGACATACACGTACAGGCTGTCAAAGAGGTCACAAGTAACCTATCTAGTTTACCACCCCTCAGTCATACAAATTTCAAAATAATTAGGCAAACGGAATAAACATGCAATACAAGTAAAAGAAATAACAGTTGATAAAGTTTTAAATAATAGCAACAGGAATTTAAAAAATAGAATAGTGCTTCTGTCAATACATCTGAGCTACAGAGAATCACTACAGAGAAACACAGAGATAGAGTGTAGCCTAGTGGCCATAAAGGGCTACAGTCAGTATGAATATATAACTTCAAACTGCTATTTGAAAATTACTGTAGATTGATAATATTATAATGCACGTTTTGCTTCAAAATGTTATTCAGGTCTTCAGGTTGTATTGAATTCTATTCTCAAAGCTATGGTGCCTTTGTTTCACATTGCGCTGCTTGTTATCTTCGTCATCATCATCTACGCCATCATCGGCTTAGAATTGTTCTCTGGTAATCTGCATAAGACTTGCTTCGTTAACTCCTCAGGTGTGTTCAGTCAATTAGCAAATACATCAATTAATCAATCAATCAAAATGTAACAAAACAACCAAATCAATCATATCAATCAATCAGAAAGTCAGTCAGTTAATCAATCAACAAATAAATAAGCTGCAATATTGATTTAGTAACGATTGCTAGAGCGGAATTATTTCACATTAGCGGCATGAGAGTTGTTGTTAAAGATTAAAATAGGGCCATCTTTAGGAGACCAACTTTGTCCGATTGAGGTATCAAATTCTAACATAAGAAACTAATTAGAATTCAAAGCTTGCAATTTAAACTGAAATGATGAAGCAGACTTTAAATAAATGATGAAATGATGAAGAAGAATTTCCATTAAAATCGCGAATTAATTATGTAGGCTATATAGTTATTTTATATTTATATTTCAATCCGTCTATTAATCAGTAATTTCGTACTTTGTGAAATTGTTCAGAAGGCGTAGAGGAATTTAGCCTTGAACCTCCTCACCCATGCGGCAAGGGGTTTCAGTGCCCTGAACCCGGAGTTTGTAAGAC
Organism: Enchytraeus crypticus; assembly: GCA_905160935.1. Lineage (NCBI taxonomy): Eukaryota > Metazoa > Annelida > Clitellata > Enchytraeida > Enchytraeidae > Enchytraeus > Enchytraeus crypticus. The sequence goes on from CAJHZI010000767.1 coordinate 913,420, forward strand.
CCCTTGGGCTGGACCCAACAGCGGAATTACCAACTTCGATAACTTTGGCCTGGCCATGTTAACAGTCTTTCAGTGCGTTACTTTGGAGGGTTGGACCAACGTTATGTATGATGTAAGTGTTGAAAATCACCATTTTCTGAAATAAATAAATATTCATTTTATTTATAAGTTTAAGTAAGGCTTAGCAGTTGTGCATTATGTATATTTTGAAACGCGCTCAACAACAACATAAAAAGTTTCATTTCAAGTAGAATATATGACTAAAAGCTAAAGCCGTCGACCATCGATCAGGACATTTTGGGCTGAGCAATTTAAATTTAAAAAGTAAAGTAGAGATGTTTATGTAATGGCTACCTCTATGCTTACGGCTCATATTTACAGGTAAACTGTTCTTTAGTAAAATTAGTTAAGTAATGACTTTCTTTTTGCTTGATACGGATAAAGTATTCCATGATAGTTTAATAATTTCGTTTATGCTTATTTGCAGATAAACGATTGATTAGTTAAATTAAAACTTGCTTTCTGACTGTTGACAGATAAATGATTCAATGGGTAACGGTTGGCCGTGGATCTACTTTGTTAGTCTCATCATTATAGGATCATTCTTCGTTTTAAATCTTGTTCTTGGTGTCCTCAGCGGGTAAGTCTACGAGTAACAATATCTAAACTGTTTTATGTATAATAGCTACAATACTGTATGCATAATAGCTACATTGTTGTATGTTTAATAGCTACATTGTTGTATATATATAATAGCTACATTGTTGTGTGTTTAATAGCTACTTTGTTGTATGTATAATATCTACATTGTTATATATATATATATATATATATATATATAATAGCTGCATTGTTGTAAGTATAATTGCTACATTGTTGTATGTATAATAGCTATATTTTTGCAAGTATAATAGCTACATTTTTCTATAATAAATATAATAAATAGCTACATTGTTGTATGAATAATAGCTACAGTAGTGTATGTATAATAGCTTTTGACAATTTTCTTGTATTGTTCAAATCGATGTTAAAAGTATAGCTGTTATTTCATTAATTCTGTAAGTTTTTGGTCAATGATATTTTCTTCATGAAGAGAGATGCATTTTCCGTGACCACGAATCAGACGATACTCGAGAGATATTGTTATTCATATTTGGTGATGTTGTGATATGCATACGTTGCAAAACAAAAAAAGGTCAAAATCCACATTATATTTTTAATCTTCTGTCTAAAGCATCAACATTTTGCAGATTTTTTCCTCACGAAAATGAATTTCAGTGATATTATCTACCATATAATGTTAGACTGTCAACGAAATTTTCATAACCGGTATTTAAATAAACGCGAGACTTGCAGCTTCGCACGTTAGGCCCACTTCCGCTTATCCTTTTTATCATTAAACTGGAGTGAAATTAGGTGGAAAATAGGCTGAGCAAATTACGAAGAAATTTCAATCCTCTGATTAAAATGGCACATCTTTCCCTCGTGGAAAATGACATCAGATTATGAGCTAACTGAAACTGTTCTTATTCATAAGTGGGCGCTAACGTTATCACTTAGATCGAGACAAGGCTTTCGTTGATAATACTTTTATAAATTGAACTGCAATACCAATTTCATTTGTTGTAATATTGAAATGTCTATAACATTTATATTTTAAGAATTTAATTTGGCAGGAAACTTTGCTTTGATATTTTAGATAGTGTTGTTATGTATATTAATTTATATATTAAAGTTTAGTATAATATTATTTTAACTTATTAAATCCACTGGCTGGAGCCAGTTGCGATGTCGGTAATATATTCGACCGCGTATCAGTATGTGCGGGGTTCAAATCCTGGGCTCGCCGTCACTGACATCGTTTTCGAGTAAGGAAACTGACGTTAACATTAGCTTTTTATTATAGTATTTTTATTATTAAGAAGTTTACAGTTTATATAAGCTCATGCTTAGCTTGATGTCACTAGAGTGGATATGATAGTCCCGGTATGATAAACTCTATAGTTTCTACAACACTAGGACACGGTTGTTTTGTCCGTTTATGTCCTATAATTATACAACAGCTTGTTCAAATTTAGATGAACCTATAATCAGCATTATCTTACACAAATTGTGACTTCTCATCTTGTTTTCGTAAAGATTCAATATCTTTATATTCTTTTACATTTATCCTAACACACTTTGATATGCAACAATTTCCACTGCTTCTTCGTGTCACATATCTTATATCTCATCTGCCTGCCGTTCATCTTTCTTCCAGATTTGTCAAATCAGACAGATACGGTCATCTCTTGATAAAAATTCATCCATAATTGTTTCTAACTCAATAGTTCATTCTAAACTTGACTACTGCATTTCATTGCTATATGGTTTACCTTTTTCTCTCATGCGCTTGCAACGCGTTCAGAATACTCTAGCACGTGTTGTCTGTCGATCCTCGAGGCTTCAGGCCACCTATACTTCCTTGCTTAATAACCTTCATTGGCTTCCTGTAGTTCAAAGAGTTAAGTATAAAATTGCTCTGTTAACTTTCAAAACACTTCCTTTTGGTAAACCTTCTTACCCTTCTGATCTCCTCATCCACTATCAACCTTCTCGTAAGCTTCGTTCTTCCGATACCAAACTGCTCAAAATTCCTAATAGTCTCACTTCGTTAGGGAGACGCATAGATGAAAAAAACGTTCTTACCAAAAATAAAACACCTTATAAACGCGTTTTTCCCAAAAAAATAAAAAACTTAAAAAAACGTTGAAAAAACGTTGTTAACGTAAACGTAGGCTTGCATATATATACATTACCATGCCTTCATTCCATAACACTAAACAAGTTTATTACAACTAGACTTGATCTAAAGTTCTAAAGTATGTCCATAGACTCCATACAAATATAAACAAATATTTTCAGGTCACATACAGCCACATAAAATGTTCTTACAATTTCCTGTTTTGGCTCACAGTTGAAATCATTAGAGGTGAGATCACAGTGTTTATCTTAATTTTTACGGTTTACGTTTTTTTGCGTTTTTTATTTTATAAAAAATAAAAAACGTAAAAAACGCGTTTTTAACATATAAAAAACGTTTTTTTCATCCATGGGTAGCGTTCATTTTCTTTCTCCGCTCCTACTGTTTGAAACTCTCTTCCTCCTGATCTTCGCTCATGTTCTACTAGTTCTAATTTCCACTGTAAGTTGAAAACACATCTCTTCCCACCATAGATTTTATTTCATCTTGCCTGACTGTTTTTTTGATCACCGGACCGGCACTGTTTAGGATCTTTTATTTCTCTTCAGCACGTGTTTTTTCAGATCGTTTGGGGTGAATCGATTTGTAGTGACATGTGTTGGGGGAACGTCCCTGACATCATCCTTTTATGAGGAAACGGACGTTAAACCTTTATTATTATTATTATTATTATTATTATTATTATTATTATTATTATTGTCAATTATAACATATTTTCTGAGAAACATGTTTTAATATCAAGAAATATTACATTTTCGCTCTCATTTTCGATCCATTTACCTGCTTAGTCTGACACTTTCCATAGTCTAATTTAACCTTTTAGCGTACTGGTAGCCCAAAAAATTGTAAGACAAATTACATTTTACAAATTCTAAAACAAGATGTAGCTACAGGTAAAAGAGAAAATTCGAAACGTTTAAGCCGTCCAGCACTAGAATGAAGTTGAAGAACCGCTGATATTTTGTATACATTTAGCTCTGCGGAACCGTATAATTAGCTAGTTAATATTTAAACTATTCTTATTGCAGGGAATTTTCTAAGGAACGAGAAAAGGCGAGGGCTAGGGGAGATTTTAAGAAGCTGCGAGAGAAGCAGCAGCTGGATGAGGATCTCAAGGGATATCTGGAGTGGATCACACAAGCAGGTATCCGCCATCGTCTTACAAAAGACAAGTTTAACCTTTCTGTTCAGTCCACGCATGGGATGGGTTTAACTCATTGGTGGAGAACCCGTCTCAGAATAACGAGGCCTGAAATTATATCACCATCTTCTTTTAGGTCTTCCCGCAGAGGGGAGAAGAAAAGTGACACAACATAAATGAGTATGGAACGAGACTGCCTGATGAAGACTTGAAGGCTGCCGGAATTAGCATTTATGGGAGAACAAAAGTAAGAAAAAGAAGGAACGTCGAGAAAATGGCGAAGAGTAGAGAAGGAATATCTTAGAGAAATATTTGGCTGGAACCAACCCTAGGATGATTACATTATATGTAATCAAATACCTTGACAGTCAGCAACAACTAAGCCATTGTACGATTGAGGTTGTGCTTAAATCCGCATCAGTTCGAAGTACAAAATCTATTGAAATGCAATTAAATACCATGTATTAGAAGTCGATGACTACTAGCAGTAATGGAGAGAAAAAAAGCAAGAATACTTTGTAATCACATGCTCAGTGTCCTGGGTGTCTATAGCCGAAAACAGAAATCCCGTGTGACGTCCTTGATATTGTCAATGTCGATAGAGCACCGCTTATCACATATCACCTCTCCCAAATCTATTTTCGAACACGCTTTGAAGAGAAACCTCTGCTTTGATATTTAAATATGTATTTTTAGTTATATTTTGTTAACCGATATTTACATCGTTATTTTAATTTCTTTGTTTTATGAATATTATTAATTTGATTCTGAATTGTAAATGATTATTAAATATAAAGTACCATTTTTACAGAGGATATTGATCCAGAATGTGATACGGACGATAAACTGGAGTCACCAAACTCTAAGTCCCCTAGTATGGGTGAGTACTGAGAAGTACTTAATTTCTGCTTAATTACTTAATTCCTAATTCATTATCATTTATTTATGTAATGATAGGCTGGAGCGAGTGATTGCAACATTTCTGGTAATTTCTGACAAATAAATTTAATTCAAAGCTTTGCAATTTTTTATAACTTTTGCATACAATTACATCATCATCATCATCATCCCTTGAATCCCAGTTTAACCAGGGTCAGGATATAAATAGACTGTCTCAAATCCTCTCTGTCCGACACCACACCACCAGCCAATCCCCTATTTGAAACTTCCATTCGTTTAAATTTCTGTAGCAATTTCTGGAGCCTAGGCGCTCAACAACCGAATGCCCTTTCTGACGTTGGTATGGTTCTTAGTGCTTTAGTCGCCTTCTACGACACTTGCAGTCACCGGTTAGTCAATTCTTCAAACAACTCGGACACAACACGGGGACAATACAGGTACATGTGAATGAAATAAATGACTAAGCAGAAGCTAATTAAGGTGAAGCCAATTACTGCTTTAATTTTCAAGCTTATACGCTGATTGTAAAATACTCGAAAGGGTCGACAAGATCACGTCTTTGGTATATTGGATTCTGTTGGTTGAGTTGAAGCGTATGTATGTATGTATGTACCTTAGACGCCTTCATTTTGAAGAAACGTGTAGACACTAGACAGTATCTCTTTCTCTTAGTGCACTGCCTATTGGCAGGTCCATGGCAACTCCTGCACGCATTATCATTCTCATCAGGATTTAACCCAACCATCTCTTCTTTCTATTCTTTATGCTCTAGAATGATATGATGTGGAGAGGATATTGTATATTTTTTGCTGTATATTTTTTTAATTGTATATTTTTTATATTTTTTTCATTGTATATTTTAAGAAATAAAGGTAAACAAAAGGTAATTTTACAAATACTCTCAGATCCACCTTTTTGTGAACATGCAGAGGTTTTTATATGGTTTTTTATATGGCTTAAACTGATTTAAACACTGACGATTTTAAATTGTCTCTTTTTGTGCTGGCATATAGCTAGTATCTGTTGTTATCATTCAAAGTGATGAATTGAACTTTGTAACACTTTGTCAGACTGTGGACGTTATGTCTCGGCATCTTTGATTCAGCTTGATAAATTTTCATTAGGATAATATAATTGGATGATTAATTGATTTCGCCTTAGTTTTCATCCAGTTGTGAAATCTAGTCTACGTCAATTTTTGGAAAACCTACTCGTGACGTAGGAGAATCGCATTTGAACCAGGCACCTACTCATCTCGCGTGTGAAACCTAACCGATTAAACTCGTAACAACTCTGCAATCTCTTCGTGTTTAAGTAATGGACCTTGACTGTGTACCGAATAAAAAACCAGTACCAGTACCAGTAAATGCATATGCATGTTGCAATATTAAGGAGTAGGCCCCTACTTATCTGAAATTTTCACTTAAACAATCTGGTTCTGTCGCTTTCTATTTTAAATGCCATTAACTGCCTTCATTGTTTTAATTATCTACTTTATTTTACTGAGTCATAATTGTTAGGTTTCGGACTGCGTTTTAGAACGTTGGAAGTTCAAAGCCAGTTCTTACCCAGTCACTGACAAATTTTGGAGGCAAAACAACTGATGCTACACGCGTTGATAGTCTTTACTAAGTTCAAAGCGTTGAAGTCTTTGAAGCCATTTAAAATTACGTAGAGCTGAATGCATTTGAGCTGAGTGTAGAGGAGAGTTTCATCAGGTTCATATAACATCCGAGGTTTTCTGCTCAGTCTTACGGAAGATATCTGCGCTGAAACATGACGAGCAGAAGTAATTAGACTGTCAAGTTATCGATAGGTTGAGATTGATATTGATCAATCGATTGAGCGTGATATTGATCAATCTAATGAGCACGCATGGTCCTAATGCTCAAGGCGACCACTAATGTGATATGGCGAAACTAATCAATGCTAAAACTAAAAATTTAAATAAGAAGCGAAAGAGCGATAGGCTTGTGAAAGCTCCAGAGGATGAAATCGCTATAATTATTGTCGTAAATCTGATGCTAGAAATTACATCATAGAGCAAATTGTTTGAAACGTCCCAGAGATCGACTTATGGCGTGGAGCCGGAATGCACCGCTACAGTAGTTGAATTTAAGTAGTTGCACTTAGTCCAGGAGTGATCGAATATAAACAAAGTTGAAGACAGAAATAACAATATAAACTTTGTAGACATGTTCGTCCATATAAATGTACTTAAGTAAAGAAATCCTGGTGTAATAATAAAGATTTAACTTTCGTTTTCTCATTCAATGATGTCGTTACGGACATGTACATAGTCTGAATCATCGAAGAGTCATTGCTGCCGACTTTGTGATATTTTGTTTTACTTTGTTTAGACTTCGACTTTGTTTTAGCTTTATTATCTGTTAAATTTATTTAAAAGCCTTCTCTCTCTCATTTAGCACACAATCTACTGGCAGGTCCATGGCATATTACGTCTCCACTCGTCTCTTTCTTCCGCTTTCCTCTTCATGCCCACATATAAGTAGATCTTTAAATCATCTAACATTAGAAATCTCGGCCTGCCTCTGCCTCTATTTCCTTCCATTCTGCCTTCTATGACCTCTTTTAGTAGACTTCCCCCTTAGAATGTGTCCTATACAACTCTTCTTCCTATTTCTTGATACATTTATCACATTTATCTACTATCTATCTGTACCAACTCTCTCCAGAATTTGCCCATTTGTAACCTTTTGAGTCCAGCTAATCCTTTTCATTCTTCTCCATATCAACAATTCCAATGCCTCTACCTTCCCGATATCTTTCTTCCCTAAGGTCCATATTAGAAGCCTTTACTGAAAAAAATTTAAAAGCTTTTTGCTGAACTTTTAAAAATCGTATTCTCTAAACGAACTAATATAACGTACTCTCACCCTATTACAAGTGGACCCACAAAGTATCGTGAAACTCGTGCATCGCTTTCGATAGTAAATGTTAATCGGCAGGAATCTTTACGTGCTTGTGTTGGAATGATGGAATGCTTTAGTGGATCGCCAGATCCGAGAGACATCAAATAGGATAGTCCTGACGTCCGGTCGATTCCCCTACGGACCGGCGAACCCGTGAATTATGGAAGAAATTGAAAGCGACATTCATATATCAGGAATGCCGCGCGAGTGTCATTGAAACGTATGATAGCTGAGCTCGGCTCTGAAAGCACCTGAAGATTCTTTAGTCACTTCTAAATGCCAACCACAATTTTTAAATTACACTTTCTTGAATAGTTCTGTGTAATGCTCAGCGGTAGTTCTTTAATTTAAGAAGAAAGAATTTACGACGGACGTTTTTAGAATATCCTGAGTTTCAATTATAATAAGAAATTAATGGATTAGTTTCACGTAACTGTAAAATTTTAATACGTTATGAAACGCAACTTTTGATGCTCTATTTGTGTCGTCAGTCGTCACATTATGATGCTGATTAGCTATTGCCTACTGCATGGCAGGTTCGTTATACATGTATATACATGTATTTGTAGTTTTTCAGGTAGGCTATTTTGAATTGAAGTTAATTCGGTTAGAATAAATGGAGGAAATTAAAGTTTTCTGGAATTAGCTAGATTGATGAGCACGTTCAATGTTTACAACTCTTTACTTCAACTTTAGCAAAATTTATAGACTTAAACTATAAAGTATACATTATTTAAATTAATAATTAATTAACTAAGGCAATTCACTGCTCACGCTGTATTGTAATCCTTGTCGTCATCAATTTATATAATTTTGTCTAAATTAACATTACATTGAACCTTATCCGACAGTTATTTCACTAAACAATCGCATCCTTTCAATTGATATTGGTACTCTATTGTCCCGTCGCAAAAAAAACTGGGAAAAATACTAGCAATGTTTGCAGTTAAACTGCCAGCAAAAAAAGATTAGGTTAAAGGTTAGTACTGGATGTTCGGGAACTTCATTGTTGAAACTGTCGTTAAATAAAAGTGCGACGTCATTGTTAGAGCAGCAGAAAATGCGGACGGTGAAGTGGCCTCAAGGTCTAAGAGATGCAATTATAACGTCACCGCTCTGATGGATTGATGGATTGCGCCCGAAACATTCACCAATAAATTACGTCTCGACTAGAACTTAGCTTCTACATACACCACACTCGTTGCATAACTTTACAAAATATCAGCAGAAAGAACGAGGCAATGCCTATACCATGTAATTGGCTCAAAATACTTATTCTAATGCATATAATTCAAATCACTTTTATCTTTATCCATACCTGCAAGTATATCCAGCGCTTATGACGATTAATAACAATCTTAGTAATTTATTAGACCAGTAATTGTCTTAATCAATCGTGTAGGTGTAACAGTTTCGTTGGAGTAACTATTCTATAATGACATCTTCATACCAAACACGCTTTATAAGTATCGGTATTTTATAAATTATAGGTCCGTATGTGCTGTTGATTTATCTGTGAGGGTATCAACATGATACACGTGTTTTGTACTGGTTATTTGATGAATAGACCAACCGGTAACTGCACGTGTCGAAGAAGGCGACAAAGCACTAAGATCCAAACTAACCTCAGAAAGGGCATTCGGTTGGTGATCGCCTAGGCTCCAGAGAAATAGCTACAAAAATAATAAAACAAACGGAAGAGATTATAGGAGATTGACTGGAAATATAGTATTTGACAGAGAGGAGTGGAGAAGTTCTATTCCTATCCCGACACTAGTTAAACTGGGAATAAATGGAAATGATGATGATGATGGTATCAACATAAAGGAATGCTCTTTAGTAAAGGTGCAGTCGGATGATGAGTTACTGTTGGAATCAATACCTTATTTTCAATTAATTCTATAGATCATTTAAATATTTTGCAGACAGTATAGTGCTATCATCGTGTGTCATTGTGCCCCTGCCACTGCAAAATAGACCAGCCGTAAACTAACGCGTCGTATGAGGCGGCTAAGTAAGAACCGAGGAAGGCACTGAGAAACTCAGAATTTCACTGAGAAATAAGTCTAACTGATGTCTAACTGAAACTGAGAATCTCAGAAGCCATATTTTCCTAAACTTAAGGTTACTTGAAGATTTGGTATAGGTTTAGTTTCTGTGATAGAAACTTCGTTCTGGTCAATTGAGTGATCCTACTGATCTTTAATGATTACTGTCTGTAAGAATATACACCTTGGACGTTGTACTTGATAGAACACTGTAGAGCGTGTGATAAGTAAACTGTACATATATTTTTTAGTCACTTATCTCACAGGAACCTTCATAAGCCTACTGACCAGTGGACTGCTTTTCTTTAATGGGGCATTTTGTAGAACTTTGTACTTCATTGAAAATACTTTGACATCTTTGTACAAGTGCCATAGTCGGCAAGGACATCAGTCACATCACTCAAGATTGCTATTAGGCGTCATTTGCTGCTTATTTTAAAGTAGTTTCTGTAATCTTCAATTAAATAAAATGTGGACAAATTAGTAAAAGATTAAATGGGATTTAAGTACATCCCACATCTTGCTGTGTCACTCCGTAGCTAAGGCTATGTTCTGGGTCATATAATTAGCCTCCAGTGACTTTCATTGCAGGCAACAAGTGGTTGATTCTAAGCACTGCTAGTACCACCTTAAGATCCTTTGCATTCAACACTAGACTTTCAAAGTAACTTGGCTCATTAGTACTAAACCTGCCTTGAGCGGATCGTGGACTCAAAAAGGCGAATAATTGTTGTTTCTTCAGCTATGTTGTGAACTTTTTGTCCTTTCATACGCGGAGACCAAAATTGCAGTTTAGATATAGGTGTAACTATTGCCATATGGCGAGGAACGGGAGTTAAATTCTTATCGATTGATTGATTTACCCGTGCTGTGTCCGATTTGCTGATGAGTAGACCAATCGTGGATTGCACATGTCGACGGTGTCGAAAAGGCGATAAAGCTATAAGATCCAAACCAACATCAGAAAGGGCATTCGTTTGGTGAGCACCTAGGATCCAAACAATGCTAAAAAATCTAAAACGATTAGAAAATGGTCTATTCGTATCCCGAAAGGAAATTAAAATGGGATTCAAAGGAAGATGATGATGATGATTGAATTCTTTGTTTATTATTTTTTTATATTATTATTTTTTTATTAATTTATTAATTTATTGATTGGTTGATTGATGAATTATTATTCTCGAACGTTTTTTTAGTTTATTGCTATAAATTAGTAGGAGGTCATTAAGCAAGATTTATGATAATTAATAAACTTCTTCTTCTGATTCGAGTATGATAAATGAAATTTCAAAAATGACCTGAACACAACTCCATAATCACGGGGTTTTCTTCGGAATAACTGACTTCACGTGTTTTAGTGTGAAATTATTTGTTGATGGCTTACTAGTGTGCTTATAAAGAGAATATGAAATGAAATATAATCCTTGAACCTATCATTTGTCCGAGCAATGAAAGGAGTTGTTAAAGGAAATGTACTCAAATTTCTTCGTCGATTTATTTCATTTAAAGACCTTATTTTTGCAAGTTTTTTGGAATGTAAGCATCGATTCCTAATCCTATATAGATAAAGTGGATGAGAAGAGAAAAGCAAATGGTATGGATATACAATAGATGAATTACAAGATGGAATTATAAGTATATGCTATAAACGTACCAGGCACTAGGTATTATTCTACCAAAGTGAAAGACATAAAGAGAGAGAGAGAGAGGGAGAGAGAGGGAGAGAAATACGTTAGCATTTGCAGTTACGATAAAGAATTCAAATTATAATGTAGAACCTCTCCAAAATATAAAAACAGACTTACAAACCTGACGTAGCTCCCAAACTCTTTTTGGATATCATAGCTGTTGCTCTCAAATTGTATTAGTCTATTCATATAGCCGATAAAGAACTTGATTGAATCACTGGAATATTTACTCACTTCTGGACTCAACAAAGAATTGAATTCTCCTCTTTATCTCAATTAAATTAATCTCTTTATTTCAAGGCCACGAGTACTGTATGAGTTTGTAATCAGGATACTGTTAATTTGCTTTCTCTCCTCTATGATATGCTGCAAGAAACTGCCATTCCATTGAAATGAGCAGAAGTTTTAATTTGTGTTGACAGGTAATTTGTCTAATTGTAAGTGACCACTCTCTCTACTGTCCTCAACTTTCAGCACAGTTCTCTCTTGGTGCACTGCCTACTGGCAGGTCCATGGTATATATGTCCTCCACTCTTTTCTCTCTTCCGCTTTCTCTTTCATTTCCACATATGAGTGGGTTGTAAATCATCTAACATACCTAATCTAGGCCTGCCCCTGACTCTTTTTCCTTCCATTCTATCTTCTATGACCTTCATTAATAGACGTTATCCCCTTAGAATGTGTTCTATCCAACTCTGCGTCCTATTTCGTAATACATTTGTCAATTGTCTATCGGCACCAACTCTCTCCAGAACAACTCTCTCGTCATTTGTAGCCTTTTGAGTCCAGCTAATCCTCTCTATTCTTCTCCAAATTCACACTTCAAATGCTTCCAGTTTCCTAATATCTTCCTTCCATAAGGTCCATATTTCACATGCATATAATAGTGTGGTCCAAACCAACGTTTTCACTATTAGAATACTTATAGCTAGGTATACATGAACACGGCATACTTAGAGCCAAATTCATCTTTCGATGCAGTAGTGTTTCAGGCAGTACCACTGAATACCGAACTCAGAGATCAAAGCTGGGTCCAGCAACGATCTGGAGGGTGTATCCGAGGCCGATCAGATTTATCTCTCTCCAGGGACTCCTCGTGGTTGGCGACCCGTTGATGTGGCCCAGTTTAAATTTATTCACGGGATGAGAGAAATTCCATAAATTTGCTAATTATTAGACAGTAAAATTTTGCATTAAATGCACATTGAGAAGAAGGAATGAATGCAGAGATCTTATAAACAAGACGACGTTAATCGTCATGGTATGACACTTTACCTGTAATTCAAAATCGGTCCGAATACCGTATCCCATAAACTTATCTCAGGAGCTTATCCGAATGAACATCCCAACATCTTAACCAAATACCTTGTGCTGATAAATACCTTATCCTTATCACACTATCGGTGTCCAATCACAATACCATATCTTAGTATATTACCTCCAAAATTATATTCCAATACTTTAAAGCTATGCCATAATACGATTATGTATCTACTGCTTCATTTAGAAGCACTTTTCATTATATTTTGTATTCTTAAACTTATCCCAATATCTATGCTTTATCCAGAACTATATCAAAATCATATAACTGTACTATGATAATCTTAAAATAGATTCATATTGGAAGAAAAATGCACTTGTGAACATTACAATTCGCACTTTTACTGAAGTTGAAACCACTTTTTGTAGGAAGGTTATTCGAATAATATTCGAGAGGGTACAAAACACCCACTTCCCAACCGAGGTATCTGAGACGACATGAGACCTACTCCACTTGAATTCTTATTTGCCGGTGTTATGCACGAAAGTTAGAATCGGAAACGACTGGTTTGGGACGTGGAGATTTTATCACCGGACAATAACGGTGCGATGACCGGCATCATTCTAATTAACTTTAGACTTGTTTTTACCTTCGAGTTCAGTTCGATACAAATGCGGTAATTATTATTGCCATCCGGCTGGTCCTGAAATTACTAAGATGACGCATCTAAATTGTTTATATCACTAAAGATAAAGAGGCAGGTCCTAGTTAGATTTTAAGATTTCAGAAAAAGTGAACAAATTTTAATTGAAGTGCACTAGGTCAACTTCCGAAGTCAACAACTTAAGTCAACTCCTGGTGGTGTGGTGAGAGTTATTATCTGGTGCATATGTAAAGCTTTCCTGTCTAGTGAACTGGCATAGCATGGAAATGTATTAACTCTTAAAGAACTACTAATGAATTCGAATAGAGCTCATAATGTGTTTATTTAACAGAGTTACTACAAATAGAGAACTGCTAGGAACGTAGAAAAATGATAAGAAGAGGTGGATGTGCTTGATTGTAAGAAAAGAAAGATGATTTGTTAGAAGGTATGGATGGCATAATGAAGGATAAACCACTAGGAGCAGACCGAGACTTGAAATAGCAGATAATTTAATAACGCGCTCTTATGCATAAACGTAAATAAAAGTTTAAGATGGAATAAGTGACAAAACATACCGTATATACCACAACACCGTGTATGCCTCTATTCAGTGGCAGATGTAGAGCAGCTTGCTAAAGGCTACAACTCGATGTCTCTTTCGAATGCAAGTGCTAGAATATTGCTGCTGAAATTAAAATTAAATATCGATATAGTACGCAAGGTAGGCAAGCATATATCTGTTATATTGTCCATTAGACAGCAGACATGATAGACAATTAGAAGATCAAGATTCATATCTCTCTTAGATCTCAAATATTGTTTTAGAAAGTATGTAGTACCTAAGAGAATTGATTGATGAAGGCTTTGAGAGTACTTTACAACACTTAGTGATGAAGGCTAGGCTAGCATCTCACATCACTGGGTGATGAAGGTTATGCTAGCATCTCAGAACATTGGGAAAGTACTGTGCCACAATGTTCACTACAAACACAATGAACGGGGGAAGTATCCCCTTAAATCCAAGGGTTCGCACTTTCTCTTAGTAAACCCTAGTTGCCCCCTCCACTCCTTAGAGATATCCCCATCTGATACACAAATTTAAAAAGTGGTTTCAACGAACACTCCCTCTAAAGCCTCATCTAATTTTCTTTTCTTTTTACTTATTTCAAAGCAAAAATGCTTATGTTTCTCCAAAGTTTGAATAATTTAAAAATACATAAGCCCCGCGATGTCATCTTCAGTAAAGGGCTTTCACTCATGATTCTCACCAAATAGCTCCTTCCATGCATAATAAGCATTTGTTAAATAGACTATTGGGATGTAATTTGATTCATCCTGGTCTGAATAAAGCAGCATTATTTAATGCGTAATGATTGATGTTATCTCGATATGTAATACTTACTAAGTTACTATTTAATGTAATTCAGAAATGCCTGGTGAAGGAGGAGTCATAGTTATTGACTGTGTCGTTGAGGAACAAGGTCAGGGTCAACAACCTCGTCAGTCCCAACAAGCTCAATCATCCTGGTGCGATATCAAAAGGTCTGCATCTCTCTGTCTGACTGTCTACATCTCTCTGCTTAACTGTCTGCATCTATCTGTTTGACTATCTACATCTCTGTGCATGACTGTCTGCATATCTATGTTTGACTGTCTACATCTCTCTACTTCTCTGTTTGACTGTGCATCTCTCAGTTTGACTGTCTGCATCTCTCTGTTTGAATGTCTACATCTCTCTGTTTGACTGTCTTCATATCTCTGTTTGACGGTCTACATCTGCCTGTTTGACTGTCTACATCTCTCTGTCTGACTGTCTACATCTCTCTGCTTATCTGTCTGCATCTCTCTGTTTGACTGTCTGCATCTCTCTGTTTGACTGTGTGCATCTCTCTGCCTATCTGTCTGAATCTATCTACATGCATCTATCTACTTGCATCTATCTCTCTGCCTATATGTCGGCTTGACTTTCTACATCTCTGTGCTTATCTGTCTGCATCTCTATACTTGACTGTTTATATATCCCTGTTTGACTGTCTGCATCTCTATACTTGACTGTTTGTATATCCTTGTTTGACTGTCTGTATCACTATACTTGACTGTTTGCATATCCCCGTTTGACTGTCTGCATACCTATACTTGACTGTTTGTATATCCCTGTTTGACTATCTGCATCTCTATACTTAATTGTTTGTATATCCCTGTTTGACTGTCTGCATCTCTATACTTGACTGTTGTTGTTGTTCTCTTTCTAAATAATGTTTTCGCTAATCAACTGGTTGATCTCTTCTTGAGAGTCTTTACCAATCCTTTAGTATCATCTTTAATTTGAGACAAATCTCTGGATTGGTTTTCATTTGCCTTCTTTAGTTATTGCTTGGTCAATTTTTAAGTCAGGTGCAGTAAACAGTTGATTTATTCAACAGTGACCAGGACACAACATGGGTAAATACACCTTGAAAAATAATGTTTTTTAAATCGAACAATTGATCAATCAATCAATCAACCTATCCTTGGGTTTAGCAATTTCGTCTATCATTCGTGCAGTAAGCTGAAAATAATATCTCAATATATATTGTGTTTTAATATTGTCTCAAATTCTCTATATACAGTATACAGTAGTACGTATTAACAATATCTCAATACATGTGTGTATAAGTATTGAATACCAAGCCAACGCCAGAAAGAGCATTCGGTTGATGAGCACCTAGGCTTTAGAAATTGTTACCAAATTTTCTAAAACTAGTAGAAAAGTTTTACTGTATTGACTAATGAAAAGGTGTGAGACAGAGAAGAATGGAGAATATCTATTCACATCTCGACCCTACTTAAACTGGGATTCAAGGGAAGAAGAAGATTGTGATGATGATCATGATGATGATATAAGTAGGCCTAATACGTTAGAACTCAGGCAGGTAGATTCTGAAAATATAAAGGCACAGGACAAAGTAAAATACAGAATAAAATTAAATAGCACTCAGCGATGTGGAGTCTGAATGAAAACGGTGTAAAGAATGACAAATAAGTTACAGAAGCTTTAAAACTCTTCTTGTTACAGTAGACCTCCGTATATTAGAAGTTAGAAAATCATTCCATATTGAGGATCTATTTTGCACGCTTTGCAGCTTCCAGTTAATTCCATTCTCAACCATTCCGTACACTTTTTGAATCTAATAACTATGAATTTGAAATGATTTGACTTTTTCAGAAAACGGTTCACGAAACTGAACCGGCGGTTAAGGAAAATATGTCGACGGGTGGTCAAATCTCAACCTTTCTATTGGCTCGTTATCATTGTTGTATTCCTCAACACCTGTGTGCTCACTTCTGAACATAACCATCAGCCTCCCTGGCTTGATACATTCCAGGGTTTGTTCGACTCTTATTTTCTTTGATGTATTTGTTTTTTATCTCATTTATTTATTTATCTTGTGTTGAGCCGGGAGTAAACTGTTATGGTACATAACACCCTCTGAATCAGATCATTCTATAGGGTTTTTGTGCGTAAACAGTATGAAGACAAAATATTTCTAAACATGTGGATAGGAGACTAGATGTGTGATAAAACAGGAAACTTTAAAAGGGATAGTTACGCCGAACTTTTATATGAATTCAGTTTCATTACAATTACACAATAGAAAGATTGTTTGGAGAGAGAGAGAGAGAGAGAGAAGAAGAGAGAGTATACATGTATCTACGGTGTGAAGAATGAGATTTCGCTATATTTAAGTAATCGTGAATAACTGGCTCAATACACTACTCTCAATTGTAAATCGTCTTCAATCTATGCTTGATCTGGTGTGACTCCAGTGCTTTGTTAAGTGGTGCTGAATTGGAGGTCTCATTAACACCTAAACAATGCAAAATCCAAGCACTGGAAAGGGTTGCCGACAGAAGATGACTGAAGACCTGCCACCACCACTTGTTATTTCTCAGTGCTGCCCAGTATTTGGAAATGTTCCTATCCATCTGGTCTGTTTCGTCCATGTTTGAATTATATTTTTTCACTGCATCTGGTATCATCACTGTAATTTTACTTTTCTCCACAGAAGATTACCTCTGAGCTGTGTGAACTGGAGTAATACTATAGCAGTTACAGGCCATCCTGACGACAGCATTGTCCTTCCATTGAAGAACAATGACTTTGTCTGCACTGCCGGTCACTGCACAATATGAAACTGGAGCTCCTCTAGGTTTCTTATCTAAGTTTTTTTTCGAGAGGACAGTTCTCAGCTCAGTTTTGTCTCATAGTTCCACTGCAACCGTATCCGAGGTTTGACATTTCCTGTATCAAAAGGAAGGCCGGTATTGAAGTTGTCAATGTAAAATTCGAACCGTCTGTTAGGATATTTTCTGAAAGAAGGTTAGCAAATGTGAGGACAACTGATGCACCGATGAAAGCTATACATCAAAGCTGTACCCTTGCCTTGGTAAGGCTCTGTTTGTATCAGGTATCCATTAGAGCAGTTCAGTAACCACATTTTGAAGCCATATCGAATAGGTTTCCCCAGTATTCTTTGCTTGCAACTCTGGTGGCTGTATATGAGACCATGCTCTCATCAACATCAACTGACATGGTACTTGTAGGAACATTTTCCTTAACCACATTGTTCAAGTGCTTGATACGAGGTCGAACCTTCGCAAATGTATCACCTTGCCCTCTTCGGCAGGACCGCGTAAGATTTTAGGGGCAAAATGATCAACCAGCTCGATCTCAGTTTCTTCCTCGTCGGACTTTCAGGGTCTCCTTCCGAATCGGATGGTGGTGTTATGTACACATTTCGAGCAGTAAAAGTTCGAGAAAGTGCTAGTATCCCACAACATGTTTAAGTGAGGGGCACTAACAGTCCATTTTGAGACAAAAAATTCGCTAACATTCATTTCTTTCCAAAACAAAACAGGGAGCATCACTACAAAACATAGAGCATCATTACATACGTCTAAAGCGCCATGTTCCAAAAAATGGAACATTTACCTAACTCCGGATAAGATCGACATAGTACCAAATTCAAAGAATTAATGACTTATAATACGTAGTTGACAAGTTTTTCTATCATAAATTCATAATTAATTAATTTTAAACTGCAAGAAACTAATATTAAAAAATTTCAAAAATTTATTATTGGAATTTTTCGAAATATTTCACTAAAATTGTCTGCTATTGTTTGTAAACATTAAAAACTGAAACAAGCGTGAGTTAATATTTCAGTGTATTCTATTGGCAACCTGTTACCACAAATTTAGACATTTCTAAGGTATTTACATATTTTTAAAAATTAAAATTAAAAATGTTCCAATACTGGAACATGGCCACGAATGGGTTAATGTCTCTAGCTCAGTGTGCTGAGCGACAAGTAAAGTCATCAGCTTTTAAATGGCTGTCCCTAAGGTCGTTAGATCAATTTTCCGTCATGCTGATAAGGGGATAAAATTCTTAGTATTTTTTATCTGAATGAATGAGACAAATTTCGAAAACATTACGCATTGAGAATTTAATTTATCCCCGTTCAACGAGTCTAAATCGTTCACTTAATAATTTATATTTTTGATTTTTTAAATATTACAGTCGCTCTTATTGCACGAAAGTATGCTCTAAATAAATTATGCGTTGATATGCTAAAGAATCTAGGTAACATTAAAAGATGTTTATCTTTACGAGCCCACCATCGGCTCTAGTTCCAGAGGTACCAAGGTCTAAGAAAAATGGCTTTTCAATACCTGGATGATTTCTTATTCAGCAAAATATGCTGTGGTTTCTTTTTTCTTATAAGAAATCGAATACTTTTATAATTGTTTCAAATTTCTCATCGCAAACTGCAAAATAAGCGCATTTTATATTTTAGGCCTATACATGTTAGCATTTTGATTGGAATAGAACTATTCTGCCAATTCCAATCAAAATTGGAATTGGCAGAATAGTTGTTTATTTGTTTATTTAATACTAGCAATTCTCTGTTCTTTCCAATTTTATAGTTCGGGTTTTTATAATGCGGTTTACCTGGAAATTATCTGGTTTGCAATGTTTTAGTTGATATAGCGAACTCTAAAGCCATGGAAAAATCCATTATCTGCTGATGTAGAGACATTATTTGCAGATAAAAAATACCGTACCTCCTATTAATTATCTTTAAACCTTCAGCTTAAGTGAAATGCTTCAGTTAAAATGATTATTTAATGTTGGATCAATTTGTTCATTCGTGTGCTATCAATTCTAGTTAAATGAGGATTTAATGGACTAAATGATATACTCCGTCAGTGCATTAGTGTCTCAAACAATATACGACTGTGTTTCAAGAAATTCAATTCAAAAATGATTTAATTATTAGCTCTAATAGTTGTTAGATGCGATTGCTAATTGAAATATATTAACAGAGTCCATTTGTAGGTCGTATAAAAATACTGAATATTGAACATTGAAGCTCTATAATTGTAAAGTTATTGCTCTTTCCACATAGTAGCTCAAACGACAATGCAAAGTATGATGTAACAGTCTATGCCATCTACATGTATTCAACTCGCATTATTTACATTTTCCAGCTGTCTTGAAATAGATGCAGATGTGCATAAATTTGTTTGAATATTTGTTCATCTCCCTAAGTGTACTGCCTATTGATAGTTCGTTATTGAATATGTGGCTAACCTAATATTTGTATTTATTACACATGAATAATACAGATGTGGCTAACCTACTATTTATAATTATTACAATTGCATATTACATTATGTGGCTAACCTAGTATTTGTACTTATTACACATACATATTGCAGATGTGTCTAATCCAGTATTTATATTTATTACACATGCATATTACAGATGTGTCTAACCTAGTATTTATATTTATTACACATGCATATTACAGATGTGGCTAACCTAGTATTCATCGTGATATTCTCTGTGGAGATGCTGCTCAAGATGTACAGTGTAGGTCTGCAGGGCTACTACGTGTCTTTATTCAATCGCTTCGACTGCTTCATCGTCATCTGCAGTATAATAGAAGCTATCTTCACGTACACGCAAGTCATGCCGCCTATAGGCGTCTCTGTCCTGCGTTGCGCCAGGCTTCTACGGGTGTTCAAAGCGACCAGGTGGGCTGTCTTTATTTCCTGCTTCTTTCGTTCATGTACAAAAAGCTGTAAAGCTGATGGTAACGTTAGTTTTATCTCTCGAGAGCTAAGTCAGCGACGGGAGAGCCCAGGATTTGAACCCATGCTGATCCACCGTCGGATAGCTTACCGACATAGCCTCGGCTCCAAACTAGGTCGGTAATTATCCATAACTCAAAAACGCAGAGATTTAATATATACGTAATAGAATTTTATTTGCATTTTAGCTATCGCTTTAGCCGGCTCTTGTCGAACGAATTATTTAGGTGGGCCTTTTCTTAAACTCTCCGGATCAATCAGAATCATTTTCTAAATGTAAGTTATCTGTTAAGCCGACATTTATAAAGGCATTTGCCGTTCGTCTAGATCAATCAAATATTTATAGGATACTTTTACTTCTCTTCTCATCCTAACTTATCGCTTGCTACATTTGCGTCAATCAACTGTTAGAACATGTGGAATTGTCGGTAGGTTCAATTCTAGATTTTCTTGAACATTGTTATCTGCTGTTTTCAAACTAAGTCTTCCCAGTATTTTTCTCTCTATTCCTAATTTTCGGATACATAATAGAATCAACTTGTGAGGTATAAACGTGTTGAACAACTGAATAAACTTGGCGTTGACTGTAATGAAAGGAAACATTGCGGCGTGTGCATCTCTACATGCGAAGTCTTGCACCACAGTAATGTTATCAGTCCTTCAGTTTCAACCAAGCACGTTCTCAGAGCATTAACCAAACACCTGCTTGCTATAATAGACTTCTGAAAACATTATTCTTCTCAACTGCTATGGCGAACGATAAGAAATACTTTACCGAAGTTATCCATCTATATCACAAGATTTCACGAAAAGATATTGAATTGAAAACTCATATTAAAAAAACTTGAACTCTTAACACTAAGCTGTTTATCTGACACATATCTCGTAGTTGCTTGTTTTGTTTTATATTATTTAAAATTCTTAGAATATTTACTGTTGAATCATACTGAATCATATTGTTGTCATCAATATTGTGGATATAGTCTTATTTGTCTTCACTAGTATTTTTCTTGTGCTCTTGCTACCCCTGCTAATAATGTTGTCTTTCTCTCAATATTGCACGTCTTGTGTTTTCTTGATTCTAATGTCAGCAGTTAATACTTCAGCAAATTGTTCATTTTAAATTTTCAAATTGTTCAAAAAACATTCAACAAATGTTGTCCTGCTCCTGTTGTTTAGTAAGTATTCTGAGCTCAGCTGGTAGCAGCTGGTAGAGTGTTGTCAAGTTGTCCAGCTGTAGATCAGTGCGTGTAGGTTCAAATACAGTGCTTTTCCCGCTACCGTCTTGCTTTCGAGACAGAAAACTGACGTTAAACTTGACTTTAGATTTAGCTCTAATGAATTAATTAGCTAAATTAGCTCTAATATAGCTATCTCAGCTTTAGATTTAGTTATAATGAATTAATTAGCGTAATTAATTAGCGCTAATTAGCTATGTTGGCTTTAGATTTGGCTCTAATGAATAAATTTCTTAAATTAGTTAGCTCTTATATAGCTCTCTCAGCTTTGAATTTTGTTCTAATGAATCAATTATCTCCATTAATTAGATCTAATTAGCTATCTTGGATTTAGATTTCTCTAGTAAATTAATTACCTCAATTAGTTGGCTCTAATTAGATTTATTGACTTTAGACTTATAGCTCTAGATTTATAGCTTTATATATATATATATATATATATATATATATATACAGTATATATATATATAAATACATATATATATATATATATATATACTGTATATATATACTGCATATATATATATATATATATATATATATATATATATATATATATATATACATACATGTATATCTTTATTCGCCACTTGGGCAACCAAAACGCACAACGCACAGAGCAGAAACAGAAACGTAAATGTGCAACAAACAAAGAAAATAAAACATAAAGAAAACAATAGACTGCACTTATCATCAGTATTGAAACCGCTTAGGTTACTTACATTTGACAAAATTCCACATAAATACTTATTGGCATAATATGCCAATTTTTTCTTTCAAAATTGTTGATGGTTGAGCTAATGTCTCAATAGCGCAATGGATAACGTCATGAACTTTTAAAAGACAGATCCTGTGGTGAATTGAACCCTCGTGGGTTCGAATCCCAGCCGCACTGATCTGAGAGTAAAATCTCGGACATTCACTGGCCTAGCTGTACGGAAAATGGATTAAATTGCCTAACAGATTTAACATGTGGTGTTAAAAAGTGATAGATATCAACATAGTTGATCATTTCACTATAATGCGTGTTTACTTTTAATGAGGGTTCTCTATTTATTTCAGATACTGGACGTCGTTACGGAACCTCGTGGCCTCTCTGCTGAACAGCATGCGCTCAATCGTCTCCCTACTTCTACTTCTCTTCCTCTTTATCGTCATATTCGCCCTGCTGGGTATGCAGCTCTTCGGTGGAAGATTTAACTTCAACCCAACCGCCGACAAGCCTCGGAGTAACTTCGACAGCTTCTGGCAGTCACTTCTAACTGTCTTCCAGGTATGATGCTAATGCTAATAATAGCAAAGGGTTTTCATTTTTCTCTAAATATTAACTGAGAGAAAAATAAAATAATCAGCAACATGTAAGTTTCTAATTTACAATTACTTTCACTATTTTATTAATATTTATATTTTGCAAAATTGGCTTACGATTCAATTATAGAATATTCCAATAAAGTCAAATCATTTGCATGTAATTCTTAGTTTCTGTTTTGCTGATGAAAAATTAAAAAAATTGGCGATTTGCGGTACTAAAATATTTTGTTGTACTATGCATATTAAGAAATATAAACTCTATGATATTCATGCATCGATGGAGAGAATATGTTTAATATATCCAAATTTGTAATTCTGTTAATGTGCACAACACCACTCCCGGATACTTACACACTCAAAAAATCACACTCACATATACATACACATACACGCATATGCACATACACGCACACGCACACACCCACATACACCCACACACTTACACGCGCACACATACACCCACACACACGCACGCACGTATACACGCACACACATACATGCACACACACATACACGAACACACATACGCGCACACACATACACGCACACACACATACACGCACACGCACACGCACACACCCACACACACATACACACACACACATCTACAGATACTGACAGGCGAGGACTGGAACACTGTTATGTACGATGGTATTCAGGCTTACGGTGGAGTGGGGTCACTGGGTGCAGTCGTCTGTCTCTATTTTGTTGTTTTATTTATCTGTGGAAACTGTATCCTTTTTAAGAATTTACCTTACATATCATCCTCATCATCATGTATATATTTCAAACATTAAAGCCTCCACATGCATATTTAATAAAATATATAATAAACATAACATATAGCAAGACGTATAATTCAGAAACCGTTAATTCTGTACCCATATACACATACACAAACACCCACACACACCTACACCTACAGATACTGGAGCTTCTTTTTTCAGAAACTTGGCGAGGATTTGAGAATACAGTACATTGAACGTCGGTTTAATCGACCTGTTGTGCAAAGACGAATAATCAATGCAGCTTTTGCTTAACAGTTGAGTAGGCCCACATGTAGTGTTCCGCATAATACTAGAATATGCCTTTATTTCAGTGCTGATTTTCTATCTAAAATCCCTTTTGTTCCTAACTTCCTAACATTGTACATCATATGGATAAATCATATCATATCATATGGAAAGGCGATAGCTCTGCTTTAGCGTTCATTGCAATACAAGTGTCTCTTATAATGTTTTACCTCAGAACCTTCTAATTCAAGCTTTAAAATTTACATGTAGTTTCTAAATTGCATATTTAAATTGTTAAATTTCTCATTTTCTTTCTAAAACCTTTAAGCCACTGATATATACAGTTTTGAAATCTGGTTTCTCATCGGTCAATGCTTTGTAAGTTCTATTTTGGTAGATTAGACATGTTGTCATGGGTGTGTAAGTAATCTTAAAGTGTCAATTTATGCAAACCATTCGTATGAGCAAATGAGCAGCAAAACTTCATTGTGTTCGGTTGTATTGTACTGCATTGCATCTATATTATTTCATGACCGTCTGGATAAAAGTGTTTGTATAGTTTTTGATAGTTTATCTCATCATATCTTGTTGGACAACCTCGTCATAAGCAGAATCCCTCAAGAATAATGGTACATCAAAAGGAATGTTATAGATGACTTAAAGATTCAGTCATAGGCTATATGGACATGAAGAGGACAACGGAAGATAGTGATAAGTGGAAGCGTTCTATACCATGAACCTGCTAGTAGGCAGTGCACTGAGATATATATATATATATATATATATATATATATATATATATATCTTGATATATATATATATATATATATATATATATATATATATATATATATATATCTTGGTGGAACAAAGGATGTATTGTATATATTATATCTGAGTACGAAAATCACAAGTGATCATGAGCGGCATTGCATTTATAATTCACGCACTGAAATACCGCGTTCGATCATCTCAGCAAGGCTGTGATACAGACGTTAAATTAAAGTCATGGATTTAGTCTTAACGCTCTACACCCCTCAGATATTCTGCTCAACGTGTTCTTGGCTATCGCTGTTGATAACCTCGCCGATGCTGATGCTCTGGGTAACAAGAAAGACGACAATGAAGAATTTCTAGCAGCTCAGGTTTTGTACTGTTTTAAATAGATAATAGAAGTGATGAATTAAATCCATATTTACCTAATTTCATAATGTAAGCGATATACAAACATTTGTTGCGGTATCTTTAAATTATACTTACAACCAGTAACAAATTGTATTCGTTAAAGTATTTAAGCACTCATTTGAGTGCCAAAGTACTTAAATCGTGCCTACAGTAGGACAATACTGAAGTACTTATAGTTATGTATAAAATAAAATTATAAATTGTGATTAAATACTTCTAGTACTTGAGCAATATAACCTTTTAAGCACTTTTTAAGAACTTAAGATGAAGATGACTGAAAATTTTTTAATATTTAGAAAAAATTTAAAGAAATTATAGAAGAATGGACCTCTATGACGATATTTATCACTTTATTATCTCGTACTTTACTCACTGACCAGCACTGCCAGTAATTGATCCAATGGGACTACAGCGCTCTTCAGTAGGCCTATTTGTCATTTAAATATACTTAATATCAATATCTGATACTCATAACAGTATCTGCCTTACATTACCTACACCTTGCAGTAAACCTTCAAGTAGCTTTTAAAACATAAAAACATGGCCTCTGTTGTGGCTTCCAATGAGTTTTACAGCTTTTGTCATTTATTACCAAACGATCTCCGTACATTTAATCTAGTCTATGTTGGGCCATATAAATCAAGACTTTCCATTAAGGGAAACCATGTTTCATTTATTAACTACTAGAACTTTTTAATTTTTTGTATGCAGGAAGAGGCAGAGGCTTTGGAGGCGGAGACAATGTCTCGAAGGGAGAGTGAGTTGAGGATGCAGAACGAGACAGCCAGCATTAGAGGCTATCAGGATCAAAATCATGTGTAAGTAATGAAGTTAGCATGATATGGTTCAAATCATATGTAATAAGTCAAGTTATCACTATATGCCTCCAAAACATGTGTAAGTAATCTAAAAAAAGTAAAAGTAGACACGCATTATAGTGAAATGATCCGCTGTGTGGATATCTATCACTTTTTAATTCCACATGTTAAAACCGTTAGGCAATTTAGTCCATTTTCCGTATAACCAGTCCAGTGAATGTCCGAAATTTTACTCTCAGATCAGCGCAGCTGGGATTCGAACCCACGAGGGTTCAATTCACCTCAGAATCAGTCATTTGAAATTTCATGACGTTACCCCTACGCTATTTAGACATTGTAATTATCACTAGATGCCTCAAAATTATGTGTAAGATATTTAATTATCATGATATGCCTCAAAATCATGTGTACGGTGTCTAGTTATCATGATATGCCTCAAATCATGTGTACGTATTCTAGTTATCACAACATGCCTCAAAACCACGTGTCTATTTATCATGATATGCAATCAAGTGAAAGTCTTCTAGTTATCATGACATGTCCTCACACTGGTACTCAGTATTGAAGATTATTTTGTCATGATACATGATAGCATAGTACAGTATGATATTTTAAAATCCTCTAAATATACTGTTACATGATATAACAGTTGAGTTAATAGGATCAACGACTACTGCGATATGAATTATGTGAGTCTCCTACTAAAATTCGTCAGCTGAAATGTTGAAATTGCAAATTAAAATGTGTATATTAAACATACATTGATTTCATACTGGTTAAAATTCACACCACTTTTGAACTTTTGATGTACTTGAATGTAGGACTATCTGTTGCTTCCAATATAAATCTGATAAACTATGTTTGAACAGAGACATCAAGCCCCAGGAGGACAACTGCCCGGTAGGGTCCGAGTCGTACACAGGTGGCGACAGCGGCAAATCTATTCGAAGGAAGCGCGTGACGATAGAGAGCACTGCCCTCGAGTCAGATGAGCAGAAGCACCAGGCCAGGTCACCCAATGGAGACAGGAGGGGAGGGTCTGACAAGGCTAGGGAGGCGATGGGTCAAGAGCCGGGCCTGCAGGTGGAGATAGAGTCCGGCCCTGATGGACAGAACTTGGATGATGGCAGACAAGGTAAAATCTATATGATTTTGTAATTAGGAACTGTGGGCTTAGAACTATTGTTCATTTGTTCTACAATTTTAATTGACTTTGATTTTATCTTTAATTTACGACTATTTTCTCGGTCTCAACAGAAGTAATTTTATAGGGTATTTGGAATCGTTTTTTTGTATTGTTAGGTTAGGTTTAATTGTTTGCATTTAATGATTTAGTTCTGTTAGTGTGTTTATGATTCTATGTGTATATGAGATTTGTGTATGTATGTGTGTACGTATGTGTGTGTATGTTTATCTTCTCATCTGACTGTGTAATGGATATAAAAATATTGGTGAAACTGTGTAACACTGCACACTAGTGATCATCTAAGCTAATTTAACGAATCTGCATAATCATAAAGCACAATGGCACTTCCCTTTAAAGCTTAAGCTAAAGTCTAGTTCTAAGTTATATTTTTCTGTTTCGCAAACATGTTAGTGAAAGGTTGAGCACTGATTTTGAATCCTGCACCTATTGATCCACTGTAGGGCAATTTACCAACATGCTACCTGCCCTGCGTTGTTTCTTTCAATAACTCCCCCAATATTTGTTATGTATATATTTAAGTTATTGAAAGACACGTGAAATAGATTCTTTATAACTATATATACTTACACATGAAATATAGTCTTTCAATATTGATCACTACGCATAGTCTACAATTGTGCTAATTAGATTCTCGTATAATTAGGCTTCATTTTCGAATCCCAGGACATGATCATTTATATTAAATATTGTGTATCATATAGGGTAGATGACACTAAAAATCTTTCACACAAATTAATCGAGTCTGTGAAATTGGGAATCCTGTAACAATACCTTTCTGACGCAACTGCGTGTCCTTTACATTGATACATTTTTAACATTTCGTTTTGGCAACGCTGATGACAAGCGCACGTTCTACAGTTTCGTTGCCTAAGTTACCTTTTTCAAAGTTTTTCGCTATTACCTTCTTTCCATGATTCATAATATTCATGGCTTATAAACGTTTGCATGTTGTCTGCCTGTGAGCAGTTTTCAATGCAATGTAGTTTTTTGCAGTCGGCGCGGATTAAAAATAACCACCCAACACTCTGGTTTTTTGTATTCAATTCTGTAAGCACTTTGTCCTCAAATATGATCGCCAATTAAAGTATCAGCCGAACCCGACATTTCCTAATGTCGCCTACGATGAGCATACTGTGCCAAGGGCGCTAATCCACAATCAAAATGTACTTTTCCATATTTTTCATATACTTTCACTTAACGAAGGATCAGTGGCAAAATATGGGAAAACGTTAACTTACTGTAGACTTGAAGATGCTTTCTGACTCATACGTTTTATAATCGAGTTGGCAGAATGCTAGCACGTTTGCCAGATAAGCAAGACGCCGCGGGTTTGAAACTCCACCAAAACGTTTCTGACAGTATACTTATAGTCCAAGAACAGGAGTTAAGCTTAGTTTAGCCTAGCATTTACTACACCAATTCTTATAGCCAATTATTCGTAGTTTATGTAAATATGGTATATCATTAAACCATATTTACCAACTAAAAATATAAATAATAATATATATATACATACTTTAAAAATATATGTTTGTGTGATGTATCTGTATTATCCTGTCTGTTTTTGACGAATAAAGAAATGAATATTAAAGTAGAATTTTTGTTTGCAGACGAGCGAGAGGAGGATGAAGATGAGGAAGACGAAGATCATCAGTCTAAAGGAGCTCGACCCAGACGTCTCTCAGAGCTCAAGATCCCGAACAAGATCAAGCCCATTCCTCTCTCATCCTCTCTCTTTCTCCTCTCTCCAACCAACAGGTTTGTAAGTTAATGTCAAATTATTCATGCACTGTTGCCTTTAAATAGCCACCGATAGGTTGAAATCTTGCCTTCATACTGACTATAAACTTGGGTTCAGGAAATACTAGGGTCTTGCTTTCTTGCATTTTCTTTTGTTGATAAGTGAGTTTTAAGTTTTTGTATAGTATAATATTTTCTCAATAAATTCAAATGATATTGAACTGTGTTAACAAATCGAAAGTGCACAATATTTTAAGTTGTTAACTAAAGTAAAAATTTGACAGGGTGCAGATTCCTGGATGTACTCTATTTTCTTTTCTGTGTGTTCTATAACATACATAAATGATTGGCGGATACAGTACGCATATATATATGGTATTTGATTGTGTACAGGTTTCTGTAAGTATGTTGATTTTGATGTTTTATATTTTTATATTATTTATGTTGTATCTGTTGTTTATATTCAGTCTATTCGTATCCCTACCCTAGTTTAATTGGGATTCAAGGGAAGATGATGATGACGATGATGATGTGTTGTCTATATTAGTTATAAGTTTACGTTGTTAACGCTTATTGCGTTTATATCGTTTGTTAAAATGAACAGGTTTCGTCTACTTTGCCACAAGATCTGCTCGGACTCAAGGTGGACTAACTTTATACTCATATGCATTCTCGTCTCCAGCTGTGTGCTCGCAGCTGAGGACCCTCTACATTCCAAATCCCCCAGAAACCTGGCTAGTACCTCTACGCCTAAATTATATTCTCACTTAAAGTACATTAAACACGAATTAGAGTGAAATGATCAACTATGTTGATATCTATCGCCTTTAATACCACATATATTTAAACCGTTAGGAAATTTAGACCATTTTCCGTATAACCAGTCCAATGAATGTCCGAGTATTTACTCTCAGACCAGCGCGTCTGAGATTCGAGCCCACGAGGGTTCAATTCACCTGAGTGTCTGTCGTATAAAACTTCATGACGTTACCCCTACGCTATTAAGACATTAAGACATTCCGCTTATACACTTAGGCTTTTTATAACTCAAGCATCAGAAATATTATCAGTTAAACGAAACTAATCTGAAACTTTAAAATTCTATGTGATCTTTGGAAACATTAATAAATAATATTTAGGAGAGTATTAATATGAATATGCAAGTAAATTTACATCTTTGTTTCACTTCTGCAAATTCTTAAATAAAATTATAATGTAATTATTTTGTATAATTTTGCAGGTTTTGAAGAATTTTGACTACTTCTTTACAGCAGTATTTACTATAGAAATAACAATAAAGGTTTGATATAAATTTCCTATATGCTATAAATAGTTACCTAGTACTATGCAATGATTTTGATACATTTGTCTTCAGATAATCTAAGGATTTTTATTTAAATATTTAACATTACGATAGTGCGCTTCATTAAGCTTAGATCTGCTTTAGTGAGTTTTCTTGAAAGGCAGAATTATAACTCAGTTTAACATCAAGGCTTCTTGTCTCGAAAGTATGATGTCCATTACGGGATGACGAGCGCTTGATTTGAACCCTAAACCTATTAGTTGAGTCGACATTAGACAACTTACTGATATGCTACTTACTCAGATAACTGAGTTTGAAACTCAGTAACTGAGTGTTTAAGAAATGTTCATCAACTCTGACAGTCGTAGATAGTAACTAATGCAACAGAGACTAAACATTTAATCAACTGTAGCATAACAAGTAAATAAAAAGGTCAAAATGAGTAATTAAATCTAATTAGTTTACATAGTAAACGTCCAAGCACTTCCATAATCTCATTATCTGTCCTCTGTATTACAGACATGTACTCTATCTCTCTCTCTCTTATAGCACTGCCTACTGGCAGGCAAATGGTATATAACGCCTCCACTCATCGCTATCTTCCGTTTTCCTCTTCATGTCCATATACGACTGGATCTTTAAGTCATCTGTAACATTCCTTTTGATATACCATTATTGTTGGGAGATTCTGCTTATGACGAGGTAGGCCCACTATGTCTTCCTCAGCTTCGACTAACATTTACTGGGCAGGAGCGTCATTTCCTGAGAAAACAATCCTGATTACCCTATAACAGACATGTACATCGTTGTTAATTAACTTGAAAACAAAAGTAAATTTCACTGGATGTTAATAGCAATGGTTACATTGAGCAGATAATAGCCTATGGTCTGGTGCTACATGAGGGATCGTTCTGTCGCAGTCCCTTCAACCTTCTCGATCTGCTGGTCGTGGCTGTCGCCCTTGTGTCGTTTCTCTTTGAGTTAGTCTAACCATTTCGGCTAATCCGATACGATCTAAATTGCATATACTTCATGTGTTTAGTTTTCAGTTGCTTTTTAATAGTGCTTTTACGCTTATTCATTTGCGTTCATTATACAATCTGAACTCTCTAATCTTGATTTAATAAAATGCAATCTAACATTATTGTAATTTCAGATACACATTTATGTAGTTTTCTGTAGATTTAATTTTATGCTGTTTTTATATTGATTTATTAACACTTATTAAGTTACTTATTTAGTTATTTATTATTGATGAAGTGACTGACTGTTTGACTCTGTCACTAATTCATTGACTGACTGACTGAAGAATTGATCGAGTAGTAACCTGCGAAATTATCTTTGCGAGCATTTTTGGAGCAATTACATTATCTTAATAAGCTTTCGTTAGCATCGTCTAAATTGTAAGATTCTTTATATTATTCTGCTCTATTTTGCTGGATTTCAAAGATTTCTAATTTTTAATCAAATGCCGTCAGCGTTTAACTTAATATGGTCTTCTGTGTTAATCTTTTTATGATGAAATAATTTCGATTTTAATTTCATTTAAGTCTGTGCCTATTAATTATCTTCAGTTAATTATCATATAATTTTTGCTATTATGCAATTTTTCTACTCATTCACAGTGCAATAATGGTGAAATTTATGGCAGAAATGCTTAATTACAATAACTTTTATTTGTACTATTTCAGTAACGAAGCCATCAGTGTGGTAAAGATACTGCGAGTGTTACGTGTGTTGCGTCCGCTAAGAGCTATCAACCGTGCTAAGGGCCTAAAGGTTCGCTTATGTCGTTTTTACTTACTACGGCGTTCAATTTAATTTAAATTTTAATGATTAAATCATTTCACACAATAGAGCTAGAAAAGTCTCACAAAAAACAGTAAATCACATGAAATGAAAAGGACACAAAGGTCCGAAGACTCTATATTTGCCCTAATAAGAGAATAAAATTATAAATGATTTAAACGTCATTACAATATCATAGAATAGCATTTACAACATTACAATGGTCAGATTATTTATAGTCAAATACATGTATATGCTAAGCTATCAAAATCATATATTTACTAAAATCAAGTTTATCTAAATTGCGCTTAAATGAAAACGTTATGCGGGCATGGTTTAATTATGGTTAGTTGTTAATAATAATTTGTAGATAATAATACTATTATTATTATAATTATTATTGATAGTAAAAATTATTGTAAATTAGGATTGATATACAGATGGAAATTTTATATATAGATATTTAGGTTTTTAAATTGTCAATTCATATATATATCTATATATATATATATCAACTTCTTTATGCGTCAACACTTGACATTTATGTACAGTTTCGTTTTAAATGTGTCAAACTATAATAGACACTAAGCTATTAAGGGCCATCTAAAAATTAATAGTCTTTCCTTGTGAACCAATTATGTAATTATTAGTCTTGACTTTCCTATGAAACAACAGGTAAACAAAGCTATGTCTTGAATTATCTGATTTATTGTGCATCATTTAGTGCAGTGTGTTAAACTAATTTATTCTGCAGCATTAAGTGCAGTGTGTTATCTAATTTTTTTGTGCAGCATGTAGTGCAGTGCGTTATCTAATTTATTGTGCAGCATGTAGTGCAGTGTGTTATCTAATTTATTGTGCAGCATGTAGTGCAGTATGCTATCTTATTTTTTTGTGCAGTATGTAATGCAGTGTGTTATCTAATTTATTGTGCAACATGTAGTGCAGTGTGTTATCTAATTTATTTTGCAGCATGTAGTGCAGTATGCTATCTTATTTTTTTGTGCAGCATGTAGTGCAGTGTGTTATCGTGGCAGTGAAGACTATATACAACATCATGCTCGTCACGTTTCTACTCGAATTCATGTTCGCTGTCATAGGTGTTCAGCTCTTTAAGGTACTCCCTCTCCCTCTCTCTCTCTCTCTCTCTCTCTCTCTGCCTCTCTCTCTCTCGCTCTCCACCACCCTCTCTGTCTCTCTCTCTCTCTCTCTCACTCTCTCTCTCTCTCTCTCTCTCTCTATGGTGTTCTGTCTAATGACACGTCCAAGGTGCCACTACATTTAGGCCTATAGGTATTCATAGTACCTGTATAGTTGTCAGCTCTGTAAGGCACTTTCTCTTAAGTTATCTTATTGTTCACTATATCTAATATGTTTTTTTCAATCTGTTTTGGTTATGAAGTGAAATTTTAAAACCATGCTATTAAGACTATATTCCAGTTTTGTATTAGCCTTGGACCTACTTGTAAGTGATCAAGTTATATTGTGCTTGTTTCACAGCTTTCGCGTCGTATCACTATCGTCCCAATTCTGTCCCTAGGAATTAATTAAGCTTCTTTTCGAATCCTTACAGTAATATTTTTGTTTGTGTATTGTTTGATTTTATCGTTATTTTAATAGTAAAGTTTATTATCAATTTAGATAAATCACTTTCACTCATTTATTCATTGTCCGAAAGAAGCCATTTTGGGAATTGAACTTCGGACATACATTATGAGAAAGCTGCTCATTTTAGCTACTGGTCCTAATGGCAAAACCACTACAATTTGTTAAAGATGGTTCTTCAATTAGCTTTATTATTCAAATCCAGTTAGTTGATTTGAGTTAATTTAAGTCAACTGCTATCAACCAAATCTTCTTTATACTTTAACAGGGCACGTTTCAATGGTGCACAGATCTCTCAAAGATGACAGAAATGGAGTGCAAGTATGTATTTCTTATTAATAGTATTTCTTAGTATTGTTGTTATTTTTATTGCAACTTACTATAGTTCAAATGGGATTCAAAAGGTGATGGTGGTGATGATTGTTACTTATTATTCATTATTTCATTGTATGCTGTAATATAAGTAATAAATTAGTGTTCATTAGCATTAGTCAGTCGGTAAATTATTGACGGCTCGACAAAAATGTGAAAAAGTTGACACATAGTGTAAACTCACTATCCTCTCTAAAATGCTTGTCTGTGACAAACCGAGCACTGGATTTGAACGCTCCGCCTATTGATCTGCAGGGTCAACAAACCGACTATGCTACTCGTTCAATCACAAGCACTAGCTTTACCTAGTCAAATACCTTTCAACATCATCATCATCATCATCATCTTCGCTTAAATCCCAGTTTAACTAGGGTCGGGATTAGAAAATTTTGCTGCAATTTCTGAAGCCTAGACGCTCACCAACCGAATGCCTTTTCTGACGTTGGTTTGGATCATAGTGCTTTGTGGACTTTTACGACAGGTGCAGTCCATGGTCGGCCTATTCTTCAGTAACCAGGACATAACACAGATAAAATCAAATCAAATAGTGTTAGGCAAATCAAATTTAATTCTATTGATACTTCGTAGGGGTCAATTTCTGGACTATAAAAATGGGGATCCGCACAAGCCCGAGTTGAAGAATCGAGAATGGAAAAACTTTGACTTCAACTTCGACGACGTGGCTCAGGGAATGCTAACACTGTTCACTGCTGCAACCTTCGAAGGATGGCCCGGGTTTGTCTCGTTATTTCTCTGTCGTTGTTTTGCAGCAAATAGACTTTTGTTCTGAAGAATTCCTCAAAATTGGAGCTAATAATCACGCACAGCGCGAAATAATATCAATAAGAATATCGAAGAGAAGAAGTTATATCGAAGTAATATCGTTTCAGTTAGACTAAATATGTGTACAGTATAAATCTCGTCAGGCTATCGTACTACTGCATGTCAGATTTTTCATATAAAGTGACGAGCAAAATCTAAGAAAATCACGATCGGTATAATACCTAGATTACAAAGTATTTGCAATTTATAAAAATTATGAATATTCGACTATTGATAATATACTTCTTCGGTACTTAAAGCTATCTGTAGAAATCTGTACAGAATTCTTCAGATATAAATCTTTACTGCACTGTATTATTCGTATTTACATTCAGAGCTTTGGCTCTTTAATGGCAACCTTCTTCGTTTTGTTAAATTCTTTATTTGTTAATTAAATATGTATATAGTTACCCTAAATTGTGTCGGCAAAGAGAGGTTGACAGTTTGAAGGTAAAAATAAAGCACTAGTTGAATATGTAGTGCTAACGCTTATATCGACATACTAACTAAAAAATTTAAAAAAATTTTTAAGGTAAAAAATTTTATTGCGGAGTAATGTACCTTCCTACCATTTACACTTGAAAATAGGATGCATATCTACTTCAATAAACTATCTTATATTAATTTTAGTCAAATTCTTTCAAATTGAGTAAATTTTCGTTCAGTAAAGTTTTATTTCCTGAATAACTAACCGACATCGCCACTGGCTGGAGCGAGTGGCGATGTCGGTTAGATATTCAACCGCGGATTATAATGTGCGGGGTTCTAATCTTGGGCTCGCCCGTCACTGACATCGTTCTCGAGTGAGAAAACTGACGTTAACATTAGCTTTTTAGCTTTAATATGTTGATTTGTACGCATTGACAGGTTAATGTATCGGTGTATTGACTCGCACACGGAGAACATGGGTCCTATACATAACTACAGACCCGGCGTCGCCATCTTCTTCTTCATCTACATCATCATCATCGCTTTCTTTATGGTCAACATCTTCGTCGGTTTTGTCATCGTCACGTTTCAGAACGAAGGAGAGATGGAGTATAAGAATTGTGAGCTCGACAAAAATCAGGTCTGATTTAAATTAAATAGAATTTGTGCCGCATATTGTTGCCATGCCTAGCATTTTAAGTTCATGGTTTCTATGACGTAATTTTATTTTTTCAATGGCGTAGGTATATGCCGCTTCGACGACGTTAGTGTATGACGTTTCGATAGCGTAAGTATATGACTATTCGTTGACGTATGGTTTCGATGACATGTGAGCCTTTATGTCTTTTTCACGACATGAAAGCTCAAACTATCCTTTGAACCAATTTAGCAATTCTCTATTGGTACACTGAACTTACAGGCTATGTTTAACGCCCTAGTGTCTTAATCTCTTCTTCAGTTTCGTAGTTCGTTTCTTCTGCCAACATATGAAACGGATTGACCGTTTCTGAAGCTGAGACATATAAATTAGCAACCTCGCATGAACTGGTAGCGAGACAATGAAACTAGGCAACATGGCTGATCAAAGCCATCTGTATGGTTGGGACTTCTCAAAATCAACATTTGTCTTAGAGTGCATCTGTGTCAATTATATTTAGAATGTAAATTTAATTCTTTTAGTCGTGGTCTACAACAAGTACTCATTTATAGATCTATTTCTATAATTATAGATAAAGATAACGAGTGTACAAACATTTATGAGGTTGAACTTCTGTACGAACGTGAAACAAAAACATTACGAACAGAGAATATAAGGAAACTATAGGCATTGGAAATGTGGCTATGAAGAAATATGGAAAGATAAGTTGGACTTGCAAAATTAAAAAAGAAGAAGTTCTTGAGAGGGACTGTAAGTGTGATAAGAAATAGAAATAAAATCTGGGTTTATTATAAGGGGTAGAGGTGGCTTGCGGATGGGTGTAGTAGAATGAAGAATTATGGGAAAAGATTTAGAGGCAGACCAAGACTTGGAATGTCGAATTTGATAAATTCGCATATAAGGAAGAAAAGAAATTCTGGTGATAGAATTGATTGAGATAGTTATATGCCATAGATCTACCGTTAGGCAGTGCACTATAAGAAAAATTAAATTAAATTCAAGATATCTTAAATCCATGTTAGTGTTTCAAATCGATAAAAATTGACTAGTCGATACTGTAAGTGTTGTAAAGGTGATTATATAGGAGCTAAGATAGGCAAAAATGAAAACCATCTCAGAAGTGAAGTATTTCTTAAATTAAAGGATTTATTTTATAAAGACTTAGTCTACACGATGAAGTTTTTGGTGGCAGTTTAAGACTAAGACTACGTGTGCATTGAAGCTACTAATTGTCAAAACGACATCGAAATTGTAATTCTGTTGTGCCCGGACTTGCAGAGGAAGTGCATAGAGTTTGCTCTGAAGGTGAAGGCTCAGAGGAGATACATCCCAAAGGTTCAGTGCCAGTACAAGATCTGGTGCTTCGTCACGTCGAGGGGGTTCGAGTACGGCATCTTCATCCTCATCATGGTCAACACCATCACCCTTGCTATGAAGGTTATTATGCGATGTGTACTCTCTTCATTTATGTTCTATAGTTTTATTTCTCTGTTTTGGTGTACCGTCTTTTTGTAGACCTCCAGTTTGATTTTGAAAAATATTTTTTCCCTAGAATGACGAACCAGACATTCAATCTTGATTGTGTTGCATTGTGTACAAGCTTACCCAGAAACCATCTTATGTCTTCATAATGTCCCACTTTGTACCTTTCATTTCACCAAACCTGGCAAGATCTTTATGAAAGAAGCACGGCCTGTGGTATTGGAAGAAATTTAATTATTAATTTAAAGGTTTGAATTTTTATGGATTAATTTATTGTTTGATTGTTTCTGTGCATAGTATTACGGTCAGCCTCGTTTATACGGTGATGTGCTGGACTATCTAAATATGCTCTTTACTGGGATCTTTGCCATTGAATTTGTTCTCAAGCTGATCGCCTTCCGTGTTAGGGTAAGCATGCAATTTACGGTGTTTAAGATCAGTATTGACTGTAGTAAACTTTTTGCATCTACCACCTTTCTACGGTACTTACCAAATTAGATATTGTAGCCTTCTACGAAGTTCAGGCTGAATTAAATTCATTGTGATATGACCATTTCTTTCTCTATTGATAAATTTATAATCTTCATGGCTCAAAATTCAGCTCTATTTTAACATTTAATCTAGATCCACTCAGTATAAAATAGTGTCTAGTTTATTCATTTAGTGATGTATTGGTAAAATGTGAATGCTGAACTTCCAATATTTATGGTCGATTACTCTCCAATTTGATACAACGTTTATTACAGAAATATCTGCATTTTTCCAATTGCCTTTTTTAAACTCCTGCTGTAATAAATTACATATGTTATACATTAAGGACTACTATAATTTGTCGTAAATTGTAAATTCGGTGATAATTATAATAAATATAATAAATCTTGTTTATAATCACTGGCTGGAGCCAGTGGCGACGTCGGTAAGATACTAGATCGCGAATCAGTGTGCTCAGGGTTCAAATCCTGGGCTCGCCCGTCATTGACATCACTTTCGAGTGAGGAAACTGAAGTTAACCTTAGCTTTAATAGATTGTTACATTCCTAAAAATTGCAATTTACGACTTATTAATTTTTCAATTTAAAATTCTACAGAATTATTTTGGAGATTCCTGGAACGTTGTAGACTTCATAATAGTTCTCGGGAGTCTAATAGACATAGTAGCTGGAAAGACTTTAGTAAGTCAGCCGTTCTGGGCGCAACACTTGCACGCACGTAGTTTGAATTGATCCACACCATAATATATGTGCCTACACACTTTCTTATATCTATGTGCTGTAGCTGAACATGGCTAGGTTTCATCCCGTAGTTTCTCAGTTTTCAGTAGTTGTATCAGGCTCTTATTCTCATCCTAAATGTACGTTGCGGGCTTCTACTAACCCACTAGCTTCTACTGACCATTTTAAATTCCTGTAGTAGATACGAAGATGATGAATATAAATCTAAAATAGAAAAAAACTTGACTAAATTTAAAATTAAAAAATAAATTTGAAATTTAAATCAGACCTTGAATTTTTGTTAGTTGAGGTTATTTTCTTATCGGAGCTCTATAATTTCAAAATATGTTCTCCAATCTTCAGAATCTATAATTCAGAGTTTACAAGCAAAGCAGTAGTTAATGGTTATTACTAATGTCAAAATTCGATTTTTGACTTTGCTTTGTATTTTTATATTTTGAGGTAAAATATCCAGTAAGATTTATTAAAGAGATCATATGCTCTGCATAGAAAGAGAGAAACTGCTGGTCTAAGATTTATAGTTCGTGTACCATTCACCTGCTTTCAAGCTCAATAATGAGGAGTATTTTCGATCTCTGATTTCATCTCCGTTTTGATCCTGTTTTAAATTCTACGCTATACCACATCTAAATGTGACCGATAACTTTTAATAAAACAAAATATTTTTTAAAAATAAAAAAATTAGGAAAAACTTGAAAAACCTTTACATTTTGAGCCAGGTAGAGAAACCACTGTCGAATGTCACAAACTTGTGATATAACTGCTAATAAAACTAGTATATCGTTTGTGATAAAAAAATTGATGAGATTACTCTTACTAACATCTAAATGTCTAACTACGTTGTATGTTGCAATAACAATTTCATTACATGTTTTCTAGTCTATTTTGAAGCACCGTAATATTGCTAACTGCACGCTTACTTTCATGATATATAGATTTGCATTAATGTTGCCTTGCTTGTAATGGTAGCATTTTCATTGAAGCTTTCTCTTGTTCAAATAGACCGCACAGAAACTTCAAGTTAAATGACTACATTTTCAGACGGTTTTCATTTGGTATCGTGAAAAGTTGTTAATTGTTCGTAATTCTGCTGGAGGTATAATCTAGCCACATCTTGCTAATTTTTGCTTCTAATATACTAAGTTTTTATCACTGAACTGCGATAGAGTCATCTGTAATGTCATAATCTCCAATACTGCATATGATTGATATTACAAAACTATCGATGTGGTATTGTCGTTTATAAAACTAGATATAATCAACGTTATTGACATTGACATTGACATTGACATTAGAGTCCCAGTAGGTTTTCATTTTAGGTATTATTAATAATAATGTGATCCTATCAATATAGTAGGTCGATATTGAATTCTACGAAACTTAAGGTAGAATGAAAACTGTGGTAAGAGACTTTTTGGTTGGCAAGGAAAGCGATATAGATTCTAATATCGAACCTTTAACTGATGATATTGGTTTGGATGA
The DNA here is from genome assembly GCA_905160935.1 of Enchytraeus crypticus. NCBI lineage: Eukaryota > Metazoa > Annelida > Clitellata > Enchytraeida > Enchytraeidae > Enchytraeus > Enchytraeus crypticus. Next base: position 953,605 of record CAJHZI010000767.1, read on the forward strand.
CAGAACTACTTTGGCGACGCCTGGAACGTATTTGACTTTATCATTGTCCTCGGGAGCTTCACGGACATTGTTTACACGGAAGTCAGCGTGAGTATTTAGGACGTATAAGTTTGTGGTGCATTTGCGACATTTGTTATTAGTGTATTTCATATTTGTTTTAAATCCCACTCAGCCAATTATGCAATGATTATGTTAAACAGGATTTCAAATCTTGATTCCACACTTAGTCCAGATACTAAATGATGATAATACCTTCTAAGAGTTTATTTATTTTAATTTAGTTAATTAAATTTATCAATCTATCAAAAATTAAAGTTCGATTTCTCATCATACGGCACAGTCAGGGACATCTCAAGCAGACTTCGCATCAACAGACGCTAAAACACCACACGATTATGACTGAGTGTACAAAGACCGAAAAGAAAGCGAGGTCAAAACAGTGCAAAATCTTTTATCTTAAGTAGGAAGATCAACATATTGACAAATATCGGAAAGAGGTGGGTTTTAGCTTGCCTAGGAAAATAAATATATTAATATGGAAATTTTTAATTTAAATTCAGTTAATCATTTTAGTCGTTTATTTCATTAAAGATTAACATTCAGAATAGTGGTCAGTGGCAAAGCTTTAGACCATTTCTCAGAACTGATGGATTGCATCCAGTGGCCAATTTATAGAGACATTGTGGTAAACAACTTGATATACCTAATCGTAAGGAGATGTTAGGATGCTGCCTCTGTACAATTGCTTTAGCGAGAGTGAACGCCTGTTGAGAGAATTTAGAATGATTATGCATCTTGATACTGCTAGTTTACAAACTTTAGAGTGAGAAATAGTCAAATTTCAGCTCCCTCTCCTTCTCTCTGGAGTTTTCGTTATATTTTTATTTTAAAATTGCGTTTTGTTAATTTTCTAAATCATAAAATGGACAGTTAAACGTGTTCATTAGTAATCATGAATTCAGAGAGACTTTTGTGCAATCTCTTTTCTTAGAAATGTTAAAAAATCAGTGAATACTTTGAAATTTGCAATGTCAACTTCTTCAGCTAACAATAAATACATTGTATAGATGCAAAAACATCGTCAACTTGTGTAGACTAAAATTTAATACAAATTGTACGTATTGCAATAATTCTTAGGCTGGCCCAAAAGAGAATTTCGCTATTAGTAACAACAACGATAGCAACAACAACCACAGTACCATTAGAATTTTGTTATTGTTGCTGCTGCTGTTGTTGCTAGTGATGATGCCTTTCTCAGTTAGTGTCCTGTAATATAGTAACTTTATAGTAGAAACTTAGTAGCGAGATTTTACAAATGTAGCTATTATCTTAAACTGTGTAGTGTTACTATCATTCTAACATTATTTGCTATAAATAATCATAACAACAGAGGCATTCAAAGTGGTTTGATGTCGGTAGTGGGGCCGTTTACGAGGTGAGAAAACATTTAAAGATCAAATGGTTGTAGATTGAGTTAGAGAGAGAGAGAGAGAGAGAGAGAGAGAGAGTGTGAGTGAGTAAGGACCGTTTTATTATCTAAGGATAACAGAAATCTTCCGTTAAGCTTGAGTGTAAAATACATGTAGTAGTAGTCCATTGTGTGATCTTTATGAGCCTATTTTATTCATTTTGAAATGATATGCCGTGGGTAGATTTAGTTAAGAGTAAGGTACATTTACTTTCATTTTCTTTTGCTTTGCGCAATCATCAATTGAGTAGTTACTATAGCATTTTATATTCTGAATTGTATTTTATTTTGTTATAGATTATAGCTATCTATGTTAAACGTCCCTGGAATAATAAGAACAGTAATTGCTCACTGTATTTATTAAATAAAATTTAATCATTTGTCGTACTTGGATTTTGATTTCAATTGACATTAGTTATAAACTAGACCCCGACTAGATGAAACTATTAATTTTATTTGCAACTAGCCTACATGTAGTTACTTAGTTACCTTCACGAAAAATACAAGACATGAATGTGTCTTTCTTTTTATAAATTAATTCTCTAAAAAGTTAGTTTAATGAATATTCTCGTAAATGATTGCTAGTTTTATAATCATGTTCCTTTAATGTAGTAAGCGATGATAATGCTTAAATTAATTTTAATTGACTATAATGGAACAAAATCAACAACTTAACAGTTTTTACTTAGACCTTCATTAAATGTGCTATTTTACTCAGCATTTAATGTTTAATTATATAAGGTAAATAAATTCGCCTTTTTGTGTTACTCTTACAACGTCATTTTGCTTGTAAAACCATCAGACCGTGGAACCTTGTTGTACTTAATTTTCTCAAATCAGAAAAGGATCATGTATCATGCTTCTAAGAAATCGAGTAGTTAATTTCTTCTGATATCACGTCAATTACAAAATGTTATCCTTAGAGGTGAATGTTCACATGCTCACATTACTCTTCTGCTTTCCTAAATTGTCCCTTTTGATGCTTATATCCGGTTGCTCGAATCAGATAATAAATTTCTAAGAGCTACAAATTTCTCATATCTAGCAATAAAGATATGAGAACTTGCAAAGCCTTGCCTCATATTATAATGTGTTTATTCTGAGATACATATATCCGTTTGGTATCGTAATCGTTCCTTTGAGTAACTGTTAATTTCAAATTCAGTGCAACAAGCCTAAGTCCTGCTTTTTAGTGCATTTATGCAATATTTTCATTATAGCATTTATTTTGTTGTAGTGGTAGTAGTTTAAGTAGGTAGAGCATGAGATGTGTAGATAGTTACCACTAAGACGTGCTACGTATTCCTCATTCATTCATTCACGCTTGTATTGAAGGTAGCTTGTTGTGTGATTACTATGCGTTATCACTATGTGTGATTAATTAAATTGTAGTTTGTAGCTCAACAAGCGTGCTGCCTGAATTGTTTTTATAACAGTAGTCTACTGTAGTTGTGAAAGTTTCGTAGTTATATTTAAGGCATTTTTTCAATGTGTAGATTTGCATGTTAAAAGGTTGCGGTGTATGTCAAAAATGTAGAGCTCATTGGTCATATATGCACAGTAGATTTTGTATATCGTAAGATTGCTGGCTAAGTATTGGTATTCCTTGACTAATTTATTGAAGTATAATATGTTTTAGCCAGTATAAACATTCTGTAATACCATTATATATATATATATATATATATATATATATATATACAAGTACGTGTATGTATATATATATATATTATACATATATATATATATATATATATATATATATATATATATATATATATCTAATAAATATACAGACTGGGGCAAAAAATAATAAACCCATAGCGAAATCTCCTCAATAACTTTAAGAAAACTCAAAATATCTTTACGAAAATTACGGTGCTTCTAGGAGAGGAATTTCTACGTATATCCGGCAAATTTGATGAAAATCTATTGAGCAGGAAATATATTACAGCGTTTCTACGAAAAAAGTGCAAAATCAGTTTAAACAAGGCTTTTTTTAAACAAAAGTTTTAATAACTTGGACAAAACTCAAAATAGTTTAACAAAATTTTCGGAGCTTCCAGAGGAGGAATTTCTACATGTATCCCGCAAATTTGGTGAAAATATATTTAGAAGTAACAAAACTACAGCGTTTCTTCGAAAAAATTGTTAAAATCAATTTTAACAAGGCTTTTTTAAACAAAAGTACCGGACATTTTCTTCAAAATTTAGGAATAATTTTAACAGAAAAACGAAATTTCAGCATCTTTTATTGGAGTAGCTAACAAGGTAGTGCAGGCTTAAACTCCACCACTTACGTAAACGGCCCTTTTCAGGGTCGTTATTTTCGTTAAAAGGAACGACTGACATTTCGAAAAGCCTTGTTAAAATTGATTTTAGCACTTTTCTTTTAGAAATGCTGTAATTTCGTAACTACTGAAAATATTTTCATCAAATTTGCAAGATATACGCAGAAATTCCTCTCCTAGAAGCTCCGTAAATTTCGTAGAGATATTTAGAGTTTTCTTAAAGTTATTGAGAATTCGCTAGGGGTTTTCTTTGCCCCAGTCTGTATATATACATGTATATCTATCTTAATATATATAGATATATATATATATACGTGTATATATGTGCATATACTGATATATATTTGCTACATATATATATATATATATATATATATATATATATATATATATATATATATAGCAAATATATATCAGTATATGCACATATACACACGTACATAGACATAGATTGCTCTCGCGCTCTCTCTCTCTCTCTCTCTCTCTCTCTCTCTCTCTCTCTCTCTCATCTGTGCTATCTTACCAGTTAACACGGAAAAAGCACATTATTTTGATCGTGAAAATGTTTTTAAGAGAATGCACAAAATAATAATAGTTATAATTTTGAGCTAGATTAATTCTTTGTAAACCCAATTAATAAGTTAAACTACATTTTAACTAATGGATAAGATAATTAATGAATTCAGTCATGGGTAAAGTAAAGCAGAAGGCCGAAAATAAAGGTGTATATTAATTACAGTCTAATATGACAACATATGCAAACCGGAAACAACAACTTATCCGTATCAGAAAATTGATTTTTATTCTCCTTTTTCTTGATTTGTATAATAGAAGGTATTATGTTCCTACAAAATTAGTATATTTTCTCCTCTACCTCTGCAATTTGTTAAGCTATGTATTCCTAACATACGGTGTTTATTGTGAATTGTACGACCATCTTTATTTAATGCAGTGTATTTTAAAACAATTCTACATGTAGGTACTTCAAGAAAGTAATACCTTGCTATATAAAGTTCTTAAGAGTTGACTTAATTACGATTCTGTAACACCATTCTATTCTATTGTACATAAATTTATAAGATTTATCTGTATGGCAGCTAGACTATAACCATTTTATTATAACTCTAAATGTCTAATAACTGTACTTTTTAATTATAACTACTTTATAACTATACTTTTAACTATAACTAATTTATACCTGAACTTTAGGCTTCTCTCTTGAATTAATGCACTGCCTACTCCATGGTACATAACGACTCCACTCTTTTCTGTCTTCAGCTTTCCTCTTCATGTCGACATTATTGGACCTTTAAATCTTCTAAACTTTCCTAATCCCGGCCTTCCTCTGTCTCTATTAAATTCCATTCTGCCTTCTAGGACCTCTTTTTGAAGACTTTCCCGCCTTTGAATATGTCTTATCCAAATCTTCTTCTTATTTCTTAATGCATTTATCAACTGTCTATCTCTACCAACTCTCTCCAGAATTTCCTCATTTGTAAGCTTTAAAAGGATTAGCTGAGTCCAGCTAATCCTTTCCAAAAGGATTAGGAAAGGAATAGCTGAGTCCAGCTAATCCTTTCCATTCTTCTCCATATCTACATTTCCAATGCCTCTGGTTTCCTAATATCTTCCTTCCCTAAGGTCCATGTTTCACATCCTTATAATAGCGTGGTCCATACCAAGGTTTTCACTATGTCTCTATCATAGGCCTATAAATACTTTATAAGTATACTTTATGACTGTAATTACTTTATCCAGTTAGTTCTTTATTTTGTTACTTATTGTATCTTGGAATATTACAGCCTGACGGATCAGCAAACATTATCAGTATTAGTTTTTTCCGCCTGTTTCGTGTCATGAGGCTGATCAAGCTGCTGAGTAAAGGTGAAGGAATCAGAACTCTGTTGTGGACTTTCATCAAATCTTTTCAGGTGTCTGCTTCGATGTTCACTTGTAGAAAATCTTGTAAAACTAATCAGTAAACAATATACATACGTAAATAGTTAAATAATTTACCCGTGTTGTGTCCGGGTTGAGCAACCTTGGACTCCACGAGTGCACGTGTCGTATAAGACTCAAAGCACTAAGATCCAAGCCAACGTTCGAAAGGATATTCGGTTGGTGCTCTCCTAGGCTCCAGAAATTGCTACGAAATTTTCTAAATTCCGTCCATAACTAAAATTGGATTCAAAGGAAGATGATGATATTGAAATAATGAAATAATTAAGTAAATAATTAATTTTTTAAACTGTGCTGAATAAGTTATTTAGTTGAATTACCTTGTAGGCAGCAGGCTTTCGGTTCAAATCACAACCGACTAATTCTGACAGCAACCGTTGTCGAGCGGAAGCAGAATTTAAGCGGTATTCTCGTATATGTTCATTAAAAAGGCTTGAGCCAAGTTTAACGTTTATTTTTGCTCGATAGCATGTCAGTGACAGACTGGAGTTGAACCCTGCATCAACTGATGCGCGTCGAACAACTTACCAGCATACCATCATCTCAGCGCAAGATTGACATACAGTGTCTGGACGATGATCATCATCATATAGATGCTCATATGTCACACTCCATGCAATTTTCTACCACCACATAGTAGGCCTAGTTTCATAATCAGTCAGCTTTCACATAAGCGACTCTTCATTGACTAGTGATTCACCTTATAGCAACTCTCTTTATCAAATCCTGGCGTACATTTTGTGTCGTTGTAATATAAAATAAGGTCTCGAAGATGTTGACACAACATGACACAACATGACACAACATGACATATCATGACATGACATGACATAACATGACACAACATGACATAACATGACATAACATGACACAACATGACATAATATGACACAACATGGCACAGTGACCCTTAGTCATCCAAGTGTCAAGTAATAAGTGATTTAGTTTCTGAGATTGTCTTTGTGTAATTGTATGATCACGTAATGATCGTGTTGACGATTAATATAGCCTGCTACGTGCAGTTAAGTTTAAAAGTTAATATAGATAATATATTCTTTTATTCACCATTATATGGCAGACACAAATATACAAACAAACAAAACGAAACTAAAAATAAACGAAAAAAGACAGAAATTAGCCGATATGCATAAATTTAGTCTAACAGATTTGATAACATACATGTACTGTAAACCATACAATAAACAGTTCCATGTACTAATCAAAATTAGATGTAGATTCCGTAGTTAACATTTTTTCAAAGAAGATCCACAGTTTAAATCTTATAGTAGCAACAGAATCATCATTTAAAATATTATATTTCCTTTGTAATTTCTCAAACGCTAAGTAATCTAAATGATCCAAATCAATCCCTCTATTTAATTCACCGTCTTTAACTAGCTTATTTAAAAAATTCAATCTATTGTAATCATACAAAATATTTAGAGGCAAGAAACCGAAATAGTATTGTAACCACATTATTACTGCTTTGTCTGTTGTATGAAAGATCTTTGTAAAGACACTATCATATGCATTGCTAAAACTCCTTAACTCTGTCTCTCGCAAGGTTGCAGCAGGTGTGCCATAGAGCAATGCTGACACTGCATGACTATTGATCAATTTAAGAATAACATATTCAGCTGCCTTTGTTCCTAACCTTCCTAAAATTGTGTTAACGGCTCTAAAGAATTTTCCTTTAGATTCATCCCATTGGCATTTAAAATACTTCGCTTTACAGATAGTAACTCCTAAGTATTGAATAAAATCAACCCAATTAATATTTACTCCTTGAATGCTTAACGGAGAGCACACATATTTGCACCTTGAACCTATCCTTAAACAGTGGCATTTGGATGTATTTATTGGCAGATCTAAATCAATAAAGACATTATTACATATATTAAACATCATCTGCAAATCAGTGACAGATATACTGATTAGAATCAAATCGTCAGCATACATGAAGCTATTCAGACATTTATAATTGACAAAACATCCTAATTTAGATTCCTCCAACGCATTCAACAAGTTATCTACATATAACGTAAATAATATGGGAGATAGAACTCCTCCTTGTTTGACGCCAGATACTAAAGGTACGCAGTTAGACATGCAGTTTTCCCATTTAACAGTGGTTGAGTTTTTGGAAAACCAATTTTCCAACACATCTAAGATACATCTATTTAAACCTTTATTTTGTAGCATGCATAAAATCCCATATCCACTGCACTTATCGAAAGCTTTTCTTAGATCGATTACTCCAATATTAACGGTGGTATTCCTTTTAGTGAAATAATTAATAACTTTTCTAAGTTTATGCACAGCGTTAATACACCCAACTTTCTGTTTAAAACCGAACTGCCTAGCAGAGGTTTCAAAATTGACATACTTAATAATACAGTACTCAAAAATTTTAGATATTATTGGGCATATAGTTATACCCCGATAATCATCCGTGGATAATTTTCTTTTGTAACCCTTAAATTTAGGTATTGGCGTAGTAACACCAGCACCGAAAGCATCTGGAACCTTACCCAGTTTCAATATTAAATTAAAGAGATTTTTTAGAGTTATAATTAGAGACGGATGGGCGTAAGCGATATGCTCAATTGTTAAACCGTCTGCCCCCGGGGCTTTATTTGTTTTAATTCTGTCAATTGCATTGTCAATCATTCCTACTTCAATGCCGCATATATTATCTGAATTTACAGGCATTTCTTTTTTACTAAAGTAAATATCTCGAAACGTTTGGTGTTTTTCCATCGAGTTTGGAGTACAGGCTTTTTTAAAACTACTGGCTAGAACATTAGCAATCTCAATATCCTTATTAAATCCGTCAATAGCAATATTACATTGATTGTTTTTTTGCTTCGGAAAATAACCTTTCCAACTTCTCCAAAATTTTAAACTACTTGAGGTAAGCAAATTAGATTGTAGTTCTTCTGATACTTTGTTTTTGTATTTTTGCTTATTTGCAATTACTGCCCTTTTATAGTTTTTGTGTGCTTTAATTTTATTATCGTATAAGCTGCCTTCGCTAGGTCTACCAGCATTGATCCAGCATTTGAATTGCTTTATAGATTCCTGTTTGATTTGATTTAACTCTTTATCCCACCAGAATTTGCGTACATCTTTTTTCTTTTTTCTTTTAATAGTTTTGAGAGAGCAATTTTTCAAAATAAAAATTATCTGATTATATATACCATTAATACCTTCCTGACTAAATAAATCAGGATAATTTTCATATAACTTATCTAGGTTGTCATTATTGAGCAGTCTATACAAATCATATAGCTCAATTCTCGTCTGTTCATAATACTCAGATATATTAGAGCCACCCCAGTCCAAGTTACATACCGACATGGAATGTGCAGGACAATTAACCACCTGATTATTTTTCTTAAAACATTGTTTTAACACTGCGTTGTTTAGTTTTAAAATTACCGGAATGTGGTCAGAAAAGTTATCAACATGTTCTAGTATCTCTAGGGACACAATAAAATTCGGCTTTACATCAGATACAAGAAAATGATCAATATAAGAATATGCCTTTCTACTGTCAACACAGAATGTGTATTTAATAGGGCAATAGTCCATAAGGTTATTGCTAACTACTATTCCCACACTGTTGAATAAATTCTTTATATAGTTTGACAGTTCAGATTCCACAAGCATATTTGTATTGAAATCACCACCAATTATAGCATAATTATAGTTCAATCCTACAATGTCATCTTCTATTGAATGAAGTGTACATTCAAATTCACTTCGGTCATCTAAATTCTTACAACATGGCAGATACACATTGACAAGCAATAACTTGTCTATTGTTATAACAATAAATCGCTTACTGCATGTAACAATACTAACATTTGAAGCCATATTACACAAAGATTTTTTAATAAATATAGCAACGCCTCCAAAACTTCTGCCTCTTAAAATACTTTTACCTAACAAATCATCCATAGCAGACGATCCATAAATATTATACTCATTATTGAAGCAGTCAAAATAAGAGAGCTGATCATTAGTTAACCAGTGCTCCTGTACAAATATTATATCTATTTTATATGAGAGACACAAATTCTTAAGCATAACAATTCCTTGATTGTATCCATGCATATTATAGGTCACAATACTTATATCACCGCCGTTATGTAATTCTATATCAGGCGCTAAAAAAGTTTCATTGACAAAATCACTCATTGTTAGAAGTAGTTGTATTCGATTTTTCTTTAAATAGCCACTCTCTTATTTTTATGTAAGGTGCCCATATATCCTGTGACATGAACACGTCAATATCATCAGCTTCAATGTTTACACGAAATGCAAAGGAATCTGGAATCTTACATTTAACTTGATACACATTGTTTACTCTAATTTTGCAACCACTTAAGTACTGTTGGATTTGTTCACATGTGGTGTCTGTTGAAAGATTGCTAACATAGAAGATTTTATTTTTCTTCACTTCCTTTGCTGCCTTCAGTACACATGTTGATGTGTTAGTTCCAGTTATCCTGACAGGATTAGGGTTAGGCTGCGGCTGAGGCCTAGGTTGAGACTTGGATGGCTGTTGCTGACCCGGTGACGATCGAGGTCTTTTATTGGACGATTGCTTATTCCTACGAATAACTTGGGTATATCCGTCGTTTTCATCCTCATTCGTAACGGATGCTCTACCTCTACCCGGAGTATTAGAGTCCACAATTTCTGCCCATGAACGCACTGAATTAACCCCTCCTATGTTCATTTGACGGGAATCATTGATTGACTTCTGGTTTGAATGATTTGATTTTGTTGTACCAGCATCAGTTAATAACGAAACTTTGTCTTCAATGTTTGTTAACTTACCCACAATGGAGCTTAAATTCTCAGACTGAGGGTCTGATTTACTCGTGGAAGAGAGAGCGAGTTTATCCATTCTGTTTTCTAATAAATCCAGTTTGTTCAAAACGCAACGTAAATCACCTTCCTCGAGTTTCGCAGAAGGCAATTTATCCACGCTTATTGCGACGAATCTTGGAATTTTATCCAAGAGCAGGTTTTCATCCAAATAGCTGAAGACATTGAAGATATCATTTAGCTCCGTTTTTGTCTTATTTTCACTAGCTTTTCTCTTCGATGGCCTCGGCCATTTATCTAGACCTAGTCTATCGATAGCCTCAACAAGTTTCTCTTTTGCTTCAGCAATGTCACTAGCCGAATAGAAGTCCCCTATAATACTGAGTAATTTGCTGTTCGACATTTTCCCTATTTTACATTGCAAATAACACAGCAATTCGCAAGCTATCATTTCAGCGTTACATATATTTACATGCGTATCAACATTGCTATTGTCACATTCAGCCATTATGCGCAGCTATTATAAACACGTCCGAACTCGACGAGAGTCGAGTGAGCTATAATAGATAATATATGTAATATAGGTATTTTGGTATAAATGTTTAGGTAATATTAGGATTAGATGATAATATGTGATGATGCTACTGATTCTATAATTGACGATGATGTTATTGCAGGCTCTGCCATACGTTGCGCTTCTAATCGTCATGCTCTTCTTCATATATGCAGTTATAGGCATGCAGGTAAGAGCTTGAATTGTATCAACATCAATCCAGACAGAATTTAACGTCTGATTTATCACCTGACGATGATATCTTTCGAACACTTGTCTGATATATCGCCAGTGGCTTAGATAGGCAGGGTCCTAAATCTACTTGTAGGCGTGGCTTAGAGAGGCAGGGGCCTGATCGTACATCTACTTGTAGGCGTGGCTTAGATAGGCTGGGGTCTGATCGTCCATATACATGTGGGCGTGGCTTAAATAGCTAAATTCGGTGTCTTCTAATATGAAATTATTAAGTGTTACTCCTTTTGTGTTGAGAATTTCGTTTTCAAACAATTTCTACCTAGGTTAGCTTAACGTATATGCATAATAATAATAGTAAAGATTTAACTTCCGTTTCCAAATACAAGGACGATGTGCGGGACGTCCTCTCATCATACGTCACTAAAAATCGATTCACCCAAAATGATCTGCAAAAGATGTGCTGAAGAGAAAAGAAAAGAGATCCTAAGCGGTGTCAGTCCGGTGATCAAAAATCAGTCAGGCAAGATAAATAGTTTCAGCATGTCCGGCTACCACTCTACAATATAACATGGATTTATAGTTATAGTGACATTTCCATAGCGTTTGTCATATATTAAAATTGCAGTAAACAAAATTGTGTATATTGTTAATTGTAGATATTTGGTCGGGTTGCCCTTAATGACAAAACGGTTATAAATCGAAACAACAATTTTCAAACATTCCCTCAGGCTGTGATGGTGCTATTCAGGTTGATTATTTGATGTCATAAAAATAATATAATTAATTGAATTATTGTAAAACACTAATTTGCTATGTAACTTTAAAAACTCAAGTGTCAGTGACCTCTGAGTCAAATCCGTTTGAAAGAAAACTAAAAGAGGTAAATCTAAATCTCTGGAATTCACTGGATGTGCGACAAGAATAATTTAAACTTTTAAACGATTAATCAGGTGCTAGAAAGAGTGATGGATATCATCACGGACAGCCATTTCAATACAATTAGTATGTAATTTAATAAAGTTTGATTGTCATGAAATATTTTGAGATCTTGAAGAAGAGTAAGATAAGATATGCTATGAATAGGAATGACTTGAATGACTTGCTAGAAAATAGTTTGAAGTCAGCTAGAATGAATGAGTAAGAAATTAGAGGAGAAAGTTGAGACTAGGGTTGTTAAATTGCTTAATGCAATTTTTGGGAAATAAAATTTTCTCTAGGCTTCCATTACCAATAAAATTATTAGCATAGCATTAGGACATTAAATTTAAAAATAATATAGACTAGTTGTTCAATAAAAGTTGAATAGTCATGTTGACAGAATCTACTTGTATATCGGATAAGCCGGAGGCCTCGAGTTCCAATCTCACTCAAACAGTCTCTAGGCGGCTGCATTCTTGTAGTGAGGGAAAGAGATCTTAGATCAGTTTCTTGCAGATATTTGTCGACAGAGCCGTCGACAGTCTGATTGAATGACTGATAGACCAAATCTCTGATAGCAGCTTTTGCAGCTTTTGAGAGAGAGAGAGAGAGAGAGAGAAATATCCAAACACAGCATATACCATACAAAAAGAAAACATGCACACGGAAATAGCCTAATGGAATATGGAAAAGAAAGCTAAATAAATAAAAAGATAAATATAACATCAATCAAAAAATACAGATACAGAACAATCGGCCACCAAAAAGAATGAGAAACATTCTATCTAGTTGAACACATATTTGACTTTTTGAGCATTTAACTTCTACATATACTTCCTGTTTTAATGTGAATGTTAGTAGGGCCTAATAATATAGTATTTTAATTGATATATTTTTGTATGTTTCGTATATATATATATATATATATATATATATATATATATATTAGATCTGCCACTGGAGAGGCGTGGCAGGATATAATGATGGCTTGTTCCAATAGACCGGATGTGGAATGTGACAAAGCCTCCGAGGACGTCGCCATGAAGAGCTGTGGAACTGTGTTTGCTTTTCCCTACTTCATCTCATTCTACGTCCTCTGCTCATTTCTTGTAAGTTTGGACTGTTTCAGTCTCACTCTATGTCATTGTAACAATTACATATCAACATATTGTATATGTAAATAAGCTCTTTTATAAAACTATTAATTTATGTTTAACGTCTTTTTCTTTATCACAGGGGATAATATCAGGGACGGTCCGGCTGGAAATCCGACAGATGGACTGCTTCTCAGCAAGCTTGCTATCTATTCGGCCATTCAACCGATTGATTTCACTTAGTTGACATTGACTTTGATTTAGTTGACACATTTTCACTTATTGTTTATTGTCGCTTATTTTAAATAATTGTGAAATTAGAATATTTATTGAGGTTGATGCGGTTGTGAATTCCATTAATCTCTAGCATATATATCTTGTCAAGTTGTTCTAATATATTATCAAAAATAAACGTCTTAGCATAGCCAATTAATGCATTTTTCTCTTTTCTTTTATACTCGCTTAGTGTTTTATGGTGTTATAATGTTTAATTGTACTTATAATTATTTAATTAAGCTGAATCATGGGAAGATGATGATGATAACGATGATGATGTTAGTTTTATAGGCATTCGCTCTAGGAATTAAAATAATAATTTTTTGAGCATAACTTAGAGTACTGTTTTAAATGCCACTGCAAGCATAATAATATAAATTTACTATAAATGAGGGCCAATAATTTAAGCCAAACCATCTCATTCGAAAAATGATTTTTTTAATCGCAAATATGTACTTATGTAAGCAGAAAACTTTGAGAAAAGTACTAATTATGCTAATAACTATTTTACTACGATCAGTGCCTGATTGAATCTTGTGCTTATCTTACGCACGCTGAAATCAGTGAAATGTTGTGCTTCTCTATGCACAGTTTCTACAATTTATATATCGCCCCTCTTCTTCAGCGAGTTCTTTTAGAAATCTCTTCGAATAAAATCATCTGACTTTTTTCTTAAAAATCATTGCAGCAACCGTAGTCGATCTCGCTGGATTAATGGTTTTTGTTTTAATCTTTGGTGCTGCATTTCTATTAACTGTTAGTTGAAATATCTTATCACCCGATGTTAAATTTTGATCTTTGTTTTAGATAATCAACCTGTTTGTGGCAGTCATAATGGACAACTTTGATTATCTGACCCGTGATTGGTCGATTCTGGGACCTCATCATCTCGATGAATTCGTACGAATGTGGTCGGAATATGATCCGGATGCTAAGTGAGTAATGTATTTATAATGTTAGTTTTATTTCTATCATTTTTGTCATTTTTCAAGCGTTGGACAATTATGCTAAAAAGACTCTAGTGATGAACTGCAAGACTATTGTGAGTCTTGCAAGTGAGTTTTTTATATCGATAAGTCTATCATAAAATATCATCCGAGAAGAAAATTGTCAACAAAATTGTCTTAAAATAAGCAACTTTTCTGTGTTTGAATGTGCTAAATTTCCAAATAAATTATGTGTGGCTTCTGTTGCGAGTTTACCTCTTAACCTTATGTGATAAACGGCCCCTTGAAATCTGCACTTGAAATATAAGCAATGATGCCAGGGAAGATGATGATGATTCCCCCGTGTTGTGTTCGTATGTGGTTGGACCTCTGCAGAATAGGGTAACCGCAAACAATCTTCTGCGTCAACATAAGAGGCGACTAAAGCAGGAGCTGAGGATGGCAAGAGGGGACCCGCCTCACCATGAAATATGTTCCCCCAGGATTAAGTGATAATTAATCCATCTGAGGAAGACAACGGGAAACCACCTCAGAAGCCATACTTTTCCCAAGCTACAGGCTACATAAGGTATGGATAAGGCATAGAGTTTGTGAAGGGATTAACTTGCTGATCTGCTGAATGCAGGTTCAACTATGAATTCAAGTTTTCTTGGTTCTTAGTTTCGTTTTTAGAATTTCTGAAATATATTAAGATAAATTAAAAAGATCTCCTTTATTTTGAGACGGTTTACTGTCAACTCATTTTATTATAGAGGAAGAATCAAACATTTAGATGTTGTTCAGCTACTGCGAAAGATTTCACCTCCCCTTGGTTTTGGCAAATTATGCCCGCACAGAGTAGCCTGCAAAGTTAGTATACACTTTCATTGTTTTGCAGTATAGTGTTGTCGTTAATTAATGGTATATGGAAGAAATGTGTTATTGAGACTAAATATTAATGGAATCATCGATATTTTAATATTGTAGGCTTACCGGTTAAGTTTGTAGAATTTTAAAAAGTAGCTTTATCTAATTCAACTGATTTCAACAGTATAGTTAAAGTATAGTAGGCTTAGCATTAAAATCAAGTTTTTATAAGTTTTTGGGGTACAATGGCATTTCGCTTTCTCGGCGATATTTTAGCTTACTCATGGTCTAAATTTATATAAAATAGCTACCATTCCATTCATTTTTATTGATCTTTTTACATATTGAAAACTTATTACTAGAATTTTCAAGTCATTGAGAATAATTACTGATAAATTGATATATTGACAAAATGAAATTAATTAAACAGTATTAGAATAAAGAAGTAAATATGTAACTAACTAAATACTTTATTTTCTGCAGAGATTGGTATCCATGAACATGCCTCTAAACTCAGATGGAACAGTCATGTTCAACGCTACACTATTTGCATTGGTTAGGACTTCGCTCAGGATTAAAACTGAAGGTAAAGAGCTGTTTATCTCTTAATTTATAATTTTAGTAAAGGTTTATATTTATATAAGAAATATCAGTTTTAATAAGAGTTATTATTTCACGCGTCCCTTATTGAATTGGTGGAAAGTGACAACTCATTGATTGATAAATCTCTGAATGAGACTATATTTTAAATGTTGAGGTATAAAACGCAGATGAAGAAGTTACATGCACGGGCATTGCTGTCTGACATCTTTGAACTTTGAAGAATGTAGGCTGTGTCTAAATGTAAATGGTTTCTACTTATTTTTGTTTGATTAGTTTATTTTCATGCCAATATGCACAATCACCGCCTTTCAAAAATAGCAACGTATTCAAACGGCCGATCGCCGAATAGTGAGTGTTAATTTTGTGCATTAGTTAAAATTCGATAATGGAAATATATTATTCACTGTTAATTACTAATTAGCATTAAGTAATTACTCAATTATTCATTTGCTCACAATACAGGCAACATCGATCAGGCTAACGAGGAGCTTCGAGCTGTAATAAAGAAGATCTGGAAAAGAACCAGTCCAAAACTTCTCGATCAAGTTGTCCCTCCGGCTGGAAGTGAGTAATTGGAATTGAATGAAATATGTAATTTGCTTATTTGTCATTTGTTCCTTTAGTATTGCAGTCTATTTTTGAAAATATATAACTGTAGTATATTCGTTTTACTAGATTGAAGGAGTTTAGTATCATAACCACTTTTATAACTTGAGGAGAAATACCCCCATTTCGAGTAATTGTCTCCGATTATCTCAGTGAAAATCATTAGCCCCTCTAATGATGACCTATTTCAGCAAAAATTACGGAAATTTACAGTATGAAATGGCTGAATAGTTCCGTGAAAAGTTAATAATTTTAAGACAACAAATGGTCAATTTCAATGTCCTCATAAGTACTGCAGTGCTCCTTTTTTATAGTACCACTTAAGTTTTACTCCTCCAGTAATGGCATAAGTATCCCGCCAGTGAAAATGTCTAAAATAGAGCTACACATGATTAGTACTCAACTTTATAATTATACTGGTTTAGAAAGACATGAATGACTTGAATCTCTAGTAATTTATGAAACATTAACCATTAGTCGGCTTAAAGCATTTTTGAAGATAGAACTTGTTATATGGCTATGAATATTTAGATTGGTAGTAATTTTGTGATATACCATGTAGAACAATGCAATTCTTTTGACTTGGCAGCAACATCTATTAGTATTTTTTATTACATTTGAAACATTTACTGTATTTTGAAATAGTTCGTGTGATTCTTGCTATGAGTATTACATTAAAATTTCAAGGAATTTAATAATATAGAAATAAAATTCAAAACAGCTTCATAATCCTTACATAAATCTAATAAGATTTATAAATTTCTCTAATCTAGAAATCTGATTATATGTTAAGAAGCTGTTTACTGGTTAGCACTTTATGGATAACAAAATTCGGTATCCTCAAATTCCAGAGCAACTTCCTTTGGATACAGGCAATATAACTGCACCTATCTGAGAAAATTAAGAACCAAATCCAATTTTTAATAACATTGCCAAGACTTATTCCATAACTTCCCTTAAAATATAGAAACAAAGATAAAAATAAAATAACCAAGCCTATTATTTGCGAATTGATCTAGAATGTTCTGTTTCAGCACACACAAAACTTCTCTCATAAGCCTTTCGAAGTCTTCAACTAACGGAAATGAATCCGAGTGATTTCTAGATAAGTTTCGTGTTTGCTGTTTCAGGGGATGACGATATAACGGTAGGTAAGTTCTATGCAACGTTCCTCATACAGGATTACTTCAGACGCTTCAAGAAGAGGAAGGAACAAATGGCAAAGATGAATCAGCTGGGTCACCATCACGCTGAAGCTCTCCAGGTCTCTTATATCTGCCATTCGTAACAATTATGTCTTGCTTTTCCTGCAGTTTCTGTATGCTTAATTGTGTATTATTATATATATATATATATATATATATATATATATATATATATACATATATATTAAAGAAAAGGAATATATCATCATCTTCTTCCATAAAAAATGGAATTTATCAATAAATTAATTATTTGATGTAAGAAATAAAGCAAAAAGATTGATTTATTGGTTGGTGGATTGATAACTGATTGACTGACTGAATGATTGATTGATTGACTGATTTATTGATTGGTTCAGGCTGGTCTTAGGGCAGTGCATGACCTTGGACCTGAGATCAGAAGAGCGATATCAGGGAATCTCGATGAAGACGACGCTACTGTCAGAAGAAACAGTGAGGAACCAATGCACAGGGTAGGCAATTAGCTTGGGCTAACGTTTGCAAATTAAGTAAAAAATGAATTAATTTATCGATATCCTACCGGAACACTCTGAGAAAAATATCTTAAAGAATCATAGATGTTTGTTAGAATATGGTATGTGTTACGTGAGTTTTGGGAACACCGTTCGAAATCTTAAGGAATGACTCCTTCGTAAATAGTTAATTGGGCATTTTCGATTGCAAATCTTTACGTCTTGTCGAGCACTCTAACTAAATTTATAGGATTTCTATGGTTGTCTGTTATCTTACTGTAACACTTGGCAATAAAATCTTATTTGGACGACGAAATCGAATTTAGACATAATTATTTTCTCTACTATTATATATATTATTTTTTCTATGCTTTTCCAATTAGCATTATTACAACCTCAAAGTTAGATATTCCTAATACTGTCTTATTTCACTCTCCTAACGATCGCTCTGTGACAAACTAACAAAATCTAACTGTCTAGATGCCATTATCAAAAACTACTGTAGCTTACAAATTATAAAAATTTGCCTGTTTTGTGTCGATTCATACTCTCTTCTTCAGTTACTAATGCCCTATTCGACTACTTCTGATAAACAGCGAGAACACAGTTTATTCGGGACAGTTCGATCAGCATTCTCATTCAGTCGAGGCTCGGGCTCCTCTCAGAACCGAAGCCTGTCCTTGACAGTGCCCTCAGGGCAAGGGTCGGGGGGATCGACCTCCCCCTGCGCCGAGTCCGTCAAGTTCACGCCTCGGAATTCTCTGATGGGTCAGCGACAGGTTACACCTCAGAAGTCAATCAACCTCTCTGAGCTGTTTCAGTCACCGAGGGTCTCAGTTACACCTAGTGTCATGGTTCGTTCAAGAATATTCTTGTATTGTGCTACCTGTTGCATAGACAAAGCTGATGAAGCTAAGGTTAACGTCAGTTTCCTCACTCGAAAGCGATGTCAGTGACGGCCGAGCCCAGGATTTGTATCCAGCACATACTGATCCGCGGTCGAGTGTCTTATCGACTTCGCCACTGGAACCAGACGTGTCGTAAGTGTATTAGATAACTAATAATTTTATTATTCAATATTTACAGATCCTTTTATTAAAGCCAAATGATTTACGACATGGTAGGTTGCATCGATTGTACTTGAAATAGTATTAATGGTCAACGTAAGAAAGGGCATTCAGTTGAGCGCCTAGGCTCCAGAAATTGTTACAAAATTTTCAATCCCGACCCTAGTTAAACGGTGATTCTAGGGTAGATGATTATGATGATGGTATTGATGCTATTAATGCTAAGTTTAAAATTATACCAGTGCAAAATGTATTCTGTTTGAGCACTTTTATCAATTTCTTACTGTAGCTCTCGCTTTGAACGTATAGCAACACTTTCTGTCCTGAAGATGTTACAATAGTTGTAAAATAGTATACAAATACTACTAACACAGGGAAGCTTCGAAATTAAAATATTTAACGTTACAATACATTCGATGTCGCAATAGGAATTAAATATTAGCTGGTTTCAGCTCTGTTATCTTAATAAAAGATAATTTAGTTTTGTTATAATACTGCTCATCAACTAGGTTGATTTCTGTAATTCCGTCGATCATTCCCCGGTCAACTCGCTGACTCCGACAAATTCCCTGAGAAACGAGGACTACGCGCCCGCCAGGCTCTCCCCCATCTTCTCCACAGTGGCCGATGTCTATGCGCTGAGACGAGTTAGTCACGAAAGGTTCGTCCTAAGAATTGACTTGGCACGATTATTTCTCCTATAAAATAAATTTACTTACTTTCATTATTTTATTTACTTTACTTTAAATTAATTTAAACGAATTTTTAATTTAAACGAATGGAAAAGTCTCAAATAGGGGATTGGCTTGTGATGTGGTGTAGGACAGAGAGGATTTGAGACAGTCTATTTGTATCCCGACTCTGGTTAAATCGGGATTCAAGGGAGGATAATGATGACGATGATTTAAAATTAATTTTAAATAAAGTAAATTTATTTATTTGTCTCTGGATTACTCTCAGTGTCATTATCTTATGCACATGTAATCAAACAATCACGACTTAATGCGTGATTATTCACACAAATTATTTAACTTTCCATCGTAGTGTGAAATCATTATTGTGGTCGCGTAGTTTTTCTACATGATAGTACTATACACGTATGTTTGTTTATTATAAGTATTTTGTAGATAAAGAATGGAACGAGTGTTACTGGATAGCGTAAAGTTCCGCTCATATATAGAGATTTTTACTACTTTAGATATTAATTTAAATGAAATTGTTATTTAAAGTTATTACTATTGAACTGTTCCTGCAAAGTAGTCTCGAAGACCGAGTTCGGCCAGGACACTGCTATATAAGTTTTCGCTGTTAATAATAATAATAATGACAAATGAGTTAGAATAAACACACAGTAATAGTTATACAGTAATAATATTGCATGTTATGATAATAATAGGACGTCACTGACATCATCCATGAAAGAGGTAGCGGTCTAGAAACCGTTATTATTATTTCTATTACTACTAAACAATTTGTGATTTCTTCTTTACCGCACACTATCTGTTGCTCTTTTAAAATACAGCATAGCTGAGGAGGTCACTGAAAAGTCTGACGATCATTCGTCGACTTACCAGAGTGTAGCGGCTGCTTCTATTGGTAAGACTGACTCGCAGGCCTCAGCGGCCGAGGAAGAGTTCGAGCCAATCAGGCCTCTCCTCGTTGGGCCTGCCCGGTCGTGCCCGGAGGCAGGGGAGCTGCAAGGCGCCGAGTCGTCATGGACAGAACAGCGTGGGCATCACGGAACTCATATGTATCACGAGTTCGTATTACATACTTATATGTATTCATGTTCCTTTTTATACTGTGCATATACTGATATTGTAATACTTGACTGTATTAGAACAAATTGCTTCTAGTTTCACAAAAAATATTTCTAAATTAACGTTTTTGCCACTCTATTTATGCATCGACACTTTTTACCTTTCATTATCCTTCTCATTCTTCGTGGTTACTCATAATATTTACTTCTTAAAGCTCAGTTTGCAGTTAACTAGAGTTTAGAATTTGTGACTCCCACGAGATTTGAACGCAGAAGAAGAGCCTGAGGAGCTGATACTTCTAATCATAGCAAAGCTCTATAATTCTTTCAACAGATCTACAAACACATTGTAAAGCTAAAGCTAATTTTAACGTCAGTTTCCTTGCTCGAAAGCGATATCAGTGAGGTGAGCCCAGTATTTGAACCCCGCACATACTGATCCGCGGTCGAATATCTAACCGACATTGCCACTGGCTCCAGCCATGGTCTCGATTCATTATTCCTTAGTCCTTACATTGTAAATTTAACGTGTTTTTACATTTTGGAGTAAAAACTGGATTTAAAAGAATAATAATTTTCGCAAAGCAAATTTTGAAAACATTTAGTACCAAATTATTTAATATGATAATTATTTATTCTATCCCTATGGCTTAACGATTTTGATTCCATTGTTTTCCATTTTCATTGATTTTATGCTTTCATATGATGTTTTTCTTTTCTTTTTTCTTTTGTTTAGTCTTCCACAAGACGAAGAATCGATGGTTGACGTGGAAAGGGAAGGTGATTTGAGGAGGACTGGAGGAGAGAGAGGGACTTGCAGGACGTCACGGTCAGCTCCCAGTGGTTTCCTATCTTGTCTCAGGCGAAATCGCTCATCTCCAGAAGACAGTCCCATCATGCACCGCATATCAACTCCATTAAAACTTGCTCAAGCTCAGGTTTCGTACTGCGCATTAATTGTTCGCACTTTCATTGTTTTTTATTATTTTCATAGTTATTCCTGCAAACTGAATCTATTGTAGCGTCATTTGCAATTTTTTTTATCTAACGATTTGTAGTAAAAGTTTATTTTTATTACTAACTCAAATGCAGTTTTTTCAGAGCTTAATTTAATGTCTTCTTCCTTATTGTGAGGAAGTCGTAACAAGGATGATTAGAGTGGAGACAGTGTACAGCTGTGTGTTGTTTATAGCTGTGAGTTGTGTACAGCTGTGTGTTGTGTATTACTGTGCATTTTGTACAGCTGTGTGTTGTGTACAGCTGTGTGTTGTGTGCTGCTGTGTGTTGTGTGCAGCTGTGTGTTGTGTACAGCTGTGAGTTGTGTAAAGCTGTGAGTTGTGTAAAGCTGTGAGTTGTGTACAGCTGTGAGTTAAGTACAGCTATGTATTGTGTACAGATTTATGTTGTGTACAGCTATGTGTTGTGTACAGCTGTGTGTTGTGTACAGCTGTGAGTTGTGTTCATCCATGGTTTAAGGTTGTAAAACTTCGGAACGCCTTGATGTAACGCGAGTTGTCTTTATGCAAGAAATTGGATTAATCATTGAAAAAGTTGACGTTAATTACAGGTTAATTACTTTATAGTAAATAAAGGTACAAATTGACAAATTGATAACTAAATTTTAAATAAAATATGCACTAATTTCTACCCTGTAGGTTAATGGTTTAGTAAGATTTTGAGTATGGTTATAAAGATTATTTTTTATGAAGTAAATATTTTGAGTTATTTTTGTGTTCATTGTACCATGAATCTCACCAAGATATAAAATGCATAATTAGCCATTTATGAATTATTTCGTGTCTCATTAACAATATCTAGGTGCTGGTTGGAAGTTATTGGACAGAATAGATAAAAAAGCAAACACGCATTACATTTATAGTGAAATGATCACCTATATTGATATCCACCACTTTAATATCACATGTTTAAACCGTTAGGCAATGTTAAGTCCATTTTCTGTGTAACCAGTCTTTTTAATGTTCGAGATTTTACTCTCAGATCCGCTCGGCTGTGATTTGAACCCACATCATCATCCTGCATCAAACATTCCACATTACTGGGCCCTCTCATGCGACTTTATCAAGCAATACGGAGACTGAAGAAGACAACAGAAAATAATCTGAAAGCTTTGTATAATTTTCGTGTGTGACTTGGATCATACATGTATGAATATCATGCTAAGGTCTTTATACCATATAAAGATTCGATTCAACAATATCGTCATTGAAGCGAATGAAAGTCACTAAATGAGCCGAGTGTAAGTCGTAAAGACGGTTCAACCGATGCGCACTATTACACTATATGTACTATATAACGTTTAGGATGAGGATTCTGATATAGAATATCTGATGACTTGTCATCTTTTAAGGAACGGGGTAAAGTATCTTCTCATAGCAAAACTCACATCCAGTCTAATTCACAGAGCCTATGTTGCACGCTACCTTTCACAAATGTTCCTCACTATAGCTATTTCGTGTAGATGTCTGTGAAACCTACTATAGCCCTACTAGCAGTAATGACATTACTAATAGGTTTACTAGTAATATTGTTAATAATACATGCAATATTATTATTCGTTTTGTCAGCACTATTAGTTATACAAATTACTAGTATTACGTTAATTACTATTATTTCAATTTGTGCCTGAGATATATAGTACTACATGTTATATGTACATGTGTAATTGTACATATCTACAACACTTATATTGATGAAACTTAAAATTTATGTATTTTAAACCAATTAATCATCTAGTAGCCTACGTTATTTTACAGACGGCAGAGATCTAGCTGCTTATCTAAACACTACATTTAGCCTTTAGACTAAATTGGCTCCAGTTTGGCTATGTCAAGCCTGCCGTGGCCTCATTTATATTTCTACCACTGGTAAAAAAGTTAATGTTACCGTCAGTTTCCTCACTCGAAAGCGATGCCAGTGACGGACGAACCCAGGATTTAAACCTATTACATACTTATCCGCGGTCGAATATCTTACCGACATCGCCACTGGCTCCAGCCATTCAACGTTCTCTAAATGTATTTATTGATCGATTGGTTTAATTTCTAACGCCTAACTCCGTTAAATTTCACAATAAATGTTCACTCAACCTCAACCATAGTTTACAGCTTTAAGTTCTGCACGATGAAATACATTTTTGTAACTATCAACCTCCCTCTCTCTCGCACGCACACACACACTTTGACACCTAATATTCGACCATAATTAGTCTTCTTTAATTAGACTGACTTATTTACCATTTTTTGATCACCGGACTGGCTTTCGTTTAGGACCTTACTGCTCCTCAGCACATTTCTTTCGCAGATTGGTCTGGGTGAATTGATCTGTAGTGATATGTGCTGTTGGGGACGTCCCTGACATCATCCCTGGATGAGGAAACAGGCATTAAACCTTTATTATTATTATTATTATTATTTAAAACTATGGAATAGTAACCTAGCATGATTGTACTATGCCTGATTATCGATGTCACTGTCGTTATCCATTTCTTTATCGTATTTTGTTTGTTATCCCATGTATATTATTTCCCCTTTAACAATAACATTGTTACTCGAGAATTCGAGAAGACATTTATAAACGTACCGTAACGATATCCGTTTATCCCTAGTTTAAACGCCATTATATTAATGATTAAATCTTATTTTGCTACTCGATTTGATTTGATAATAATTACAAGAGAAATGTTAGAGTTTTTTATGTTAATCTTTACTGTAAGTTAAGATGCGTCTATCAGTTACCATTATTATGAAGGTAATTTTGGTGTTTAATAAAGTCATAACTGTACTGTCTACATACATGTACAACATTGTACATGTATATGTGTATGCATATACCTGAATTTATGGAATCCATAAGTACTAGCCTATGCACAGTTATCTGCTCAGCTGTTTACTGTTGATTATATCTGTTTATTATATCTGTTGAATTATTATTCAATATTATTATATCTGTTGAGTTTTGATTATATAATATTCATTATATCTGTTGAATTTGGTAGAACATTTACCGGATCGTTTATAATTGTCAATGCCACAATGTCCACAAATGTTAAGAAACTTATGTTACTTGCTTAAACCGATATAGAAATTACTATTTTAGTAGGGTCTGCAGAATTTAATATCTTCACCAGCACGAATGTTGTCAATGCTGAAATTTAAGCTTCCTCCTAATTGATGATATTTTTAACTTCAAACTTCGGTTTTTTTGCATACCGGCTGCAAGCCGAGTGATAGCAAGCTTGTCTTATATGGATGAGGTCTAAGATTCGGGTCTCCACCGGTCCCTGTGGGTTAACTTATCTTCTTCTCATGTCTTCTTCTCATCGTATATTTCCTAATCTTCGAATTAGGCCTAATATCACTTGTTTAAACTGTTATAATTATTTAAGCATTTTATAATATACTAATAAAGTCCTGTAAATGTTCTTGATTATTTTTTCTTTCAATCTCACTCCAGATTCGTACTTACGACGTCAGAAACAGCCATTTGTAAACTTAGGATGTTGTCTTATGCTCTACACACTAAACTATTTAGACATTAACTCTTTAGACACATTTAAAGCACTGGCTCGTGGACGATGTAACGGAAAATAAAAATACAAAATATGAATATTGGAGTTCATAACTCATTCGTATGTCGATATGAAGAAAAAAGCAGAGGATAGAAATATGCGAAGTAGGTATTTGTCATAGACCTGTAAATAGGTAGTGCACTATTAGAGAGATGAATACATTTTGGCAACATTTTGTAGTACATTTTAGTACGTTTTAGTACATTTTGTAGTTTATGCTGTCAGGCGTCTTTCACAATTATAATTTTGTTGTTTGACTGAGGGCATTTGGTGTTACTAAGCATTTCTGTTGATTCATTGAAGGCCTTTATTATTATTACGTATTTTAAGAAAGAAAGCAGTTAGCTGCTAGAATGGTTAGTAACACATGTGTGGTAATGAAAACTAACTGAATTTACGGATTCCATAAACACTGGCCTGTACGCATTTTTCTAATTATCTGTTTACTGCTAATGTTCAAAAGAGACTACTTCCCCGTGTTGTGACCGGGTTGTTCGAAGAATACATCAATCGTGTAAATACGCACGTGTCGTAGAAGACGATATAAAAACTAGATCCGAACGAACGTCAGAAAGGGCATTCGGTTAGTGCGCGCCTAGGCTCCAGAAATTTCTAAAAACTTAAACGAATGCATCAAGTCTATTCGTATTCCGGGCCTGGTTAAACTGGGATTTAGAGGAAGATGATGATGATGATGATGACGATGATGATGATGATGGTGGTTGTGGTGGTGGTGGTGGTGGTGATAATGATGATGATGATGATGATGATGACGATGATAATGATGATGATGGTGGTGGTGGTGGTGGTGATGGTGGTAGTGGTGGTGGTGATGATGATGATGATGATGATGATAATGATGTTCAAAAGAGACTACTAAATATTTTATTGGTAGTCTCTATTTTATTGTGGAATTGGTTGTACAGGCGATGGCAGTGGCGGGATTCAACCCTTCAGGACGTCACCGGTCCATAGATCACCCGAGAGTTCTTAGAACTCCTCCAGACTCACCGAGAAGAGTCCGAGCTGCCTACTACACTCCAGGCATAAACTACTTCCGCTTCTAAATAAATAATTTAAAACTATTTAAAAACGCAAAAGCTAATGTTAACGTCAGTTTCCTCAATCGAAAACGATGTCATTGACGGGCGAGCCTAAGATTAACTATATCACTGCCACTTTTGAATACAAAGCTTTACGTACTTAGTGTTTGATATTTGGAGTTGTTAACATTGTGTGATTTTAGATATTTGTTAACTTTTTAAACGATTTAAATTAATAGAAGATATTAATTCTTTATTATTCGTTAAAGTTATTGCTTAATGGGTTAAATATGGTAAAGAATCAAGTTTGATGATTTTTTTCTACGCCTATAATTGCTTTGTGATTAACAGAATATATAGCGTTGTTGTTTTAGTGAATGTAGCGTTGTTGCTATTACTGTTGATAATTATCAACCGTTGATAAGTGATCATCAGCATTCAGTTAATTTACATTTTAGGCAGGCCTATGCAAATTAAAAGTAAATTCATAATTGATTAAGGCAACTCTAGCCAACTACTAAATAAGTTGTTGTTAGCAGGACGAATATTTACTTCTGCTGAGGTTGAGTTTCATTATGCAGAAGATGTTAATACTTAAGAGTGTATAAAAAAATATGTTAAACAATTATTAGGAACTACTGTACGTCTACAAATACATACGAGGTCAATACTACGGCAAATTATATTTGGGCAAACATATCGGTTTTATGTGTATGTTTACATTTGTGTATGTTTGTATTACAGCTCGACTGTCAACTTAATAACATCGTGTTAATTACACTGGCTAATCGTGGCTAATCACTGGCTTAATAACACTAGCTCCTCGTGTTAATAACACTGTGTATGTTTGTATTACAGCTCGTCCTCTGATACTTTCTCCTTATCCACCGTCCACAATGTTATCCAGCACTCAGAGGCGACTATCTCAGACGTCGCCTCCACACGACGCTCAGATCTCCCCTCAGGTTCTCCCGCCCCCCGGGGGCTCAAAGCACTCTCCCCTCAGCCCTCAGAGCAGCTGCTCCTCCCATAGAGCCCCGTCCAACGCCTCCTCCACCTCCTCCTTCCTTCAGCCGAATCCTTCTGGTGTCCCTGCTGCTGGAAAACCCAACAGCAGCGCCGAGAGCCTCGTTGGAAAGGTTTGTCGTCTCTCTGAGTCACTTGCAGCTGCTAACGTTCTTGTAAAACTATATCAGTGTTATTAGTATAGTAATTATTATTATTTGTTTTAAAGTGTTATCTTGTTCCTGGCTGTATACGTGTATGCATTATATATACTGTGTATATATTTAAAAAATATATATATATAATATATATATATTTATATGTAAATATATATAATATATATATATTTACATGTATATAATATACATGTATATATTATATACATATTTGGGTATATGTACCCGTATATATACTTGTATATACAGTATTTGTATTATACAGTATATACATAATATAAAATTTTATATTATCAATTTTATATTACATATATACAATAATGATACGGGAGCCTATCCTCAATTTATCAATTAAGTTCAAAGTTAAACAATTTCTGTCTTTTAGAGCCTATATTAACGGTGGCTTAGCCACTTTCATTAATATGAAAGCGTTGTTTTGCAAACATAATAAAATTGTATAACATGTATAGCTAAGATCTTGAAATGTTTAATTAAAATTTAGGATTATCTCACTTAATATTGCTGCTAAGTGTAAATATTAATTTCAAGAGAACGGTAAAATATATACATTCTCACTATATGTAGTTCAGGCTTTAAATAAAAGTTTAACTTTGAATAGCGTTGCCGAAGCTTATTATAATAGGAATAATACTATATGGGTAATACATAACAACTAATATAACATAGTTAATATTCGAAAGTTACTAACTTATTGCAGATATGTGAAGGAATTGACAGTATTACTAATAACTGCCCTGAAGCAACAGGTGTCGGGTTAAAAATTTGACAGTCCAAGAATATCTGTAGTATGAAAACAGAGGCCAAACTTAGCTTTTTTCCATTTTTAGTTGCAAAATAGGTTACTTCTATTACATTTTGTTCTAATTTTATAGCCTTGTAAATTGCTTCCTAACAATTTTCTTTTATTCTGTGTTGAAATATAGCTGAGATATGTTTTATATTTATCAACTGTGCAGGCACTAGAAGAGGCTGGTATTCATCACTACGTTGATGCTAAATACATCCAGCAAGAGCTCTCAGAGGCCACGGGCTTGACCCAAGGTGAGCTGGACTGTGCCGCAGAGGTTCTTATGTCGAGGTCAGCAAGCATCATCACCACCCAAGGTCAACAGGATGATGGTCAAGGACACCAAGATGTAGGTCTAGATCAGAAGAATACATGCCAGGGTCAACAGGATGAAGGTCAGGGTCATAAGGATGACGATCAGGGTCAGCGGAATGTAGGTCCAGTTCAGCAAGAATTGGGTCAAGGCCATCAAGATGAAGGTCAAAAAGATAAAGTAGAATCTTACGAGTCACCTACGAGACCAGGATACTACGAACATCTGGGCGGATACGAGCTGCACGAGATGAGAGACTACAACCAGCATCCTAGGACTTCAGAATTAGATCCTGCGCAAGCGGGTCTTGTGTGTAGTGATACCTTTAGGCCTTCCTCTAGTACTCTTGTTGAAAGTAGTGCTCTACCATCAGTTGGCCACAATCTGGAGCGGAGCAATCGATATCAAACTCAGGGTGGTGGTAAGCTTGGTATGATGACCATGTACACGAGTGAGGGAGAGGCTACGATAGGAAGGATGTCGGAGTCTGGCGAATCAGCTCCACCCATTAGGTCTACGCCCTCTATAAGGTCAAGGTCAATAGACTCATCGTTAGGGGCCAATGGCCCCAGTAGGTGTAGTGCTCTACGAAGAAGTCAATTGATGGGAACGGACACTTCTGGTCAAACGGAACCCAATCTGAGAGAAAGGCAAGGAGTGATGGAAACTCAGCAGCAGCGACAAAGGCCTCCGTCGAATCAGTTGCAG
Organism: Enchytraeus crypticus; assembly: GCA_905160935.1. Classification (NCBI taxonomy): domain Eukaryota; kingdom Metazoa; phylum Annelida; class Clitellata; order Enchytraeida; family Enchytraeidae; genus Enchytraeus; species Enchytraeus crypticus. Next base: position 983,342 of record CAJHZI010000767.1, read on the forward strand.
CAACAAAAACAGCAACCAAATCAGGTGCCGCGTCAACAACAACTACAACTACAGAAACTGGAACCGAATCAGATGCAACAACAACAACAACCAAATCAGATACCATTGCAATTGTATCAACAAAGGCAACATTTGAGACATCAGCAACAAATGCAGCTGCAAGGGCAACAAATGCGCAATCCTCAGCAACTGCAGCAGCAACAACAGCAACAACATCAACTGCAGCAACAGCAACAATTACAACTGCAACTGCAGCCTCAATATCATATGGGACATCAACAACAACAATCAACACTACAGCAACAGCAACAAGCACAGCAACAACAACAAAAATCGCAGCATCAAACACAACAACTACGACATTCTCAGCAGCAACAATCGCAGCAACAACAACAACAGAGTGTTGCTGGCAACACTCTTGGTTACGCCAGAGAATTGGAAGGTGAAGAGGATCTTGATACACTCTATGTTACTTCTATGTAACAAACGCTTCACTTGTGACAATTAAATACTAATGCCAGTTTCATGGCTGCTGTTTCCACCACATTTTTGTGGCTCTCAAATCAAATAGATATATCAAAGATTCCCTTTTTGCAATTTCAATTGCCAAAATATTGATATTTTGCCAATTTTCTATTAGTTTTAGATCAGTAAATTATGAATTGTTGTTCAATAAAACTAAAACAAATCAACAACTGGAAACGCCTACTTCAGATAAATGCTTCATTGTCAGTATTAAAGATTAACACTAACAACTAGTCAGTTAATTTGCTCTGACGTTTAAACGGGAGACAACCTCTTCCACAAGAATAGAATCGGCTGTTCTGATATGCTTCATTATTAATTTAAGGTTAAGAATGCTATATCGCAGTAATAAATAAAATAATTGACGAAATAATGAAAATCAGTTATGCAAGTGAATGCATCTCGAGTAGAATAAAAAGATTTAGAAATATATTCGTTTATTATAAGAAACCTGATATACCGCTGAAATCAACCATTAATATGCATATCAAGCAACTTAAGTTAACACCTGCTTCATCACTAGAAGTAATATATTGAAGTCTCAAACGAAATGAATAACTTAAAGCTTTCTGGCAGCATTAAGATATTCCCGCATATCTATGGATGAAATAAAATACGAGATAGAAGATCTTTGCGAGTCTCTCGTATCTCAGGAAAGCCTGACACACCACATTAATTCTGGCAATCGCGGGCTTTAAATTTTCATTTTAATTCTGTAATAAAGTATAACAAGATTAAAGAAGTTTTCGCGTTTAAATTGCATAGCTTTGTTTGCAGCGAACTTGAATGAAAGCCTGCCTTAGCTTTCTAATAATTTGTTAACACAATTATTATCAACTGAAGGGAGTTATTTCTTATGCTATACATATTTATTGATGTGTGTATTGCTGGCGATACCTATGAAATCTTTAATCATCATATTTAATTAATTATACTTTAAGAGCGAGATATTTTTGAAATTCTTATTATTGTTCTATTACTGTATTCGTTTCAATATGTTTAAAGCAAAATATTACTTTCTTGTAACATGAATTCGAGGCTATATATTATAGACCTTGGTGTTCATTTCCATTGCATGAATTCTAAAAGTGGATTGGCATCTATCCAACTGCAATTTAGTTAATTTTTCAGAGTTGGCTTTCACGTTCCTCGATTGAGACTTTTACCCCTTTATCTTAGGATAAATCCATGAAATTGAAGGGTAAAAGAATTACTATTTTATAGTTTTTACTTGCGGTATCATCGGATACAAGCTTATTCGGATATCTTCCCCAGTGCAGACCTACTCATCACAATTTATCCAGCAGAAGAATCAGTTTAAAATTAATACTAAATTCAACATATTGGCAAATTTCTAACAACATGTGAGCTACTTTCTGGGATAACTTTTGCACTTTATTTTTTGTTACCGTTATTGTTGTCATAAAATACATAACACATTTAAAATTATATTCGCAATCATCGCTATATTACAATTTTTCTAGCACTAGCCCCAACTGCTCTAGTGATAAATACTACCGATTAAGTGAAAGTACAAACTAAATGGCAAAAAATAGGCATTATTATTTTAATTATGACCTACCTATATTCCTTCACTGGATATAATAGGAATTGGCCATTTTCGTTACGCATAAGGTATTGAAGTTATTAAGTATGAATAATATTTTATATTTGTTTTAAATTTAGCTGTTATTTGGATTTAAAATGTAGCTTTAATCTTCATGTATGCCTGCATGTAAAGCTAAATTTAAAAGCCAAATAACGTGTCAACCTTTTGAGGCAGTATATCGATTGGAACTTTAATTCTGTAAAATATATATCAACTTTATGTAGTCTCAGATGTAATTTACGCCTTAAGTTTACAACAGTAATAGTAATTCAAGATTTTGTGTTCCATTATCTGCACACATGTCAAGGATGATATGCCGTTCATGATAACAAAGTTTCCTGGCTTAGTCGCTCTATCTAGTTCATTTTTTAACTACTTCATCCACTTGCTATGATTATTATTAATCGTTGCGATTTCACAACGCTGATTGCTGCAAGTACAGCGGGGTTGAAGAATAACCTCTACACAAGCAATAAGGGCTTCATTCAATGCTGTTATCACTCCATATATCAATGTGGTTGTCCATTTAAGTACTAACCGGGTCCGACTTTGATTAACTTTGTTTGTAACGCGCACGTCCTGCTAATGCCTTAAGCACAGCTCAAATATACGGCTCTTGATTGACCAATCTCTATCTCTGTAAGACTTAAACTATAGAACAGGACGGTACATGAAGCAGTATTAATTCACTACTTTCTATTTGAGAAAATGTCATGTTTAGAACTTTTATATCTCGATGGGATTTAATACCCTTGAAAGACTTGGAAGCAAAACTTGATGACTTCATTGATAACGGACGTTTATAATTAATTTAAAATCTTAAACGATATTTGAAGAAGCGTCCTTTATTTAGAATTAATCTGCTATTTATTTCAGATTGCGTATTCTTCCGAACCTTTAACAGTATATGATACGCACTTTTAATTAAAATGTACTGCAAGCTTCTAATCAAGGAAACTGAATTTGTAACGTCAAATTTCATCTGACGGATTCTTGATATAGGCTGATTGTTTGCTTGGCTAATCGATTGATTAGCTAATAAAGTGATTAGCTAATTTAATTCTATATTAACCGTTCCACTGTTGTGTAGCACTAATAATCCTCTAAATGCGTACATGACAATATATGCGCATACCTGCATATCTTGTCTGCATTTTATTTTATCTACATCTATGTTTAAATGTGCACAAATCCATAAAAATGGTGTTTCTAAAAGTAACATTTGGGCATTTTTCCCGGTGCAGTGGAGCGCAGGTTCGTTCTACTGTTGCATCGTATTTATTGGGATAATTTATTATTTTTATCAGAGTTCGTGAATTGCAATTTCCGATGAAATGGTTTAAAGACGATTTAAGAAGTTGGTATTTCATATTCAAATAACTACTTGTTACGATAGTAATCATTTTCTTGTGCAAATTACTTTACTGTCAGTATAGGCCAATTAACTACATTGTAAATGAACTTATAATATGGTAGCATAATAAAATTCAAGCATATTAATAATGCACATATGTGAATGTGTATTAATAATATATTACACATGCACATTAGTACACATCTAGTTCCAATATCCGACATCGTCGCTGCCAGTGATGATGTCGCTAAGATATCCGACCGAGGATCAGTATGTATGGGTTTAAATCCTGGTCACGTCGGTCGCTGAAAGCACTTTCTAGAGATGAATATGTCGTCAGCATCGAATTTAGTTTAATTAATATGAAATACACAAAATATGAGAATAAACAAACCGAAAGCTGAAAGGTCTTTGAGAACCGACTTACTAAAATACTAATGAAGTCTTTCAAGCATGTTGCAAATGTTAAATTTCCCAACAACCTTCCAATTTTTAAACATTTAAGACAGCCTGCATGATAGGATATAATATTTGGTCAATGAAGCGCTCATTCTCGCATACTACGGGCAGGAATGTGCTCCTTGAATCAGTCATGTTACCGTATACAAGTGAGAGATACGCAATGATAAACGGGAGTAAAGTAGGATTCTATTTGTACCTATTCAAGTATTTTGCATAAGGCGATTATTTTTGTATGCACTCGGATTGTAGATTTCTTGTGAATAGTGTGAATCAACTGATCAACGTCATTAACGTCATTAACTTTTTAACGTGACCAACGTCATTAGACTCGAGGCTACATGTTATTATTTGTAATTATTCTAATTATTATTATTATTATTACATGTAATTATTTGCTTCTGGGTCACTTTGAGCGCTGTTTGGAACGTAGTACTATAATTTCACTTAAACTAAATTGCAATTGACTTGTAGTTTTGTGATTGATGCTTTTCAAACGAAAAAAATAGAAAAAATGTTGATTCTGATAGACAAATCAAAATCCTAACATTTTAAATCTTATTCTTTTTAATTTGCCTTCTCAGCCCATTTTTACTCAAATCGTGCTCTGTGGTATAAACACTACATATGAGACTATAAAATTGTTTTGTTTTGTGTCTTAAAATCTTATACATGTAGCTTTCAAAAGAAATAGCAATTTAAATGCTACTATTAATTAATATAAGCCTTCTGGATTTTTTATAGCAGAATACAACCGATCAGTTTCAAGAACACGATGATTTTCTTTGCTATTCGCGCAAAAACAATGTTAACCTGTTTCGAACACTAGCAGTTATGAGTAGAATTTTAAACCAAGGTGTATCTCTAGTGATGATTTATAAGAAAATAATGCGCTTCTATTAATTCTTCTCTATGTGTGCATGTTTGCACGTCTTTATATTTTTGCTGATACGTCTTTAAAATTCTTCTTGCATAAATTCATGTATTTTTAGTTACTGTTAGCTTAATTATAGAATATCATAACTGCACATCCACACACGCATGAGCCCCTACTATGTCTGTTGCGTATGTGCGTAATTTTTCGCAGTGTTATGAAACTCTCATGTAACATTTTTAAAGTCATTGTTTGCATTACTGTGCCATTTTATTTGTACTTGCATGTATAAATTGTATATAATGCAGTAAATTATTGCACGTTCTTCTCTGCGATCATACTGTATATTACATTCGTCATTCACTCTGTATGCATTTATTGTTTGTCGGTTTAACGTCATCATTTAACACTGCATGAATCCTGTGCACTCAATGTGGGTATACGTTCATGTGTATACTTGTTTATTTTGCGTACATATTTCATTTTAAGCATATTTTTATCTAGTAATTCTTCTAGCATTTTCAAAGCTGGTTCAATGCATATGTTTCTAATTGCAGTTTTTGTCTCGATCATGATCATGCACACAATCGATCAAGCCAAGCGTTGCATTAGTAGATATCCCCCATAAGATTTACTCCACATTGAACTGTAAAGTAGAGAATATTTATTGAATTAAAATAAGAACATAGTGAAGCATTCAAACGGGAATGTCCTCCAACATTATATTTGTTTAAAACTAGCAGTCTCTAGATGTAACTAATACTAGATGTGGTATAGGCTTAATATTTGAGAGGTGATCAACTCTTGGTAAAATTATGCGTACAAGAGTTTGAAAAGCTGCAAATGTAACTCATGGATAACTTCACATATCTGCAAGTATCTTTAAATGAAAATAGAGCAGTGGTGATATTTTAATATACAAGGCATTTTTGCTATGCTTTATATAAATCGGTCACTGAAATGTTAGTTATTTACGATAGTCTATAGGCAACCAGATTGGTTTTTGCATCGAGTTAATTCACATTAAATTCTCTACGCTATTATAATCTGATTAGTTAATGTTCTTACAAATTTTATAGTTTAACATTCAACACTCGAGAGGTGCTATGCAACAAATATGATGGAACACGGAATTCATTTTTGCATTCTCGGTGCAAAAACAATGGAATTTATTTTAATTTTATGCATGCTTAAACAATTTACGTAAATGTATAGTTTATAAGAATATGCTGCTATGTAAGAATTCTCTTGACATATGCTGAGTAACTTAAATAGTCATCGGTAAGTTACCCGCTAAACTTTCAAAATCATTTATTGGCCGGTCAGATGTGTATGAAATATTAGCTGTATTTTGAAGGGCTTTTGTTATTTGTTAAATCATTCGGCTGACAGTGTGATACCTATGCGCTTTACATTTGTAAAATACACTGTAACTAGATCTATTCTTGTTTTCTGTAGCATTACTTCTCTTTATAGACAAACTAACTAATAAGTTTTACGTCTGTCAACCTACTGCCAGTGCACGTACGGTCAGAGGCCGTCCCTTCAGGTTTCGAACCCGTGGCCTAATGCAGATCAGCAAGCGTGCTACCTAAGCGCCTAAACGTTACTAAGGACTAGGAAAACATAAGTCTCTTCTGTGTTGTGTCCGGGCCACTGAAGAGTAGATAAACCCCAAGCTGCACTTTCCAAATAGTGCGACTAAACAAGGACAGAGTTAAACAAAGTAAACCATATCACAAGTCATGTTTTCTCAAACTATAGCCACAGTAAAGTGTGGATTAGTATAGCCATTTGTAAATGATTAACTCTTTATTGAAGAGACAGCAGCCATATTCTAATACTACATTCTGATTTCGCTAAGCATGCTAATACTAAAATATATTGTCCATTAGTATGAGTATAAAATTATGCATCGGGCCTGCTCCGTGGCAGTACACAAGAGAGGGAGTGAGAGATAGAGACGATTACGGGAACGAAAGAAGGAATATAGAGTGTATCTATTACTTGATTTAAATCGTTGTAACATCACAGAACAATTACAACCATTTAAATCAAGTTTACAGTAAGTTATGCTTACTGTAAACGAAGTACGATTACGAAAGATTTTAAATCGTCTTTATGACAGGATAGTAGTGTATACTATATGGTTTAAAATTAATATATAAAGGGCAAAGGTCTTGCGAGAATCAAGAAATGTAGAGGTGTAAATGTCGCATTAAATAGTGCACGATTAGAAAAGAAAAGAAGCTTCAAAGGTCTTACGAGTACGAATGAAAACTATCAGACAGAAATAATTTAAAGAATTTCACAAGCAAATGAAACCTTCAGAAAGAATAAAAACTATAAAAAAAAGTTCTAAGGGACCCTCAAACAAAGTCTGTACGACGTTGTTGTGGACGACACTCATATGGACGCGGAATATGGAATGAGGATATCAGAAAACTGAAGACATTGAAAATATGGATAAGATAAAAGATAACTCTCTCTCTCTTAGTGCACTGCCCACTGGCAGGTCCATGTTATATAACTCCTCCACTCTTCTCTGTCTTCCGCCTTCCTCTTCATTTCTACATATGAGTGGGTCTTTAAATCATTTAACATACCTAACCTAGGCCTGCTCCTGCCTCCTTTTCCTTCCATTCTACATTATTTGACCTCTTTTAGTAGACCTAACAGATAACAAGATTAGCAAAACCCCACAAAATTATAAATGAATGTTTTTTGATGGAATTAGCGAAGATAAACAGATAACAAGAAATAACCAGGAGCTGCTTAGAGTATAATTAAAAGGGGATGAATTAAAAGGGGATGAGTTACTTTACTGTATATATAAAAGAAGGATGAATGAAGGAGAATATGGGAAGAGTTAGAAAATAATTAGCAATTTTAAGTCGGCAGCATGTCGACAAGTGGTCTGACTGCGGATCAGTAGATTCACGACTCAAATTCAGTCCTCGCTCATTAGTGACTTACTCGTGGGACAAGAAACTGACAGTAAACTATTTTTAGCTTTTAGAAGAATAACGAGATATTGGATATTAGAAAATTTGATAACACATTCATACTGTAGAAATAGTGTACAAATATACTGTACACAGGAAGAGAAAAAATAAGAAGAAATTAGTTCAAAGACTACACTCTATAGCCCTATCGTAAGGAATAAAATAGAGAGGGAGGTTTCCTTAATCGTTAGATGCATTACAGTCCAATAACTTCTCACGATGAAATATTTTGTAAGTAGACACTCATTTATTGGTATACAGCTTTGGCATAAATACGACAAAATGAAAAATAAAACCATGAAGCTCTACGTCATACAAAATAAGAAAGTACTCACAGAAATCATTATTATTATTATTTTACTCGAACCACCACACCTCTGACTCTACTAAGAACCAATGAATGATTCATTTCACTGATACTAGTTTATAGCATAAACTGATTCGATAGTAGAAAAACACATTTTTATACGGTTGTACTGCAATTGCAAATTCTTGATTAATACAATTTTTAACTATGCAGAAATGTCAAATAAACTAAGTCAAAACAGTCAAATGCAATTATTCGTTTATTAAGCCGCTAGGTTGGCTTAGAAATTCAGTTCACTACTTGTGCACGCATAAGCATTTCTAGTGTAAAGGTGTCCAAATACAAATTAAATAATTTCATTTCGATAATAACTTCCAATCGTAAGAAGCTCCCAATTCGGAAGAACATTATATCCAGGCCTTATTTATCAATTTTGTTTTGGTTAAAGTGTCTTCACATCCTGTCAAAGATGCCGAAATCAATGAACAGCAAATGAACGAGGAACAAGTTCGTTGAATCAGTACAACTGAAGTAAAGAGTTGCACTGGATTGAACATTAATTCCAATTATCGAGTATTTATCAATGTAGGACAAAGCTAGTATTGAGTGGTTCCAGGAACCTGCTTATCAGTAGTGTCATAGTAACTGATCAGTAGTCTCATAGTAACTGATCAGTAGTCTCATAGTAACTGATCAGTAGTCTCATAGTAACTGATCAGTAGTCTCATAGTAACTGATCATTTGATCAAATCATTTGTATCATTGTAACTGATCAGTAGTCTCATAGTAACCGACCAGTAGTCTCATAGTAACTGATCAGTAGTCTCATAGTAACTGATCCTGCCACTCGCTCGTTTTCCTCAGCTCGTGGTTCACAGGCCGTGTTTTTAATTTTTGTCGTTAATTCCTAATTATAACAGCTAATTGAAGGAAGATATCAGGAAACTAGAGGCATTGGAAATGTGGTTATGGAGAAGAATGGAAAGGATTAGCTGAACTCAAATGGTTACAAATGAGGAAATTTTGGAGAAAGTTGGTACTGATAGACAGCTGATAACTGTATCGCGAAATACGAAGAAAAGAGATGAGACAGATTCTAAGGAGGAAAGAATACTAAACGAGGGCATAGAAGGCAGAATAGAAGGAAATAGAGGCAGAGGCAGGCCAAGATTTGGAATGGTAGATGATTTAAAGACCCACTCGTATGTGGATATGAAGAGGAAAGCGGAAGACAGAGAAGAGTTATATACAAGGAACCTGCCAGTAGGCAGGGCACTAGGAGAGAATGCTAATGATAGCTACCCCGCAATAGCATATGCCTAATGACAGTAACATGAAAGTGATTTTAAGAGGCCATTTTGCACCGTTTTTTTTTATCTTTCATGTTGCTCGCCGGCTTGTTTTGACTCAATAGTGCTCGATGTTGTCACTGATGACTGTAGCACTCTAATTGTTTTTATTTTATTATATTATATTTTTTACTATTTTTGATGCAGATTTAGCAGTTTTTGAACATGTCGCAGATGAGACGCTCGACAGTGAAGGAGGAGCCGATGGAGGCCCTGAAGAAGACCGTCTCGATGAGGCGGGGACTGACGCTCTTGAGCACCGGCAGGAGGAGGAGGAGCTTGCCAAACCGGTACTTGTTGGTGGGGTACTGCTGGGTGATGTGGTCTCTCAGCATGATCTGAGCCTGGTCCTGAAGGTCTTCCACCTGGTGAGAGTCCCGCAACTCACAGACTTCTGCGTCAAATAAAGAAATAATAAATAAATACACAATAAATAATAAATAATAATAACAATAAATAATAATAATAATAAATAAATAAATAAATATTGAAGCACTACTGAAAGTGACGTCCCTGACATTGCCTTTTGGCGAGGAACCGGACGTTAAATTGTTACTGATTGATTGATTTACCCTGAAAAACTAGTAAATACTACGTAGTTCTGAAAAATAGTAAAACTATGCAGAATTGGAACAAAAAATACAAACAACTGTGTAGCACTAAACCAAAATAGAAAATACCACGAAGCGCTAAAATAAACACAAAACACCATGTAGCATTGAAACAAAATACAAAAACAAAATGTAACACTGAAATAAAAATAAGTACACCCTTTAGCATTAAAATAATGCAAAAAGACCACCTGTATTGAAACACAACATTATCATCTGTACCACTTTAATTGGTAATCTGGTGTCACAATTACAAATTCCGGCCAGACCGCCTGTGACAGTCTCCTTGCGGCAGAAAAATTAGACGTTAAATAAATGTGTAGTTATTTTGCAGGCACATACCGGCTTTGAAAAGCGTGATGGCCTTGAGGCACGTGTACTCCGTGCTGTCTACCTTGAGAGCAGAGAAGCGATGCAGGAGATGCTTCATCAGGCGTATCTGACCAGACATCTTAGCCGACTGCTCCATCCTGTGGCGGCTCTCTGAGCCACTTCCGCTTCCGGCGCTGGCATTTCCACTTCCGGATCCAGAACCACTCGAGTTTGACCCGGGTATTGTAACTAGAGCATAGATATATATACGTGTAGATCAGAAATCATAGTTCATACATGTATCTCGATAATTGATCTATTCTTCAATGTCTTGTGCTGTGTCCAGGATACTGAAGAAAAGACCAATCTTTACCTGCACGTATGGTAAGAGGCAACAAAGTATAAACTCAGTACGGCAACGGGAAACTATCTCGGAAACCATATTTTCCCAAGCTATGAGCTACATAAGGTATGGCAAAGGTTTATTCTTTTGTGAAAGGATTAACTCGTTGATCTATGGAGTGATTTTATGAAGCGTGAACGCAGACTCTGAGTATGAATACGAATCATAGACCTGTTACATAACAGAATATGAAAGTGACTTGTATTCATCAGTCCCTGATTTCTTGCTGCAGATAGAGAGGAAAAGGACGTCAAATCTTCTTTGAATGAGCGTCATAATGAATAAAAATTATTCAGTGAAATTAGGCTAATAATGTTATGCTACGTGTTTAAATTTAAACGATTTCTATTCCGACTTGATAACCGACATTTTGCCGAAATCTTTTTCTTTAGTGTATACTTTATTCTGAAAAAGAAATGTTCAAGTAAAAAATTGCTCTAAGCACGTCGCACATGCCGTAGTTTGTCCGCGTAATAACCTTGCCATCAATATATATTTACAGTGTCCGAATCTGACGGGAAATTCTCGTGCATTTTCCCATATATCACTCTCGAAAGAATTTATTTAATTTCACTTATTTTTCGCTATAAATATAAAATTACAATATTACGTTTATTTTAAAATTAACACAAACAAATCAGTTATTCAATAAATACCATGATCTAGCGGAATATTCCACTGAGCTGCCGTGAGCAGGAAGAGTTCTGCCCAGGATTCTTCCAGAAGGATCGCCTGATCTCTGAAGGGCAGGCGCACGAAGGACGGGATGTTCTTGGCCCAGCCCACGCAGAAGAGCAGTAGACGAGCAGCCGTCTCGGCGAGATTCTCCGTGAGAAGAGCGGACTGCTGGGGGTCCAGCTGGAACTGTTTGTTGTAGTAGAGACTGAGTCCAGGGTGGGAGAGAGGGGGTGGGGGGAGAAGGTGAGAGGGGGCTGGTATCCGAGTGGCGAATGGCAAGGAGAAGAAGCCGGGAAGTGGTGGAATGTTGAAGGATGGGTGTGGATAGAGACCAGTGGCTGGAGTAAATCCTGATTTGTTCTCCGCCGAGAATCCTATAATGATATGTTTATAATGATATGTAATGATATATTTATGATATAATGATAGGTAATGATAGATATTATAATGATATGTTGATAATGATATGTTTATAATGATGTTTATAATGATATGTATATTGAAATGTTTAATAATTTTTGTAAACAGTATGTTTAATGATAGGAAAAATAGTAAACTTTAGATTAATTATTCTACAATAAAACAGATTAATTAAATTATTAAAATTTAACTCTTTCCATCTCCTATAGATGTAAAGACGTAATGCAGTGTTTAGTTATTGTTTAGCAATTGCGACTTAATTAATCAAGTATAGTTGTATATTGACAATAATTTCAGAGACAAGATTAACTATTTTGCTATTTTTAAATTGTCAGTTATAAATTATTACTACGCAGTTTTATTTATGTCAACATGTAAGTGCAATCCATTAATTTGATACCAATTTAATTTGAATGTTTAATTATCATCTTTATCTTTACTGATATCACTTTCGAGTGAGGAAACTGACGTTAACATTAGCTTTACCAGTTTTTTATCCTTTATCATCTTTTTACACACATTCATATTAAAGTAATTCAGTTTTTTAAGCGTAATCTAGCTATATGTAATTTTACAAGAAAGCGCCTAAGATTCGCCGAAATCATACGATTTCGAACATCGGTAAGATGCTAAGATATTCTTCCATCAGCTTCGACTACAGCACTTCCTTCACTTTCATTTTTCTTTCCGTAACTTATATATATTCAAGACTGGTTAATCATTAATGCATAAATTTCTCAATAAACCTCTAATGTGTGATTAATCATTTAAGAGTGCTATTTTTATGATTACTAACATGTGCACTGCTACTTAGCATTAGTAAACGTATCATAGGCAACACTAGAATGTTTCTAAGTTTGTAACATATTTTATGAATTATTAATTTAAGTTCTTCGAAACTGTCTCAAAATTTAATCTCAAACCTCTTTAAATTTTGCCTCAGTTTGCTTTCATGTCACATTTTCTTTGCCGATTGGGGGCCTAATAACTAACAATAAGTTATAGACCTACTATCATTTTTAAATTTTATATTTTCGTACTAATACCTGATGTCCGGTTTTCCTTTACTAAATTTCTGTAGTGTACGTCGTTGTCCTCTTCCATCTTTTCAGCATCGTCCACAGAACTTCCTTCTCTTTCCTTTCCAGGAGTGTCAGCTGTGGTGGAGGAACTCAAATCACAAGCTGTGTGAGACGGTTCAGCGAGATGTAGTGCAGCGTATGTATACAATGAATCAGGAACAACGCCATATCCGGTGGAATCAGCAGAAAGTAGTCCGTTAGCTCTCACCGCAGCAGCTGCTGCAGCAATAGCCGCTGAGTTCATACTACTGCCATATTGACGATATTCTTTTGCCTGGGATCTATATTATAGCATAAGCTTTTTTAAACAAAATCTTAGACGAAAATATAAACAATTGTAACTATTAATTTAATAATAATAATAATTTGCTCACAAATTATTATTACATTAGTTCATGACAATTTGATTGCGAAAATGATTGGAGGTTAATCTAACTTTTGTGACTCTTGAAATTGCATGAAAGGCATCCATCGAGTCGTTTCGATACCATTGCCATTTTTCCAAACAGTTCGATAGTATATCTAATAGAATATTCGACTTTCAGCTAAATACTAGCCACCATCGTTACCCACCATCTCTTAAGTAGTCTAGACTGTCGATCCTTCAGAGCAGCAATTCATCTTAAGAGAAACACTAACTACTGTGGTCGTGCATTGGGAGCATAAGAGAGTCCGAGAGATTACCAATTCTCACTTCACTCCATATATGACCGTGGCTTCATTGGGTGTTGAACGTGTGATCTCTCATCTCAGCCTCTCCTTGCCTTTCAATTGTCCAAAGGATAACTACAATGTTCGTTATACTCCGCAAACCTACTGACAGAGACAAAACCCACATTTAACATTAATTCCCTTTCTCGAAAGCGTGTCACAGAGGAGGACAACACAGCATTTCAACAATACTCCTGCTGTCCACTGTTGGACGCCTAACCGAAATGCCACTGGCTCTGCCCAAATAGGGATAGCTATTTTTTGTATTTAGCTCTGACATGCATAAGTAAAATAATGAATTTCTTTCCTACCGGTTCCTCTCAGCATGCTGATTCTTCGGCTGCCCCTGTCTCGCATCGGTCTTGCCTCCAAAAATCTCCTGCCCAATTATCGGTTGACCTTCCTCATCCAATTGTTTGGTAGATTCAGGGGTGCTAGACCCTCTGACCGAGCTATCGCCGCCCCCCGCCTCTCTCGACCCTTGAACCCCGCGCTCGTAAGTGTAACAACGCGGGGCTCTCTCGTGTTGTACTGCTATATAAACATATATTTCTGGTAGTTAGACCACTGACACAACATTTTAACGATTAATATTAATAGTATTCACCACAGAGTTATACTGAATTTATATGTGTTAATATATACTGTATAAAAAATAAAAATAAAAATAGGGGATTAGCTGATGATATGGTGTGGGACAGGGAGAACTGGAGAAACTCAATTCGTATCCCGACCCTTGTTAAACTGCGATTTAAGGGAAGATGATGATTATGATATATACTGTATAAACTATACTTGTATACGCAACCTGCACGCGTTTATGCATATAACATTAAATAGACACAAGTGCATATATAAAATGTATATATATATATTATATGTATTATATATATATATATATATATATATATATATATAATATAGCTATAGGCTACATAAGGTATGGATAAGGCATAGACTTTGTGAAGGGATTAACTTGCTAATCTAAGGAGTGCTCTTATGGAGCGAGAAAGCAGACTTTGAGTATGAATATGTACCTTGAACCTGCCACTTGGCAGTGCACTGAAGAGAGAGAGATATATAATATACATTATATATAATATAGCCTATATATACATATATATACAGTATCTATATATATATATACAGAATTTTTATTTGTATATATATATACATGTATATATATATATATATATATATATATATATATATATATATATATGTATGTATATATATATATATATAGTAAGCATGTACAGAATTATAATTGCATACAAGCATATATGCTCTCTCTCTCTCTTCTCTCTCTCTCTCTCTCTCTCTCTCTTACACTCATTAATTTCCCTTCCTATTAAACTTTAGTTAACACTCCTTTTTGTTTTCTCTCAAACTCTTTCTCTCTCTCTCTCGCTCTCTCTTACTCTCTCTCTCTCTCTCTCTCTCTCTCTCTCTTTCTATCCAGTTCTTTCTCTTTCTCTCTCTCTCTCTAATATGTTAATTCTCTCTCACTAACCTGTTAATTCTCTCTCTCTCTCGCTCTCTATTTCTCCGTCTCTTTCTATCTATCTCACTCCACTCGTTTTTTCAATCTCCAATGATATAAAAACTTGTAAACTACAGTTACGGTCCTTTTCGACAATGCAACGGAAACAATATCCTGTTCATAATGTTGAATGTTTCTCTATAAGTTTCTAACTTTCTCTTTCCTTTTTTGCCTACATCTGTTTCTCTCTCTCACACACACACACTCTCTCTCTCTCTCTCTCTCTCTCTCTCTATGTCTCTCGCCTCCCCCTATCTTCTCTTATTTGTTATTTCTTTACCTCTTTTCTTTTTTCTTTCACCCTCACTTTTCCACTTTCTGTAAAGTATCTCTGCTAAGCCCTTTTTCTAAAGTCTCTTCCTCTCTCACTCTATCTCTCTCTCCTATCACTCTCTTTCTCTCCCTCTTTCTCCCCCCCCCCCCCCTCAAGCACTTTCGGTCGATCTGTCAGCGTCTTTCAGCAATACAAAACAGTCCGTTAATTATGAAATGTCAATAAGAGAAATGATTAGACCATTCACCCCACTCACTATCACTTTACCGTTCGATAAATCTCTGTATATAAACCACAGCGAGATATTCACTACTGCACATGGGCATCAATGAGATATTCACTGCGGCGCATGCGCATCAGTCAAAATCTATATCAGAATATTCTGCGATGAGTTCGGCTGTATTTAGCGCGTTTTGCTAATTGAAGGGTGTGAGAAAATATAACCTCTTACACAATTCTCTCAGTAAATGTCGATAAATTGCAAATCAAGTTTAACTATAAATTCATTTGATTGGGTTGTTCGTAAATCCGTCACTGTAGAGTGCACAA
The DNA here is from genome assembly GCA_905160935.1 of Enchytraeus crypticus. Lineage (NCBI taxonomy): Eukaryota > Metazoa > Annelida > Clitellata > Enchytraeida > Enchytraeidae > Enchytraeus > Enchytraeus crypticus. The sequence continues at coordinate 999,407 of CAJHZI010000767.1, forward strand.
GACGAAATAGGTTTCAGATATTCGCAGGATTTATGTTCTAAAATAAATTTAATTTACAAGAACAGGAGCGAGTTGTAGAGATCTAACCACGATTAGTCCAAGTCGATCATGAAGTCAAACTTTATCTCCGAATTAATTGATTTACTTAAGTGATATCTGATTGAAAGCAAAGTGGAATTGATCATTGACTAATGATAGAATTTCTACGTTATACGTCTACAGATTTTATAACCTACATGTAACCCTATTATTGACTAAATCTATAGCAATATATTTTTAAGTAATCCACTTTCTGATAATTAATTTTTCAGAAATTGTTCAATAAATTAATTTACGTCAGAGCGCTTGCTTCGCATGGTGAATAATTCATGGCGTATAACACAACATAACAAATATTAAAGTGCTATCGTCACCTTCAACAATATCGAGCACTGTTGAGACAAATGAACGTCCAAAATGGTACAAAGGTCTAGATTATGGCAGTAACTCGTAGCGAACAAATATACTGCTGTGCTTTTACTTTTTGTTGCAAATTTTATGGTGCACGCCTTTGCCATTTATAAGGTAATCTTATATCTGCATAATTATAGAGTTTGTTCAGATTTATTTTATTCACTGCAACATACCTAATGTACTCGAATTCGAGCGTCTACTGCGTTTTGACAATATACCCATATAAAACTGTTAAACAATTTATTAAAATTGTTTAATAAAAGCTGGTAAAGCTAAGGTTAACGTCAGGTTCCTCACTCGAAAGCGATATCAGTGACGGAAGAGCCCAGGATTTGTTTAATGATACATTTAGAATCAATGGCTGTAAATATCGTATATTAAGATTTCAAACGTCTCACACTAATCTCAGTCTGTTGCGCGTGTGCAACAATCCTTAATTGACTCTTTTCTTCACGGATGGGTGGGTGAGAATCATTTGTGGAAACGTTTAGCAAAGAATTACGATGTAATCGATCCGGCCGTTCTCCAAGCATTGATTGAGCATCCGTCGCCGCCCGGATAGAGCAAGATAAACCGTGGATTGTCACGTTTCCTGTGGGTCCGCTGCCGCGCTGGATTCACTTGTGCCTAGCGCACACGCCCAAACACTGATGAGCATTATGATTATTTTTCCTTTCTTGCGGTATTTGATTTTCTGTCATTCATTTCATTCTACTGATTGTTTCAGACTTTCAATCTATCAGTTGATTGTAACTTATAATGCAGTATCTAGCAATGACATTTTGTCTTTGTGCTTTCAATCTTTTCCTTTGCTTAGTCTCTTCAGTGCGGAATGTACTTACTAAAGTTAGTTAGAGTAGTTTTTTGACACAGTTATTGGCTAATTCGATATTATAAGGAAAAGGCATACATTTCTAAAGCTAAAAAGGTAAAGCTAAAGTTAACGTCAGTTTCCTCACTCGAAAGCGATGTCAGTGACGGGCCAGCCCAGGATTTGAACCCCGCACATACTGATCCGCGGTTGAGTATCTTACCGATAACGTCGCCAATGGCTTGAGCCAGTGAATACGTTTCTTTCTTGAATTTTGTCACATGTATATATGTAAAAAAGGGCTTTTGCCAGAATAATTGCAAAGACCGGTAAAAATTGCCTAAGACACAAAAGCTAAAATTAAATTACTAGGCATGTACTATACATATGTATAGTACAATGTATAACTTAATAATAAGTTAGATTTACTATTAAAAGGGTTAAGAATCAATTTTATATTGTCACTCAACATTAAATAAAATAAAATACAGTTCTCTAAGTCTTTAATACTTTAGTTATGGGGTGTTGGACTCAATGATTTTCCATGTGCTGAGAGAAACTTGACAACACTGTGTGCTACCAAATAATAGGACAGTAACATAATTTAGTTTTTCCAATTTTTATGGTTTATACAAGAGCGACTTTAGCCAAACTCAGGATTTAATTCTATTTTAACCAATATATCCTACTATATTTTCAAGTGAAAGTCAATGCATTCCGTCGTCAGTCAGTCAGTAAGTCAGTCAGTCAGTCAGTCAGTCAATCAATCAGTCAGTCAGTCAGTTAGTCAGTCAATCAGAAGGTCAACCGAAGCATCCGGTCCGCAGTCGATCAGCGAATCTCGTCTTCATGGAACCTGAGCCGAGTAATCCGGGATAATTCCGTCATCACCGCCGTGCTGTGGTTAAACAACCAATCACTGAGCGAGGCTGACTAGCAATAGTGTCTGTCGATCTGTCTGTCGATCTGTCGGTCGATCTGTCTGTCTATCTGTCTGTCGATTAGTTTGACTGTCTGTCAGTGTGTCTGGTTAATTAAAGATTTATAATCAATAAATTTTATTAACAATTTTATTTTATTGTTATTGGTATACTGAATGCTATTGTTATTATTTAACAAAAGTAATTTTAATTTAGTAATTTAATAATTATGATTTAATAAAATAAATTTTTCTTTGAATGATATTACTAGAGAAAAAATTTCCTGCATTCTCATTGGTCACTCATTGCTCATTTCTCATTTTAAAAATGCTTATTAAATAGTGTTTTAATTGTGGCACTGTACTGCAACCCCGTTAAAAACGAATCTCTTGCAAAAAATCATAATTACAATATATTCATTAACTTTCAATTTTCTACAGTAATCGACATCTTCAACATAGTTGCATACAATGAGTTGGAGGAATATAAAAACTCGTTGGCTAAACAGGTCCAATTTATCAATTTGGATCTATAAAGCATCAAGCAACAAATACAAAATAGCAACAAATTAAAAGTAGCAAACTTAGCATATCTAACAGCATTTCTGTTAATTTTCAGTGCAAGATGATCATACAATTAATTATTAAATCCATTATTCTCATTATCATCATTATCATCATTATTATTGTTATCATCATTATCATCTTTATCATCATCATCACTATAATAATCGTCAACTTAGCCACATCGGCACCGAATCATCATAATCCTAAAGACCATGGGAACGACGCCAGGAAGTGAATGACTCGAGCAAGAGCTTAAGAGATGGGATGTTAGTCCGGCTCTCGTATTACCACTGGAAAGACGGGAGGAGTAATTCCAACAGTCAATGGAAGGCGAAAGTCAACTCAGAGTCTCAAACAATCGAACGCAGGAATTCTAACGCATGGTGGAGAGGAAATAGAGATTTATAGGAGGATGTACTAAAGTGAAGAATTCATGAGCGAGAAGTTTTCAACAAGCGATTTAATAGCTACGTAGGTTTATGCTTCTTTCCGATTATATGGTTGTTAGCTTGAAAGTACATGGTCAAAATGCAGCATAGGCCTACACCTAATAGCAACTCTAATTCATAGAGAAATAGTGTTTAGATGATTTAAATTGCTAAAGCATAGGATAACGGTTATAGTTTCCTGTCAAGAAAAATTTCAGCGATGAAGAGAGCACTGTATTTGATCTCTGCATCCGCAGACGGCTAATTTGCCTATTTATTGAATTTTTATTCTATACATATGAAGCTACATGTATCGATCTGTCGGGTAATCTTTAGTAAAAGGAAGTGTAAGCTTATGTGTCATTTTAAGTATTTCTTTGATTAATAGATGCGTGGGGGTGTCAATTAAGTATCAGTAAAATTAATGAAAAACCCATCAATGAACTAATCCATGAATTAATCAATGAACTAATCAATGAACTAATCATTGAACTAATCAATGAACTAATCAGTGAACTAATCAATGAACTAGTTAGTGAAATAATTAATGATAATGATAACTAACCCATGAATTATGAATAACTATATATTAATAACTATGAATAATTATGAATTATGAATTATATATATATATGAATTATGATTATATGAATTATGAATAACCATATATTAATAACTAACCAATGAATTAATCAGTGAACTAATCAACGGCCGAATCAATGCATTAATTAATGAACTAATCAATGAATTAATCAATGAACTATTGAATGAACTAATCAATGAACTAATGAATAACATAATCAATGCACTAGTCAATGAAATAATTAATTCAATTTAATTCAATTTTCGTATATTAACAGATCTGACAAACGCAAGTCATTAATATATTACATAGCAAAGTTACAGAAGTAAAAGTGAGAACCAGATTACACAGGAAGAATATGAGAAAAGGAACAGAAACTATCATATAAAGCGAGATATCAGACCTAGAGAAAAAATATATAAATATTCAGAAAGTCATTCAGCTAGGGAAGTTATTTTAAATTAAAAAGGCATCTGTTTGTGAAACTAATGAAATAGTTTATGAACTAATCAATTAACGAGAGGCTTAATATAAGAATTAGTATTCATACACACGAATGTCATGGCAATTGCTTTAAAACTAAATATAATGTATTGAATTAATTTAAGAAAACAAGAATATTCACAATTTTTACAAATAATTAGCAAATGATTTTTTAATAATTCCGTCAACACGATTGTAATTCATTATATTTTAGAAAGAAATTTCTATTTTATTCGAAGCTTCTCGGTTATATTGATGTATTTATTGAGCCGTGTCTACATAATATCCCAGCAAATGTTAGTTATCCGCTTTCCAGTTCTTGACAGCTAGAAACAACAAAATAGGTCGCTGACCTAATTGATTCAGATTTGTCGTCATCAGGTGTATGAATTAGCCACTTGCTATGAACCGTTGCTGGTGTCAATGCCACTGAAGAGCTTCCAACGCTGCAAAAAGGTCATCGTAGCACAGTAGACTTGTTTTCTTGTTTTCTCTGAATCCATCTTATTAACCCATAGAGAATCCATCTTTCTCCATTTATTTTATCCTTTTTCCCTCTATCTATCTCTCTCTCTCGCTTTCTCCCTCTCTCTCTCTCTGTCTCTCTCTCTCTGTCTCTCTCTCTCTCTCTATCCAGGGTTCCACCAGTCTTAATTAACGGTGTATATTTTACTCACTATGTCTGGTCTCTTCAGAGCATTTCATCGATCAGATTTGTCGTCATCGGGTGTATGAATTAGCCACTTGGTATGAACCGTTGCTATGAACCTTGCTATGAACCGATCAAATTGTTTATTCGTAAAGGACTTTATCAAATTTTTATTGAGAGCTTAGTGCAGGCAAATATTTTTGTTGGTTTTATTTGCGTGCCTTTCTTATTTCATTTTATTTCTCTTACTACACTCGCTACGGAAGGTAAATTCTGCAAGTTAATCGGTTATAGAACGGAATGCAAAGAATCATTATATTATTTTGATAGCATATTACTTATAAAATATTAATAACAGTTAAATTAATCATTAATAGCGTATATATATAATTACTAATCATAAAAATAATATTTATTTAGATATATTGTATCGTATTGTATAAGTAATGTTTTACATCGAAAAACAGGTCAGTAGAAAAATGACAAAGTTATTACAATCCTCGTTATAGCACAGTAGCAGAACATAATAATTTTTCTCCGGCACAACTGAGTACACAGAGATATAGTCTATCATCTGTAAGATGCAGTAGGATTTTCTGTTATATATTGTGGCTATGCTATCTCACGCTTTCCCTCTCCATAAAGTATCATATATCTTCTTGACAGCCACTCTGATTTACTCGCTGCCGCTGCTGAGTGGGCAGAACACTGGTAACTGATACATGAGGTTACGCTGTTGTCTAGTGAAAGTCAATATGCAAATCTGCATATGACTCGTGTGGTCTTCCACACACTCGGTAGCTTGAGATCTCAAATTCTGCTCTTTGGAAGTTTTAGCTCTACATGACTGCAGGACTGAAAACTGAATCCGCCGACAGCATAAAATGAACAAGCGAGTGCACCATGAGTGGAGGCTGATGAAATACTTCCCAGTCAGTCTCGTTGTTAAGCTGTTTACAACTTATTGCTACACGTGTATGCATTGTACAGTATCGGAAACTAAACAGTTTGGTCCATATACTAAAGTATATGTACCAAACAAACACTACCCTTGAATGTTGGGAATGACAAATGCAGATGGGGTAAAATAAATAATAATCTTATTTGCGCAATGAAATTTTTTGTCCTGTTAACTTCGGTGATGACCTTCTTCAAACTAAACTATTGTAATTCATTTGCTTACATGAAGAACTTGCAAATCAGTTTGCTATGCCAAATTTAGCTTTGGCATAGATAACTTTGTGGTGTGTTAGAATTAACCATTGATTTGAATTAACGATGGATTTGAATTAACCATTGATTTTAATTAACGATGGATTTGAATTAACCATTGATTTTAATTAAATATAGTTTTTAATTAACCATAGATTTTAATTAACCATAGATTTTAATTAACCATAGATTTTAATTAACCATAGATTTTAATTAACCATAGATTTTAATTAACCATAGATTTTAATTAACCATAGATTTTAATTAACCATTGATTTTAATTAACCATAGAAAAATTATAATTAACCATTTATTTTATTTAAACATTTATTTGGCGATAAATTGAGTGAAACCTGATGGATGGACGACAGCAATTTGATTCAGAGAGTGAAAGAAAATGAGAGAAAATGAGAAGGGAGGTGGGATCAGAGAAGAAAGAAAGTCAAAGAATTGCAGGAATTATAGAAATATGACTCCCATGACAGCAGTGATTTTCCCATAGGTTTCATCATGCCTAAATGTTTCTACTATAAATGCATAAATTACAGGGTCAGAATTTCAAATGCTTAAAGTTCCGCAGATAATTAATACGAAGAGCAAATTCACATTTACCAAAGTACTGAAGACCTAAATAATAGTTTCATAACTCACAGTAACGTATGTAGTAAGCGACGTTTGGAATTGGAATGGTGAAGATAACTGACGATTATAGTACTGTTATAGTAACACTGTTATAGTAACATTGTTATAGTAACACTGTTATAGTAACATTGTTATAGTAACACTGTTATAGTAACATTGTTATAGTAACACTGTTATAGTAACATTGTTATAGTAACACTGTTATAGTAACATTGTTATAGTAACACTGTTATAGTAACATTGTTATAGTAACACTGTTATAGTAACATTGTTATAGTAACACTGCTATAGTAACATTGTTATAGTAACATTGTTATAGTAACACTGTTATAGTAACACTGTTATAGTAACATTGTTATAGTAACACTGTTATAGTAACATTGTTATAGTAACACTGTTATAGTAACATTGTTATAGTAACATTGTTATAGTAACACTGTTATAGTAACATTGTTATTGTAACACTGTTATGGTAACACTGTAACAGATAACTATAAATGAGATTAGATATAAGAAAACGATATGAAGAATTAAGGAAGACGCAAAAATAAACAAAAATAAATTATATATAAGAAGTTATAGAAAAGACATCTATGAAGAACAAAAGCACATATCAAGTCTAACAATGAAGAAGGAACAGTTAATTTAGGGCCAATCATTTTACTTTAGCCATTCAATTGTAGTGAAAACAAAAGCCCATGCATTGAAAGTAGGCCAATAAAGATACAACTTGTAAAATGAATTTCATATAAATAGGGCCTAAAGATACAATACAAATGAATGCTGATGAAAAATGAAAACTGAAAAAAGCACGTTTAAATGCGCGTCAATGAGCCAGTTTTAAATCTAAATGAAGAATAATGTTCCTTTAAAAAAAGTTCTAAATGGAAAATGTTACAATGTTTTGCAATCAAGAAAGTGTCATAGGCTGTTAGCTTCATAGTTAATCGTTATTAGCTAAGACTATGCAATAGCATTATCCTTCTATCACGAAAAGTTTCAAGTTAAATGTACATTAAACTATAAGACTTCTTCTTGAAACTTACATTTATCTTGTTGCATAGCATCATGACTATAATTTAATTGATTTATAACTAGCTAAAATTGACGCTCTGTGACAGATAATTATCCTTTTCACTGGTATCAATACTAGTAACTGCTGCAATATGCTAATATTTGATTTTTGAATTAGAAGATTAAATGTCAAATTGAAATAATGTATAATATGTATACATAGCAAGCGACTCAACCCCTCGAACTTTCAATTGTTTTTTTATCTATTGCACCAGCTGTCAAGTTTCTTGTCTCTATCAAAAATCTGACAGCTTAAATACATTTTCTCATCAGATTACAAAGACGTCATCAAATCATCGTTCTAGCGAATAAGTTCACGATGATATCGATTTGTGGCGTAAAGCTTGAAAGCACTGAGGCAAGTGAGCCACTAATGCGATTCGAAGTCTTTCTGCTTCAGAAAATCTGCCCATCTAAACCACGCCCGATTCGGAAATCTCGCCACACCTTGTTCTGAATCAATACAACTTGAGGATCCTAGCTTAGGATTAGCTAATATGTTGAACCTTGATTTGCATTGACGATATTTAAAGTTAATGAAAGGAGAACAATAACTATTTCTGACATGAAGAACCGTACAGTATGACCAAAACTTTTAACTTATGCTTAGTAAAGCAGAATATGGCAAGCTTGAGAGTTTAGCGTGCGAAATTTGTTGCAATTCATAAATATTGCAGCAATTATAGAGTGATATTGTCGTCATTGACAACATTGAGTACAGAATTATAAAACTACTGCAGATATTAAATGAAAGAGAAAGGCTCGATTACATTGTAATGAAATGATCTTCATGGTAGGCCTACTATCTATTAATTTAAAAATAAAAATTTTAATTGAGGAGGAATTTAGTCAATTATCTAAATATATGTTTATTTATTATCGGAGATTTTAATTCTCTGATCAGGTCAACAGGAAAAAGAATCCAAGGAATTTCAATTCTCCAAAGATCTGCTAATTACACTCCGGTATTTTTAAAACAATAGTGTAAATTCGAGGGCTTTGAAAGAATAACACATTGTCGAAATATTATCAAGAAAATATAATTTTATAAATCATTTCAAATAACTATATAGATTCAGTGTAAGCTGAAGCTAAAATCTCTCTGAATCAGAATATGTAATAATATTTTAAACAAAGACTTTGATAGACTAATTTAAAGCGTTGGATGAAAGCATAAGAGACTAATTTTAATTACTAACCGTCCTTGTTCATCCTCATTGCCAGACATTTACTGAAGCGACAGGCCTGACACTGGTTCCGTCGTGTAGCGTCCACTACACAATGACCGTCACCCTTGCAAGAATACTGCATGCTTCGTCTTATGCTTCTCTTGAAGAACCCTCTACAACCATCGCAACTCTGAACACCATAGTGCTTGCCAGAGGCTCTGTCGCCACAGACTAGGCAGGCTGCCTCCAGCTTCTTGCTCTCCCCGTGCCCGCTCAGCACGCGTCCACCACCCTGACTCACATTCCCTGAGGTCACCCCTGAGGGGAGCATGCTCCCCAGGGCCTGGGAATTAATTTGAGCTGCTAGATTGCCATGTATAAGTGCTGCAGGATAAGCCAGAAGATGTCTGTGACTTGCTGAAGAAAAGGACGATGAAGTCAAAAGGGACTCTGAGACAGAACGTCCTTGAAAGGCTGGACCTGTGTATCTCATCTGACTGGAATCAGCTGTTATGGTATTCTGACCATGAGCTTGGATCACACTGCCTCTTTCCTCTTCTCGTTCGTCGCTGCTGGGCTCAGGACTGCAACTGCTGGAGCTGTACCTGGTCTCGTTTTCTTCAACCACATCGATGTCGTCAGAGGCTAGGATCTTCACTTCAACCTTGTGAGGTGAGTGCGCTGCACTTGAGTCCTTCTCAGAACTGAACTGATCCGGGTGCTCTGGGGCGTCTTTGAAGCGCTTGGGAGATGAACACATGGATGATGGAATCTCGGACATTTTTAAATTATCTGAAATACATTATAAAGTAATATTTATATTTATACACATTTCTATGTAGAGATTAGAGTGGTCAGTCGCTTATGTTAGAAACCACCATCTGGTTCAGGATCCGTCTCAAGCGCTACCAGGAATGAATCTCTGCAGAGGAAGTTGGTGCCATTTGAATCGTTTCCGTACGGATCATGGTAGATGCAGAGAAAGTGAGTTTCGCTGGGGTATTTGTGATTCACCGCTTTGCGACTGCGGCCAATCGCAAAACATGAAACATATTGTTGAGCAGTGCCCTCTAACCCGCCTACTGGGTGGACTGTCTACGCTAAGTTGCCTTACAAGTGAAGCAACTATCTGGATACGCTAAATAAAAAACATATTTCTATCATAATAATTATATATTATGTAGTTTTCATAATTTAAATAATGTGCAATTGTGAAATTATTTGTATATAATAGCCTCGCATCTATAAGAAATCTACTCAACTATTTGATGATTATTTATTAGTTTTTATACACTCTTCTGTGTATTTACTAGTGTTTTTATTTTTATTTGTATATTTGTACATATTTAAAGCCTTCATTAAGTAGAAAATGCCTGAATATTAGTAAATATGAGTTATTCTTGGTTAATTCCATGATCTCAGGAACACTGTCTGCCGCTTTCCAATTCATTCTGTATCGTCTGTATTAAATCATGACTATAAGCTTTGTAACGTTGAAATTAGTGATGATTCAGAAAGATGTAATTATGTAAATGTAGTTTTAAATAAAAGTTAATTTTCCATATTTTATTGAAGAAGTAAGTTCATATGTCGAAAATTATACAGAGCCTTCCAATCCCATTCCCCCACTATCTCATTCCTTCCACTCACCTTCTCAGTCCTCCCTGATATCCCGTGGCGCAAGTTTGGGACGAGTGGCGAATGAAAGCTGGGCTCAAGAGATAATTATAAGCAACACCCGATATTACGCAGGGCATGGAACAAATTTGCAATATGTGTGACCGACAGCACGTCCTATTAAATACTTCCACCTTGACATATTGTGACTTATCCCAGCATCGAATAGATTCTTAGTTAAATTTATTTCGCACTTTTATTAAAGATATACTTTCAGATAGGCTTTAAATCTTATAAGTAGGCCCTGAAGCTTTCACACTTTTGACTTGTATCTTAGCTTTAGTTTACAATATAATTTAACTTTCTGCAACACTGTTTTGTGATGCAGTAATGGAAGCAATAAAATGCAATGAACGTGTTATTTGTCAAGGAAAGCCTAATTATCGCTTTCCAGCTTTAAATAAAATTGTAGACCCTGTCCTTGTAATTTTCATATTTTGATAGAGTAAGTCATTTCCGTGAATCATAAAAGCTTGTGCAGCATTAGTTAAATTCCTAAGTTTGAGAAAAATTCTTCATTTAGCACTCAATTGAGAGAAATAAAGTTTTCTATTTATAAAAAGGTAGGCCAGTAACTTTAGGCTAAACTCTTTGCTGTTTCCTATACCTTCAGACCTAATTCCTTATCATCAGACCAATCAATTGAAAACGTGTCCACTTGTTGTTTCCGTTTATTCTAACATGTGGATAAAAGATGCAAGACTGCACAAGTGTAGTGAAGAGATATAACAGCTCTCCACAGTCGAGAGAATGGTCTATGATCAAAGATTTTCTGCTGTTGTGTGGTGCCCGTACACATCTGGTCATAAATCACTTGTATGGTTAACATACTCTAGATGTTCTGGTCAGATACATTTGTGAAGATTAAGGGACTCGGCTGTCCTAGAGTCCGGCCAACGAATTGCATAACGGATTCTATCAGTTTATATTCAAATACTAGACTTGGATAGTACAGGTAATTAGGACTATATTCTATTTAATGTATTATTTCATATTTTAGAAATAAATATGAAAAGATATTAACATTCATGCATGTTTAAAGATCCTAAATTTCTGCAAACACGAAAGGAAACCTTCCTAATCATGTGTCCTATATATGAGCATTTATCCGTCATCGGCTAACTTAACGATCTCGAGCCAACTCTACATATTTATACATTAAAACATGTGTATAGTATTATTTATTATATCTTACTTAATTTATATATTTATTTATTATAGGCTACCTTCAGATATCTTAGCCATACTCAAGCACGTGCTTTTAAAAATAAGTAGAGGCACGCGCGCAGCGGCTCTGACACCCCTGTTGGTGCCCGCACTAGAAATGGGAGGCGAAGGATTGCAAATTGGCTGAGAGAGGGTTGTAGGTGAGGAAACTCATATAGATTCTCATATATTAGACTAGACAGGGAGAAGAGAAGTAATTGAAAGTGTGACTTGTGACTGAAGTCATGAAGTAATGATAACTATGATGATGATGATGATATCACGGTGTGATGTTCAACAGGTTTTATACAAGCTGTGGTCTGTAATTTAGCGGCTAATAGGTTCAGCGCGTTACAATCTGTTCCGTCTTCCCCTCGCTTCGTCGCCCCGAGGCTTAGATTCCCTGGGACGAGCCGTATGCCCTGATTCCGGCATTCAACTAACAATATTCATGCGTGGAATAATATGAGACGTTGAAAAAATTTTGATATTTTAACTTCGTGAAAGAATTATGACGATAAAATCATAAGATTCCTGAGATTGAGGAGTACCAATTAATCATTTAGAATATCCAGTGATCATGTGAAAGTCAGGAATGTAAAAATCGGGTGATCATGTGAGAATCAGATGATCATGTTTATGAGAACCATAAAATCTTAAAATCGTAAGAGAATCTGAAAATCATGGGAGCATCTGATTATCAGGCCATGAAATGAAAATTAATACGTTAATAGCAAATAAGGTATTAACTATGCTTAAGTAAATCTAAACATTGTATTTGGCAGGAAAGGTCTTTTAAATATAAATGTATAAACTTTGGCCGATTTTTATAGTGAAATAGTATTGTAGGTAGGAATTTGTCTCAGCTATTAACTATTTTTGTTTTGTTTTAAAAACAGATCTTATTTTTGAGGGGTTTAGACCTAATTTGTGTAAATAATTGTAATTTTGGAATATTTTAGTGCAATCATAGCCTTTGTTATGAACTAATCATATGCTGTAGTATCTTCTTTTGATGCACGACATGGCACGCACATGTGATAGCATGACTTTGTATGGCGTGGCTAATAAGTAAATAAAAAAATTAATATCGATATAAAGAGAATCATATTATGCATTACAGTAATCGTAGAAAAAGGAAGCGAGGCAGAAGCTTCATGAGATAATAAGTTTTCACAGAACTTGGGAGAGAGGATATATATGGCTTAGAAATTAGCGTTTTTGCGTCGGAAGCAAGCGGCCTGATTTAAAAATTCAGGTCTGTCAACAATAATGGATATCACCTAGGGCCCTTGGAAGGTTAATCATGTAAGTGCATCGTAGCTTGGTTCCTATTGGCGCTATTAACAGCATATACGATTAACCGTTGGAAAGAAAGCAGTCTCGAGGACCGGTCACTGTCAATGACATTGCTCAAAAAAGTTGTTTAAAAACTATAAGTGAATGAGTTGATATTTCAAGGGTCGGTTACCTAATAAACTGGGTTTTCTATATATATATATATATATATATATATATATATATATATAATATATATTTATATATATATATATATATATATATACTGTATATATATACTGTATATATATATATATATATATATATATATATATATATATATAGTCATTATTTATCAGTTCATTTGAGACATTATACAAATTATTCAGCCATAAGTTTAGTTTGTAATATTACTTAACGATTGTATAGAAGAGCAAAAGTAAATGTTTTAAATTAACAGCTATTCTTGAAGACATTTTGTTGAAAAATTTCTGTCCACATTCTCATAATTTTGCCCGTATAAATATTTATATATAAATAGAAAAGATTGAGAAATTTCTTAATCCATCCATCTCTCTCTCCTCAATTTTCTGCCAAGTGGCAGGTCCAAGATGCATAGGACTATCCTTACGCGCAACCTGCTTTCATATCCACAATGAGCGCTCCATTCATTAAATGGCTAATATATTCACAAAAGACTACACTTTATTCACACTCTAATGTATCTTATAGTTTGGGAATAACACAGCTTCTGAAGTGGTTACCATTTAGCTTTCTCAATTCTTGCTCAGTCGCCCCTTGCTACAGGTGTAGTTTACTACGGCTGGTCTATTCTTCAGTATCTCTGACGTCACATGTATGACCTCTGATTTATTATCCTTAAATTTATTCCTAAGTCTATAACTCGAATATATATATTAATTATTAAATGATCTCCCTGGAGTACTAAACCAAACAATAGATACCAAGTAGGCTCACAGATATCTGCACTGGCCGCCTTTTAGCCGTCGACAAGTTCTAATCAATAGGCTATAATTTCATCACTAACAATTTTCGTCGCCAAGCATTTACGTCTCCTCAAATGCAGATCCTTTGTTTGGTATGAGATATGGATTCTGAGGTAGTTTCCCACTTCCTATTTTCTTCTTTCGGCTCAGAGTTCCTCAGTACTTGCGAAATCTTTCAGTTTTCGATTGTTCTGTACATAAGATTTTCTCTTTTAATTCGGTAACTTAAAAAGTAATCTTTATTGATGTACCCAAGGGATGCTGTCTAAAACTGTCCGCTTGAAATTTTCGCAAGCAATGGCAGGTCAGTCTATCCAACTGGTACACACAAAATGTAGAAAAACCAAAATGAAATTATGAAGACATAAAACGGATAACTTACCTTTGAGTAACTTCCTTTTCGATAATTAGCACTTGTAATTAGATTGCTGAGATTGATTCGTTTAATCAAATATTAAAAGCTCCTGGAAGATCTACTAATCCTAGAAATCTTCTGTACAAAATCATTGGTCAAAGAGCGTGAATGGGCGTGACCAAATGAACTAATAAGACCATATCATTGGTCACAGACTGTCAGAGATGAAAACTGATCCGATCACTGATTGGTCGCGTCAAGAGATGAACCACTTTTGTGGACTCGTGTCCAAAGATAGAAGTTGAGCTTAGTTCATATGCTAATACTCCTGCTCGCAAAATATTCAGGATTGCCTTCTTAAACACTCCAGTTGACAGGCGTACATACGGATAAAATGAAAAAAATATATACATGTACATGTTGCAGAAAACTATTTCGAAAATGATGAAATATTAAAGAAACATAATTCAGGATAATCACATCGTTTGTTATACTCTCCAGTGTCCACCGTGTTGCTTTGGAGAAACCGAAGAATAGACCAACCGTAAAGAGCACATGTCGCAAGAGGCGATTGAGCAAGAACTGAGGAAGACAACTGATAACCGTCTTAATAGCCTTATTATTCCAGCGCTATAGACTATATTTGGGTGAGGATAAGGAAAATTTCTGCTGATATCAAATATCTGATTATCAGATATTTTTGTGAAGGGATTAACTCGTTAATCGATGGAGTGTTTTTAATGAGCGTGAAAACAGCATGTGGTTCAGCGTGTGCGCCATGACAATTGTAGAAATACGAAAGTCAGAGCGAGATAAATATTAAACACAATGTTTAAATTTTTAATGTTTTTATTCTATGCTTTAAATATTGAGCACCAACTATAATGTGCTACTAAAAGGATAAAATGGAAATAGTTTTTTTTTTTTTTTTGTATTTGTTGACAGATTATTTTGTTCTCATTTTATTCCCGGCCAGTTGATATTTATCGACCGATATTAACCCATTTGGTTGGAGCCAGTGCCGATGTCGGTAAGATATTCGACCGCGTATCAGTATGTGCGGGGTTCAAATCCTGGGCTCGCCCGTCACTTACATTGCTTTCGAGTGAATAAACTGACGTTAACATTAGCCTTTAGCTTTTTTATATTAGCATAACCTTATGAGTAGCACAAAAGACAAAATGCTGCAGTGTAGGCCGTTGGAAAGTTGAGCAGATTATAAAAAGTGTTGTAAGATATTCTAAATAATTCTGCATCCATATTTATCTATTTCTCATTTCTATACAAAAAGTTTAAGATTCTGCTATTCTAAAGGCAATTATATCCATTCGAGAGTAAAGCATCCATGGTAAAACATCTAAAAGTATGCTGTACTGTATATCGTAAGAGAATTGTTCTATGAACTAAGCACTGAGAGACGATTAGCATCGTTAGACAGTGTCTTGTGACAAGATGAACGGTTGCCTCAGTGAGTACGTCATCTTACGTCATCAATGACGACTTATTGTCAATCTTCTGGCATAAGTTAACTAAATCCCCTCAGCTAATTTCTTGTCAGCTTCAGCAGCTGATAATAAATAGCAGAAGAGGAATATTTCTTAAAGGCAACAATTAATATTGTAGCTTCTATAATCTAATTGCTCGTTTTGTCATATGCACTTTGGAGGATATAACATTTAAATTTTATCGGTGATTTCTGCGAATATTGCTATTTATAGACTATTGATAAATCTAAAATTGCAGTTATTGTAATTGTGCAAAAGAGGAGAAAATTTCTATTGTAAGATAACGGGAAAGTTATAATAAAATTTTTAAAGCTGAAAACTACACCTTTTTTGCTTGTAAGTAACGATGGAAGCAACAAAAATTATGTCTCCGTGAATGTCCCAATTTGTAGATCGCTTCAGTTATCCTTAATTGATATAAACTAGATGAGCGCAGTATACATTATGCTATTAATTCTTACACTTTCTTTCTTATCCTTTTTAATCAATCAAGTTGTATTTGCTTAAAGTATTGTATAAAAGAGGAAGACCTAGAAGAACTTGGTTCAATACTATCAACCAAGATTTGAAAACTTTGAACATTTCACGGGAAGATGCTGTGAGGGTTGCTAAAGACAGAAGGGAATGGAGGAATGATCGCGCACTATGTTCTCTTCAGAACGCAGTGAACTGATTGACTGTATTAAATAATGGTTTTTTAGATAGCATCTCGTCGTCCTGATAGACTAAAAACATCCATTACCTCAACGAAGTGGATGCATTCCATGCACAACGAAAGATCGCAACAATATATACCTGAACTAAAGTTTTAAAGAAATTAGAGCTTCCATGTTTCTTTTATTTGTTACTAAATTCGGAATCAGAGCACTGTTGTTCTTCCAAAGAGAAATTCATCAATTTAATCACTGATGACAGCCCACATTGTACACGTTCTGAGACTAACTTGTTTCATTGGCTTTTGATGGTGTATGGAGTAAAAGCAACGTAATTAACAGTACAGTAGGTGTGAAGAACCTTGACCCGGATTTTTGCAACCAATCTGATTCGTATGCATCACGATATGCAGTATTGAGGCAAGGGTAACCTGCTTCAGTTACCTGCTCGATAGCATATCAGTGGCGGGGACAGCACTGGATATGAAGACAACATCTACTAATCCTGGGCTCTCCCGTCACTGATATCGCTTTCGAGTGAGGAAACTGACGTTAACATTAGCTTTACCAGCTTTTTAATCCGCTGTCGAAAAACTTGCCAACCAGCCATGCACCGGCTTAGCCCAATTTGTTTATATTAACTAATTTAATTTAGATTTCTTGCAATACCCGCTCTCAAAGTCACCAGTCTAGTATTTTTATGTTAATTATTGTGTTAGTAAAGAACGCGAGCAATATGTTCACCCACTGCGGGTGACACGGGTACATCTGTCAGTCCCTGTCTCAGGGTGGCGTGAGCAGGCAACAACTGAACGGAGGAGTTCTTCAATTGTGTGATACAGTAGTTCACAGGGCGGGGTGACCTCGTGCTGAAGTCAGCTAATTATGCTCTAGTTACAGGGCGCTGTCATCCTCTAATTCAGGCAACCACGCCTTCAAAAATATGTAAAAAGTGATTGCCGATAATTGGAATCATTCATTTGAGAATTCTCAAGTAGTCTCAGACTGAACGGAAATGCTAACTATACTCTTTAATGTTTTCATAGAATGTAGTAAATCGATAGAGGAAGAGGAAACAATTCTTTAATTCTTCCAGTAAAGAGCTTAAAGAAAGATCCTTGAGCTGACTCCAAATTGGTTTACTCTTTACCTCTCACGTGAGAAAGTTAATTTTAAAAACCAATTAAAGACTAATGTTTGACGAAAAAGATAAATTTCTATGATGAGTTTCGATAGGCAATGTATAGGCTCCTAGAGATAAAACTTACTGCGATTATAAGATGTGCCTTGGACACACTATTTGACAGAACACGAAAGGGATCATCTTAATTTGATTAAATCGTTCATCAAGTTTCTTTAATAGTTATTAAATTAATGATAATTTATATGCTAAATATCACAATTTTAACTACTGGCATTAATTTGTTTATAAACTGCTGGACCAGCAGTTTATAAAGTGCTGGTGTTATGAAAAGTTCAATTTTAAAAATTATTGTTGAACTCTTTACGTGTAGTTGTATGATGATTTCACGCGTAGACAAGGTACATATCACCATGTATTGAATATTGCAGATTTTATACCAATATCTTAGGGAACCCGCAGTTTCCATATATAAAACTGAGTTAAAAAGCAATATATTATTATATATTGCTATTTATATATTAATATATATATATATATATATATATATATATATATATATATATATATATATTATTGCCTTAATAAAATTAAACCATTTCTTTGGAAAGGCCACCTATAAGCAACTAGATGACCTCGAGTATAAGATTGGCCATTCAGCACGTATTTCTGGAAGCATTTTTATCACACCCCTGATTCTATAAAACTCGGGATAAAGATACTAAAAAATTATTTTAAAAATGATAATAATAAATAATAATAAACAATACCATAATAACGACAATATTCTAAATGGTATTAATAATAACAATTATTCGTAAGACACCAAGGGCGAATCCAGGAATTTTTTAAGGGGGCCGAAATTTTTTTTAGAGTGTGAACACATTTTTTCCTGACGCCCCGCCTTCTTCGGCCCATCCAGAAAAAATGCTATGTGGAGGGCTCAAAATTTGTCAGCATACTGCGCTCGGCTCATAGAGTGAGTGTATCCCCGTATCTTCCCCCCCCCCCGCCCGCCACTCATACCCGTACTAAAGTAAGAGAAAAACCTAAAATGCCTAAAATCCTACATTTGTTGAAGAAAAAAGTAGGTTATTGTTTCACCTCTGAAGAAACTTAGCGGATCTGGACCAATTTCAAAAGTGACCTAATTTTGGCGGTAGGCGGGGAGGGCTTAAGCCCCTCCAGCCAAATCTGCTTGCACCAATACTCCGGGACATAGTTTACATTTTTGCTTACACAATTTTTTCTCTGATACAGTGACTATTGTTAAAATTGAGAGCTAGTGAAGCGGTCAACATTTTTCAGGCCCTCTTCCATTATATGGGCCCCTAGTGGGGAGCATATTTGAAAAATTCTAGGTAGTCGAACTGTTCGAGTTCCCTCTCTTAACCCCCCCACCCCTCCAACCCCCCTAACGCTCTTAAAACACATTTACACCTATAAAACCATAGAAACAATAAAAATATAGTTGAAATTTTTATCGTCGGGCCTAAGGGGGGCCCCGGGCCCCCTGCCCCCTGGATCTGCCACTGTAAGCCACTAAGGGATTATTCAACATAAGCCGCAAGTGTCGTATAAGAAAAGACTATGCTAAAATGAAGAAGGCAGAGGGAAGTCACCGAAGAAATTTTATTTATACAAGCTATAGGCGACACTGATGCGTTTTTAGGGCCTAGCTTGTGTGAAGAGATCAACTTGTTGCTCGATGCTGGGCTGGTTATTGGGATTGACAGTAGACTGGGTGAGAAAGTGTAGCCTGCTATTTGGCAGAACACCAGAGAGAGAGAGAGAGAGAGAGAGAGAGAGAGAGAGAGAGAGAGAGAGAGAGAGAGAGAGAGAGAGAGAGAGAGA